>CM072058.1:7500000-8750000 GCA_036785405.1 Coenonympha arcania | reverse complement strand
TATTGTGTACAATCTAGGAAAAAGGGGTTAGTATGTTTTAACTAGGCTCCAATCATAAATTTGGTGACAAGGGTTAGATGATGCCTTTAGACGCTGCATAGAGGAGCTAATGGCTAGTTTGAAGATTAATTTTAATTTTTCAATATTAATGTCATTTAAATAACATTAATATATTAATCGAAAAACTATAAAACAAGTGGAAAATTTAAAAAATTTAAAACACCCACGACTTTTGCGGACTTGTAATTGAAAAAGGATTAAATAACTTTTTTTGAAACTCCCCGACTAAAGGAAAGTAAGAACTAAGAACCTATGAGTATAATTATTACAAATCCAAGAAAATCCGTCGGAGCTGCCATTGCTATTTTCATTTTCAATATCAATTAATGCAATTAGTAAGTATTGATAGACTGTCGGTATATGAGAAGTATCAAGAAATTGAATTAGTCATCAAGTGGTAAACAGCAACATCAACACCGTTACAGGCAGAACACAGCAGCTCCGGCGGATTTACTTGGATTTTTAATTATACTGATAGGTTCTTAGTCCTTACGTTCCTTTAGTCGGGGAGTTTCAAAAAAAATTATTTAATCCTTTTTCAATCACAAGTCCGCAAAAGTCGTGGGTGTTTTAAATTTTTTTAATTTTCCACTTGTTTCAATATAAAGAAACCTTACGAATCGAAATGTTCAATCGCTATAAATGACAATTAGATTTTCTTATGATACATAATAAAATAATATATCACACTCATTTACAATTATTGTCTCTATATCTCAAAAATGTCGTACGTAAACATTACCTATCGGGTGTTTTTCGTTAAAAAATTTAATTTCTAATTGATTAATTTCTGATCAGCTTCTCTATCCACTGATCAAATTAAACTTAACTTCTACAAAAAAATAATAAGTTTATTCAATGGAATGCAATGGCAATTTGAAACAATGTTTTGCAAGGAAGTCGGTGTTATGTAAGCTTTATCGAAAAGCAAGAAAGGAAATCGAATCTAATCGAATCAAGAGCGTCGCAGAGGGCGCTGATTTAGATATTCGTGAATTTCCCGGCACGTGCATTGAATAGATATTATACCTAAAGGCTCCTAAAGGACTACTAAGATTATTTATTAATCATTTTACCTGTTGTAGCCATCATTGTAGCGGCGATTGTATAGTCCTTTGCTAATGAAATTTTGTAAAACATAATAAAAAAACTGTTTCTTCGCGGTAAAATTATTATAAATAACGCTTTTCAACCGACTTCAAAAAAGGAGGAGGTTCTCAATTCGCCGGAATCTTTTTTTTTTGATGACCGAATAATTGAGAACCTCCTCTTTTTTTGAAGTCGGTTGAAAATCAGTTGTCTCCTACGATTATTATATTATTTGATTCATCTTATGTGATTCTTGTTGAAAACTAAACAAGTTCATATTTGAATAACCCCATAGCTTAACATTAAGAATTTTATACGTTGTTTGAGTTAGAAATACCTTTTTGAACGCAAATTAAACGAAGCGGTCTGTGTAATTTTCTACATTCTTTCGTAAGTCACTGTAAAAGTGCTTCATTCTTGTCTATCCCAACAAACCTCTGCATGGAATTTGAATTATTTATACGGTAACTGCTTGCTGCCTCATATTTATTAATAAATTTCTCTCCCCTTATCTCTGAAGTTTGCTGATCAAAAATTCTGAAATCATAATGATTAATAGGGATATATATTTAAGAGGAAAACTAAATTTGACTCCCTTTAGGCGCTCTGCCCACTGCACCGCGCCCCGTCGCGTAGCGCGGGATGGCAGATTTTACTTTGTATGAAAGTATGTCAATTTGTATAGAAATCACGCCTAGCACAACACACTGGTGACGCGAAACCGCGCGGGAAGGCGGCCGCTCGCAGTTTCTGCCAATCTGCGCGGGAGCGCGGGGCGTGCCGCGGGGTATGACACACCGGCTCCGCAGTCCCGGGCGTGATTTGATACTGTCCAAAATCTTCTATGGACGCAGTGTCTTTTAATTCTTGTATACAAAATCCTTAAAATGACAATATAACTGCAACATCTTGAAATTGAATAAATTCGTCCATTCTCCACGTCGATCGACAACACAGTGAACATACGAGTTTATTTAGCGCGAGGCCGTCGCAATCAGCATCACCGCGCGGGGGAGCAGATTACACCGCTAAGTAAGGCAGATCTGCGCCTCCGTCACCGCGCGCGTTATCTGTCGCTCCGCGCACCGCGGCGGGACGCGTCTCCAGTGGGCAGAGCGCCTAAGTATACATAACAATAAACCTCTACAAACAAAGTTAGTTTTGTTATTTGTTAACAAAAGTGATTCATAATAATGTCTTACTTCTTTTGTAATATGAATCGTATTCTCAGGACCCGGTGGACAGCGCCAAAAAATGTCGCCACTTCGCTGGTGGCAATAAGGTTTGTTTTGACACCTACAGCGTCAATTGTAAGCCGACCGCAGACTATATCTATGGACTATATCTATAGACTGTATCTATGGACCGCGGTCCACGCTACAGATCACTGTTCTTGTGTTGTTAATAGTCCGCACGCGAGTTTTCAAAAGGACGATTTCCGTTTCCGCCATGTTCAGGCATTTAGCGGAAATGACAATTGGCGCTACTTTTTTTCTTGTAAGGTTGACGTAAAATGTTCCGATGTGCCACCGATAAGAAATCTAAGGATATGAGCATCAGAACGATTTACGTAAACCTTTTTCGTACTAGCGAACAGTAGCGCCATCTGTCAAAATTCTGTAGGTGACTGCTGAGCGAACTGCAGCATGGCCTTACTGGTCGCGAAAAAAGCATTTTTGGCACCGATAAACAGGCGACATTTTTTCGCGTGCGGCGTCCGCCTTGTCCAGGCTATTCGATGGCCTTATCCTCAGGTCATCGATGGTGTTATGGGTGGTAGTATGGAACCCTCGATGCAAGAGCCAGACTCGCACTTGGCCGTTTTTTTTTTATAAATATCAGACTCAATAACAAAAAATGTTTTGAGAGTATAATTTTTTCGAATTTTAATATTCATTGGTTTTTTTTATAATTGATAGGCTTGCGCTTGACTAAAATTAAGTCTGATGAACAGAAATGATGAGGTCTAGGATGGAGCGCGCTTGCCTAGAAAATGCCTATTCACTCTTCTCTTGAAGGCACCCAGATTGTATTTTGCTGGGAACACGGAAGCTGGAAGGGTGTTCCACACCTTAGCGGTTCGTATCAGAAACGTAGAAGAAAAGCGTTTCGTCCGAGTACGCTGGACATCAACCACATAAGGATGCCAATTCTCTCGACGTCTCGCGGTTCTATGGTAGAAAGGTGAAGGAGGCACAAGGTTGTGGTTGTGGTACATTCAAAAGTAGGTAATACATGTACCTACTTATCTTGATCATGCACGAATTGTTTTCTTTGCCCGCGTTGTTTGTTTGTACACCGCAGGTACCTATGTCTACTGTCAACAGACGAAAAGTTTCGTATTTCCGACAATGGACAGCCTTTCTGTCCTGAAACCTAAAACTTTGTAGGAGCTCAAAAAGGATTTATAAAATGGTTTGTTGAATATTAAATACCTTATGTTTTCATAAATTAATACCGGATCATACGCTACAATGCTTACACATAAAACAACACGCTTTATTTGCTGTAGTGTTATTATCTCGCTGCAGACTCGGTCATATATCATTCGAGTGTTTCGCTTTTGTTGTTCTTTGTTGAGTTGTGCATTACTGCCTGGAACAACAAAAGCGAAACACTCGAATGATTTATGACCAAGTCTGCAGCGAGATAATAACACTACTACAGGTACGTATATAGGTACCTAATCCGTAATAAATAGAAAAATCTATGATGGCGCAAGCTTGTAGCTCGAGAGAAATCTGCTATCAAACAATATTTTATGTGGAAGACCTTTCAATTTTTCCTAACATATAAAATTCTAGTGTTACAATGTTGGAAAAAACTCTTCCGAAAGGTCTTGACTGGATTTTATGATGTTTTTGTAGGTACCTAGGTATTTGGTAGGTCTAAGCAAACTGTAAATTCTTTTTGTTCTGAGAATAGGCCAACTATTTTTCATAGTCCTACTAGCTAACCCTGCAAACGTTGTTTGGTCATAATCTTTTTTCTTACATATGGACATAAAAATTGATAACAACCTGCTTCCCGCTCTAGAAAATATGCTCTGAAAGTTTCATAACGATCGGTCGAGCCGTTTCGGAGGAATTTGGTTATAAAGAAAAGCGAGAGAATTTTGTATATTAGAAAGATTGAAAATGAAAATGAAAAATGAAAAATCTTTATTTTCACATAGGCCCAATTAATAAGCTCTTATGAAAAGTCAAAACTCTACCGCCAGGTTCGGAAAGCAGGTTTGCACCGAGAAGAACTGGCAAGAAACTCGGCACTTGCTCTTTTCAAAAAAAAATGCCATTATATACAATTTCTTAAATAATATCAATAATTAATACATAATTTTTAAGATATCTCGTGAAGAGATGGAAATATATCCCTATCATTCCAACAATTCTTGTCATTAAAGAATTCTTCAATAGTATAGTAACCCCGACTTATTAGATGTTTTTTGACAGTGACTTTAAACCTGTGTAAAGGTAAGTCCAAAACAGACTTCGGGATCATATTGTAGAAGCGTACACTCAACCCCACAAAGGACTTCTGTACTTTACGTAAACGGTGTGGTACTACAACTAACTTGTGTCCGCCATTTCTAATTGGACGGTTACTTACATCTATACGTAGATTCCTTATGTAAGATATAATTTATTTTGCAAAACAACGTTTGACGGGTCAGCTGGTTTTATTCTATAATTCTAAGTATCTGTGCTTGTACCCTGGATGGGTACAAGCACAGATACTTAGAATTTACATACAGAGGTTAAACACATGGCATAGAAATAAAATTAGCAATCATTTTATGTATCCGGGGAATGAACGCTTTTACTCGTACCTACTATCTACCAGCTGCCTCATACGAGATATTTTAATGAAAATTAAAACTATGTGCCCACTAAATAGAGTTGACTTTTGACCCGTGACCTTGTCTAGGGAATATCATCGTGTGTGTATTGAGAACACAATCATTTTGTTTTAGTGTTTAATTGAGGTCAGGAATTTAGGTCTTTAATAATGTTTAAAATTAATATTGTTGCTTAAAAATCAGTTGAGTATTTTAATATTATTTCTCTGAAGTTGATCTACAAGTCTGCATACATACCTACATATATAACTAGTTACCTACCTACATAAAAATATAGAAGAGTTAAATAACAATTATGCATGTCTATACTAACGCTTCATTTTTGTACGTGGAAAACAAACGGTGTACGAAAGCGTACAGCTATTTTGTAAGAACAGTGGCAACAACAAACAAGAAAATCCAAAGTTGCAAGCTATCGCATTTTTGTATAACGTGTCTTTAATCCCTTTCTCGCAAAACAAAAATTAAGTTTTACGTTACAATATGGTGACGATGATGATTGTTCTAAGTTCTAAGGCTATCTCTAAATTGGCGCGTAGATTAGAGATCGATCTTTCGATATCTGTCAATCTGAGATATGTTTTAATGTTGGATTGTAGATACATTATTAATTTCGGTCGTAAGTGTAACTAATCGATTCGAATTCTAATACTTGTACTAACTTTTCATTTTGTTAAGTACTTGATGAATTTCACACACCCTTGGGCTCAGCGTTGAAGAAACTGGCGTTTTTTTTATACTATAGTATAAAAAAACGCCAGTTATATAGTATAGGCTAGGGCTTGACTGCGATCACACCCGATGGAAAGTGATGATACAGTCTTAGGTGAAACGCGCTTGCCTAGAAGATGCCTATTCACTCTTGATTTGAAGGCGCCCGGATTGTAAGTGGCAGGAAAGACACTGCCTGGGACTCCTGGTATTTCAGTTATAGTTCCCAAAGGAGTGTACAGCCTGTCTACCCGTATGAGATTAACAGTATTAACGGTGAGGGAGTAATGTCTTATCGTCACCGAAGGACAGACGTTGAAGGACACAAGACCCATTAATTTGCCACGCTGATGTTAGGGTTTAGCGTAAATCCGGGCTTACAATGACCACGTTGCACAATGGCGGGATACTGGGCAGTTTGTTTGGACCTTTGAGATAACCCTTATACACACAACATTACGTATTTAAATAATGATTTTCCGTACTTAGAAAGTAAAAACGTTAGACAGAGTATGAAGTGAAAATGGGTGGAGCCCCATATACTCGTACGTTGAAGGGCAGAGGACGTAAAAAAGTAACCACTATATTATGTCCCATTTTCAAACGAAATTCAAAAAATGTATGTTACTTTTGACATTTGCGATTGATAACCATAGACAACTGAGACATATAATGGTTATAACCCGTTCGCAGAAGGTTTGCCCATGACTTCCCCTCCCACTACATAATACCATCACCCGCATTCGTCTGATAACGGAAGAGCGCGGGTTGCGGTAGTATCGATTGGGAGGGGAAGTCATCGGCAAAGCTTCTGCGAACAGGTAGTAGAGCTGCAGACAGACTGACAGCTGTTGGCAGTCCTTGTGGATGGACGACGTCAAAAGTGTCGCAGGGAGTCGCTGCAGCCTTCAGACGGCCGTGGTCGTGACTCGTGACGCGTGGCCACCCTTATATATGACGGCGGAGGATCCTTTTAGTCCTGTCCTGAAAAGATAAGTCACCAGCAGGGCTAGACAATGTCACTTAAGCGTTTGGCGTTAACGCTAGTCGCTAGTCGACAAAAATGTATGGACAAAACAAATGACTGTAGAAAAACCACGACATTAATTAACTAAACACGCTGTGTTTGAATAATTAACAACGCTAACTTCAACGCTCGCTGGCGTTCTCGCGAACCCTGTAGATAACTTTAGCGTACTTCGCTTGACAATTGACAGCCGACAGTATCAAACACAGCGTGTTTAGTTAATTAATGTCGTGATTTTTCTACAGTCATTTGTTTTGTCCATACATTTTTGTCGACTAGCGACTAGCGTTAACGCCAAACGCTTAAGTGACATTGTCTAGCCCTGTACTTACGAAGTATGGTCGATTGGAGTGTTGTTTAGTGGTCTTCATAACCACAATATTACGATAGACCGTACTATTTACTGGAACTCAATTTCATAGGTGTGTTTAGTAGAGTGTTAACTGTTGTTTGTAGGTACAAGTTAATTATTCAAACCCGGCAAAAAGTTCAACAGGCTACGAGCTATTGATTGTTGTGATTTACGAAAGCCTTCAACCACATTGAATATATTGTGGAACAGTCTTAGTCTGCAGCCCGCACCATTGTTATGATTATAACCAAGGCAAATGTTTAAACAATAAACTTTGTCCGCTAAGCACTTTTGGGCCTTCAGCCTTCACCCGACTCCTCGTTACGTTAATGTTAAATGCCCGTTACTACTCCACCCGTTGATAGATTAATCCTTACTTGAGAAACTTAGGAATGAATTTAGTACAAATTACCTACTACGTTTAATTTAATTGAATTTGTGCTGCGATGCAAAGCGTTAATGCAATTAAGTCTTTCACTATGTGTGTGATAAGAAGGCAATCAGTTTTTGTTATTATCAGATTAAAAAAAAGAAGAAGGTTTTCAACTCTACGCTTATTACAAACGTTTTAACTTCAGTTTGTAGACCAATCTCGAAGATTTTTGTAAGGATTTGATAACTAATTGGCCCATTTAAAGACGTAAGTCGTCCTTTCTGACGGTGTAGCATCCTGAAATTCAATTTAACACGACTTATGCTTTTATTCCCCGTGCGATATGATGACGAATTTCGGAGACAGATGACTCTGTCGTGAGTGACTCTCTTCTATGCGGTCGGAAATAGAGGAAATCTTCAGTAGACGAAGTCTAAGTAATTATAATGAATTTTGTGAGTGTTATTCTTGTGGTTGAAAGTAGCTTATCACTTTATTTTATTTTAATAAATACCTACCTTCTATTCTGTGATGGTAAGTACATATCATGTACTTATCATGTACATAACATGATGATGTTACAAGTGGTATTATCTACCAAGGCTGTTAGAATTTTTGAGAGCTTGCAACTCATTTAGCTAAACACGTTATCACCTATAGAAAAACTTATCAATATGTTGAGACTTCCGGTGCATAGTTGTGTGTAAATTAATAAATGAGTTGGTAAGCCTAAAGTAGGTGAAGCTTTTGTCTAAGCGACATTTCGCAAACAGAATCAGTGACATAATTGGTTCAAATGAGTTAGAAGGCACCGGCAGCTTCTTTGAGAGCGAAGTTTGTATTTCGTTTTGTTCATAATATGGCTCACAAAATCTTCCGAGAACTTTTACAAACGGAACCAATAACCTTGAGGTAAGGTACACGAGTATTGTTTGAGGAGTGATTAAATAAATGTCCATAATTACTGGAACCTTTGGAACACCGTAGACACGTTAGCTCGCGACGAGACGATGTGTGATCTTTCGGTTGTTCAATTGGGAGTACTCTGAGGAACTGTTTGAGGTGATTCCACCTTCCACTTTCCCTGACTATACACAATATTCGGCGCAGAATTGCGCCTACTACCTGGGGGGCTGGCAATCCTCGACCACCCGGTTTGCCAGATCCTTTTTTTCGCGCACGTGCAAATTGTGGAACCAATTACCAGCAGCAGTGTTCCCTAAAAGCTTCAACATGGGGTTGTTCAAGGGGAGGGTAAACAAACTTAAGAGCCGGAAACGCGTTTGTGATTCCCCTGGTGCTGCAAATGTCCATGGGCGGCGGTTTTCGCTTACCATTACGTGACCCTCGTTTGCTTGCGTTCGTTAAAAAAAATGATGATACTCGACTCAAAATTGCCATACATCAAGTAAAAATTCGGTAAATAGGTACCTAATCTCTAATGAAAAGTTAGGTCGGTCAGAGGAAGAGTATCCCCATTGTAAATAAAAATCTGAAAGTGAAATAAATATACACGTGAAGTATTTTCTGATTCATTATATTTTCAAGTCTAGAAATTCTTACGTATGATATTTAGAGTATGAAAACTAGCCCAGAAATAATTAATTTAATTATAAATATAAAATTTAGTTTTTGTTTTAGATTTCTTGATTTTTATTTTTGTAAATAGGTCTCAGTTTTTAAAAATAATTATTTGTAATTTAATTTAATGTTGGAATATTCGTTATAATTAAAGCGTTACACCAGCAAAAAAAAATTGAATTAGCGATCTAATTGTGTTTCTTATTAGACTAAACTGTGTTTGTGTGTGTGTGTGTAATATAGTATCGAAAAACTTGATGTTTACTTATTGCCGAGCATTGACGAATTATTCTAGTTATTCGTGCATCTCTAGGTCCTATAAAATACGAGCGAATTCATGCTGTCACTAAAATTTCCGCTTAGGTACATTATACGTACTGAAATATTTGCGTGTTGTGCCGAAATTTGTTATTTGTCGTTACAGTCCCACATTCGACACGCTCATAAATAACCTAGACGTGATAGATAAAATAGACTACATTACGACGACACACTTATTACATCCTTTATAATGCGTTTTCTTTCTCTATGGCATGATATACGTACATGCGATGAATGTCTATAATGTAGGTTCTCTTTATAGTACATATCTACAATAATCACAATAGATAAAGGGTTATCTAAAATTAAAAAGCAATTTAGTTTGTTTTTATTATCTAGATGTAAAAAACCTACGAACAAATATTTCACTCGTGTGTATATTAACTACATGGGAAAAATTAATTGTTCAGAGAGGGGAGAAAATTACCGGTAATTAAATCAATGAAGGTGTTGTTTTGTAGGCAAAGCCAAAAGCCGTAAGGCGGTTCATGCGTTAGTATTATGCTTGAGTCAAAATTTACAATTTCCGATGGAACATAAAATAGTTATGTGTTCAATTATAGATTAGATAATTGAATTCATATTACTTGGCATTTCATAATCTTGAACTTGTTTAAAAAATATTTTAAAATATGTGTATAACTTTCTCACTAGAACAGTTTTTGTATAGGCTGTTTGCTAAAATAGCGGTCGACGCTCTACGCAGATGCTAGATATTTGCCATGTTTCTTAACAAAAACTTATAACAATGACATATTTAGAAAATTAATAACATTTACTAAAAATTGTCTCAAAAAAAACACGATTTTCCTAGATTTTCATTCAAAAACCATAAACCGAAAAGTGCCATTTTTAGCATTTTTCGATAAATTAAACGTATTATTTTAGGATAAAATCCAAGATATTTTGTCATTTCTGAATTATAGTAATTTAATTCAATTAATATTCAAAGTCACTGGTTATTTACTATTTTAATAAGTTGTATATTTATTTTACTATAAATTTTTTTGTAATACCATTTTCCGCGCAAAATTGCGTTAGCGGGAACGGAATTCCTTTTTTGTATGGAGCGACACGCGATTCACACCGTGCCGCATAAACGCTCTTAACGGGCTAAACTGGTTTGAATAGATTTTTAATGACCTGCAGGTTAAAAGCTTTAAAAACCATTCCTTTTGAATTTAAACGTCATGTGTCTCGGGTCTTTAATTTAAATTCACACAGAAGCAGAAACACGATTGGAAGAAATTTTCTCAATTGACAGTTTTACCAAAAGTTGCTCCAAAATACTCCTGAATGTGAATAGAATAGTAAATCCTCACGCACCTTCCGATTACAGTTTTCAAGATAGAGCAAAGAAAATTTCTTAGAGTTTTTCCTAGCATTGCGAATCTTTGCCTACTACTACTATTTTTTTTAATCTATACAAGTTAGTACTTGACCGCGATCTCACCTGATGGTAAGTGATGATGCAGCCGAAGATATTACCCCAGTGGTTTCTACACAGCATCGCACCGGAACACTAAATCGCTTGGCGGTGCGTCTTTGCTGGTAGAGCGGTAACTAGCCACGGCCGAAGCCTCCCACCAGACCAGACTTGACCCAATTTAGAAATTATGAAATTCCAAAATGGCCCGTGGCGGGAATCGAACTCGCGACCTCCCGCACTCGAATCCGAGCGCGCGCCACTGCGTCAAAAATTAATACTTAATTACATTATTCTTTCTTTTCAGAAAATGCCTGTTCATACGGCAAGACGAAGACAGGGTTTTGTACAAAACATATTTCCTCGACTGTAATCGAGAAATATGTCAGGTTCGGAGACAGGCGGGAACTCCACGGTGGTGGCGTACTGCATACCGGCCGGACCGAACTTCCAACGGATGTACGTCAAAGTGCACGGATACATCGCACTCATCATCTGCTTGCTGGGTTCCGTCGCCAACTCCGTCAACATAGCGGTTCTCAGCCGCAAGGAGATGATGTCCTCTACGAACTCCATCCTGACAGCTCTCGCCGTCGCCGATCTCCTGGTCATGGTGGATTACATACCGCTCGCTCTGCACATCTACACCAACATAGCCGAGGAGCTCAATCGCAACTCATACGCTTGGGCAGTCTACGTGTACTTCCACTCCATATTCAGCCAGACCTTCCATACGATATCGATCTGGCTCACGATAACACTAGCGGTATGGAGATTTGTGGCGATTAAATTTCCGCAGAAAAACAAGACTCTATGTAGCAAAACGAACACGAATATCGCTATAGGTGTTGCGTACTTCGTTTGCCCGATTTTGTGTCTTCCGATTTATTTCGCCATGGATATACAGGAGTTACCTAAAACGCAAAATATTGATGATAACGCTGACAACAGTACTGCGAATGAAACTGAGTTCACGAACATTTCCGTCGTTGGAGAGTCAATGTACGCTATATCTATGACTAATAACGAAATTTTGTTAACTGCGATATTTTGGATATACAGTGTGTTTTTAAAACTTATACCTTGTGTGGTGTTATCTATTTTGAGTGTATGCCTGATTTTAAAAATGAAGTCTAGTGACAGAAGAAGGCAGAAATTGTTGAAAAAGTCCGCCATTGTGACAAAGGAGGTAAGTGTTAGTTTTTTTTTGATAATTTCAAATTTACTCAACATCAGATAAATAAATATTCAGAAAGTAGTTTGTTTCCTCGTCTAAAATAGTTTCATTCCTCAAGCTAGCGCCAGTTTCGAACACCGCATTAAATTTTCAGCTCGGTCATAACGTTGAAGATAAATAATTGTCAAGCTTAAATGGAAATCGCGAACTTTAACATGGCTGTTGGTAAACTTGGGGTGGCAATCAAGGCACTTTGAATTCAATTACAACTTGTTTTTTTAACCGACTTCAAAAAAAGAAGGAGGTATGTATGTATGTATGTTTGTCCGCGATTATTTCGCGTTTGGCTGAACCGATTTTGATGTAGTTTTCAGGAAAATATTTGTTACATTCCGGAGAAGGTTTTAGTATATTAACCGACTTAAAAAAGTAAGCTAAGATTGTCACTAAAAACCTACCACTAAAATAAATTGATAAGGTAGTAATTAGCCCAAAACCTAAGATAGATGAAGTACCTATACTTATCACTAAAAAGTATGAAATAGAAAAATCTCAATTAAAACACATGATATTTCAATTTCTTTTTTTTTTCATACTTTTTAGTGATAAGTACTTCATCTATCTTAGGTTTTGGGCTAATTACTACCTTATCAAATTATTTTAGTGGTAGGTTTTTAGTGATAATCTTAGGCTTAGTACTAGCCTAAAACTTATCACTAAAAACATATCATATCATAGTATAATAATGACTTAGACATACCTACTATTATTCTGTATGCCTAATGACGAGGATGAGGAATGGTCTTTCTCGATAGATCTAATAGATCGGTTCAGCCAATAACGATATAATCGCGGACAATCCAACAAGACCCTTCGAGCACCACCGGGAAAACAACCTCGTAAAAAAATACAGATATTGGCGAGAACGCTCTTTGAGATAGTAGAGTAAATAAGTTTTTTATTTGGAGTTGCATCCCTGTCAGAGGAGACGCACCGGTTGGACGAAGACTTGCCTGGCCTGTGTAAGTGCAGCTGGCCTGCAGGCGACGGACCTAAGGAGTTTTGAATTGAGTTCATTTGTGCCTAGAAGAAATAGTACAATTCTACCTATTGGCTAGCTGTTATGATTTGTAAATGATTCATTGCATATTATTTCTTGGAGCAAAGTTTTATTGAAAATCCGGAAAAAATTAACAGTCTAAAGATCATATTTTTCTTTCATCGTATCAATTAGACAATAATATGACTTAAGTGCCTATACGTAATAACTATACGTATAAATAATACTGACCAAGAATGATAAAAACTGACTTAGGAAAAGAGATATCTGCAGGTTTATGGGTACCAAGGGTATCATTTAGATACTACGTCTCAGTCCTGACTAATACGTACAATTTGTATTCAGCCCAATATTGTGGACCAGTAACAATACTTTCCCTGGGTCCTAACTTCTTGACATTTTACGATATGTTACGTACAGTTAGGTACTTAGGTATTTAAATTACAATGAAGCCTCGTCTTTTAATAGAATATATAGGTACGAGTACCTACACCTTGTACTTTATGACTACTTCATTAATCAAACGACTAGTTGATACGACGCCAAATCTATAAAATTTTAGATGCAGTTAGCCATCTCTAATAATGACCAGTGTTACAACTTACATTTGCTCTAGGTCTAGGACATTATAGTCCAGAATCAAAACTCTTGACCAAAGGAGCAAATTCAATATTTAGGGCAGATCTTTCAATCGCTAGATAGACTATCTGAGGTATAAATTTGAAATATATGCCATACACAATCTGTCCTGGCGATTGAAAAATCTGCCCTTTAGTCATATAAAGTGCCGGAAAAGTGCAAAAATATTTACCTGCTTACACGTGCGGGGTAATATGTTTATGTCTTGTATCGCAGGATGTCATAATGATGACGTTATTAAATATTATGGTAATATTCCGCAACATTACACGCTCACATAAATGTGTTATTATAATTCAAATGTATCCTTACGAGGTAAGATTGTGGCTGTTTACTATGAGTTATAAGCTGAATGTTTCTTCTGCTTAGTGCTTATAATAAATCGTTTATTCGATTTAGGTTGTAGGACACCTCAATTATTGAATCAGAAGGACATTTTAGTGAGCATCAGATACAGTCGTATCCTTTTTAATAGACAAAATTTTTGTCGAAAGAATATGGATTTTTGGCCTGACGAAAATCCCGTCACGAAGTAAATCTCCGAAAATCTAGAATGAAAGTTTCTCTTACCTTCTAATAAACGATGGTCACGCATGCAATCACGTATAGAGTTTCGGTATGACGAACTTGTTAGCGCAAGCTAACTGAACCTATCCAGCGATGGGTGAAATCACACATGAAATTATAGCTTGGGTTAGAGTTTAGTTTTAGTTTGAGTTAGGGTTTAGTTTAGTATAGAGTTTTGTTTTAGGTAATATTCCAGGTTTTGTTTTTACCGAGCGTCCCAAGACACTCACATCTTTTTTAGGGTTCCGTACCCAAAGAGTAAAAACCTTCGTGTCGCCGCCGCCGACCGTTTATCTGTCACCAGGGTGTATCTTTTGAACCGTGATAGTTAGATACTTGAAATATTCACAGATGGATTTCTGTACTCGCTATAACAACAACTACAAAACAAATAGAATAAAATAAGTATTTAAGGGGGCTCCCGTACAACAAACGTGATTTTTGCTCGTTTTGAATTTAGTGAAGTGTTTTGATTGGAATTAGTGATACATAGTTTTGGAATTGTTTTAATACCTATTGGAATTAGAACCCTAAGTGCGCGGGCCCGACTCGCACTTGAGCAATTATTACTGATTATCAAACGTATTTTCCCATATTATACAGGGTGAAAACACACGTCTCAATGAAGACAGCGGCAAGAAGTCTGGCGGCGGCGGTCGCACTGACCGCACCACGCGAATGCTCGTCGCACTGCTCGGGCTCTTCCTCGCGACGGAACTCCCACAGGCTTTGTTCGGCCTTCTCACAGCAATAGCACCGCATCTTTTTCAAATATGCTATTACGCATTTGGTGAGTAACGTATGAATCTATACCTTGGTCTCACGGTTATAACGAACACACGTCTCAATGAAGAGAGTGGCAAAAAGTCTGGCGCGACGGTCGCACAGATCGCACGACGCGAATGCTCGTCGCACTGCTCGGGCTCTTCCTCGCGACGGAACTCCCACAGGCTTTGTTCGGCCTTCTCACAGCAATAGCACCGCATCTATTTCAAATATGCTATTACGCATTTGGTGAGTAACGTATGAACCTAGGTATACCTCGGTCTCGCGATTATAACGAACACACGTCTCAATGAAGAGAGCGGCATGAAGTCTGGCGGCGGTCGCACAGATCGCACGACGCGGATGCTCGTCGCACTGCTCGGGCTCTTCCTCGCGACGGAACTCCCACAGGCTTTGTTCGGCCTTCTCACAGCAATAGCACCGCATCTTTTTCAAATACGCTATTACGCATTTGGTGAGTAAACTATGAACGTATAGCCCAGCTCGCGATCATAACGCAAAACGCTGCGGTAAGTGGCATGCGGCGTCGGACATAATATCTGCGACGAAATGAGAGTGTTCATCGTTATGATCGCGAAACCAAGGCTTATGCTGGGTGACGTCGGCCGCTGATGGTAAGCTTCCTAAAGGGATTTGTAAAGGCCTCTCCGAATTGCCGCGTGGAATGGCTCGCGAAACCGCGAACCACTGCCACGTTCTTGGTTTTTTCCCCCATTAGATAATGTCGGTTTATTGTTCCGCGACAGCGAATCGCGCCGGAATGTGGAAAGGCCTTAGTATGTAAGGTTCCACGTCACTTGGAAGCAAGCTCCCCACGATTTTCATGTCCATGTTGTCTGCCATAGTTTAGCAGGGCTCAGTTTTGATGAGATCATTTTCGCTCATTATAGGTTAAATCATACTTTGTGATTTGTCCCTAATAAAATTGATCTTTAAGTGAGTTGGTATCAAAATTAAGTTGCGTTATAGTAGTTTATGTAACGGTTACATAATGGGGGTATTAAAACACGAGTGTGAGTTTAAAAAACGAGCCGCAGGCGAGTTTTTTAATAGTATCACACGAGTGTTTTAATACCTAATTATGTAGAGTTTCATACACTACTTTATCTACGCTCATATTATTATCATAAATCCAAATCATAAAATCTTGCTAACGTTTGTCGTAAATCATTGCAACTACTAAGATGTCAGGTGGAGTGAAATTTTCTTTAGTAGGTTTCACTGCTAGACATTTTTCAGCGCAAAGTTTTGACTAAGTAACAAAAAAAATTGGTTTTCTGCAAAGTCGGTTTACGGACGATAGATTTACGAGATAACGTCATAATCGTAATCATAATCGTAATCGTTATCGTAATCGTAATCGTATTCATAATCGTAATCGTAATCATAATCACAGGCCCATGTGGAACGTTACGCGGAACGTTAGACATTGTGTTGTTGTCTATGGTCAATCATGGCCCATCCATACTCTCGGCAATGACTACCAACTATATGTTGTCTGTGGATTCACTTAAAAAAATATTACATAAAAAATATCACCCCAGATACAAATACAGGAATCCAGAGCCGTGTATCGTAATGGGAATTTGACACATTTCGATTTCATAATTCGAACTTTAAGCAATGAGCGTAGATAAAGTATATTATGTTGTATGTCATACGTCTCCTGCGGTTCCCGTGCGTAAATAAATTACCGGTGAGCATAAAATAAATACACTCAACGTTATTTCAGTCTTAACTCTCTAAATAACTTAATCCATAAGCCATTAACACAACGCTGGAGTAATAAGGGTTCTCAGAGGGAACGTGACGTATTTGCTACTTGCCCTACTTTGCAAATAAATCCGTTGAGAGGCAGCATTAATTGTGCTTCGATTCGTATAGGTACGTCAACCTATAGATGTTTCAATCCACAATGACGCGCCCCACTCTGTCAAACTCTGTACGAATCGAATGAAACCATTGATCTGTAATATAATGAAGCATAAGCTATTTTGACAGAGTGGGGCGCGTCTTCAACTCTTCGTGGATTGAAATATCTGTAATTACTTATGTTGACAATTCGCCTCTCGTCATTTGGTGAGACACGAACAGAAACACAATACAATATAAATACGGACAATAACACAAATAGTTTTTAAATGTACCTAGTTGCTGTTCGTAGTTCGTCATTGATTTTGAAAAGCCTTGACCACTGAGCTTTGCCATAACGAGGCATTGATGGACTTACGTATCAATGCCTCTTTTCTCCGATTATCTTGTAGGTACCAGTGGCGTAGCATGGGGGGGGGGGGGGGGCGGGGGGGGGCCACCGCCTCGGGCAGCTGAATACGAAAGGGCGGCATACGGAAAAAAATAAAAAGTGACTTATTCTGAGAAGACTTAAAAATTTTTCGCTCGCTTCGCTCGCGTCTGCTGATTTATATTTTTTGTCAAGTATAAACATCCGCTCTTAACTGCTTTTCGGAAAAATTTCTGTTTGTCACTTGGCTCTATCTCATGAACCATAGTTGAAAATTTAAAATATGCTATAGGTGGATAACAAATCAAAGATTAATAACAAAACAAAATTAAGTTAAAACGTAAAAAAAAGTTAAATTATCGACGTTTTTTTGCTCGATTTTAAAAATAAGTTAGGTTCAAGGATACAGCGACGTTGAAAATTCGACTATTGCTAGTTCAGCCTGCAAAAAGTACTCCATGCTTTTTCCCCACCCTTAAAAGTTGCTGGGTACGTCCATGATGAGTACGTCGACAAATTTACGTCATAATTTAAAGTTAAATGCCCGTGAAACAATATTTTAATGAAACGGAATTATCCAGAAAAAATTATTATTATTATTTATAAATTAAACGAAATATCCAGCTATGCACCCCCCTCAAAGAAATCCTGGCGACGCCCATCTTTTTTTATGTACGTTCCCCGATTACTCGAAGACGCGTGGACCAATTAGAAAATTCTTTTTTCGTTTGAAAGGGTATACTTCCCAGATCTAATGATGAGATCCCGGAGAAATCGAGGGAACTCTTCAAATTTTGCTAGTATACCTGAAGCGATTTGGGTATTTTTATAGTTACTATTGCATTTGCTTGCAGTCATCAAGTAATGACTGTAGTCATCAAGTCAGGATCTGATGATGTAATCTCAGAGAAATTGAGGGAACTCTTCAGATTTTAGAAGGACACTTCAAGCGATTTGGCCATTTTTTCCAATGCCTTGCGCATTAGCTGTTTTCCACTAAAAAGTAAAAAATTAAATGGAAAATTCTTTCGAATTAGTGAACATTAAAAATTATTTCACTCTTTGTGGTGTCATTTGAAGTTGGTTTTTTTGGAAAGAATTTTCAATTTTATTAGTAATAGGGTCCCGTTATACCCGGAAGGCTGAAAACAAGGGGGGCGGCATATTTAGGTTTGGCCCCGGGCGGCGAAATCACACGCTACGCCACTGGTAGGTACATAAATCATAAAAAATGATTAATTAGATATTTTCTGTTAAATATTTTCAATTTCTTATTATAAACGATATGCGAAACAATAAGGCGATCAAGTTTCATTATTATGATCGTAATTTATGTAGTATCATCTACTTAGATATCGTAAAAAGCCCCGCGGTTCCCTGAGGTCATGATTGAATTCAATAAATTTTACGATCTCTTGGTATAAGTCGTAGGGGGTACTTAAATGATACTGCCAAGCACCGGCGCGAATGTATTACGTGTACAAGATATTTCGCCACGTTTGCTGCCCAAGCGGGATTTGGCTCATGGAAAATAATGTACGATTAATCTGTAAGTGAATTCGTTTGAAAGTGACCGGTGATTTTTAGGGTTATGTTGTATTAAGTACCTCAAATATGAAGAACGGATCCCTTAACGTGTACAAGATATTTCGCCACATTTGCTGCCCAAGCGGGATTTGGCTCTTGGGAAATAATGCACCATATATTCGTACCTGTATGATTTTGTTTGAAAGTTACGGGTGATTTTTAGGGTTATGTACTATAACCTCAAATATGAAGAACGGATCCCTTAACGTGTACAAGATATTTTGCCACATTTGCTGCCCAAGCGGGATTTGGCTCTTGGGAAATAATGCACCATATATTCGTACCTGTATGATTTTGTTTGAAAGTTACCGGTGATTTTTAGGGTTATGTACTATAACCTCAAATATGGAGAACGGATCCCTTATAGGATCACTTTGTTGTGGTCTATCCTCCACTTTTTGGTCGCAGATGGTACTTGCTGGTAGGTTGGTGCCTGGTGGTGTAAAAAGTTCAAGCATCTAATTCCCAATATGCTATCTATTTTATATTTGCTCCACTATTGCACAATTTGACATAAGCTCCATGCAAGTTATGTCAAATAACAAATTTCTATCTCTAGTAAGGCAAACCATGGATAGATAGAAAAAGAGAAAATCTGACAGTTGTAAAATCGGTACAAAAAAAAATATGTTTTCTTTCAAGGTTATCCACCACAGAACAGTACATATCAATAAGAAATAAAAAAGAAACAAACTTGGTACGGAGTTCTTAGTACGTAAACCCGAGTCACACTTGACAGCTTTTTAATTATAAGCGGGTTACAAAAAAAATATTGAGTTGATGACAAAAAAACAAGGGTTAGGTATAGATAGGACTGTAAACACCAAGCTCAGATTGTTCCAAGCTTATGCTCTACAATGATTGGATCTACAAAATCGGAATTGATTGCAACTGCTTGCCACTCTAATCGAGTTAAATATTGTTAGGTAATGGTTTTGTGCCTTGTATATTTATAAGAATTTCGTACATTATGGTCAGCTTTAGTAATAGATAAAAAAACATGCGTTACTTCAAAGAGAGATATCGTTTACGACTCTATAAAATATATATAGGCCAGATAAAATAAAGAAGTACTACGACTATGACTCATTCATAATAATAATTAAATAGATCATACTATGATCGGATACATATCGAATAGAAAGAAATATTCAGATCGAATTAGTAACGTCTAATAAAACTTATGAATGTACTTACCTCTTTAGTGTGCTCACTGGTCTCAGTTTATTATTGCTAGATAAACTACTGCCAAAAAGAGATTTAATTTAGCTTGGCAAACAGTTAGTTTCTTGCACTCTCATGATTTTTAGGGTTCGATACTTAAACATGTAATCGATCGGGAAGTTTTATCGTAGGTTCTTCAGTTTTATAGGGTACCGTAACCAAAGGGTAAAAACGAGACAGTATTACCAAAAGTCTGAAATGAAGAAAATCATTTGGAAATTTGTTCGTTTTATATTCTTTTTATGCCTTCAGAGCAATTGCTGTGTATTATGAACAAAGCTTTGATCTCTTGGACCATAAAAGAATTATTGGATGTTTTTGTTCTATAGCATTCATTGCTTTCGTAAATTTATAAACTCAGTCCTTTATTAGAACATCTTACGCTTCATTTAATAGATTTCGAAAAATCGAAATATCAACATCAATTGAAATTTCAAATCATGTAATGTAAAACAATTACGAACTCGTATTTGTACTCGGATAACTGTGTATTTGTTCAAGTCTATCCGCTGGGTGCATAGGGCATGGTGGGGGACACAAAAGTGATGTCAGCGCTCGCTGCGGACAATACAGAAATTGCGGGTGGCTCTTTATTAACTATGTCCATAACAATAACACGTGTGTCAGTTTAATTCATTAAATAAAATAAAATGGGTCATCAAAGTTGTTGTGTAGTCGATTGCAAAAATACTAGTAGGAATAGTAATTGTAAATTTTATAAGTTTCCGGTTGCCAAGTGGAAATTAAATCGGCGAAAAAAATGGATAACTGCTGTTAAAAGGAAAAAGTAGGTAAGTATTACACACACAGCTATCAGTCCGAACACTGTATAACGCAAGCCTGATAATGTTGCTAGCTTAAGTGGCTTAAGGAAAAAACTTCCACTACAATATAGTACTTATTATAGGTACCATTTCCTTAGTGAAGAGTGATTAGTACCTAAGTATATTTTTAACCTCCGACGCCGTCTCGCTGCCCGCGATGAAATAAAACGGGGAAACGGCGTCGCCTGTTGTTCTGCAGATTGAAGACGATATTTGTTTTTGATGGTGAGTGACGGTCTTCGATTTCATTTGAATGATATATTATCTGCATCATACATATTGAAGACAGTCATTTCTTTTGATTGTACTCGTAACTGGTAAGTGACGGTCTGTTTTGGAGAAAGATTCCGTGGACCAAATTTAAAAAAAGTGGCCGCCATTTTGAACTTTTTTGTTATTGGACCGAATTCTTTCAAAATCGAAATCTGACCGTGGCAGCAAGCATTGAGTAAGAATCTGGTGTCAAAATTGAAAAAATTGGCCGCCATTTTGAACTTTTTTGTTATTGGACCGAATTCTTTCAAAATCGAAATCTGACCGTGGCAGCAAGCATTGAGTAAGAATCTGGTGTCAAAATTGAAAAAATTGGCCGCCATTTTGAACTTTTTTGTTATTGGACCGAATTCTTTCAAAATCGAAATCTGACCGTGGCAGCAAGCATTGAGTAAGAATCTGGTGTCAAAATTGAAAAAATGGCGGCCACTTTTTTACATTTTGACCACAGATTCTTTTTCTATGCTTACTGACACGGCCAAATATCAGTTTTGAAAGAATTCGGTCCAATAACTAAAAGGTTCAAAATGGCGGCCAATTTTTTCAATTTTGACACCAGATTCTTACTCAATGCTTGCTGCCACGGTCAGATTTCGATTTTGAAAGAATTCGGTCCAATAACAAAAAAGTTCAAAATGGCGGCCAATTTTTTCAATTTTGACACCAGATTCTTACTCAATGCTTGCAGCCACGGTCAGATTTTGACTTTGAAAGAATTTGGTCCAATACCAAAAAAGTTCAAAATGGCGGCCACATTTTTCAATTTTAATACTATATCAAATGAAGTGAAAGACCGTCACTCACCATCAAAGAAAATTACCGTATTCAATATGCAGAGCCACAGGCGACGCCATTTTTGATTTTATTTCATCGCGGGCGGCAAGATGTTTGACCGATTAATCTTGGGTCTTATAATTTATTATACTTTTTTCCGCTAAGCCCCGTACGCGATATCGTCCGAAAAGAAACGTTGTTTCAACAAGAGGCCAGTCATTAAGGTTTTTTTTTTAAATCTCAAATGCCCTGTTACTAACATACAATTTATACCTTACATCTAGGGAAAATAATTTCAATGTAGACTGGTCACACTGATGGACTCTCGCTGAGGTTTGGTGTTTCGAATTTAAATCAATTGCCGCGGCGACGACAGCCGAGCGCCATATGCGCGTACGCGGCCTGCAAGCGGCAGCCGCGGAAAACTTCTCGTTCGCGTTGCCCGGCGTTCACTCGCCGTAGGTACAAATTGAAATTCATGTCATGACACACAAGTATCACCCGGTTTTGCTTGTGTGATTTTTGTGATTTTGGAAGTGATTTCAACATAAGTACAAACTTATGTTGAAATTATGTAACTGTTTTTGTGTCGGGTGGCCCACAATTTGATATAGTTAATGATTTAGCAATACTTGACAGATGTCTTAACCTAATTCACTTATTGAGACTTGTTTTAGTTGTTGTATTTATTTTACTTACTGTTTTTAGCTGACCCACGGAAATTTTTTTAATTTAATATTCACTCTGTGTAATATATCACATTTCACATTGAAAAAAATTTTTTTTCAAGTTGATTTTATTTTTTCAATAACTATTTGACATCCAATACATGTTTATTTTCTCAAAAGAGCCACCGCAGTTGTATCGTTAGATGGCGCTGGGATCACGCACCCAGCCAATAGAACAACTTTAGATTTGGAATTTATTTAAAAAATATGTTATCTCTCTTACTTAGGTAATAGTGTACCTACTTATTACAGTTGTATATATCTTCTTTGTAGTAAATTACTTTATTTGAGGGACTCAAAATAAATGTAAACTAAACAAACGTGATTAATTTATGGTATTAAATTTTAATATTATTATTTATTACTATCTTAGTTGAAAAAAAAATGTAAGACTTCAGTGCATCACTTTTTAAAGCGTTTCCTGACCTAATGTATTTTATTTATTTTTTATTTATTAGGCAACTAAAACAAGTTATAAAGGACAATGCCTTTTCTTGTATGAAAAATGGGCTATACTTGCGTCTTAATAAAATCATCGGTAAAACATTAGAAATATTCCCAATAATATGTAAAAAAAAAATCAGTGAGATATAAACCGGGAATTCGTAGTAATCTAATTTTCTTTTTTTAGGTATTTTGAGGTTAGGTTAGTAGTTCTCGCGCACTATAAGTTGCTCATAGTGATTATTTTATTTAAAGCGACCTCGTTATTACCGTGGAAACCTGGATGATGCATATAGATATACTTAATTATTCCTAGGGCCTACCTACACATATATTACGTTAGTACTATAAAACAAGATAGGTGCCTACCTCAGTAGTATCGAGGTACTTGATAAAAATACGGTTTACCTATTTATTTTTAAACAGTAGGTAGTGTTTTAAAATATAGGTATAAACCTGTGGCCTGCTAACATCAAAAAGAGGTTCCCAGGCTCCAAGCTAACATTGGCAGAACCTTAAGAGAGAAAATAGTTAATATTCCAACTCCTTGCTTAGCTACTTATTTAGGTACTTAACTGCTTGATAAACAAACAAATATGGTTTGAGATACAATTTATATAAAGAAAAATATAATTGTGTTCTGCAATATACTATGGTTATAGGGAGGTAGATAGGTAGGTACCTACCTAAATAAATGGCCTATCTGCTGGCAGCATCAAGAACAGATTCCAAGGTCCAAGCTATCATTGGCTAAGTCTCGAGAAGGAGGAATTTTCTGTTATGAAGGAATACTTAGGTAGGTACGTACTTGATAAAAAAAGCGGTTAGGTGATTTAAATTGTTTATTATATGGGTATGTACATAATTGTCTATCAACCAAAGCAAACTTGTGATGTCCAAAGTCTGGTATAGGTGTGGTCTGGTTTTCAGAAGTTGTACGAGGAATCAATGTAAAGCATGCATCACATAAGATGCCTCCATCTGTTATCTGCAACAAAATGTTTGAATTTAAATAAGCATCCAGTTGGAATACACTTCCTAGAAGACCTTATGCAATTCTAAATTAAAGCTCGAGCTGAGATGTAGTCTCATGAAATGTTACATCTGGTCCACCTTCTTCTATGGCTGCAAAACATGAGTTCTCATAAATCATTGTGTATATATAATACACAATGATTTTTTGTTATGTGAGAAACGGCCCGTTCACCAAGAGCATAAAAGCTTAATGTATCAAAATGTAATGTTTTATTATATTTTGTCCATTTAGCAGCCATAACCTAACTACCAATTATTCTTGTTAGTTTAAATGAAATGTTTTACAGTGCCAGTTTTACTGCCAGTTTTAACCAAGGCATCGTGCATCAGTCGCATTGTCACATACAGGTCGAGTTTTGTCAGCCCTACGGGCTACAATGACATTACTCTCACATAGAAATGGAAAGCGTATGCGAGTAGGGCCAGCGTTCTAGTAGTAGTGTGTGTTTAGGCCTGTTGTACTGAGTGTCAGGGGCCTGACACTACAATGAGTTAAGTTAGCAGAAGGAATTAAATATGCCTGTGTTAGGTATATAATAGTACACAATACTTACTGAACGCGTTGCGATCCAGGAGTTCAATACATTAAGTGCTGAATGTGATAATTCATCCAGAGAATGTACTAGCTGGTTCAGTTAATGCACCGGCGTGATACACTGCCAGGCCTAACTCCTCGAGACGACGCTGACGACATTGTTATTGCGTATTAGAGAGTATATCTCATTTAGATTATTGCGTAGAATAGGAGTCCATTTCTAAACAGTCAACACGCACAAACACTTGTTAGTTTTCACAGAGGATCGCTTTAGTCGGAGTGAAACTAAGCAAGCGACAACACTGATCACATTAATCACCGTCCAGAAAATAAGTTAATAAAACACTGGGTTTTCCAAGTTTTCCAAGTGAAATTACTTTTCCAATGGTTTTGCGATTAGATACGAAGTGACGATTATCGACATAGACAGTTCTGTTCTGTTAATCCATTCGTCCCTTTCGGGACAGGCAAAGGTCGGAGACCATACAGCCTATTGATTCGTGTGTATTTTCTGTGTTATGTATTATATAGGCATAGCCTGTTCAATCGTTTAAAACAATAATAATTAATCATAAATATGTATGATTCATCTGAATGATTTTTTTTAATCTTGTAGTTTTTTCTTTCTGACTCTTCTTTCTTTGGCGACATAGACAATTATCTAGACACGAGTTGATTTCTTGATGACATTTAAACCAGTGTTTCTACTTACGAGTTTGGTTTTACCCTAGTTTCGACGGTGGCGCCGCCGTGGCAGATAACATTAGAATTGTTTCAATAATTACGAGTCAAAGGTGTAATGGAAATAGGTTACAGTATTAAAGTAAAAAGTAAAAGTAAAATATGCTTTATTGTACACTAAAACAGTATTATAATTAATAATTTTAAATAAACTAATGAATAGGGTTTAAGCCATGTAGGATTTTGTCACGATTAGCTGCACATGAAAATATCAAACAACACATTATATGTGATGTACTCTGTGGTGTTGCAAGTGCTATTGTTTGTCGCAATTAGAATGTTTGGTGAAGCATTCCTTACTTTTCAATATACAGCTATGAAAATAATTTGAACAGGTGGTGCAGTTCTAATCTGTATAGATCACTGATCTGATCTCTATTCTAATGATTAATCATTCTATACAGTTCTATTTATCTGACAGTTCCTATTTGTACCGATTTGAAGCGCCACCCTCGAACGTCCGTGGTACTAAATTGACATTTGTCGGTAGTGACCGTCGTTTTGAATGTCATTTTATTTTAGTTCCATGGACGGTCGCGCCAGGTTAGGTACGTAACCATCAGCGCCAGAATGGCAAAAATCATTTTTACTTTGACAATCATCGATCCATGGAATAGAGATCAGTCACTGAGCTCTATCTCTGGATTAATTATTCTATACATCTAACAGTTCCTTATTTGTACCGATTTGAAGCACCACCCCCGAACGTGTACGGTACTAAATTGATATTTGTGTGCAAAAAGCTTGCCTTGTTTCGGTTTTTATTATTCGATCTATTTCCTGTATTATTGTATACTAGTTTTCCCTTAAAAAGTGGGTTTATAAAAAACTGGTATCATTCGCCGAGTGGTAGTGGCTGTGACGTTTCCAGACTCTATTATGGCGGTTCCGCTTGTGTCGAAACGTATAATTACTTTTATTTTTATAATACTTTTAAACCCCGGTTCGCACATCATTAAAAAAAATACATGTAATATTATAATTTGAAAGAAGATTTTTCATGCATACGTGCTTCAGACGCAGAGTGACGCAATATAGCCCATTTTCGGTCAATCTCCTTTACAAACAATTAAGTTCTTAAAAATACTAAGTTTTAATTCTAATTATAACTCTAGTATAATCGCACATATAAAATACAAGTTTTGAAAAAATAAGTCAAAATGCGTGACGCTAAAAACAACGCAAAGAAAACACAAAAGAAAAAAAAAGAAAAATTAATACGTACTTAATTAATTGATTGACAAATTCTGTCGTAGTAAGAAGAAAAACTATTATGCTTGTTAGTTTTAATCACTCTTAACTTCAAAGTTCGGACTTTTTGACGGGTCAACTAAACTATTGTGGAATAGAGTTCATGATATTTTGATTCTCATTTATATTCACGCTATCTTTTGTAAAACAAAAAAAAAGTAGGCAAATAAAACACAATAAACTTTATTTTTCAGCTTTCAAGAAATATCTCGATAGGTTCGTGCTAAAGAATATAAAACTCCCAATTTCACTCGGTGTAAGTCATCTTAAGCTTTTTGGGTCAGGAGGTGTTATTCCCGAGGGTCTCATTAGACGTGTCAAGTGACAGGGGAATATCTTTAACGCAAAAGTTATTATACCAAATGTTTTTTAACCCCCGACGCAAAACGAGGGGTGTTATAAGTTTGACGTCGATGTGTGTGTGTGTGTGTGTGTGTGTGTGTGTGCGCGCGCGTGTGTGTGTGTGTGCGTGTGTGTGTGCGCGTTGTGCGTGCGCGTGTGTGTGGTGTGTGTAATCGTTAAATGACAAGCGCAGGGGATGTAGATGCTACCTGGCAATATAATTATTAAAATGTTATATTTTGTATAACATTCGAACGGCAAAGTCTTAGTCATAGAGTCCCGTTTTTTACCCTTTGGGCAGGCCAGGTTCACTTACGGAAACGACAGGTAGCTGTCTCGACGTAGTAATTTCAGACAGCCGCCACGCGCCGGCTAGGTTGCACGCTTTAGTTCTTGTACGGTCTATTTCACGAGCTGCGTGCGCCCGATTACGAGGCAACCTTAGTACGTCGGAAGATATAAAGTTACGCAACAGTCACAAGCAACAGTTACGCAAGGAGATCACAACTTTAGATGCATAGCGGAGACGGAGCCAGCCGCTATTGCACTTTATTGTATAAACGCTAGAGTTGCTATTTCTTTAAATCATCTTGCGGAGTGAACCTTCTGTACCATTAGGAACTATGTATTATGTATTCCGTGCTTTGGGTACGGAACCCTAAAAATCGTATTGAAATATTCGTTAATTTGGCAGGTGAGGTGATGGATCTGATGGCGCTGGTCGGGTCCGCGGTGAACTTCGTGCTGTACTGCAGCATGAGTCGTCAGTTCCGCTGCACGTTCACGCGCCTCGCCAGCAAGGTGCTGCCGGCGCGGCTGCGGCGCCGGCGCGCGCGCAGGGACAGCGAGCTCGCCACAACTACCACCACGCTCAAGACGTAGCGAACGCGCCTCGCGGCCAACACAGCTGCGCGCGTTTGAACAATAGATGAACTCTAGGGATGCTATAGTATACAAAACTTAGTTGAGTGTATGCGGAAAATATCAAGAATTTTAAATGTGTTTAGGAAATAATACTACTCGTAGCACGCAGCGCGTCGTGCCGGCCGCATTCCAGCAGTATAACTCGGGCGTCCCGCGCGTGTACTATGCCCCTGAAGAAGGGCCCGTGGACCCCTGATGGGTCCGAAACTGGTGACCGATCCTGACCAAGTGAGAGTGAGTTGAAGCCGTTGTTTTAGTATTATTATGTCCACTCACGGAAGTCTTAATTCTAATATGTGTTTAGGAATTTTTTTTAAACCCAATAGTTGTATGAAACTTTCACCTTATACCTATAAATTATTGAATATCTACGTATGTATCAAAATAACTAATGTAGTCTGAGCAAAATAATTATCGCAAACAGCGGGATTGGAATTTAATCTAACAAATTACCTAATAGACCGTACTACAGCTCTGCCTAAGGACTGAATAGTTATATTTATACGTTCGAGATTATCGTCTCGGCCACAGGGGCTCCAGTAGCTTAGTGGTAGAGCACCCGGCCGAGATCGCTCGGCGGACGAGGGGGACGCGGGTTTAAATCCTATTGTGTGTAAAACACCAAATCTAAAATAATTACTTCAGTTTACATAACTGAAAAGTTTTTTGGAAGGGTAAGTAAATTTACCCCAACGGTTTCTACAAGCATCGCACCGGAAAGCTAAATCGCTGGGCGGTGCGTATCTGCTGGTAGGGTGGTAACTAGCCAAGGCCAAAGCCTCTCACCAGACCAGACCTGAGCCAATTTAGAAATTATAAAATTCCAAAGTGGCCCGTGGCGGGAATCGAACCCGCGACCTCCCACTCGAATCCGAGCGCGCCGCCACTGCGCCAGGGAGGTTTATGGTCAAATGCAGTTATAATAGGTAAGTAATTTATGTCTGAAATAAAAATAAAATTATAAAAAAAGCACAGCTATGATGTGCTCATTCATATTATTAGTTATGAAAGTTATTTTCGAACTCTCGGTTTCAATATCATTCATGAGTGGGAAGAAGTTAAAGTGGTTAAAGTAAACACGTTACGAGTTTTCTCGATGGGTCTTGTTCGAAGGAAATTGCTCTATCAATAACTTTTCCAATACAAAATACGTTGCGAGTATATCTGTTCACCAGAAGGTATCCGTTGCCTCGAGCTCCTGCGTTCGAAGATGACGACGTCAGGTCTACATGAAGGAACACCCGCATCAGCTCTAGCAAGTGGGCTATATCCTTCCAAGGTCTAAAAGGAACCAGGGACGCGCTACTAAGTCCTAACTAGTCTCGAGGTATAGCTACTCGGGTAATCAAATCAAATCAAATCAAATCAGATCAAAATCATTTATTTTGCATGAATATGGGTCACATAATTCGTCTTAAATATAATACAAGTACAACATATTCTGCCAAATTGGCGTGCAAAAGATACGAGAGAGGCTAGGTGTACATATTTGAGGTAATTTAAAATTAATTATTAAGTTCGTTCTCAAGAGATGTAAAATAAAAATACTAAGTAGACTTCTATCCTCGAATTATCTTCAATACCCCGCATTTTTACTGATAATTTGAGAACCCCGATTTGGGGGCTTTCAAAGTTGCTGTTTTTGTATCTACTGGGTAAGTACGAGTACGTTGCGAGGCCTGAGTTTGGGGTGAAACAGTAATTTACTTGCCTAAAATAATATATGTGTTTGTACATCCTTATAGTGTAAACAATTTCGAGATTATGGATGTGCATCAGTTTGATGAATCTTTGAGCGATTGTTTCTTCGATCAACAATACGTCTTGTCTGCTTAACTAAGTGAAAAAGAAAAATAACACTCAATGCAGGAAATTTTGTCTTATAGATACAATCTGAACGCTATCTGCGCTTGATATAATTTGTTTGAACGTATTTTTTATTTTAAAAAAGTAATCCCTACTAATATATAAATGTGAATGTGAGTTTGTTGGTTTGTTGGTTTGTTGGTTTGTTGGTTTGCTGGTTTGTTGGTTTGTTTGTCCCTCAATCACGTCGCAGCCACGCAACGGATCGATCTGATTTTTTTGCACAGATATAGTTCAAGACCCGGAGAGTGACATAGGCTACTTTTTATCCCCGAAAAACAAGCCTATTCCTGTGGGATTGCATTGAAAGTGAAATTTTTCACTGTTTCACAACATACGTATACGTAACTATACTCACAATATATGTTGCACCATAGACTCCATACACTCGAAACGGTAATCCCTACTAATATATAAATGTGAATGTGAGTTTGTTGGTTTGTTGGTTTGTTGGTTTGTTGGTTTGCTGGTTTGTTGGTTTGTTTGTCCCTCAATCACGTCGCAGCCACGCAACGGATCGATCTGATTTTTTTGCACAGATATAGTTCAAGACCCGGAGAGTGACATAGGCTACTTTTTATCCCCGAAAAACAAGCCTATTCCTGTGGGATTGCATTGAAAGTGAAATTTTTCACTGTTTCACAACATACGTATACGTAACTATACTCACAATATATGTTGCACCATAGACTCCATACACTCGAAACGGTAATAGGTTATAAATATTCAAAACTCCATATATAGCTCTCAAAACCGTAAATATGTCATAAATACTTAAGGCTCAATAGAAGTTCAATACCGACACTCAAAACTGAAATAGGTTGTAAATACTCAAAACACCATACATAGCTGTCAAAACCGTCATAGCTCTCAAACCGTCAATCTGTAATCTGTAATCTGTAATAGTTCATAAATACTCGAGACTCTATCGACACTAAAAAGTGTAATCTGTAAATCTGTAATCTGTAAATAGTTCATAAATACTCGAGACTTTATCGCTGAAAAGTGTAAATAGGTCATAAAAATAAGTTCGAATACTCAGTTTCAATTTGGACAGAATATACTCAGTTCTGTAAAGGGGTCATAAAATGCTCATATTTTGTACCAGATTATTAGCAAGTATTCTGTATCTGTAAAAGACCACTCCTTTTAATTTTGCGTTCACAGGTTGCTTGCCATATAATATGGTACTTATAAATTGCCAGGCTCTTAAACAATTCTTACGTCTGTCGTTTTTAATCCAGCGCAGTTTATTTTTTCAATATTTATCTTTTCCATAAATGACGCGGGCGAAGCCGCGGGTATAAGCTTAAGGCTCAATAGAAGGTCAATACCGACACTCAAAACTGAAATAGGTTGTAAATACTCAAAACACCATACATAGCTCTCAAAACCGTCATAGCTCTCAAACCGTCAATCTGTAATCTGAAATCTGTAATCTGTAAATAGTTCATAAATACTCGAGACTCTATCGACACTAAAAAGTGTAATCTGTAAATAGTTCATAAATACTCGAGACTTTATCGACACTGAAAAGTGTAAATAGGTCATAAAAATAAGTGCGAATACTCAGTTTCAATTTGGACAGAATATACTCAGTTCTGTAAAGGGGTCACAAAATGCTAATATTTTGTGACAGATTATTAGCAAGTATTCTGTATCTGTAAAAGACCACTCCTTTTAATTTTGCGTTCACAGGTTGCTTGCCATATAATAATTATGGTACTTATAAATTGCCAGGGTCTTAAACAATTCTTACGTCTGTCGTTTTTAATCCAGGGCAGTTTATTTTTTCAATATTTATCTTTTCCATAAATGACGCGGGCGAAGCCGCGGGTATAAGCTTAAGGCTCAATAGAAGGTCAATACCGACACTCAAAACTGAAATAGGTTGTAAATACTCAAAACACCATACATAGCTCTCAAAACCGTCATAGCTCTCAAACCGTCAATCTGTAATCTGAAATCTGTAATCTGTAAATAGTTCATAAATACTCGAGACTCTATCGACACTAAAAAGTGTAATCTGTAAATAGTTCATAAATACTCGAGACTTTATCGACACTGAAAAGTGTAAATAGGTCATAAAAATAAGTGCGAATACTCAGTTTCAATTTGGACAGAATATACTCAGTTCTGTAAAGGGGTCACAAAATGCTAATATTTTGTGACAGATTATTAGCAAGTATTCTGTATCTGTAAAAGACCACTCCTTTTAATTTTGCGTTCACAGGTTGCTTGCCATATAATAATTATGGTACTTATAAATTGCCAGGGTCTTAAACAATTCTTACGTCTGTCGTTTTTAATCCAGGGCAGTTTATTTTTTCAATATTTATCTTTTCCATAAATGACGCGGGCGAAGCCGCGGGTATAAGCTAGTAAAATATAATTTCCGAAAAAATTCAGAACAATGGAGACTTGGAATGGACTTTGGAAAAGGTAAATTGGTTTTACTATTCCAAAGTCAAGACTATCATATTAGAACCGAAAGTTTTAGATCAAAATCAAGTTTTTAAACACATACAGTATGTACTTATGTGTTTTTAGGTATCTAATACATGTTGGCATACTCAGTCTGGTATGTTCATAGTTCATACTGCATAATATGTATAGTCACACCTATAAATATTAAGCTTCAGTCCGTCTGTCTGTCTGTCACAAATTTTTAACTCGGAATAAATAGAAGCTACGTAAATGAAATTGGTAAAATAAGGATACCTAATTGTGACAATCTACAACTAAGTGAAAATAATAATATAAAATTAACTTGTCTTTATCCAAAAGTTTGAGATAGATCGTATTGATTCAGAATATAATGCATCTCCATTCTAAACAGCCAAATCGGTTAAGTTACTTGCAGCTTAAAGGAGCAACACATTTTCAGGGCAGAAAATTCGGGAAAAAAGACTGCAGAAGCTTAACTGTGCTTTACTAAACAGTTCAAGAAAATATACTTTTAATAAAACATGATAATTATGTACTTTCAAGATATGGATTACGTTTTTTCAGTACACATAATTATACCAACTTATGGAACTTAAGGCACGACGATTTACGCTTGATTATTATCTATCTATAGGTATTATTTGTTTATTAAATCTCTGTGATATTTTCACTTTTTAAAACTTGGAAGCCTTATATATGACATTAGTAGATTAGCAGTAGTCTTTCTAGTCCATTGAAAAGTTACATTTGGGGTTGCGTTTTTTAGAGGACGCAATTTTATTTTTTTGGTGTGTAGGGGCGGTCAGTGTAAAGCTAAAACAAAGTTTGTGGGGTCGCCACCCTTGTCCCAGGGCCGCCATCTTGAAAATAGGGGTTTAAATGGTTTTTACCATATATCTCTTAAATTATTTATTTGATAAAAAAAATTGTTAATATTTTTTGTTGCAAATTAAATTCTCTAAATTTTGTTCCAGTAATTTTTTATCGTAGAACTTATTTTTTTATCGTAGAACAGCTGCCTGCTATTACATTATTAGTACGTACACGTATAGTATAGGTATAGTTGAGAGTACTGAAAAATAGTAGTCACTTCGGAGCGCTCTAAAACCTTAGCTATTGACTTAATGAAAAAATGTTGTGAATAAAAGTTATTCCTCAAAAAAACGATCTACAAAAATGGTCTGATATCATTTTTTCGTAAAATGATTAAAAAAAAGTTATATCAAAAAAAATTCTTGAATTTCTGAACATTTTCACTCATAACTTTTTTATTTATAGTTCTACTACAAATAGTTACTGGACTAAAGTTGTAGAGAATTTAATTTGTAACAAAAAATGCAAATATTTTTTTTTATCATACAAATAGTTTAAGAGATATATCGTAAAAACCATTTCAACCCCTATTTTCAAGATGGCGGCCATGGGACAAGGGTGGCGACCCCACAAGCTTGGTTTTAGCTTTACACTGACCCCCACTACACATCAAAAAAATAAAATTGCGTCCTCTAAAAAACGCAAGGTTAGGCCTAAAAAATGTAACATTTCAATGGACTATTCGTGGTAGTAGATTAATGAAATCTAAGCATAAATAAAGTCAAATGTCCATGAAAATTAAACTGATTGTCAGTTGAAAGCTGCCATAACATTAGCATTCAAAGCGTGTGGGCGCATTCGGCTCACGTTAAGAGGGGGTATTAACTGAAGATGTCAGTTCAAGATTTGATTTTTACAGTAGTAAATCAAGTCTCAACTACCTGAAATAAAACACACGAATATTACGTTATATTTTCGAGAAACTTTATTAGTGAAAACATAAAAGGATAATTTTTTGTCGAAAAAAAAATCCCGCAGTTGCGTCCAATTTTTTCAATTTTTAATTTATTATCAATGTTATACGTACTAGGGAGTCCAGGTTTATGATGATAATTCCAATAAATATTACGAAGTACGTACATTATCGTTTTCTTTCTAAGCTATGTATTTTAAAAGTTATTACAGTAAAACTATAAATGGCGTTCATTATTTCGCCATGCTCTTTTGTACCAGAACGATGCATGTTTTGCGCATGACAAGTTTTGCTAGCTTTCAGCCCCCTCTTAAGATAAATTATACGACAGAGATTTCAATTATAATGACAACAAGGATAAATTGGTGCAGGTACCTTTAAGGATGGTAGATAGTATCATAGTTATATATTTAGTTATACTGCATAGAAAAAACATATAAAAACCCCAGCCTCATTATAAAATTCAAAACTAAATAGAGTCGATTATTATAGAGTAAGTAGATGTGGCGTGCCCGTATTTATTGAGAGAACGTTATATAATGAGTTTGCAGTATACGTAGGTAGTATTTACCTCAATAAGATCCAAATATTGTTAGAAGGTAATAATTATTCATGTTTGTACTTATTTTAGGGAAATAAATAAATAATGTCTGCGTCTTAATAATATTATTTAATCGTCACGAGATCTACCTATAGATCTAATTATTTATTGTTTTACGAACTGATATGGGGTTTATCTATATATATAAAAGAATGAGGCATTTTGGTGATTTTGGTTGTTCCAAGGATTCCGCCAAAACTATAGGTCGTAGAGATCTGAAATTTGGTACCTAGGTAGATATTAGGTCATGAATTCGTACTAAGACGGGGATTCCAGAAATTCAAATTGTAAGGGGTAAAAACCGTTGGTTTTTTGGATTTCCCCATACAAAAGTGAAATTTTTTTCGTTGTTCCAGGAATTCCCGAAAAGCTACAAGTCGTAGGGATCTGAAATTTGGTACCTAGGTAGATATTAGGTCATGAATTCGTACTAAGACGGGGATTCCAGAAATTCAAATTGAAAGGGGTAAAAACCGTTGGTTTTTTGGATTTCCCCATACAAAAGTAAAATTTTTTTCGTTGTTCCAGGAATTCCCGAAAAGCTACAAGTCGTAGAGATCTGAAATTTGGTACCTAGGTTGATATTAGGTCATGAATTCGTACTAAGACGGGGATTTCAGAAATTCAAATTGTAAGGGGTAAAAACCGTTGGTTTTTTGGATTTCCCCATACAAAAGTGAAATATTTTTCGTTGTTCCAGGAATTCCCGAAAAGCTACAAGTCGTAGGGATCTGAAAATTGGTAACTAAGTAGATATTAGGTCATGAATTCGTACTAAGACGGGGATTCCAGAAATTCAAATTTTAAGGGGAAAAAACCGTTGGTTTTAGGGATTTCTCCATACAAAAGTGTAATTTTTTTCGTTGTTCCAGGGATTCCCGAAAAACTAAAAGTCGTAGAGATCTGAAATTTGGTACCTAGGTTGATATTAGGTCAAGAATTCGTACTAAGACGGGGATTCCAGAAATTCAAATTTTAAGGGGTAAAAACCGTTGGTTTTAGGGATTTCTCCATACAAAAGTGAAATTTATTTCGTTGTTCCAGGGATTCCCGGAAAACTACAAATCGTAGAGATCTAAAATTTGGTACCTAGGTTGATATTAGGTCATGAATTCGTACTAAGACGGGGATTCCAGAAATTCAAATTGGAAGGGATAAAAATCCTACTTTTAAGGGATTTTCCCATACAAAAGTGTAATTTTTACGTTGTTCCAGGGATTCCAGCGAAATTAAAAGTCGTAGAGATCTGAAATTTGGTACCTAGGTTGGTATTAGGTATATCATGAATTCGTATTCAGAAAGGGATTTTCGAGATTCAAATTTTGAGGAGGAAAAATTTTGAATTTTTTGGCCGCCATTTTGAACTTTTTTGTTACTGGGCCGATTGCTTTGAAAATCGATATTTGACTATGGCAGCAAGCATAGAGACGGAATTTGTGGTCAAAATTTAAAAAATAGGCCGCCATTTTGAACTTTTTTGTTACTGGGCCGATTGCTTTGAAAATCGATATTTAACTATGGCAGCAAGCATAGAGAAGGAATTTGTGGTCAATATTTAAAAAAGTGGCCGCCATTTTGAACTTTTTAGTAACTGGGCTGATTGCTTTGAAAATCGATATTTGACTATGGCAGCAAGCATAGAGAAGGAATTTGTGGTCAAAATTTAAAAAAGTGGCCGCCATTTTGAACTTTTTTGTTACTGGGCCGATTGCTTTGAAAATCGATATTTGACTATGGCAGCAAGCATAGAGAAGGAATTTGTGGTCAAAATTTAAAAAAGTGGCCGCCATTTTGAACTTTTTTGTTACTGGGCCGATTGCTTTGAAAATCGATATTTTTACAGTGGCAGCAAGCATAGAGAAAGAGTTTGTGGTCAAAATTTAAAAAATAGGCCGCCATTTTGAACTTTTTTGTTACTGAGCCGATTGCTTTGAAAATCGATATTTTACAGTGGCAGCAAGCATAGAGAAAGAGTTTGTGGTCAAAATTTAAAAAATAGGCCGCCATTTTGAACTTTTTTGTTACTGGGCCGATTGCTTTGAAAATCGATATTTGACTATGGCAGCAAGCATAAAGAAGGAATTTGTGGTCAAAATTTAAAAAAGTGGCCGTCATTTTGAACTTTTTTGTTACTGGGCCGATTGCTTTGAAAATCGATATTTGACTATGGCAGCAAGCATAGAGAAGGAATTTGTGGTCAAAATTTAAAACAAGTGGCCGCAATTTTGAACTTTTTTGTTACTGGGCCGATTGCTTTGAAAATCGATATTTGACTATGGCAGCAAGCATAGAGAAGGAATTTGTGGTCAAAATTTAAAAGAGTGGCCGCCATTTTGAACTTTTTTGTTACTGGGCCGATTGCTTTGAAAATGGATATTTGACTATGGCAGCAAGCATAGAGAAGGAATTTGTGGTCAAAATTTAAAAAGTGGCCGCCATTTTGACCTTTTTTGTTACTGGGCCGATTGCTTTGAAAATCGATATTTGACTATGGCAGCAAGCATAGAGAAGGAATTTGTGGTCAAAATTTAAAAAAGTGGCCGCCATTTTGAACTTTTTTGTTACTGGGCCGATTGCTTTGAAAATCGATATTTGACTATGGCAGCAAGCATAGAGAAGGAATTTGTGGTCAAAATTTAAAAAAGTGGCCGCCATTTTGAACTTTTTTGTTACTGGGCCGATTGCTTTGAAAATCGATATTTGACTATGGCAGCAAGCATAGAGAAGGAATTTGTGGTCAAAATTTAAAAAAGTGGCCGCCATTTTGAACTTTTTTGTTACTGGGCCGATTGCTTTGAAAATCGATATTTGACTATGGCAGCAAGCATAGAGAAGGAATTTGTGGTCAAAATTTAAAAAAGTGCCCGCCATTTTGAACTTTTTTGTTACTGGGCCGATTGCTTTGAAAATCGATATTTGACTATGGCAGCAAGCATAGAAAAGGAATTTGTGGTCAAAATTTAAAAAAGTGGCCGCCATTTTGAACTTTTTTGTTACTGGGCCGATTGCTTTGAAAATCGATATTTGACTATGGCAGCAAGCATAGAGAAGGAATTTGTGGTCAAAATTTAAAAAAGGTGGCCGCCATTTTTAACTTTTTTGTTACTGGGCCGATTGCTTTGAAAATCGATATTTGACAATGGCAGCAAGCATAGAGAAAGAATTTGTAGTCAACATTTTAAAAAGTGGCCGCCATTTTGAACTTTTTTGTTACTGGGCCGATTGTTTTCAAAATTGATATCTGATTATCGCAGCGAGCATAGAAAAGGAATTTTTGGTAAAAATTTAAAAGAATTGGCCACAATTTCGTACTTATATGTCTTACCATGGTAGCAAGCAACCACGGCCGGATGGACGAACGGACGGTGGAGTCTTAGTAAGAGCTTTTACCCTTTGGGTACGAAACCCTAAAAATGGCCACCATATTTAACTTTTTTGTGACGATCGAATTTTTCAAAATCAATATGTGACTATTACCAGGAAGCAAGAGAAAATTTTATGGGCAAAATGGTGTGTAGTGCAGGAATTTTGGAAATTAAACCACCATAGTAAAGCATCACTCAGAAGTTAACGTGAGCGAAGCCGCGGGCGTTTGCTAGTACATAATAAAATTAGTTAGAACAATGGCGCCATGAAGTTCCATTTCTATTTCATAATTAGTCAAATAAAAAGTAATACATAAAACATACCCAATTCTAACTAGACAGTTTATTATGTATTTTGCTAAGGGATATTTGAAAGAGTTTTCTATTCATGTTGTTTACCGAATAGACAAGCAAATAAAGCCATTGAGTCCTCTATACTCGCGTTTATTGGAATATTAATCGCTGTGAAAAAAAAGATTCCGACGAATGGAGATCCTCCTCTTTTTTTGAAGTCGGTCGAGCCATTAAGGTATAGTAGGATTATCAAGTAAAATTGCGGGAAACGCAGTAGGTATCTTATCATTTTCACATGTTATCAACAATCAATGAGAATTTCGCGTAAAACATATTTCATTTACCTGTCTTGATTTTAAATTTTACTTAATTTGTTATTTATAAAGTGTTTATTAAAATGTTATACTATGTAAATAGAGTAATTGGTTTGCTACGTATTAGATTGTGTATAGCTCATGTTTATGGTAAAAAGGAGTTGTTTTTGTCCATACGTAACCTAAAAATACATCGAAATACGAAGCCAAATCATCGAATCTTTATTCGCATTAAGTATATTTTTATTTTAGACACTTGAATGCATTTACTTAAGTCTTAGATTAGGTATATTGATTTCTTCGCGTGCGCTCCGATTTAAGTAAGTAAGGATTACAAAGGTGTTATTAATTTATTGTGTTATTAAATATTAAATTAAATCAACAAAATTTAGATACCGTAACAGATGTGGTTTCGTTATTAGGTACGTATTTTGAAACTTTTGATCACTATCTCCAAGCGTCGTAAAGAAAATTTCTACATTTGTATGATAAATGGAATATACAGGAAAATATTCGTGGTCTTCAAATAGTTAATTATATTTGACAAAAACTAATTAATATTAATATAAGAATAATACGAGACCTAATAGTGAAATATTGTAGTTTGTAAATGTCATACTATAAGTATAGATTGTCTGAATTTTGTAAATATCATGAACAGATTGTAATGAATAAATGATTTAAATGAAAAGGTATATTATTATGAAGCGACATCGCAAGATAAACCCCATCAATAAGAAGGCGCAGTACTTTTCAAAAAGTGCATACTCCAACCCTGTCCTGTGGGTGTGACAGGAAGCTTTTTTCGAGAATATTACAGAAAAACAACGTTTTATCTAAGAACTAAAACACTAACCCACTTATCAACAAAGAATATGAATGTCTGTAGAACTTATTACTGCCGGTCCAAAAAAATAGAGAATTTGAAGCAACTTTTGGGAAGTACTTGAACGAATTAAAGATAAAAGACCCGAACTATATGACGCTTAAACAAATTATTGTCTTAATAGTCTTTAACCTACAGGTCACTAAAATGGCTTACATTAACTGTTAATTCGTTAATAAGTTATTTAAATGTTTATTAAAACTTTGCCATTCTACTCGGTATGAAGTATTCATGGCAGGCGGAGTAAAATCACAAAACAACAGATTTCCATAAACCAGATATCATGTATACATACCTATGTCAAAAAGTTGAATTTAGTGAAAAGGGTTGAGTTTTCCGATGTTTTATCGTGCAAGAAACTTCTGAGAATATATTAATTTTCATCAAATCACGTAAGTAGTCGTACTGAACTACGTGGCCGGGAAGGTATTGTTTGACGAGAATCAAGATCAAGAGAAGCTCCTCATTCAAACTTATGCTTCTTGAGCACTTTGCATAGCTTTCTATATTCACTATACCCGCTGTTATTTCAGAAAATATCTGCAAGGCATATATGGCATGTAAGGCTTTTTCGTTTCAATGTAAAGAATTTGGGAACAAACAACGCAATGAACGGGTGCATGTGTTTATTTTATAAATTTGTAGAGTTAGTATGAATTTCATTATCAGTAGTAATTTGATGTTGCATTAAATAATATTATAAAAATACGATACGACTTGGATTTTATTTCATTTCTCGCTTTCTTATACATCGACCTCTATTTATAAAAAAATAACATTTTCATTCAATTCTAAACGCCCAGAAATATTGAATTTAGCAACTTTTTGTGGTCAACCAAGGCACGTAGAAATATAACGAGAGGCAACCAACAAAGCGAAGAAAAGCCAAAATAAGTAATTTTAGTTTGACTGTCCTAGTAACAAGTAACCACAAATTGTGTAAATACTATATGTTGGTAAGTTATTTTTAGTAACTAGGAAAACTGAGGAGTACCTAATCATGTGGTTAAAGTCAATAATAAGTATCTATTTTAAATTGTGGTATTTGGAATATCTTTACGTATGGTACGTTTAATCAACATTTTTAATCAATTAAAATACTATTAGTAAATTTATTTTTGAACTTATTTGTATCATAAAATTAAACAAGAATAGAACATTACAATTGTATCTGAATAACGTAAAAATTAAAACACTTCAAACAATGACAAAGTGCGTCCATGTTCGTCGAAGCTTAATTAGGTACATACAGTCTGGAAATCCCCTATGGGTACCGAGAGTCCTCTTAGAGCTTTTTTCAAACAAAGACAGAAAATATTTTCAAGTACATAATAATATTTTATGTATTTGGAAGTAGGGAAAACTGTAGCTTTCCTCAACCCACTACTGTATTTTTTGTTCTATTGTATTTTACATTGAGGAATAATGTAGTTTCTGATGAATTTTTACAATATATGAATTTGGATTAACACATAGCTTGCTTTTATATTCCAATAAAAGCAATCCCACGGGAATTGTGAAGAACCAAAATTCATCACATATTTATTGATTTTATTTTTATTTATTTATTTTCTTTATTTACTGCAATCAACTGCGTTACAGACAATTATTAACAATTTAACTTAGGCTATAAATAAGGCCAAATAAGATTACAAATTACAGGATACAAAGATAAAATAATAAAAGTATAACAATATAGCAAGAACAGAGAAGTTACAACTTACAAGTACAGTACTAGTTACAATGACGTAATTTTATTCGCATATCTAACCGTAATTATATTTAGATCCATAAAAAAATACGAATAATGAACCTCGTCAAAAAATAGTATTAAACTACCTGAATAGAGCTTTATTGAAGTTTTTATCGGTAGACTATGCTATCGATACCACAATGGGAGTAGAGACATTCTACGTGTACTCCTTAGAACAATTTATCGTATACATTTTATTAAAGCGAACATAGATCACTGGGGAGAAGCCTTAAAACTTGAGAGAATTTTTAAAAATAAACGTGGTACAGAAACTGGGAACTCGACGAAAATAATTAATATACTCTTACACATATAAAGTTCTGCAAAGCTACAGTTTTCTTTACATTAAAAAGTACCTATATTTAAATTCTACTGACTTATCTAGAAAGTTGCGAACATTTTATACACTCGACTGGATTAACTTCAGTGTTTTATTTTTTTGGAATGTAAGTACTCTTCAAATTGTTCAGAATTATTATGCGTCTAATACAAACGCTTTTCGTTTATTTGTTGGAATGTTTACCATACTATTCAGAAAACTGATGATAACAAAATCGAGGTGTTTGGCGTTAAATTACTCTTTGTTGCATCGTCAATTTATCTACATCCGAAATAGTTTCATAAGGTACTCGGCCAAACCCCGAGTAAGGTAAAAAATAGATAAGTACCAATATGCACCCTATTATAAATAGGTACCTACTAAAGTACGTATATCAATCAGAGAAAGTTAAAGCCCTGGCAGGATGGCAGTTTACATGCCAAAGATTATAGACGCCTATATGACAAAATAGGAAAAGCTGCTGTTTTATTTTTCCGATAAGAAGAAAATAGCTCGAGAGGTAAACTTCGTTTCCCTATAAAATATTACATAATATATACTACTCGTATACACACAATGCGTGTTCGGGAAAGTCAGAAGGGTGTGTTTAATTTATGACGGGTATTATTGGCCAGATTTCTCATAATACCCGTAATATGTCGCCCTGTGCGTAAAACGAGTACAACTTTTTATTCAATACCTACAGATAGTAAGTAGATAAGTAGACAGTTAAACAAGTTAGCTATCTACTTACTGAAAAGCTCCTTCGATGTATTTTTGTTCTTGTTTCTCAATTAATGATGTTTTTAACACATACGAGTAGTTAACGCTTTTACAGTCTACAATTTGGTATGACCTCTCAGAAAAAGCTGGTTCGACCATAGCACGTTTTATCCTCTACTTGTTATTTGGCAGACGTCGTGAATCTTTGGGTACAGTATGATAAACTCAGGCGCAGAATGCAGATTTTCTCAGGATATTTTCCTTCAACTTTATGCAAGTGATTTAAGTTTTCACAACTCCGTAAAGGTGATTAATGAGGCTATCAATGTAATAATAACAGTATAGGCTTATTGTTGATAGAAAGTATATCTTAAAAGTATATATTTAAAGTATATATCTATCTTCTTTTACATAAAATGTATTCTTTAGAAACGGCTTCACCGATTTTTGCGAACAAAAAATTGTGTAGGTATATTTGTTAGGTCTGAGAATAGGAAGTAAACTATTTTTCATACCCATAAGTGATAAATAATTTATATGGAATAACAACGTTTAGCGCGTCAGATAGTATACCTACCTATTAGTACCTATACCTGCACATTCACGGGTAGACCCGCCGAAACAATGCTCCTAATGACGTCATTTAAATAAATGAGGCTGTTGATTTTGAAATGACGCTAATGGTGAGTAGGTTACTGATTGTATGAATATTACATGAATCGCTATAAAGCAAGTGGCAAGGGGCAGGCTCGTCATTTGTACGAATGATTTTATAGTTATTTGTAGGACTTTTTTTGTATATGTTACCGGAAATGTGTGAAAACCAGGAAATGGATACAATTCCTGGCTTATTTAGGAAATGTATACATTTCTTGAACAAATGTAAGACATCGCATCCTCGCAAAAGCATATGACGAATCATGCTTTTTATTACGATTTCAAGTGTTTTTCTAAACCTTCGGTTTTTCAGGATTTCTGTGCGATAAATAATATTATATCAGTTTTTTCCATGGGAACGAAAACGGATGCTAGTAAACGTTAGCTTATTAGTAATTCCAGTTAGTGTTAAAAAGTTGTCTTTATGAATTGCAGAAATAAATTAATGAAACGCCTTTATTCTAGCGACATCGTTTTTCACGCAACATTAACTTGAAACATAGCACTGTTTCGTAAATGTAGATATCTGTAAAAGTGGAGTGATTCTGTGACGTGACGTTACTTCTCAAGGGCTCAAAAAACGAGAAAGAAGAAGCTGGCGATCTAATCAGTACCTATTCGATTAATTATTAAAATGTATAGTACCTAATACTTTTTATTAAGATTAAAATCTATACTATCTATACTTCTACACTAATATTATGAAGCTGAAGAGTTTGTTTGTTTGTTTGAACGCGCTAATCTCAGAAACTACTGGTTTGAAATGAAAATAGTTATTTGTTATGCAAGGCCGCAAAATGGATTTTTGGGCCGAGTGTCAAATTTGAATGCTGAGCGGCGAAGGATTCTAGGGTAGAAAAAATAGAATCCTGAGCTGAGCGAGGCATTCAAAGACACGAGACCCAAAAAAACTGCGGCCGTGCTTAGCACAAAATTTTTCATCTCACCACAGCGAGGAAAATTACTAGAAGAACCAATATAAAGTCATTCCTTGCTCTGTGGCGAGAATGGATTTTCATACTGCTTTCTCGCCCTAGGGAGAAATGAAATTTCGTTTGGGCCCTAGGGAATATAATAGCATTTCCCGCCCGCATTTTGGGCATTGAAGATCACTTTTCTGAGCGGGTGAGATGAAAATTCTTTTTGCGTTGTAAAGTCCATTTTTCGAGGAAGGCTATAGCCTATATTACATCACGCTATAACCAATAGCAGCGGCCCAAAAACGGGAAAAATAATTGTTCCATTTGGAGAGCTTCCGTTGCGTGCGCTGCGTAAACGCAAAAATTATGTATGACGGGATTGTTTCCCACTAAAGTTTCTAAAAAAAAGTTCATGACACCACAATATGTCTATCTTTTAAGGTTGACTAATTATAACGCGTTATGTAGGAACCGAAACACATGCGGGCGAATCCGCACGCAACAGCTAGTTAATAAATAAATATAGCAGGACACGTCACAATCTAGCCCCAAAGTAAGCGACACCGTATGTTATGGATACTTGATATCTGACAAATTTATAGAAAAACGCCCAGATATTGGAAAGCAAACCTCATGTCAAACTTGAGATTGAGAGCACTATAAAGTAATTCTATAAGATTATTTTAATTATTCACTTGTAAAAAAAAGAAACATGATAAAGGGCCCAAAACGTGAATAAAAAGATTCCGACGAATTGAGAACCTCCTCCTTTTTTTTGAAGTCGGTTAAAAATTGAAAAGAAGAATGTATAACTTACTGTATTTGTAACTTTATAAGAGCTTCTTTAGCTTATATTCGTCAGTGGATCTTATTTTTTACAAGTAAAGATATAATAGTACATTGAAGAATGAAGAGTCATTAATATTCAACTCCAGATCTACACAGCTCAAGGGTCGGGTCTTTTATCGCATAAGCGTCTTGCTTAAAAGGTTTCAAGTAACCAAGCGACCTTCGACGAGTTTCAGATTCAGATGATTCGATAGCTTTTATGTGGCCTGAATGGTACCCCGAATAGGTATGAGTTTAAAATAGTATTCAAAGAGTAGCGGGAAAAGATAATATCCATTGACCCTTCAAAGTTATCACGTGAGCTTGCGGAGTTCTGTATAAAGATCTAGTTTCCATTCACATTGTAATATGATCGAACCACATAACTCGAAGGAACGATGAACGTTGATGAAATGGTGAGCACGAAGTATTGTCAGACCCTTTAAGGCATGAATAGATGGCAAAGTGGCTCTTTTTTATGATGTATAAGTCAAATCGTTTAAATAACTGATCATCGAATCCTTACAGTAAAAATATGTAACGAAGGGTTTAATGAACAGTCGTTATTGACAAGAAAATGAATTTTCTCAAACCCTCTTTCAGAAAAAAAATCCCAAAAAGCATCTAATTTTGTCATACTTTGAAAATTGTCTGCAAAACGGAGCAAGCTTTATAATGAATTCTTGCACACAAAAAAGAACATAAAAATTACAATAACTTTGATTGTAATTTTAGTAAAGTAAATCCCAACAAAAACATTATCATGTATAATGTAGCCAGACGAGCATATGGCTCACACTGTCAAAAAGTTATCAGATCTCATGTAGGGCAAGACTTCTGACTTTATACACCCTTAAATACAAGCTCTAACTTCACAAACTCTACACTTTAGTTACAATAATGTCTTGACCGTTTGGCTACCGTCACATGGGCGTAAAGTGAAAAATGTATCCCACCAAAATCATTTTCCTGATTTCAAATTTTGATTTAACAGAACTTACAGAGTACTGAAAAGTGAATAAATTTTTGATTTTACGCCCAATGTAACGGTAGCCAAACGGTCAAGACATTATTGTAACTAAAGTGTAGAGTTTGTGAAGTTAGAGCTTGTATTTAAGGGTGTATAAAGTCAGAAGTCTTGCCCTACATGAGATCTGATAACTTTTTGACAGTGTGAGCCATATGCTCGTCTGGCTACATTATACATGATAATGTTTTTGTTGGGATTTCATTTCTTTTTGTAAGTTTTTTAAAACAATGTTTTTTATTAACTTAATTTTTCTTTTTTTTGTGTATTTCTTGCACTTCAAGTGCGCATCTTTTCACAGCCCACTCTCTAATATGTTTGTATTACGAGTAGATACGAACTTTGCTTAGAAGTATATTCTGAAAATTTACAAAACTTATAGTGGATTTAAAGTTAGTAGTTTTGGCCTACCGAAAGTGAAACTAATTTTACATTTATCAAGATAAAATGATAATTAAACGTAATGTATAGATCCAAATTTCAATTTCTAACTTCAAATTTTACCTATTAAAACACAAAGTCACAAATGAAAGTTTGGATGTTTGTTACTCAATCACAACACAACCACTGAACTGATTTGGTTGAAATTTAAAATATAGACTGATTATATCCTGGACTAACACAGACTACTTGTTATCCATTACAAATCTACGGAAGGTATCGGTGAGATTTGTGTGTTTATTAGTTTTTAACTATTGTTTTATTTATACTTAGTCTTTATTTTCGTTGGGCGCTGAGGCGCTCTTGAAATTCAAATTTGACGCTTGACACGCTTGACAACTCATTTTGGTCACAGAGCACTGGACTCTGGGCAATGAACACGCGGAGCTCGGTACGGGAATTCGGGCTTGCCGCGTGTACTATGGTACTGGGCACACTGACGTTGGGGCGCTGTTAAAATCCACATAATTTACGCTTGGCATGCCCGACGGCTAACTGTGGGTACTGGGCACTGGGCCTTGGGCACTCATCTCACCCTGGGCACTGGGAACTGAGAGCTGGGCTCGTTGGACGAGGCCTGTATGTAACTTGGGCTTGACGCGTCCGTTTGGGCACTGAGCAGGTATTAATGCGCTAAACGCTCTTCAAAATCAGAGAGATTTGACGCTTGGCACGTTCGACAGCTCAGCTGGGCACTAGGCACTCGGTTCAATGTGGATTCTTGTCATTGAGCGCTGGATCCTGGTCACTCGATATGCAGTGAAACTCGGCTTGTTAAACATGACATGCATGGAACTTGGGCTTGAAACGTGCGATATTACTGGGCACGGGGCACTGGGCACTTAGGCGCTTGGCCACTTGGGCACTGGAATCGCGCTTATAATTACCAAAAAAAATTACGTGTTTTTCCAGATGTATACTAGCAGATATCTAACATGAAATTAAGTTTGTACCTATCTATATACGTATGGGAAACCCCATACGAAATTCCAACCCCCTAATTTGATGGATGTGGGGTGATTTACTAAAAATCCTGAAACATGTATTTAATTGTTTATTACAAAGAGTCCCTATATCAATTATGAGACCTCTAGCATCAATATTTGCCGTAGTTTCATACAAACTTCCATCCCCCATACGAACTTTCAACCCCCTATTTTGATGGATGTGGGGTGATTTACTAAAAATCCTGAAACACGTATTTAATTGTTTATTACAAAGAGTCCCTATATCAATTTTGAGACCTCTAGCATCAATATTTGCCGTAGTTTCATACAAACTTCCATCCCCCCATACGAACTTCCAACCCCCTAATTTGATAGATGTGGGGTGATTTACTAAAAATCCTGAAACACGTATTTAATTGTTTATTACGAAGAGTCCCTACATCAATTTTGAGACCTCTAGCATCAATATTTGCCGTAGTTTCATACAAACTTCCATCCCCTATTTTAAGGGGTTGGGGGGTTAAATTCCCTACTTTTGGAATTTTTTTGTTGGTTGTGTACTAATTCTAGCTTACACACCAAATTTCAGTTTTCTAGGACTTCAGGAAGTACCTAGGAATTTTGATGATCATCAGTGAGTCAGTCAGTCAGTCAGTCAGTCAGTGACGAAAACTGGGTTTTTCAGATGTCAATAAAATCTAAAGTATAAGACCTGTGATATTGAAACTTTATACATTTAATAAGTTCACCGGCGACATCATTTCCCGAGAATTTTGATTATCTGGAATAATTCTGGCCTAAGTTATAAGGGTTTAAAAATACGGCGAAACACTTCGAGAAAAGATAGGTAGTGCCCTCGCGCTTCGCTTGACTCGTCTGGCGGGGACACTACCGTGTCCCCAGATCAGTGTGAACGCGGCTGCTCCGTCCCCCTGTAAACTGTCATTCGGCCTTCTTAGGCTCTACCTTAACCAGGTAAAATGAAGTTTGTAATAACATATATCTACCTTCACACAAGCGTCTAAATTTGAAACGAATAAATTAAAGACAAATAGAATTCAGAGCGATTCGAAATGGAGTGCAGTGTTTTACGAAAAAAATGTTCTGAAAATGATGTCGCTCGAAACTCCGGTTACAAACCTAATAAAAATAAACACACTCTTTAAATATGTTATCAAGAGTTCGAATAAAGTAATGTTTGCTCGTGAAAGTGGATTTGGGAACTCATTTAAAAATTGTAGCAACGTACTGGTTAAGGTGGATGGTTATAATCCGCAAAAATTCAAACTTTATTTAGTTGACGACGATCTTCATGGTGCAGTGGCGGCGCGCTCGGATTCGAGTGGGAGGTCGCGGTTTCGAGTGGCACGGGCCACTTTGGAATTTTATAATTCCTAAATTGGCTCAGGTCTGGTCTGGTGGGCTTCGGCCGTGGCTAGTTACCACCCAACCAGCAAAGCCGCACCGCCAAGAGCTTTAGCGTTACGGTGCGATGCTTGTAGAAACCGTTGAGGTAAATTTACTTACCTTTCCGTACAGTTAGTACGATAACATCTTAGGCTTCATCATCACTTACTATCAGGTGAGATAGTAGTCAAGTACTAACTTGTATAAAAAAAAAGTTTTTCGCAAATAGCTGTTTAACTATGCATCATGGGCTTATGAAAAGGAGTTTTGCGATTCTACATGCAAAACTTTGCTAAATAACACTCCTTTTCTTGATATTGGTTTCCCATAGCTCCAAATCTGGGAAACTGCAGAAAATAATCTTCCTAAGATGATTGGAATTTTTGAGATTTTTTTTTTGGAAAAGAATCTAGTTCTTCCTTTTGAAAAATTATAATATGTATGTAGTATAGGTATGAAAGTCTCAAAAACCCTTCCTATAGTCCAAGCAAATATAAATATTTTTACTGGCCAATTTACATGATATTGCAATATGTAGACCGATAAAATCAATTTTATCCAAGCCTGCAGATGGTATGAAGTAAATATTTAGCAGTGTAATACTTATTGAATACTATATGCCTATAGATCAAAGATATTTCTAGTGTGAGACAAGTTTCTTTCACTTATATTCTATAGAAAGCAAGTAGGATTAAGAAAAGGGTCTTAGCTTATTATCACATAAATCTTTTATGGGATTTACTTGTGTCCCTTATAGTGCGAATATAATTATATTTATTATATTAGTATTTTTTCTCTATAGTAAAATATGGTAAATAGATATTTTTATCAAAAATAGGCAATTATTTACTAACTTGTAAATTTTTTGTATTTTGTAAAAACAACATTAAAAATGACGAATTATTGAAGCACTATTATAACATTTAAACCGGTTAAATATTATCTAATTAAATGTTACAGATGTGAAGCTATATTGAATTGATCGTTTTATTTTATTCCTCAGAATGAAAAGCCTATTAATATTACATAATAAGCAATACCAAAGAGATTTCAATGATATTAATTCCGTTACATTAAGCACCCTCAGGTAGATTGGACACGTGCAAAATAAATCGTCCGTTATACTTGTGGACGAAATTATTAAATCGTTCGGGTTTTCCTCTCAAATATGGATTATTTGGATAATCTCAGATAAGCTCAATCCACGTGCCTTATTTTATATGTTCGGATACGGTTCCATTTTAAAATCAATAAATATCTTCACATTAATGCATAATATAAATAAGGGACATTTTTGTAGTCCACAGGCCACGGAACTAAAGCTGCTTAAGAGCCGCCTTCCCGGTTATAGATTTTCCATACAAACGCTCGTACGCTATTATGATGTTTTAACAAAATTTTCTTGAAATATTTTTAGCAAGTAGGTACCTTGCATAGGTACTATATCTAGGTTTTTATACAAACAAAAATTAAAATTGATTAGCAACAAATTCAGTACCAGCCTCCAAAAATCTGCATTCTTGCAGACATTTTACATATAAACTTTGGTCGTTTCGCTCAGATTGTAAAAGTTAAAAAAAACAACTGTTTAGAAACCTCGTACAAATAACGGAGATTCGAAATAACAAACAGTATTTATACATACTTGTAAGGCTATTTCAAAATCACGTATTTCCTTGAACCAGTTTCACAAAATTGCCGCGCTATTTTTCCGCTATTTTTTTTCCTGAACGCCCGACCGATGAGACAGGCGTTATCTCGTTTTTTCGCAGTGCGTCTTTTTCTAGGATTGATTTAGACGAAACAGCAAGCCTGAATACCCACTGTACTTGGGTGGTCCGGGAAGGGTGCTCTTAAGTTAGATATAACTACGGTTTTGTATTCTGATCCATGTAGAAGCCATCTGAAATGTTGAAGCGCAGAGCCCGCACCGTTTTGATTGCCATATTAATTGCCAATTTACATGAACTTTTACTGCTCTGATTTCCAAAGGTTGCTCTAAACTTTAATGACTTTAGGAACAATATACGAATACCCTAAATAAGCAAAATGATCGAAACACCGTAATCATATTTAATTTTAAAGTCAGGATAATCTCAAGACTATTGACTAATTGAACTTGATTTATAAGTCTATACTTTAATCTAATGAAGTCATGATTAAACAAACCCTGTTATAAGTATAGATAGAACTATCTGGAGTCTTACAGGAATCTTTATTCTATTCCATTAGCCGACGTGTTTTGAGTTTCTGTAGCGAGCTTTTGTTTTGTTTCAGTAGCGAGCTTTTGTAACAAAACAATGTGGTTTTGCATTTTCCTTGTAGCTATCGAGATGTTCGAACTAAATTGACTCGTTAGCGGCGTTCGTTCTCGGTTCGTTTTGTTGTTTGAAAACAACAGTCGCCCTGCGCCACTATTCTTGTTAAAAACAGTAGGTATACCAACAGAACAATACAGGAATCTCGAAAAATCAACATGCCATGAGCAAGACCATTTGTTCATTCAGTGTCAGACACCTATTCAAATGTTTCCTATCCAATGTAGGGAACACGATTGATCGTTATTATGAAATTCGTTCGATCGTTTTGTATTAAAGTAGGATTCATATTCTAATACGGGACTTCAAAGGTCAAAGTTTGGCTAAATCTTTAGAAGAGGCATCGTTACATAAGATTTCATGCAAAATTGACTGTTTGTAGAGACGTCAAGACTCAAGTAGTCGTAAATTTCATGATGGGGCTGATTATTTCATGAAATGGCCGACCACTTAAAGAAATGGTTGTATGTGTAATTTTTCGGAAATCTAGAATACATATACCTATAGGAATACATATATAATAATACATACAGAATACATATTATATAATAATATAATATTGGAGAGTTTTTTTAACATGTTATAAGAAAACCTAACCAAACCCTAGATTTGTAGAAAATTTACGGAAAAAAGTAATTCTGACTTTCATAATACTTAACTACCTAATCAATTCTTAGATCTGGCCTTGAGGGCAGAAATATTGCAGTATTTTTGATTGAAATGTATAACATTATTATAGGAGAGTTTTTTAACATGTTATAAGAAAACCTAACCAAACCCTAGATTTGTACAAAATTTCCGGAAAAAAGTAATTCTGACTTTCATAATACCTACCTAATCAATTCTTAGATCTGACCTTGAGGCCAGAAATATTACAGTATTTTAGATCGAAATGTATTTCTTCCTTTGAAATGTAATTTGATGAAAGAGAAATTAAAACTTGGTGCTTGCTTCAATATCCCCAGTATAAGATTACCTCCTTCTCATCTCAATTAATATCATCGTAATAAAGTGAAAAGCTCATTGAACTGATAGTAATTAATCATGGAGTAATTTGTCGCAGCGCCTAAGTCCGGGGCTCTTTCAATATTATCCTATTACATGGTACATTATGTTTAGACAACGCAGCAGCGATTAAGGCTGATTAAAGACAGTATACTCGTACTACTGAAATCAGATGCATAATATTAATTGATGCATAGATTAACAGATAAGAAGTTGCGTATTACCTACAATTATAGTGCGTGACCTTCTTTCTTACTATCTCATGATTAGAATAAATATATTTTGGAGACTGCAAGACCAAAACTTTGAGCGAAAAAAAAACTTATGAAAACGACGATGACAAAGAGGACACTTTTTGATAACGCTTAACTTTGTTACGCATCAATTTTCTTGCTTGTCCTGAATTCGCGCCATTGATTTTACGCCCCATGATTTTCATGGCCCTAACAAGAATAGATAAGAAAATTTATCCTCGTAGAGTTAACAGCTGCGATATTAAATAGGTCATGATTGCGAAAATGGCCATTTCAATAACTTCCAATAAGAAAAAATAATGAATTTATTTTGACAAACGTAACAAAGTTTTGAGCTTTTGTATATAATCATCTTTCATGAATTTTTAGATCGTTAAACCCTCCATCGAAAAGAATAAAGACGAAAAATTATTTATTGAAGGTAGAAAAACAGGTAGGTACACGATAAGTAACTTGTTATTGAATTTTTTTCAATCATTAAGAACCCTTCAGCTTTCTTTCAACTTTGCTGCATAAAGATGTTTTTAATACATTTGCTCAAAAAGTTGACATATCCATGTGTGTTTAGCGTGCGCAAAGTAATTCTTTTTCGCACTAGTGCTTTTGTGTTTTCCTCCTACGCGGCACCGGAGCGGGCGTACGAGGAGCACATGAACACGAACACGGCATGCAAACACGGGGCAGGCAAACACGTAAAACCAATATTTTTTTTCGCAAATGTATTAAAAACGTCGTTCAATGCACGTGCGGATTGTCATTTTTACTCGTCCTTATAGTAGACCCTCGCCTTCGGCTTGGGTCAACAAACCGGGACTCGTAAAGAAATGACAAACTTTCCGCACTTATATTGAAATGTACTATTATTCCCGATATTTACTTCAGGTTAAATTAATTCAATGCCGAGAGAGTAAATGAAGTAGAGTTTCATGTAGAGGTTGCCAAACGGGGAGCTTCATGAATTACTTGGCTACTTTGCGTACTTGGAAATGAATTAAGATGTTAATTGTAGGTAGTACCTAGTTACATATTTGCAAAGTTGAAAGCATTTATTGAGTACGAGTATCTCTCAAATAAATAGTACATATTCGTTAGAAGCTTTTCTTAGGAGGATCGTCTAGCTGTAAGCTTTCATACAAAAAGCGATAACGTTTTCCTACCCGTAAATGTAGTACGATTTTCATATTTTTTTATGTTAAAAGTTATTAGCGTCTATGGATATTTAGACGCTAATAACTTTTAACATAACTTGTTTGACTTAAAAACTAAGTCAAGATTTTTTTATTTATTTAAATAAAGTAAAATATTTAAAAAATAAAACGTACGAGCCCAGATTAAGGTGTACAGCCCTAGGCTCTTGACTGGACAGAAGACCTAGCTCTGGACTTGAAACTCTCTCCATACGCGGGCAAAGATAGCATTATTAGTCACTAGACGATAGCCTTTAAAGTTAATCTACTGGAGTAATATTCTTCGTTTTTTTTTTAAATATTTTAGTACAACCTTTTCATAAGGTCAAACTTTTTCATGTTATTGTTTGTGAAATCATATTATAAAAGTTATAAAAAAATAAGTTATTAATGTCTACTTTCATGTTGGTTGTCTAGAAGAGGAATTGTATGATCTTCCTAAACCTTCACGAGTTCTTTTTTTGATTTTCATTCAAAATAGGTTTACGCGTGACCACAATCTCACCTGATGGAAAGTGACGATGTGGTCGAAGATGGAGCGCGCTTACCTAGAAGATGCCTATTCACTCTTTTTTTAAGGTACCTACCCAGGTCGTAAGATGCGGGAAAGACAGATTTCGGGAGAGCGTCCCAAACCTTAGCCATGGTAAAAAAATGTGAAAGTCTATTTCCAAACTAAGTACCTAAGTCAGCGATTAGAAAACTTTTACTTTGAGAAGCTAGTTAAGGCCGTCACTGATACCAAAACAACTTTTACTAAACTTCTTAGTTTTTCAAGTTGTACAAAACTTCATTGCGTGATAGAGCACAAACAGTAGGCCCATTTATCTTCCTGATCTTCAGTCATTTAGTCAGAAACGCCCTTCCATGCTTAAGTGGTTTGTTATTGAGATATTCATAGATATTCATAGTCATACAATAATAATAGATGAAGGTAAAATCTTCATAGCATATTAAAACAAACGTCGTCGGTCGGTACCTAGTAGGTATATAAATGGTTACAGAGGATTTGTTGAATTTATTTTTGTCTTTCTCACTCTCACGGATAGGTTGGTAGGTGCGACATGCAGCGTCGCGGAAGAATATAACAGAAACACGACCTTTTACTTAATTACTCAAAAACTAAGCCAGTTATGAAAAATCTGTTTCAAATCGTCTTTAGTTATTATTATTACCGACACTAATTACATTTACATCCTATGTAGTTTCCGATAAAAAGTAGAAAAACTGAGATTTTGGAGCAACTTTTGGGAGAACTTTCTATCGAGAAAAAATTATCCAATCGTGTTTCTGCTTCTAAGCGATTTTAGATTAAAGACAAAATACAAAATACATGATGACGTGTAAATTTGAAAGTAATTGTCTTTATTGTTTTTAAATTAAACTTCAGTCAAAATCGCTTAAATACGGCTACGCCGTTAAGATTCTAACAGAGATATAGTATTCTGCTTTTCTTAAGTACCTAAGTATACTCTTTCCAAAGTAGGTACGTATAGATCCGTAACGCGACTCACGTTATAAGACTTTTTGTTTGTATGTAGATGTTTATAATTAAGTTGTTCGGTATAATATTATAATCCTTACATAGTTAATATGTATTAGCTGTTTAAGATTACATAGGATTCTACTTGATCAAGAATTTATACAAGTGTACTTATTAGATCATGTAGATAATATAACTTAGGTTGAAAAGAGGTTGTCGCATAAAAAACTAATTACATTCCCGATCAAAGATTGGTATTATGTACTCCAACAAAGGAACGTGAGTATATAGAAATGTAATTAAGATGGATTTTTCCAATTAATTGCCTGGCATGGACGGTCAAAGAGAAATGGCATTTTGCAGAGATTTGTTTGCAGAACGAAGAGTGTGGAAGAGCCGAGAATAAAGCTCTAATTAAGAAATGTTTAATTAATGTTGTATATTTAACAACACAAAAAAATTGGTACAAAGATTCCCCGCGTGATATTTGATTTTAAACTACTAAATCTTTAGCCCAGTCAAATTAATATTTTCTGTGGAAGTAATTAGCAAAACTTTGAGAATCGGTGCTGGTTTTACCTAGAGGCAGTGGCGTATTTTGAAATTCAGCGCCCCGGGCTAAAAGTATTTGTCGCCCTATAGAATTGCAGAATTCGTATTATTCACGGACCGAAACGTTTTTATCTTTAAAGCTTTCGATATTTTTAAAACCACCAAGTGTGAAACGGACTTGCACCTACCACCACGCAAACTTTTTTTATTAAATACTAGCAGTACCCACGGACTCCGTTCCAAGTTAGAAATATTTTTGTCCCGGTCCGTTTGTCCCGCGTAAAACTTCAGGTTCGGGATAAATAAATAAAAAATATAATTTCGTACCTCAAAGTCCGTTGCGTAGGGAGCCGACCTACCTATATCGCCATTCAACGGTCGGAGCGGCGCACACCGTATATTTTTATTTTACTAATATCTATGAAGATATTTGTTTAAACTGTATAGAGTAAAGGGCACAAGTATTCTACATTCAATTTCCGTTCTAAAAACAGATTTATAAAGATATAAATTATTTTAAGAAATGAGCTAAATAAGCTTCAAAAAATATATTTTTTTTATCCACAATTTTAAGAGTAAAAGCAGTTATTGTGAGTTATCCGTAGGAGATAGGCATATGCTATGGTGAACTTTTTTGTACAGATTTTGATACGTTCTTTAATATTGTAGTACAGTGTTTTGTTCTATCCTCAATAGTTTCCGCAGCGCACGCGATGAAAGCAATTTTTTACAACTTGGATTATATTATTCAAATTTATTGAAAGATGGGTAATTAATTTTGGAAATTATTAACACTCATATTAAATTGTTACTCTTATTAAATTATGGACACTCTTCAATAACGTAGCTTTCTATTGGTGAAATAGAAGATCCAGTAGATCCAGTGATCACCCCTTAACGTCGCAAACTCACAAACCTTACCCATTTATAATATCAGTATAGATTAATTTTATTTATAGAATTTTATTTTTATTTGTTGTTATCATAAGGACCAAAAAGTTAAGAAACAAACGTGAGCAAAGCGAGCTTAAAGATTTTAAGTTTTTACACGTTACAACAGTATTTGTTCTAGAAAAAAATCAAAAATCATTTCGTAATACCGTCATTAAAAATAGTAATATAATCAAATTTTGTAGGCGAAAGAATTTGAAATCACAAATAGCTTCAAATGAAATGAACACGAGCTTTATATTATATTCTGATAACTAGATATGCGAGCGAAGCGAGCGCGAAATTTTACCTGTTTTTTAACGTTCTGGTACATTTTGGAGGTTAGTTGTTGGAGGGTGAGAGTAAGAAACATACAAACTTACACATTTACATACAAAATTGCGCCTTTATAATATTAGTGTGATGTGATGCACAGCCGCAACTTTTTTTACGTCTCGTGTCTATGAATACCTTGCCACACTCAGAATTCTATTCTTTGAACTTTTCGCTGTGCATGGTTTAATCCAAGAATATTTCGCTGCTCGTCATTCATACTTTGATACTTGGCTCAAAAAGCTATACTTTGCAGTTTTATTACTAACAATTGCTGGTGGTTCGCTCCAAACTAAGACCTACCCGCGAAAAAAACAACGAGATCGAACTCTCCATCGAATCTTCAATTTTGAAGTTAATATAATCTTGTGATTTTCTAAAAAAGTCGTTTTTAACGGTACGTCACAAATTTATGAGAAGTTAAATAAAAAAAGCTTCAATGAGCGCCCCTCTCCAATAGTATTTTTATAATTTTGTATGCAATTACCGGTTTTGGGTTTGGGTCATCAATATACGGATGATCAGTGAATTTGAAATTATTCTGTTCATTATTTTAGAAGTGACACGACTCTAATGGACCGCATTCTTGAGTTCTTTCATAATGTTGCCATACACCCGTAAGTAGCGTAGGTAGTTCCTGTGTAAATCTGTTTTTCACGAAACTTCTTTCGTGGGTCAAGTAACTCTTAGTGCAAGAGCCACTACAGTTTACCTCTCCAATCTTTATTGGCTGGTAACAAAAATCGGCTGTCACCGCCCATAGTGTACATATGACAAACCTTTCAGGCTGAGTTTACAAAGATAAAGGCATGTAGGTATTAATGTAAATACAAAACAAAACTTAAAATTTTTATGCTATGATCCCGTATTCTGTTAAATTGACACTTCCAGTGATAATTGCTGTTGTCTATGATTCGCTATACGTTGCTGCTTCAATAAGTGAAACGAAAATAATATTTCGCGGCAATGGATAAAAATAAATGTCAATAAAGCTCATTGAAGCTCCCTGAGTGATCATCACTGAGATACAGAATAAGGGCCCCGATTAGAGATAATTTGTAACAACTTAAACACGAACTGCGTCATTACTTCGCGCTGCCCTAGCACCGAACTGTCTGAACTCCTAAGTCATGCGCATACATTAAAGTTTTCCTCCTCCGTTTGTCCATTACCAGTACCATTCCTCGCGTTGTAATGTCTATCAAAAATACCACATGAGCGTTAAGTTTTTGATATACCTACCTAATCAAGAAATAAATAATACCAGTCTAATGATCTACTGCGTGGTTTTTCCTAATTTGTTCAGGCAAATGAATAAAGCTATAAATTTTAATAACAATAAAGTAAAAAAAACTGAGTGAGGTGCGGCTTGCGCCGCCCCTCAGAGGCTGCCGCCCTGGGCCATGGCCCACTTGTCCCTAGGGTAAATACGCCACTGCCTAGAGGTCCAGCATCCAGATGATCATAATAAAAGTCCCCAGGAATTTTTGTTGTGGGAAGTGATGATGTAAAATGGGTTTGCATCTGAAAGGGGTCGGACTCCAAATCGAGTTACAGGATGAAACCGAGTTCTTGTGGCAGTTAAAATAAAACTTAAGTACTGCTAAGGCAAAATATTTGTATGTATTTTACTTTACTGCCAAATTTCTTTTTACTGCAAACAACCTGCTTTAGCAGACCAATTTTTTTCTTACCTATTTTAGTTCCTACTTTTCGTGGAAAGAGGTATTTTCGATTAACTCAGTACAGTAAGATTATCACGCAGTGGCCTCGCCCGTTCTATTAGCGTTGCAGATCAGTGCAAATAGTGCAATGCTGGACAGTTCTAAGATTTGTTTTATAAAATGACGTTGAAGAAAATTTAAACATAATATTTGTGTTTATGTGTACTTAATAACTTAATTGTAACTGAAACAATTGATTATTATAATATAACGAAGTAAATGAGATTTTCTGTATGATTAATGACACTAAATCGAATTTATTTTGGATATTTTAGGGCTGATTTTTCAATCGCCAGATAAACAATATAAGAAGAATAAATTTGAAACATATGCCATACAAAATCGGTCCTTAATAAAATGCGTCAACTAATAACTAATGTACCACTAACGTACGACGTACTAACTTTTGAGTAAGTAGTCAAAAATGAAACTTGTCGGCAGGCTCAACAAGGATCGGAAAATATTTAGTCCAACTTATTTATAAATACATGGTTATCGCATTATTATAGCATGTCTAGTAAACAGAAGGAAATAAAGTATGCCATGTTATAACACAAAAAGTTTTCTACTCTATAAAATTATATTTTATTTAGGCTTCCTTACTTATTTTTCCAGCAGGTGTTATTGTTCTTTACAAGGTACGTAAAACAATTACCTTATATAAAGGAGTAGGAGTAACGTTCCTTCATCTTTGAAAGGGAATGCTCAATTAAACTTCAGTTCTTTCAGTTCAGTCCTTTAATTATTTTATTAGTCTCTTGTTGAGTGCCGTTTGCTCGCGAAGTTAAATTTTCACTTTGACTCTTTGGACGGTAACTTCCTTCGAATGTTTAACGTTTTAAATCAGTTTTAAGCAGAAGATTAGAATGAAGAAAATTCACTATTTATCAGAGAAAAACACTATCGAGGTTGTAAGTTACTATGTTCGCACGCAAAAATTTTAAATCGGATCAGCGAGTCAAAAATGTCGATCATTTAAAATAAGGTACTGAGTTCGTTTGAATATTCACAGCCGTTTAAAGTACTAAGCATAGAAAGATAAAGGAGAAAATAGAGTAAACCATTTATGTAGCCTTTTAGTATTTCTGGATGATGCCTTTGAAAAGCTTTGAAAGGATTTTTCACTTAACTATTTTGTTTTCTGGTGGCTTGTTCGTATTTTGAGTTGAATGAACCACAAATTTTTACTCGATACTCTTTTCAAATTTCTGGTTTTTAATTGGTGTATTTTCTCCAAAGGGGCGGATAAAACATGAAAGATCATTAATTCTCATTAAGTTTATTATATTTCAATTCAAATAATCTCTTGGAAGGATTGTTATTATTGATTTTCTTTTGAAATTTCTAACAATACTTATGTTTTTTTCTGAGTTATTGAATTAATTTTCGTCTCAACATTACCAATATATTGTAGACTTTTTACCAACCAACGAAACCAATTTTAGACATCATTATAATATAATGAATATTAAAACAAGACTATTACACTGTAAAATTGAGTAGACATCAGCTGCTTTGAAGTACAAGTTATACGTAACATTACACGCATGATGAAAACATATTCAAAGAAAAATATATATCAAATTATCTTCATCTTCTATTTATCTAGTTTGTAGCAGCTGGCTTCTCTATATAATTTCACAATTTGTCTCTCACATCTGTTATATTGGGGAAAGTTTTGAATTTTCTCTATTTTCAGTAAATTTATCAAATATTTAATCATGTTTTTCATGCGTGTAATAAGGGAATCTGTGCTATCAGAATCTTGATTATTTTGCCAATTTTCGAGCAAAGATATGACGTCTTTATGTTCTTTACAAAGCTTTTGCTCAAAGGGCTCAGTGAAAGCATCCGTGGTCACTGTACGTGTGTGTACTCCTCGGCATTGAACGGGAACTCGTACAGTGTGTTGAACACTCGCAGTTTTACGTACACATGGATAGGTTGAGTCAAGGCTTTGTACCCCTATTTGACGACATTTTTTTGGCGGTTGTTCCACTTGTATGGATTTTGACTCGTGCTGTACCTCTTTGTTATGTACGCCCGATCCTGTTCCTGGATATTTGTCTTTTTGTTGCTCTTTACCTCTTAGATCATTTTCAGTAGTATTACGCGTGCGACCAATTTCTGATATTTGTGAATGTCTCAAAATACGATTCCGAAATGCATCTATTAAATCGCTGGATGGATCGTTCACCAGTTGTGCAATTCCCCAAAGATAACCAGACATTTGACAACTTTAAATCTTTCGATTAATATGAAAATCTTGGTGCTATAAAATTATAAGTATTACAAGTCAAAATTAACCTTACTTAATTTTGTACACGTCATGGCCGTCAGATTTCATTCACAGATCTACGTTTTTCCTTACCGCGCCCAAAGAGTATAAGTATAATTACAATGCTTTATTTAATAGATATTTCACTCACTAGCAACATGCTGTCAATATTTCTTTTGCGTTCATTTGTTTCTGTCTGAGGTTTCTGTCTACCCAGCACGGGATTTATCTCCGCTAGCTCATAAATCTACAATCTGATAAATAATTCCAAAATCCTACATCCGAAGCCGAAAGACAAATCGCTTCTCAACGAGAAGAGCAAAGCTGCCCAGTTCCACTTGTACGCCGTTCATCCTTCAAAAGTTATACGCGTGACTTTAAATTATGTTAACGATAATAAAAGTGCTGTTAATTTTAGATTTAAGCATTCGTTGTTCCAGCCATTGACTTACTATCCAAGGACAGAGGGTGTAATACAAAATTCACGAAAAAAGTGTCCCGAGTAAACCTATTTATATAAACAAGGGTATCTACTTATGTATATTTTTATAAACAAACTAAAACATTATAATTTATGTTAAATTAAATCATTAGTATACAGCCTAATTATACTTGCAACTAGCAATAGTGCGATTCTCTCCCTTTTCGCGTTTTATCTGTCTTTCGGTTTGGAAACTTTTTAGCGCTGACCCGTCATCCTTAGCCGTAGTATATATCTATGTATATATCCTTAGTAGTAGTATATATATATATCCTATATATGTATATATCTATGGTTCCAGCTATAATTGACTTTTCATTCTAATCTAGGTGTACAGTCTGACAAAAGTGAAGATAATTTATATACTTAGTTAAAGTTCTTAATTGATAAATAATATGGAGCATTACTTAGTACACCAAAGGCGGTTGGAGGGTGTATTGTACTTATTACCAAACCCAGCCAGTATTTCAATCATAAATCATTTGTTTATGAGACGAAATTTTACACTCTACTTCGTTAGAGACAAAAAGCAGTCGAGTCATTAATGTCCATTATAATCAACAATTATGAGATATTATTGTGCGCAGAACCAACTTCAAGAGCCAGTGCATTGTTTATTTATTTAAGATAGATAAGTTAATCAAATAATAGTATAGTAAATACTATTACTTGATTAACTTATCTAACGTTACATATTTTTTAAATGTCTTTCCTCGCGTTCTTCTGTTGTATTTTTTAAATGTTCACTAATGTGTTTTCTCTTAATAATAAAATTAATTGATTTACATTTTTGTGCTAACCTATCAGAACTGTACAGTGTGTCCAAAAACTGTATAGAAGTTGAGTAGATTAGATAAGTATGATCTAGAATATCTAAATTACAACAGTCTAATTCAGTACTTTCTATATACTTATTTCAGTAGAATGATATAGAATTTTGAATAGAAGCAGGCGTTATTTTGCGGAAATCCATAATTAGCAGGACAGATTAATTTGTTTTGCAATAATCCGCTACTTGAAAAGATTCTGTATGGTACAATGGTACAATAATATGCAGGAACACTGCCCACATGAAACACCACACACAATTTTTCAACACTTTCTTCGACGCACGTTTCGTCCCGACACCGGGAATTCGAATTGTGATGTCCCGGTCTCCTGAGGATGTCCCGGTGTCGGGACGAAACGTGCGTCGAAGAAAGTGTTGGAAAATTGTGTGTGGTGTTTCGTGTGGGCAGTGTTCCTGCATATTGCACCATACAGAATCTTTTGAAGTAGCGGATTAGGTATAGCAAAACAAATTAATCTGTCCTGCTGTTATAGAAATGGTTTATTTTAAACTTTAAATTCAGCAAAAATCCGACCTTTTCCTTATTCTATTGAGGCTTACTTTATTGGTGCTTCTCTACCTATCTACTTGATATTTTTGCTGTGGTTCCTTAACTCAGTTGTGCCTTCGTGTGGTTTAAATGGAAACGTAATATAATGCTAGCGTAGTTTTCATAATAAACGAACATTACCGCACAATAATCTGGGGAGACCCACATCAAACTTTCGACAGAGCGTAAAATTGTTCTATGATTAATTGTAGCTTTCGTGAATTGCCTGTTACCATTTTAATATAACATAATTAATTGATTTTAAGAAACAGTATCTGTATTTTGATTGAATGGGTACCTACGCACAGGAATGCCATAATTATGATAGGCTATTGATTTTTAAAAAGGTTTCAATGAGATTACTTACCTATAAATTTTACCTATTAACGGCGTAGAAGCCGTATTTAAGCGATTTTGAATGAAGTTTTATTTAAAAACTATACAGACAATTACTTTCAAATCTAATCGTCATGTATTTTGGGTCTTTCATCTTAAATCGGTTAGAAGCAGAAGCACGAATGGATAACATTTTCTTGATAGAAAGTTCTCCCAAAAGTTGCTCCAAATTCTCAGTTTTTCTAATTTTTATCGGAAACTGCATGGGATGTACCTAATTGTAATTTTATTAATAATATCCAAAAACGCTTAGAAACAGATTTTTGATAACTAGCTTAGTTTTTGAGTAATTAGGTAAAAGGTCGTTTCTCTGTTGTGTTCTTCCGCGACGCTGCATGTCGCATCTACCAACCGATCCGTGAGAGTGAGAAAGACAAAAATAAATTCAATAAATCCCCTTAAGAGCGTTTATGCAAAACGCCGCGCATCGCGTTTCTTGCCATGCTAAATTGGTTTTTCGTTGGCACTGACGCAATTTTGCGCTGATAATGCTATTACAAAAAAAATTATAGTAAAATAAATATACTACTCATTAAAATAGTAAATAACCAGTGACATTGAACATTAATTGAATTAAATTACTATAATTCAGAAATAACAAAATATCTTAGATTTTATCCTAAAATAATACGTTTAATTTATCGAAAAAAGCTAAAAATGACACTTATCTTATGAAAGTCTAGGAAAATCGTGTTTTTTTTTGAGACACTTTTTAGTAAATGTTATTAATTTTCTAAATATGTCATTGTTATAAGTTTGTGTTAAGAAACATGGCAAATATCTTGCATCTGCGTAGAGCGTCGACCGCTATTATAGCAAACAGCCTATACAAAAACTGTTCTAGTGAGAAAGTTATACACATATTTTAAAATATTTTTGAGACAAGTTCTAGATTATGAAATGCCCAATAATATGAATTCAATTATCTAATCTATAATTGAACACATAACTATTTTATGTTCCTTCGGAAATCGTAAATTTTGACTCAAGCATAATACTAACGCATGAAGCGCCTTAACGATGAATACGAATACGTACAACGATTCCAAATGTGGTTTCACGCTTCAATAGTACAATAACAGATTTAAATACAACACAATAACACATTTAGTTACCTAATACATTGTTTCCATTATACAATTAAAGGGAATATATGGACAAGATATCAACTTCTAAGGCGTTCAGGGCAAAGCTCTGAGTAGGTATTCCAATCTGTAAGTACTAAGTGAGTTAGGAAGTCAGAAATTCTTTCTGAAGTATGAAGATGCAGGAAAAATTTTGTAATGCTGTATTTTAACGATTTAACATGTGTTCATGACTAGTCGAGATTATGGTGCTAATTCTGTTGTACAAAATCTCTAAACTAAACTAATTTAAAATCGTGCTATCCTTTTCAAACTGCTCCCCATGGAAAAGGATACCACTATTTTAAATTAGTTTAGTTTAGAGATTTTGCACAACAGAATCAACCACAATGTCCTCGTTGATGCAGACTAAAAATATCATTACGAGCCCGCGTATAAAAAAGAATAAATCACAAATCAAAGAATAAGTTGTATAGGAACCTATATTCGACATTATTATATAATGATTGTTTAGACTTTAGACTAAGGACTTAAATAATACAAACAAAGCCACGTACGAATCGTTGTCATGAGTATTGTGACTAAAGGTGAAATTGCAACCGCGTCTAATTAATATCTAACTCATAAATTAAACACGACATATAAAACTACAGTAAGTAGATATTTATTATCTAATTCGTACTTAATTTACGTTAAAAGTATTTTCACGTCCCAACCTTAATTTTTTACAGAACTTTGCAAGGCTTGGTCGATTCATAATATAAAATAAACGAAAAGAAGGAAAATGTTATTTCAAATAACACAAAGGTCAAACGAAAAGTAAAACTCTTTTATGTTTCATTCATTGGCAAAATTAGTGTGCAGAAAAAGCAAGTTAATATTTATGTGGCTGTATCTACAATGTAGAAGTAGGTACATTGCACTGTATATAGGCATTTTATCGCGAATTCGAGTTTTACCATTCAAAAACATCTTATTACTTACTTAAATGATGTAATATATTAATATTAGCACCAATTCTAGAAGAAAAATAGAGTAGGTAAGTATCTAATATATAAAAAACTCTTGTCACAGTGTTTATAACAGTAATATAACAGTAATTAAACTTCTCTGTAAGCGTTTTGTGTAGGTAGGTATATTCAGTAGGTCTAAGAACAGGGCGTAAACTGTTTTACATATCCCTAACTGAGAACTGAGATATAATTTATACGGCAAAACAACGATTGCCGAGTCAGCTAGTTTACATAATAATTAGACATTTTTCAGGTACTTATATAAGGAATACATACAACATTACTCTCGTACTCTCGTATTACAACATACTTGAGAGATCGTCCAATTTAAAAATGAACGGCCCTCCACTACATTTTGCTTTCAACTTATGAGCGTAAACACAAGGAGGGTCGTTCACTTTTAGATTACACGTTCTAAGATGAACACGATAGGTAGGTACAAAAACAACATTAAATAACAAACAACTTATAATAGCACGCAAGTGCTTACGGGATCATATGTTATTTATTATGTTTTCTCAAGCAGCTGTGCCTCTTTGCTGTGTGATTCGAGTCACGTCACGATTCAACGGCCTAACAATGTCCTTCAATTGTATTACACAACTCTGCTCAACTGTTCCTTACAAAGTCTTCAAACTCGTAAGACGCACTCGAAAGCTGCTTAGATACTTATTTGAGATAACAGCGTATTATGATGCAGAAACATGCCTTGTGATCTCATTAGTCTTCTGCAAGTTCTATAATCACCAAAATGCCTGTCTATTCCCTCCGAAAATAAGTTATTATGAAAACAGCGCATTTTACCCATTGCAAATAAAAGCATTATAAGCAGCGACGAAAAGTGATAAAACTTACCTCACTACAGGTACAGTAAAAATATTTAGATAATAATTCTCTGTAGTGGAATTTGGAGTCAGTTTTTTAAAGAAGAAAATATTCTAGTTTTCAAAAGAAGAAATATGTTCATTAATTTTACTGCTTACCTAATGCAAAAACCACTATGTTACTACCGATTGTATTTTACAACTTCAACTGTAGGTATTTTAGGTAGCCCGTAGCAAATTACATAGCTTATTACGACAGCTAATCTGAAAAAGTAAAATTTCTCTATTTTAAAGGCAACCTCTAATCGCCACTAATATATTTTCTTTTGAAAAGAACCCTGCAAGTCCATTCAGAAAGCTTAGATAAATCAGTGAGCACACATTAAAAGAACACACACGCCGAATTGAGAGCCTTTTTTGTTTTTAGGTAATCGATTAAAATCAGTGGTGTTACCCAGTTAAAACATGTAGACAAATCTTGAAGCAATCAAGGAATCTAAGTATTGCTTTACGAGTAAATAGAAGATACAATTTCCTGTCTGGGAAAGAAGTGCCCCGGAAATGCTTCAGTTCCTCGATTTTCAATATAGCAAATGAGAAATAGATAGGTACCTACGACTACAGGTTATATTACGTGTAAGTATATATCTATAAAAAGATTACTGATTGACTGATTGATTGATTTATCAAAGCACAGTTTACACCACCGGATGGACTGAGCATACTAATAATAATAAATATTTATCTCAGAATTTTATATAGTTACAATACATATAAGGCAAATGTAGAGTAGGTAAGATTATCTACTTTGAAAGTACCAACGCGACGCCTCATTTCATGTGGTACGTAATAAGCAAATACTAAAGTCGTCGAGGGTGTCAAGTCTAATGAATCGAAATGAAATTGGGGCAGCAAATAGCGGCACACCCACACTAGTTCATTGCACAATTAATTTAGTTAATTTCATCCAATCTAAGTAGAAAATCGCGTATATAACTGAAGGGTAAAGGGGATTTCTTCGTAGGTTTATTTTGGAAGACTATTTCGTGGTTTAAAGACAAATTAACATAGTTATAATGGGTAAACATTAGATCCACGGGTATATCTTTCGACCATCCGTTTCACAGTAATTACGACCTGTGTGACTGGATAGAAATATCGGCCGCCCATTTTATCGTGGCATGTACTTTTAACATATTATACAACTGTTACATGTATTATACATTTCTTTTAATATGTACTCGTAGGTGACTCGTAGGCTTGACTGTAATCACACCTGATGACAAGCGATGATACAGTCTAAGGTAGATCGCGCTTGTCTAGGAAATGCCTATTCACTCTTGATTTGAAGGTGCCCAAGTAGTAGGTAGTGGAAAAGACAGTGAAGGTATTCCAGACCTTTGCAGTGCGTATCAGGAACGAGAAATCAAACCGCTTCGGACGTGTCTATGGTACGTCAATAAGCCTTTGCGATGCAGTTTTGTGGTAAAAACGTGATAGGGGAACCAAATTAAATAGTTCCTCATCACACTCTCAGAAATATAAACTGTAGAATTACCGACAGACGGACAACCTTACGACGAAGTTCCAAAAAAGCAGGAAACTTTTTGTGGTTTCCGATATTTATAATTGGTACTCATACTTCAATTGGTCTGATATGATAATAATATTATAGTCATTAGTTCTACAGTCTTCTGAACCGATTATAAAAATATATTTTTAGAGGGATAACATATTATATTCCTATAGACTCGGAAAAAGGAATAGTTGCGTGGATGCGTATAGTAGCAGAAAAGAGCTAGTAAATAAATTATCAGCGAAACCTACCCCTGTTCGTAATTACCGTCTTGACCCCACGTCTAGTTTCGATTTCATCCGGGTCCTTAATCAAGAGCTTGTTATTCGCAGCTGACCAAAGTTACGAAGGAAACTCTCGCCCATTTATTACATACTAGAGGTGTAAAGAGGTATAAACCGGCTAAGTACGAGTCAAACTCGCGCACCGAGGATTCCATACTACAAAAGAAGCTTTTGTTCGTTGAACTATATAAGTTCTTTGGATAAAGAACCGCAAACGTAACTTTGTACTCAGAGGTTTATTGTTAATATAAAAAAAATACTAGTTAGAGAGTGGATTTATTTTTCCATTTAAATCAACTAAAACTCTGAAATAAATAATTATTTGTTTCAGATTTTTCGATGGATTAACTTCGGAGAGAAGAAGCTTAGGTTTTCGACAGTTTGTCCAATAAATCAAAAACGATCACGCATAAAAATAAATAAAATCTGTTTTAAATATACTACCTAGTTCGTTTATTTTTAATCGAAGATGACAGACGGGCGGACGGAATGTGATAAACGGAGAAATTTAAGAGAGTCGCGGGAAACCGCTTGATCTAAGAGGAGTCAAATAGCCTCTAGATTTACTCAACGAAGCCATAGACAACCCCATGTTGATAACAATGACCATTTGCTCCGTAGTAGTGGGTAATTAAGATAAATAGCCGTATGTTTGTGAATTAATACTGACCTTAATTGTAACATATACAGGGTTATATAAAAAATACCATATCGCTCTCGGTCTCTATTTTATTTACATTAAAACTATCAGTTTTTGTTTTACGACTTTTTTATTTACTCAATGTTTTTAATGTTTTATTGAGATACTCTGCGGCCGGAGCGCGAAACCGCAACAGTGTAATGTCACTTTACAGAAATTACATTTTTTGTACGAAATAAATTAATACTGAATTTTGAAAAGTCGTAGAACAAAAATTGTTAGTGACTTATAGGCCGAGAGCGATTAGGTATTTTTATATAACCCTGTATGTATGTAGTCACTTACATGCGGTGAAACATTATTTGTAATACTAAAGATGACAGTTTTTCTTATCTTTACAAATATTACGTTTACTTTTTAATTCATACGCCTAACAACACAAAAGCATCATTTACTTTAAAACAGGAAATTAGCGCGCCCGCGCCAGTACGCAGGTGAAATGGCTGAAAAAATTGTTTGTGGAATAATCACATTTCCATCGATTTAGGCCAATGAAGTCTATAGTTGTTTATATTATTTAGCATCGTCACTCTTTGCGCAATTCAACTTTGCACTCATATTATTAAAGCCCGCCTTTGCTTCATAAAGCTTTTACCTAAAAATATTCCTATGGCAAAATGAATGATACACAAAATAGCGTATTTTTTTCGACATTTTGCCAATTATATCATATACTATCAAGCATAAAAATAAATAAAATCGGTTTAAGAACCAGCACACTCAATATTGTGATCTCATTTTGAAATTTTGACAACGCAATTTTCCCCCCTTTTTTAACGATTTTCAATGTTTAATGATTGCAATATCGTCGGGCTGTTAGTACCATAGAGCACACTTTTTCTTTTTTCTGTGATTAGTACCTACAACTATTCCAAATTTCATGTCGATATCTTTTATAGTTACTGAAATAAAGGGTCGTGACTCGTGTCACACAGACAGACTATATACGAAGTAATATTTTAAGGATTACGTTTTTTTTTCGTAGTAAGTAGGTACTTTTTATTAATATACTTAATATTCATACAGTATATTATAATATTTTCGGTATGTTTTGCAAGCTGAGCATACGAGTAAAATTCAACTTTTATGAAATTCCTTTCGCTCAAGGTTTCTAAACTTTCAAGTACCTATGCAATTCCGTAAATATTGCTTGAAATCTTGGATGTTCAACGGAACATGAATTTGCATAAAGTTATGCTTACCCCTACACGAGTATCAATATTTGTTGTTTAAAATTTTTACAAGTTCCGTGAACTATTCTCAATCCCTGTGTTTTTAACATCTCGAATCGGCTGGTCAGCTTTGCAATTTATAAATTATAAAATTCAGATTTCTGGTTTCACCAAAAAAAATATTGTAGAAAAAAGACATTAGTTTCACTGGTTTTGGCCTTTAAGCTGAGATGAGATGTGATGAATGTATGGATTATTGAAGTGGACCGTACTTATTTTGACGGATTCTGCAGCTCCAGGTGCCAGTAAGCCGGTAAGCTTACTCTGGTAATATGTCTGGACCCGCCTCGCATACGTCATAATGGGTATTGTTCTCATCACCTGTGTGATTCCCGCTGCGTGTGATGGGTAACCCCCCTGCCACACACTGCCCGAGAGGCATAGCAAGTAGCGTAGGAAGTAGGCAGAGACGTCGTGTGGCAGCGATACTCGCCCTAACTACGCCTCGCGCTACGTCCTCGCGCATCGCTCCCTGTTTTGTCGGTTTTTTGGGCGCGAGTCAAAGGACTGGCAATATGAGCGCGAGAGACCTGCCACAGACTGCCGCAAACTCATTCGCGATCGAGCGCTTGTATAAGAAGCACGTCGCAAAAAATCATGTCGTCGCCGCCGCTGCCGACCAACGCAGCCACAATTTTTTTTTTAATTACATTCATATAATTAGCTATGCTAAACAAGCATAGCGCGCACGCAGTCACAGTTTCAACCTCCATTGTGTTGTGACGCGTAGCAAGGGCGAATGACCTAGTGCGGAGCGTCGCGATTAATCGCGCGAGTAGAGTAGTGTGTGGCCACAGAGGGCAACTATGCGGCAGAGCGAGGACGTGCTACGCGGCAGCGCGAGGAGCAGTGTGTGGCGGAGGTATTATGATGGCCTGTCGAGCCCTAACGATCTTATCAATCATATATGCTGTACCTACTACACAATTGTGACAAAGGCTTTAGTAAAAATGGTACGTACCTATACCTCTTCTAAGTAACCGGACATTAATGACACATATAAAACTGATTCTTTGATCTGTGAGTGACACCATATAACTATTTTTGTCGCAAATCAGCTGCATAGTTAAGCTTAATTAATAATTAAATTGTTAATTACTAAATATTTTTTAAATTATTAAATAAGTTATTAATTGAGCTCCTTAATTAATAGTGGTTACATGAGCTGAATTAATCGTAAACCAATTCTGTCCGCTGATTGGCCGAAGCCTGAATGAAAAGATGTAAACAGCTTTTCCAGCCAATCAGTAGGCAGAATTTGTATACGAATGCGAACGCGATGAAAATGTTTTTCTTACACAATCGCCTAGCTGATTACGCACCTTCCTCTTTATGTGGTTATGTGGGTTTATGGATATATACATACGCATTATCATTTGCTTAATACGACAATGTTTTCAAAGGTTTGCGAAGCCCGCAAACCTGTACCTACTTGTACTAGCCCAGCGTGGTTGGCTGTGTCCAAACCCCTCTCATTTTGCGAGGAGACAAAACGAAGTTAGTCTTAGATTTCTCTTACTCATTGCCATTGAAAATCGTAGGTAGATATGCAATTTATATACACTTTCATTAATAGACTCAGAATCCTGTTCATTTAGTAAATGAAACTGAGGAATTCTACCATTTCTCTTAAGGCCGTCACTCCCTAATTGGAAACATCCATCTCAATTATTAATGTTTTTGTATGCTCACGTTCAGCCATGCGTCGGTGTCAAGCTTAGGCGTTTAGCAAGTCATCTAGTGTATTGGAAGTCCATATCTAAATATATAAAAGAAGATACTGACTGACTGACTGACTCATTCACTGACATATCAACGCACAGCCCAAACCGCTGGGTCTAGAGACTTCAAATTTGGCACACAGGTTCCTTATGAGGTCTAGGGGTGCACTAAGAAAGGATTTTTCAAAATTCCCCCCCTAAAGGGATGAAACGGGGCTCCAAAGTTCGTATTTTACCAAGCTTCAATACTCCTTCACGCCAAAACTACTGAACCGATTTGGCTCAAATTTGGAATTGAGATAAATTGCATCTTGGATTAACACATAAGCTACTTTTCATCCCGGGAAAATCCATGGTTCCCGTGGGATTGGTTAAAAACCGAAATTCACGCGGAAAAAAATCTTCAAGCCGCAAGTACAAGACCGATTTGGCTGAAATTTGGAATGGTGATAGATGATATCTTGGGTTAATAACAAGGCTACTTTTTATCCTGGAAAAATCCGTGGTTTTCGCGGGAAAACTGAAAAATTGATATTCACGCGCGAAAAATACTACTTAACGCTGCACTTACTGAACTGATATGACTGAAATTCGGAAAGGAGATAGATTTTATCCTGGATTAATACATAGGCTACTTTTCATCCCGGAAAATTTCATGGTATATCAAAGAAGATACTGACTCACTCACTCACTGACATATCAACGCACAGCTCAAACCGCTGGGTCTAGAGACTTCAAATTTGGCACACAGGTTTCTTATGAGGTCTAGGGGTGCACTAAGAAAATATTTTTCAAAATTACTCCCCTAAAGGGGTGAAACGGGGCTCCAAAGTTCGTATTTTACCAAGCTTCAATACTCCTTCACGCAGCAACTAATAAACCGATTTGGCTCAAATTTGGAATGGAGATAAATTGCATCTTGGGTTAACACATAAACTACTTTTCATCCCGAAAAAATCCATGGTTCCCGTGGGATTAGTTAAAAACCGAAATTCACGCGGAAAAAAATCTTCAAGCCGCAAGTACAAGATCGATTTGGCTGAAATTTGGATTGGAGATAGATGATATCCTGGGTAAGTAAAAGCCCACTTTTTATTCCGGAAAAATCCATGGTTTTCGCGGGAAAACTAAAAATTGATATTCATGCGTGAAAAATACTACTTTACGCTGCACTTACTGACCTGATATTACTGAAATTTGGAAAGGAGATAGACTTGATCCTGGATTAATACATAGGCTACTTTTCATCCCGGAAAATTTCATGGTATATCAAAGAAGATACTGACTCACTCACTCACTGACATATCAACGCACAGCCCAAACCGCTGGGTCTAGAGACTTTAAATTTGGCACACAGGTTACCTATGAGGTCGAGGGGTGCATTAAGAAAGGATTTTTCAAAATTCTCCCCTTAAAGGGTGGAAACGGGGCTCCAAAGTTCGTATTTTACCAAGCTTCGATACTCCTTCACGCCGCAACTACTGAACCGATTTGGTTCAAATTTGGAATGGCGATAAATTGCATCTTGGGTCAACACATAAGCTACTTTTCATCCCGGGAAAATCAATAGTTCCCGTGGGATTAGTTAAAAACCGAAATTCACGCGGAATAAAATCTTCACGCCGCAAGTACAAGACCGATTTGGCTGAAATTTGGATTGGAGATAGATGATGTCCTGCGTTAGTAAAAAGGCTACTTTTTATCCCGGAAAAATCCATGTTTTTCGCGGGAAAACTGAAAAATTGATATTCACGCGCGAAAAATACTACTTAACGCTGCACTTACTGACCCGATATGACCGAAATTCGGAAAGGAGATAGATTTTATCCTGGATTAATACATAGGCTGCTTTTCATCCCGGAAAATTTCATGGTTTCCATGATAATAGTGATAGATAATATGCCTTCATGCCGTAATTACTGAACTGATTTGGAATAGAGATAGATTGGATTAATACTAAGGCTACTTTTTATCCCGGAAAAATCCATGGTTCCTTCGGGAACAGTGAAAAACAGATATCCACGCGGGAAAAATATTCCTTCACGCCGTAATTGCTGAACTGATTTGGCTGAAAATTAGAAAAGATAAGGCTATTTTTTATCCCGGGAAAATCAATGGTTATTTCTCCCGCGTGAATATTTGTTTCACACTGTTCCAGCGGGAGAAATACTCATTCACGCTGCAAGTATTGAAAATTTTTGACTGAAAGTTAAAATGGAGATAAATTTCGCTATAAAAGTAGCATCATTTATTAGCATAAAACGTGTAAATACAGATTTGTTGTAAATCCTTGACTTTGTTGTTGTAAATCATTGTGGATCATTTTATTGTATTTTCTAAAATGTCAGGTGGATTTATTTTCATCAGCATCACTGCTACTGAGCACTTTAGCGCAAAGTTTTGGCTAAGTAACAAAAATAATAAATTAAAAAGAGTATGAAACTCTACATAATTAGAAATAAAAGCACTACCCCTACACAATTATGCAACTGTTTCATAAACTACTTGTATTACGATTTATTTATTGGATTTAGTTGAGACTTTTTCTCGTAATTTTCTTCCCTGTTTATAGTTTGTCTTACTCAACGTGTGTGAGGCTTAACTACCATTAATATAGACATTATGAGTGTTTAGCATCGACTTCTAAAATAAAATTTAAAAAAAAGTTTTAAGTAGTGCTAGTTGGTTGATGGGGGAGTGGGGGCGTCAGGTAAGATGTTATTATTTTTTTCATTTTTCATTAGCACAATACGATATACTTAGTAGTTTTGTGATTGAAGAATAACTCTGAGAAACATAACCCCTTTTTTCCCCTTAAGCGATGATTTCTCAATCTCCTCAAGCCGCGGTAAAGAACGTAAAAGTTATTTTGCAATGTACCCATTGCAAGTCTGGCAAATGAAGGTAAAGTTCAACATAGAACCTAAACACGTCAAATAAGGTTGCCTGATAAATATTGAGTCAAAGTGAGAGAGAGAAAACTTACAAAATCCGGTGGAAGTTTGTAACGTTTATTAGAATTTCTGAGATCAAACTTTAGCGGCATAGGTACGTATACCTACCTAAATAGATTATTCGTCATGATAATTAAAGTAGAAAGGTAAATTCTGTTACACAAGCGATTGAAAAAGTTTTTATGTACCGTGATACATTAAAGAACTTTAAACAAAAATACTCGTAATTTAAGAACACCTGAAAGTTCGGAATACCTTTAGAATTCAAAGACGCTTTTTTCATTTACATTGCTTGGATTCGTAAAGTTTTGGTCTTGTATTTATAAGTGTTTCTTTAATTTGCTTTTCTTTAAACAGTTTTCTTTATTATTAATAGACAGCTCTTTGCGCGGATGTCACGTGGATATGTCTTATGTACAAGGCTGCAGAATTGATATCACAATAGTAGTTTATGAAACGGTTGCATAATGGGGGGTATTAAAACATGAGTGTGAGTTTAAAAAACGAGCCGCAGGCGAGTTTTCTAATAGTGTGATTTAATACCTAATTATGTAGAGTTTCATACACTACTTTATCTACGCTCATATTATTATCATAAATCCAAACCATAAAATCTTGCTAACGTTTGTCGTAAATCATTTACTTTGTTTCATTTTTGTTGCAACAGCTACTAAAATATCAGGTGGAGTTAAATTTTCTTTAGTAGGTTACACTGCTAGACATTTTTCAGCGCAAAGTTTTGACTAAGTAACAAAAATAATACATTAAAATGTTATAAATTAGTATTTGTTGTTTGATTAATTAGTTGTTGTTGTCTATGGTCAATCATGGCCCATCCATTCCACACAAGGGTTCCGTACTACTATTGAAAGAGTAATTCATTAGAATCACTTTTCTTACCCAACCGCGCTCTTAACTATGTTTTTTGAGGTTAATTGTTAATACCAAAAAAACTACTTACTAGATCTCGTTCATACTAATTTTCGGTGGAAGTTTGCATGGTAATGTACATCATATATTTTTTTAGTTTTATGATTCTCTTATTTTAGAAGATTCAGATACATTTTCCCACTTCAGACGTGTCTCTCGCGCAAACTACTCACTTTAGAAAAAAATGATACTAAAAACCTCAATATCATTTTTGAAGACCTATCCATAGATACCCCACACGAATGGGTTTGATGAAAAAAAAATTTAGTTTCAGTTCTAAGTATGGGGAACCCCCTAAATTTTATGTTTTTTTTCTATTTTCGTGTGAAAATCTTAATGTGATGCACAGAATTTATCTTCTTACTATACTTACTATATTCAACAGTATAGTTCTTATAGTTTCGGAAATAGTGGCTGTGACATACGGACGGTCAGACAGACAGACAGACAGACATGACGAATCTATAAGGGTTCTATTTTTTGTCATTTGCCTACGGAACCTTAAAACGGGACCCTATCACTAAGACTCCGCCGTTCGTCCGTCACCAGGCTGTATTCCTTGATCCATGATAGTAAGGACAGACATTTTTTGCCCCGTCCGCTCTGTCCAGGGTATAATAATGTTGATACGCCACAACTATGTATATGTTAAGCTCAATATTTTCCCCCCATTTGCTTCTATGGGCGCCCTCCTCAAATAATAATAAAACGTTACTAATTTTTTATATAATCCTGGACTTATGACGGTAATTCACTTTACATAGCATTTATTCTAAATTTAAAGTAATTCTATTCATTAATTCAAAAGTTAAAACTCTCTGACAATCGGACAGACAGACAGACGAGAGAAAATCCACCCCAGTTAACTCGGAGACCTCGTTATACCCGCATTATATACGAATTCATACACTGTGATTTTAATAAAGTGTGCTTAAAATTAATTTGTCTTGGCGCCTGTTCAAACTTCTAAAGTTCTGATATTGAATTAAGATTATTGAATACACAAAGCTTATTCAAAATGAATTTGTCCTTAATAATATTATTTACATTGTACTTGAGCAATAATGCTTTGCTCAAGTACAAAACTTGACATTATAATGTTCAGTGGATATTTTTTTAATTAAATTTATTCAAATCAAAGAAATACATGCAAAATTTAATTTACAATTTACATTTACATACATATTAAGCAATTCCTGCAGGTTGAAAACTATAAAGACAATTACTTTAAAATTTAAACGTCATGTATTTCAGGGTCTTTAATCTAAATTCTATCTGAAGCAGAAACACGATTGGATAAAAATTTCTCGATAGAAAGATCTCCCAAAAGTTCCTCCAAAATCACAATTATTCTTATTTTAATCGGAAACTACAACGAATATAATTGTATTTTTTGTTTTAATAATATCCAAAAACGCTTAGAAACTTGCTTAGTGTTTTTAGTAAATAGGTAAAACGTCGTTTTTCCGTTATATTATTCTTGCGACGCTGCTTGTCGCACTCACCAACATATTTGCAAAAGTGAGAAGGACAAAAATAAAATCAGTATACATCACCTTAAACTTTCCAAATTCAATCTCTCTTTACATCTCTATCTCAATCTGAAGAGGCACCCCACTCTGTCAACATCTCTTATGTTTCAGATTCGTATGGAGTTTGAAGGAGTGGGGCGCATCAACGTGGATTGAAATATCTATACAAACATCTGAAGGGTTCCTTTTTGACATTTGGCTGCGAAACCCTAAAAGTCAATTGAGCCTTAAAGACAAATGTGCAGATAAATCAAGAGCGGAATGAGACGAAATTGTTTAAAAGAAAACGCAATTAAAGTCCGGATTACATTTCCTTTGAAAAAGATATTATAATTTGTTTTAAGAAATAGGATGAAGTGCCGACGACGTATCAAAGTAAACAATTTAATACAATAAACGTTCTTAACGAGTGGAATTAATGAAGTTTCTACTCCTTTCCACCAAATTAAAATATGACCAAGACGAACCCGGTCTTAAAAGCTTTTCTATTGTTTCAAAAATTAAACAATGAATGATAACGAAGATTAGGTAAGTACTTAATACGTAAGTCATAATTATTTGAAGTACCTACTTATTATGATATTAAATATACATTCCGAGGTATTTTTCATTCAGCAACGTAAGCCTCCTAGCTTTGGAGTCCTATATTCTTGGAGTCAAGGATTAGTCTAACAGGCGTACCTCAGAGATCTTTGAATATGAGAAAATAAATACATCTCTGGTATGATTGGTAAAAGATATCCTAATTATCTAAACAGCGTAACTGTTTACTAAACTGTAAACAGCCTTCGCAAAGGTGTGTGAAGCCTACTTCTACAAGCAAATTTTGCGGACGGCTCCAACAGTATTTTTTAACGGCGTAGAAGCCGTATTTAAGCAATTTTGAATGAAGTTTTATTTAAAAACTATAAAGACAATTACTTTAAAATTTAAACGTCATGTATTTTGGGTCTTTGGGCTTTGAAGCACAAACACGATTGGGTAAAAATTTCTCGATAGAACGTTCTCCCAAAAGTTGCTGCAAATTCTCAGTTTTTCTAATTTTTATCGGAAACTACAATGGATGTAATTGTAATTTTGGTTTTAAAGTGTCGATAATAATAATATCCGAAAACGCTTTGATACAGATTTTTGATATCTGGCTTAGTTTTTGAGTAATTAGGTAAAAGGTCGTTTTTCTGTTATATTCTTCCGCGACGCTGCATGTCGCACCTACCATCGCATATCCGTGAGAGTGAGAAAGACAAAAATAAATCCCCTTAACATGCACTATATAAAGATGTATGAAATAATGCGCCATGTTGGAGCATTAGCATTATTGAATAGCTCCTAAGACCGCCATCCAATTTACATCAGGTGTTATTAAATTTAATCAAGATAATGAATAGTATCACCGGGCTCGATGTGATGTAGGTAGAGCCGGAGAGGGTGATGCCAGGCAAGACAGATTTAAAACACTCGATCGTTCACAATAAGTAGATTTTATTAGCACAACTGAGTTTTAGTAAGTAAAAGTTCACATGACTGTTTATTACACACAGATAGTTCATTAAGTTCAATATGGTTTATACACTTGTTTCTTTGTATTGGGTCTAAAAGAGTTCAAACTGCTACACACTGTTCTGAGCACAGGGGGGAATTTAATTGGTGAGTCAGTCAGTCACGATATGCAGGCACTGTGCAGCTTGAAGGCGTTGCTAGCTGGCTGGCCGGTCGATCGGCCGTCACCAGGTTCGCTGCCTACGACCTTTGCTGGTAAGCCCGGTCGATCGGTCATGTACCAGTTTGGGGTCGTGCTATCCGCACCCGTGGTATGTCCGGTCGATCGGTCGGTACCAGGGTTTGGATGAGTGCTACTGCTTATCGCTAGTAAGTCCGGTCGATCGGTCTGTACTAGAGAATGCGTAAGACTGCATGCTCTGAAGATTCTGCCTTGGGTTTTATACTAAATATCCCGGGGGAGCGGGGACTGCGACGGGGTAGTTTTTGCTGCCAAAGGGTCGCGCGGCCATCCCGGAAGAGAAAGCTGGAGGCTGGCGGTCGGCGACGTCCCAAACACGTGGCGATGTACAACCCGACGAGTACCTGCTCCCAGCCTTGATGCGACGAATGGTATATTTTAGAAAGCTGGGCGGTTATTATTTAAGTTAAGCACAGCTGATTCTATTTTGCAATGTGACGTGCTACAGTCTCCCCCTCTGGTTCTGACGACGTCCCGGCGAAGAACCAGGATCTTTGGTAGCACGTCCACTTGCCTTCTTCTTTGGTTTTGACAATGTTCCGGCAAAGGAGTGGTTTTCAGTTGCGCATCTCCTTGCTGTCTTCGTCAATCGACCTTTCCCTTTGAGACTTCCAAAGGTTTCCGCATTGCCTGGTTTCCATGGGCGGTCCAGTATCCCTTTAGGGCGCGCCAGCCTAGGCGGCATTTTCTTATATCCAGGGTAGGGTGTCATTGCAATCGGATTGTGCGATCCCTCCCCCTGGACCTGAGCTACACCCAAAGTATGTGAAGTTGACATTGGGAGTGCTCCCTCGCAGTGCTTTTCTTGCAGGATCTCAAGCTGAAACTTTTCTTTCTCTTCCTGCCAATCTAAGTCACTGTTTACCATCGTATTCCGTACTACGATGGGATGTCCGCAGCCGTAGCAGGTGATTCTTCGTCCTACGCTGGGATGTCCGCAGCCGTAGCAGGTGATCCTTCGTACTACGCCGGAGTGTCCGTAGTCGTAGCAGGTGATCCTTGGGGCAGGTGTGCCCGCGACACTGTATTCTACGCCGGGATGTCCGCAGCCGTAGCAGGTGCTCCTTGGTGCAAGTGTGTCCGCGACACTTTGCTCTACGCCGGGGTGTCCGCAGTCGTAGCAGGTGCTCCTTGGTGCAAGTGTGTCCGCGATACTGTGTTCTACGCCGGGATGTCCGCAGCCGTAGCAGGTGCTCCTTGGTGCAAGTGTGTCCGCGACACTTTGTTCTACGCCGGGGTGTCCGCAGCCGTAGCAGGTGATCCTTCTTACTACGCTGGAGTGTCCGAAGCTGTAGCAGGTGATCCTTGGGGCAGGTGTGCCCGCGACACTGTGTTCTACGCCGGGGTGTCCACAGCCGTAGCAGGTGTCGCTGTCTTCTTCTATCAGGAGAAGAGGTAGTCTACCGATTCTTTCCCCATCGCTGATGCCCTCGAAGCCTTTGTATATTGTAACAGTGGACAGGAACGCTTTAACAGCTTCACTGTTTTTGTTGCCGTCGTGCGTGAGTATGCACTTGGCGAATGAACCTCTTCTTCCGCTACCAACCATTGTGATGATCCTCTGCAGGTATACCTCCGTCATGCTGATCGTCATCTTCTTGCGTTGAGATCGGGTATTTGGTCTGTCTGCCAGGGCCACTACGTTGGACGCCAGTTATCACCGGGCTCGATGTGATGTAGGTAGAGCCGGAGAGGGTGATGCCAGGCAAGACAGATTTAAAACACTCGATCGTTCACAATAAGTAGATTTTATTAGCACAACTGAGTTTTAGTAAGTAAAAGTTCACATGACTGTTTATTACACACAGATAGTTCATTAAGTTCAATATGGTTTATACACTTGTTTCTTTGTATTGGGTCTAAAAGAGTTCAAACTGCTACACACTGTTCTGAGCACAGGGGGGAATTTAATTGGTGAGTCAGTCAGTCACGATATGCAGGCACTGTGCAGCTTGAAGGCGTTGCTAGCTGGCTGGCCGGTCGATCGGCCGTCACCAGGTTCGCTGCCTACGACCTTTGCTGGTAAGCCCGGTCGATCGGTCATGTACCAGTTTGGGGTCGTGCTATCCGCACCCGTGGTATGTCCGGTCGATCGGTCGGTACCAGGGTTTGGATGAGTGCTACTGCTTATCGCTAGTAAGTCCGGTCGATCGGTCTGTACTAGAGAATGCGTAAGACTGCATGCTCTGAAGATTCTGCCTTGGGTTTTATACTAAATATCCCGGGGGAGCGGGGACTGCGACGGGGTAGTTTTTGCTGCCAAAGGGTCGCGCGGCCATCCCGGAAGAGAAAGCTGGAGGCTGGCGGTCGGCGACGTCCCAAACACGTGGCGATGTACAACCCGACGAGTACCTGCTCCCAGCCTTGATGCGACGAATGGTATATTTTAGAAAGCTGGGCGATTATTATTTAAGTTAAGCACAGCTGATTCTATTTTGCAATGTGACGTGCTACAATAGCTATTAATTTGTTTATTTTAGAACTAAAATGCCATCGTTACAAAATTGTCCACGACGATTTCAATACCTTATTTATAAAAAGGAAGAAAAAATAGATTCTTTAAATAATTTGAAAGTTCATGATAAGTAGGTATAGGTAGAAATACAAAGCCAGCATACGTAAATAAATTAATTCTCAAATTACAGAAGCAGTCACAAATCCGAATTAACTGCCGTCTACACCATCCTTCATATTATCGTCCAATCGGCAATGCCATACGGTAAAGGAAAATATAGTGAGTACCTGCATGCATGATAATTCATTAATGGTATGCGAAGCTCGCACATGCTGCACTTTGCCACCGTGGTGTGCTATGGCCACAGGCTATGGCCAAACATTTTCTGAGAGGAGATTCGGGCCCACCTGTGTGACATAAATTAGGTTTTTCGAAATAAAGTGACTCACAAAATAAAAAAAAAACAGCAAAGAAATAACACAAGGGCAGTAAATAACAATAGGAATCTGACTTACAGCACAAGGGCAGTTTACTCGTAAAATATTTTACGACGGAACAATGTATGTATGTATGTATAATATGTGTATGTATGTATGTATGTCCATACATACATACATGACGGTGTCAAAGCATTTTGAGCATGCTGTTTACAAATTCTAACCAATTTGTGCTTCTCAGTGGGTTTGTTTTTTTAAGGCGGTTCCCTTTTTATTAAAAAAAGAAATTGAATTATCACGTGTTTCGATTGGGATTTATTTTTACTTTATTTAAGATATTTTTCATAATATATTCTTTATCCTTAAGTAGCGTTTACACAATGGCGTATGCTGGCCCACTGCAGGCCATCGCCATTGTGTACACGGGGAAATGGTATGCAATGGCGGGCAATGGTCGACGATGGCGCGCGATCGGGAAGTTGTCGGTTTTTGGCGCACACTTCAAAGGAATCGTGGCGTTGCGTGGTCTGTAGTGTTCACACAATGGCCCATTGCTCAGTTCGCCACCGACCGCTGAACAGTGTATTCTTTTGTTGCGACTACTTCCAACAAAATTAAATTACTAAATTCAAATTAATAATTATTAAATTATTGATAAATTCGAATTATCGAATTCTCCTGATGGTTCTGCAAGCATTTCGCTCAGCAGATTGTTCATGGTTTGCCTAAAAATGATAAAAATTACTTAGTCATGTACGTAAGGAGCATGCCACGGGTGTGCCCGCGAAATTCAAATTTTTTGTGGTTTTCGCAATTTTTAAGGTAATAAGACATAGTAAGCTCATGGCAGTCAAATTGCGGGAATTCCAGTCGTCTTCACGTGTTTATTTATATAAAAATCTCTGCTTGTAACTAGCATACAAATTGCAAAAAACCACGAAAATTTTGAATTTCGCGCGCAGAGTCGTTGATTTCGCCTTAAACTACTTCCACGTCCATCGCAAGTGCCTCACCAGGCAGCAATGAGCCATGCGCCATTGTGTACACACCAAGTGATCGTGGCCTACAGTTGTGCGATGGCCTGCAGTGGGCCAGCATACCTACGCCATTGTGTAAACGTAGCTTTAGATCATAACAACGTATCATTATAGATATTTCAATCCACGAAGACGCACCCAACTCTGTTAAAATGTTTCATTCGATTCGTATAGAGTTTGACAGAGTGGGGCGTGTCATCGTGAATCGAAATATCTATAAACGATGTAGTAGCGCATTATAAGAAAAGAATAATAGAAGAGTAACTTATAAAGCCTGTTTACTGCCTTGAAAACATAAGTATATATTATACTATTGAATTTATACATTTTGAAATCTATACATAATATTTGTAATGACGCATCAGTAACACGATGTAGTAGCGCCATGTAGTTGCATTATAAGGAAAGTAATAGAAAATTTTATGACCCGGTGAAAGCGTCTTGGCTCACCTTTTCGGGCGGCATTTACATCGTTCGCGAGAGATGGCGTTAAAATTATACGCGTTGTTTGGCAGCCAGCCATGTAGATGACACTGATTTCCTATTATCCACACTTTTTATCAATAAAATTACTGTAAGTAAGTACACCTATTTAAAACGACGCTCAAATATTAAAGTGGTGGCAAAAAGCTTGTCCTAATTATACAAGTCTTTAAGGAGGATGAGTAGGTACTACTCGTTTAGGAGCATAACCCGAAAGCTCCCGATAGCTCCAAATCTGGGAAACTGCAGAAAATAATCTTTCGGGAACGAATATGGGAATATTTGAGCAATTTTTTTTAGAAACACGTAGATCACGTTCGCAAAACTCAATGCCGTAAACTTACAATGTGTAGCCTGTAGGCAGTCTAATATTTGCGCAAAGCTAAATACAATTTGTGTGCAAATATTGTGTGATCTATTAATAGGCGCTTCTCAACGTGAAATTCAATTTTTGATCTGGTTTTTCGTAATTTGTAAACCAGTACGTATGAAATAGTAGGCTTATGGCTATTAATATTGTGTACCTACTACAGGATAATTTTCACATGGTTGTTAACTTCAATTTTAAGAAATTAGACAAATCGAGTTTGACGTGGCTTTCTTCACAAATGGCAAATACGTTGTACGAGTAATTTCATAAGCCGGATACTTTCTTTTACTGGATGGAATCATTTTTTCCGCAATTTTATTGCCTACAATGTGTTAGCTTACAAATTACAAAAAAAAACATTTATTATGAATTTAGTAGGCAGACCGTAGCATTCAAGTCTAACCATAGATTTATAATAGGTGTTGCTCACGCTCCGTCTAGATAGAGCCTTACCAGCTCCGTGAGTGTGGCAAATTTTTATTGTGTGTGTGTGTGTGTCAATTTGAAATTTGTATGGTGCCCGGATGCTGGTGTGCGTGAAAAATTGTGTAACGACAGCTCGAGTATGTCAACTTAGACAGAGTATTTATTGCCGCACTTTAGAAGTCGCGGGCGGTCTCTTGGACCTCTATGTGTCTAACCTTACTTAAACTAAACCCGTTGAACTTACAAAAGCTTGAAACTTTGCAGAGTGGTCCAATTATAGCGTACCTAAAACACTAAGTGATCGTGTGGTACTAAAGATTTTTCATTTTAACCCCAACGGGGTTCAAAACAGGGAAAAGTTGGGCTGAAAGTTTTTGAGAAAGTCCGTCATTATTCAAGCTAAATCCATTAGGTTAAAGAAATGGGTTTGTCAGGATTATTGTATGATTACCTCTTCGGCAAAACAATAAGATTGAAATAACTAATATTAGCTCTAAGAATAGTGCTACTCTAATTTACACGAAGCAAATTACACGAAACGATGTTATAAACATAAATGTTTATGTTCAGTAAATGGAGTGGACGTAGGAGGCATTCCAGAGCATTTTCGAAAACAAACTCACGTTTGTTGCTACTGTGGTAGTTTATTCCTATAATAATGTGGGTATAATTGATAATCGCAATTCTTGTGAAAGTTTTGTTTTGTATGTTTTGGATGTTCTTTATTCAGTCCCGCTACAACAAATAAATCGATTTGACTGAAATGAACGTTTAAAGTTTATCGCTCAGGGGGCCGATTCACGTAACGTTTTCACACACTGAGTGATGTGAATCAAGAATTAAAATAAAAAAAATAACACTGAAAAATTTACTTTTCGTCTATTGGTTTAGAGTGCAAAATTGAATGTACTTCAACATAGGAAATACAATCCTTCGACTTTATCGCTTAAAGTAAATTTAATCTCACGATTCTCAACCATGTTGCGTTTTAACCTACATTAACGGACAATGCCCATGGATGTATGGAATACCTACCGTATCGAGCTGAATCAAATCCATCAAGCTTGATTTTTTTATAGACTACGGTCTGCACATTAACTCCTAAAATTATTATTTTTTTTAATCAACATCCGGTTTTAAAGTTATATGCAAACAAACAAGTTGTACAAGTTGTGTCTTAGCAAAATCAGTATGGCACGAAATGTGCATTGAAAAGAACGCACGAAGGCGTTTTGTATGCAAAATTAAATTCCGGTTATGAAACACAAATTCCTTGTGCCTATGGTTCTCAAAAACGCTATTTTATTTTCTTAGACTATTTTGGTTTTGGTTAATGAGAACATTTGATACCTTTTGTACCTTTACCTTTGGTATCTCCTTTTATACTTACTCTATCTAAATTATAGTCGTAATTTATTTTGTGCTGGTTTACAGCACGTTACCATAATATTATGCTGTTTCATACCACTCTGTTTATTCCCTATGTCACTTTGAATAATTTAGTACTGAATTAATTAAGACAGACTTCCTTTGGATTTTTTTCTTTTCCATTTAGATTAGATTCAAATATTGCACTAAAGATAAACTAAACCTACCTACTATAGCCAACTGAGTTTTATTATGGCTTCATCTTTCAAGCAGAGTGCAATAGAAATAAATAAATAAATAAATAAATATGAATAGAATAGAAAGAAATAAATCAGGACATTACACACATCGCAATCTAGCCCCAAAGTAAGCGATAGCTTGTGTTATGGGTACTAGATAACTGATAAATATACATACATATTAATATACATAAATATAATATATTGAAAAACACCCAGACATTGGAAAACATTCTTGCTCATCACACCAACATTTTACCAGTAATGGGAATCGAACCCACGACCTCCGACGCAGACGGCAGGTTCGCTACTGCTACGGTCGTCAAATTGAATCTATTTAATGAAATTTCGTCTGTCGTTAAAATAATAGACTAATTTTGTTAAAATTGATTACGCTACGGAAAAATAATTATTTTAAGATTCAAAAGTAGTCGAAACATATCGTTTACCTATCCTAGTAGTACCAGGGTAGGTAAAGATATAATCTGTCGTAAAAAAATGTTAGTAGGCGTAAGGTAGGAAAGGAAATGTAGGTAGATACTCGTGTCTTCTCGTACAAAGGCACAGAGGTGGCATCGCTCTTTCAAAGAAAGAAAATAAAATATTTTCCTTTCAGATGATTGAACGTAAACAGAAATCGTTTTTACGTGAATAAATCGAGTTGAAAGAGTGATCTCTGCTGTGTTAGGTTTATTTAATGCAGAATATTTTTTTCACTTACTTAAACAGTTCCATAGTCTTCTTAGAGCTTTCAAAGATGAAGCCATTTCTTAAACAATGCTGAAATGCTTTTAATTTTTAATTAATTCATAAATACAGCATAAACTTTAACAAAAAGTTGCCGGTTTTCTCCACAGCCTCAGATCTCTACCACACATTTTATAAATTTAGTCGTACTGGTTCAAAACTTTTTAGGGTTCCGTACTTTAAATGAGAAAAACGGAATCCTTATATGGCTTCACTTTGTGTCTACCTGATCATCTTAGTGTTAGATTCTCAATATTATAGGCGACAATATTAAATCGATTCCGTATGATGGACCATGGTCAAGCAATTAAAACATTCTTATTAGTACAATGCTGTGTTTTATTTGATTGCTATTGCTAGGTAGGCAATTTCTATCAGGAATGGGTAAAGCTAAACTGATACCAAATTCTGAAGGTTATGGTCCCTTGGATTAGAGGTATCCAAGGGACCCGTATACCCGTATAGAGAGAGTTGCAAGTCAAGTAGCAAGCTAGGCCTACAGTTTATTCTTGAAATATTGCTTTGGGTGATAACTATTTTACCCCACCCCCAAACGTTGACCAAATTGGACAATTTTGGTCTCATAAGATTCAGTTCACCATAATCTAGGTTTGTGCGTTCAATTTATGTTAGTATTTTGGTTTATTGAAATAAATAAATACTCGAGCAAGTTCCTAGGTCAAAAATATGGATATTTAGACTCTAACAACTTTTAACATAAGTTTTTTTAAGCACAGTTCTTTATTGTATCTGCATCATTTCTGAAAATTATGAAAATCGTACTGCACTTACGGGTAGGAAAACGTTATCGCTTTTTGTATGAAAACTTACAGCTAGATGATCCTCTTTTAATGCGCGTATTCGACTCGCGCTTGGTCGGAGTTTTCTATATTCCCAAGATAAGCAGGTAGAATCGCAGTTGATTACTTGAGCTCTAACAAACGGAGTGCTTTAAGTTACAAAGAATAATTTTGTTCGTCTAGAATATTGCTCCCCAAGCGGCCATCAAGGTTCAGCTGCTTCGGAAAATCCTTCAATTCTGCTGATTTTTCAAGAACTTATTTGCAAAGTATTCACTAGCGGTTAAAATATCCCATAGAACTCCTTTGTTGTCATCAAGAAAACATTTGACCGACCTTATATGTGCTTATGTGGTTGTTGTTGTAAGAATATCCGATGGTACTTAGCTGATTGTGGTTTTATACATATATACTAGCTGGCCCGACAAACGTTGTTTTGCCATAAGAGATATTAAAAAGAAATAGCTTCAAAATTTTTATAATACTCTGTCCAGTCATTTCGGAGGAGTTTGGTAACAAAAATTAGATAGAGAATTTCATTTATTAGAAGATAAATATTAAAATAGTTTTCAAGGCCTGCTCCCACCATGAAAGACATAGCGATCCAACAGCACACGTGATAAAGTTCACATGAAAAATATTTGTTTTCATAACCAAGTCCGCAGTTTAGTCCACGTCTTTTTGGATATAGAGCAATGATCTAAGTCCTTTTCACTCTTACGAATACAGAAAAACACCGTTTCACCTAATTACTAAAAAGCCAGTCATCAAAAATCCGCTTCCGAGCGTTTTTAGATATAATTATTACAACACATTAAACCAAAAATAGCAATTATATCCATTATAGTTTCTGATAAAAATTTGAAAAATGGAGATCTTAGAGTAACTTTTGGAAGAACTTTCTACCCAGAAAAATTTATGCAATCGTGTTTCTGCTTCACAGCGATTTTAGATTAAAGGCCTAGAATACATGACGTTTAAACTTGAAAGTAATCGTCTTTATAGTTTTTTAACGGCAGATAACTAAAAATCGCTTAAATATGCCGTCTACGCCGTTAATTACATTAAATCGTATTATGCCTCTACAAGAACTGAGCCCTGATCAACAAATCTTCTTTTATAGAACATAATACAATATTTTAAGAAACGCGTGAGTTTGAGCTTTACAAATTCTCGATGATAGCAAATGAATTACGGAAATAAATTTAGAAAAGTTTAAAACTGTTCTCTGTTGCGCATAAATATTTTTCTTTCAATGCTCTTTTCATGGTCTGTGTATATTACTGAACTATAAATTTTTATTATCTCTAATTTATCGAGCTAGATGGTCATCGTTGATGTATTAGTTGACTTCGCGGTTTTATTTGAAATCGTTTTAAATAATATAAGATACTTTGGCATACTCGTTTCAAGTTCTGTTTATTTATTTATATCAAATATGCAGGACTATTTTAGTCACCGTTGTCAGTTAGTGTAAGTACGGTGATTGGAAAAATAACACTTACCTCCAAAAGAAGAATGACTAAAGGTATATCAAATATATTTACCAGAAAAAATAAAATTAACTCTATAAGTAGTACTTTTTTATATTAACAACCTGAAAAAACAAACAGGGTAAGATTGCAATTTTTTAAGTAAATTTATTCTTTTGGTTTTACTTTTTCTGTAGTACGGAACCCCCAGTGCGCAAATCCCACTCGCACTTGGCCAGTTTTATTTTACTGTACCTAATTTGTTTGGACAGGTTAATTTGTTTTCCTATAATCCGCTACTTGAAAAGATTCTGTATGGTACCAACATGCAGGAACACGCCCACATGAAACACCACACACAATTTTTCTACTTTTTTCGACGCCGGGACATCCTCGGGAGATGTTTACATCACAATGCGAAATCGTAGAGTGACTCTCTGATCAGCAACGCGTTCTTACTATCAAGACTATTTCTAATCATAATCAAAACATCTCTGCCTACCAAATAACGTTTTCACGCAAAAAATTACGTTTGGTTGTATGGGAGCCCCCCTTAAATATTTTTTTATTTTATTTTATTTTAACTAAGAATTAATTTTTACTTTAAAAATTAACTACAACACACACAAACAACAAACGCATAACTAAATATTCTGTAAATATTTTAAGCGTCTACTTGTTACCGTTTTCAATATTGAGAAAAAGTAGCCACAAAATAAAAACAGAAACATTTCATCTGTGAAAATTACAAGTGTCTAACTAACTTATCACGGTTCAAGAGATACAGCCTGGTGACAGACGGGCGGAAGGACGGACAGCGAAGTCTTAGTAATAGGGTCCCGTTTTTACCCTTTAGGTACGGAACCCTAAAAACGAAGATTTTAAAACCGGCGAAGCGAGAAAAGCTCTGCACGAGACCTGCGAGTACAATTTACGAGTTTAACTTTTAGCTTCCGCACTTATTCTCATTAGCGTCGAAGCAAAACTTTGTCTAGAGTTTACATTGTTATAGACGTTACGTAAAGGGCAACAACGTGATGATTACGGTAACAACCTATTCCTGCCGCGTCCATAATTTCGCTTACCTAATGTTGAATCCCAAATTGGAAAGCTCTAGGAAGCCTTATGGAGATCAAAATATCAGATTACCTAACAAAGTTTTCCGCATATTAACACGTGCGCCGCATTATAAGTATCCTTAAGTGAATATTGAGAATGCGAATGAAGTTATTTCATTAGGTATAGATATTATTTCAATCCATCATGACGCGCCCCACTCTGTCAAACTCCATACGAGTTGAATGAAACATAGCGATTTTGACAGAGTCGCGCGGGCGCGTCTTCGTGGATTGAAATATCTATAGGTACTACTAGCTACTATGTACATACATGTATAAATGTACATATTTTTATTTAATGTTCAAAACATACCAAACATACATACCAATATACCTATATCTTGCCATCCTCTAAAACTAAGTTAGATTAAAATAATTAAAGCTCAATTTATTAAACCACCTGCATTAAAGTTATTAAAATAATTAAGAATTCTGATGCTTAGTTAGAAAACAACGAAAAAATAAAATGGTTTTTACCAGTAGGTGCTTTTAACCTTTGTCGTAACCTGATGCGGTGTTCTTGACTGAGTTAATTAATTTTCATATTTTTTTCGTGATGTTCTCCACAGACAATAATTTTAATAGCGGAAACTATTAATTAAACAGTGCCCAGTGTGAATAATTTATCAAGTTTTGGGCCCTAACTAGTTAACTACAGTATAACTAATAGTTATATTAATCTGTGTGCTAATACTAGTAAGTACGAGTAGTTAGACGAGATTGTACTACAATGTTGTCTCTGACAATTCGCTTCGAAAGATTTAACTATGTGACCTCAAACATTTTGAGTGTTATTCAAGCTTATACTGAGTCAGTTTACTGTTCCAACTAATTGTATCCAACTGCATCTTCATTTTTATATTCTGGATCACTTAAATTCTGGATCTTGTTCTATCATAGATATATATCATGTCAGTGTTGCTACCAATAAAAATCGTCATGTTAATCTTTTGGCTGACAGACTCGACACGTTTTAAATTTTAAACAATACCTACTAATAAAAGTGAGAGTTTATAATATGCGTGTATGTTTGTTACTCCTTCACGTCGCAACTGTTGGACCGATTTGATATAGCTACACTGGATTCACACGCAGACATCTTTTATCCCGGAAAATCTATGGTGTCCGCGCGACTAATGAAAAACCAAATATTTCCCGATCGGAGCCGCGCGGCCAAACCATAGGCATCCAATAATACGCATGAAATATTACCTCTACTCTTTCCGTGTTGATAAAATCAAATTAGAGGTGAAATCAGATTGTTATGGATAAGCGTTAACAGCCACTATATCTATAACATATTTGTATTTGCTATCTTTTCGGTCCAATAACTAGCGATAAGATAGATAAATAATAATAGGTGTACAAAAATAGCATAACGGGGCACAAATTCGTCCGTCCGTTCGTTCAGTAATTTCCATAATTTTGAACAACTGCTTCACCAGACTGTTTTAAGGGGATTTATTGAATTTATTTTTGTCTTTCTCACTCTCACGGATACGTTGATGCAGCGTCGTGGAAGAATATAACAGAAAAAAGACCTTTTACGTAATTACTCAAAAACTAAGCCAATTATCAAAAATCTGTTTCCAAGCGTTTTTGGATATTATTATTACCGACACATTAAAACAAAAATTACAATTACATCCATTGTAAAAAAAATAGAAAAAAATAGAGATTTTGGAGCAACTTTTGGGAGAACTTTCTATCGTGAAAATTTTATGCAAGATTTTAGAATAAAGACCCAAGTAATTGTCTTTATAGTGTGTAAATAAAGCTTTACTCAAAATCGCTAGAATACCGCTTCTACGCCGTTAACCACTATTAAATTGTAATAATATTTGACATCTTGTTTGATGTGTTCGTATTTGACAATATGCAAAGGATCTATAAACAATGTTTGGCTTCTATTTATTTATTTAATTTTTATTGCACACAATAAATCACGGTACAAAAGCAGCGCTTAATCCAAATGCATTTTCTTCCAGCACGGCTTCAGATTGAGACAGTATTTGGGTATACCTAGTGCGCATGGATATTGGATAGGGAGTAGGAAAGATATATAGGGAATTATATTCTACTCCGAAATCTGTACCAGTTGTTCAAATGCTAAACATAAGCAAGTGGATGTAGGTTAACAACTACATTGTTATACGTACCTAGTCGTAGGTAGTTAGTTCAATGGAACATGCGGGCGCTCTCGATTTGGTCCAAATTGACACAGTTTACAGCAGTTCGACATGTTTTTATCCTGACAATGTAACATGACACAGTTTTACAACGAAAACAAACATGTAATTAATTACTGTGGGAAAGGTGACCGCATAACTGACTCACTACAGATCAATTATACCTTGGTATGTGATATGTCAGTCAGTCAGTTTCTTAGATTAATCACCACTGGATGGATTGGGCTGGACATACAAAACTGTTAAGGCTGTACAGGTGTTTTTTTTTACTCTATACTAGTTAGTTAGTACTTGACTGCGATCTCACCTGATGGTAAGTGATGATGCAGCCTAAGATGTTATCGTACTGACTTGGAAGGGTAAGTAAATTTACACAGACGGTTCCTACACAGCATTGCACTGGAACGCAAAATCGCTTGACGGTGCGTCTTTGCTGGTATGGTGAAAATATTTTAAAATTCAACCCCTGAGGGGATAAATAAAGTAAAATAGTGATGGAATACCTAGTTAAACTTTGTATTGTCTTTGTCTGTTATGAATAATATGACATTGGTAGAAAAAAGATACTACTACTAATATTCTAACGCTATTCGAGGTTTATTTGTAAGAAGGAAAGTATTTAACACTAGAATTAACAAGAACAAAGGCAAGCGACAGCTCGTTATTGACATGAGGTTGTAAATGAACGAAGTAAGTACCCACCTACCTTAAGAGCCAAGACATATTCCGTTAAGTACAATGCATATAAATCCATTGTAGTTTACGATAAAAATTAAAATAATTGGTCAAAAGCGAGTCGGGCTCGAGCTCTAACAATAATAACAACAATAAAAAACCAATAATATTTTGTTTTAAGACGAAATTTCCCTCATTATACAATTCAAAGGTTTATCACAGCGAAGATACCTTACAAAATAATTATACATTATGTAAAACTTTTTATGGTTTAAGCGATATTTATCTTATGATAAAATATATTTTAGTATGTTCGCCATGTGTGACGCGCTTATATGAGTAACTAGCAAACGCCCGCGGCTTCGCTCACGTTAACTTCTGAGTTATGCTTTACTATGGTGGTTTAATTTCCAAAATTCGTGCATTACACACCATTTTGCCCACAAACTTTTCTCTTGCTTCCTGGTAATAGTCACATATTGATTTTGAAAAATTCGATCGTCACAAAAAAGTTAAATATGGTGGCCATTTTTAGGGTTCCGTACCCAAAGGGTAAAAGCTCTTACTAAGACTCCACCGTCCGTTCGTCCATCCGGCCGTGGTTGCTTGCTACCATGGTAAGACATATAAGTACAAAATTGTGGCCAATTCTTTTAAATTTTTACCAAAAATTCCTTTTCTATGCTCGCTGCGATAATCAGATATCAATTTTGAAAACAATCGGCCCAGTAACAAAAAATTTCAAAATGGCAGCCAATTTTTTAAATTTTGACTACAAATTCCTTCTCGATGCTTGGTGAAATAATCAGATGTCGATTTTCAAAGCAATCGACTCAGTAACAAAAAAATTCAAAATGGCGGACACTTTTTTTAAATTTTGACCACAAATTACTTCTCTATGCTTGCTGCCATAGTCAAATATCGATTTTCAAAGCAATCGGCCCAGTAACAAAAAAGTTCAAAATGGCGGCCACTTTTTTTAAATTTTGACCACAAATTCCTTCTCTATGCTTGCTGCCATAGTCAAATATCGATTTTCAAAGCAATCGGCCCGGTAACAAAAAAGTTCAAAATGGCGGCCACTTTTTTTAATTTTGACCACAAATTCCTTCTCTATGCTTGCTGCTATAGTCAAATGTCGGTTTTCAAAGCAATCGGCCCAGTAACAAAAAAGTTCAAAATGGCGGCCACTTTTTTAAATTTTGACCACAAATTCCTTCACTATGCTTGCTGCCATAGTCAAATATCGATTTTCAAAGCAATCTGCCCAGTAACAAAAAAGTTCAAAATGGCGGTCACTTTTTTAAATTTTGACCACAAATTCCTTCTCTATGCTTACTGCCATAGTCAAATATCGATTTTCAAAGCAATCGGCCCGGTAACAAAAAAGTTCAAAATGGCGGCCACTTTTTTAAATTTTGACCACAAATTCCTTCTCTATGCTTGCTGCCATAGTCAAATGTCGGTTTTCAAAGCAATCGGCCCAGTAACAAAAAAGTTCAAAATGGCGGCCACTTTTTTAAATTTTGACCACAAATTACTTCTCTATGCTTGCTGCCATAGTCAAATATCGATTTTCAAAGCAATCGGCCCAGTAACAAAAAAGTACAAAATGGCGGCCACTTTTTTAAATTTTGACCACAAATTCCTTCTCTATGCTTGCTGCCATAGTCAAATATCGATTTTCAAAGCAATCGGCCCAGTAACAAAAAAGTTCAAAATGGCGGCCACTTTTTTAAATTTTGACCACAAATTCCTTCTTTATGCTTACTGCCATAGTCAAATATCGATTTTCAAAGCAATCGGCCCAGTAACAAAAAAGTTCAAAATGGCGGCCTATTTTTTAAATTTTGACCACAAACTCTTTCTCTATGCTTGCTGCCACTGTAAAATATCGATTTTCAAAGCAATCGGCCCAGTAACAAAAAAGTTCAAAATGGCGGCCACTTTTTAAATTTTGACCACAAATTCCTTCTCTATGCTTGCTGCCATGGTCAAATATCGATTTTCGAAGCAATCGGCCCAGTAACAAAAAAGTTCAAAATGGCGGCCACTTTTTTAAATTTTGACCACAAATTCCTTCTCTATGCTTGCTGCCATAGTCAAATATTGAATTTCAAAGCAATCGGCCCAGTAACAAAAAAGTTCAAAATGGCGGCCACTTTTTTAAATTTTGACCACAAATTCCTTCTCTATGCTTGCTGCCATAGTCAAATATCGATTTTCAAAGCAATCGGCCCAGTAACAAAAAATTTCAAAATGGCGGCCTAGTTTTTAAATTTTGACCACAAATTCCGTCTCTATGCTCGCTGCCATAGTCAAATATCGATTTTCAAAGCAATCGGCCCAGTAACAAAAAAGTTCAAAATGGCGGCCAAAAAATTCAAAATTTTTCCTCCTCAAAATTTGAATCTCGAAAATCCCTTTCTGAATACGAATTCATGATATACCTAATACCAACCTAGGTACCAAATTTCAGATCTCTACGACTTTTAATTTCACTGGAATCCCTGGAACAACGCAAAAATTACACTTTTGTATGGGAAAATCCCTTAAAAGTAGGATTTTTATCCCTTCCAATTTGAATTTCTGGAATCCCCGTCTTAGTACGAATTCATGACCTAATGTCAATGTAGGTACCAAATTTCAGATCTCTACGACTTGTAGTTTTTCGGGAATTCCTGGAACAACAAAAAAAATTACAATTTTGTATGGAGAAATCCCTTTAATGTACTATTTCTACCCCTTAAACATGGAATTTCTGGAATCCCCGTCTTAGTACGAATTCATGACCTAATATCTACCTAGATACCAAATTTCAGATCTCTACCACTTTTAGTTTTTCTGGAATGCCTGGAACAACGAAAAAAATTACAATTTTGTATGGAGAAATCCCTTTAATGTACTATTTCTACCCCTTAAACATGGAATTTCTGGAATCCCCGTCTTAGTACGAATTCATGACCTAATATCTTCCTAGGTACCAAATTTGAGATCTCTACGACTTTTAGTTTTTCGGGAATTCCTGGAACAACGAAAAAATTTTACTTTTGTATGGAAAATACCCTTAAATGTATGATTTTTACCCCTTAAACATGGAATTTCTGAAATCCCCGTCTTAGTACGAATTCATGACCTAATATCTACCTAGATACCAAATTTCAGATCTCTACGAGTTTTAGTTTTTCTGGAATGCCTGGAACAACGAAAAAAATTACAATTTTGTATGGAGAAATCCCTTTAATGTACTATTTCTACCCCTTAAACATGGAATTTCTGGAATCCCCGTCTTAGTACGAATTCATGACCTAATATCTACCTAGATACCAAATTTCAGATCTCTACGACTTTTAGTTTTTCTGGAATGCCTGGAACAACGAAAAAAATTACAATTTTGTATGGAGAAATCCCTTTAATGTACTATTTCTACCCCTTAAACATGGAATTTCTGGAATCCCCGTCTTAGTACGAATTCATGACCTAATATCTACCTAAGTACCAAATTTTAGATCTCTACGACCTATAGTTTTGGCGGAATCCGTGGAACAACCAAAATACCTCATTCTTTTATATATATAGATATGATGTGAAAAACTTTGCTTTTGTATCCCATGCATGGTTTTGCAACATGTGTTTTGTCTTCAAACATGATGATGTGAAAGAACACCCTGTAAGGAAAATACGTATTTTTGAGCGCAATAAGTAAATAAAAATCATAAAATAAATTTAGGACACATAAAAACTAATTTTTTTAATTAATTTGGGTAATTTATGGAAGGTTTTACTATAATTTGGTATTCATCATATTCATCAAAGTCATGGTCGTTTGACCCTTCCGCTACATTTCTAGGAATGTACTTACTTCAGTGCTTTTAAGTAAATTACGACAAATGTTTTAGTCGGACGCCCATTAACTGTTACGTAGTTGTTTCGTGACAATTAACGTCAACTTTTATATTTGCATAACAATAGTTATACATTAAGCTTACACAATAGTACCTAGCTTCAGACATATGACAGCTGACTTCTAGACTGTAGAGTGTAGACTGAGGTCATGTAGTAAGTCTACAACTGTAGTATATCTCACCAAATATGTATACTTTCTAAGACCTCACATGGGGTATTTATTTACTGCTATCACTTCTGGGCTGGAGTACCTCGTTACCAACTACTTCCATTTGACCGCAATCTCAATAACGAACCGGAAGTTGGAACGCTTGGAACACCGTAGAGACGTTAGCTCATGCATTATATATTGTGTTCTATCGATTGTTCAATGGGGCTATGAGCTGTTTGAGATGATTCCACCTACTACCAAAGGTGCCGAAGTAGAAACATGTTCCATCTGAATGCCAGATCCTTCTTTCTTCGCACTTGCAAATTAAAGAACAAACTACTAGCATATCTACCCTCAAAGCTAACTTGGGGTTATTGTAGGGGCGGATAACAAAGCGGCAAAGCATTTGCAAATTGCCTACTGCTGCATTGTCCATGGGCGGCGGTGATATCATAATATCAATCAGGTGAGCAGCTTTTTCGTTTGACCGCGTTCACAATAAAAAAAATATATAGGTATTCATCACATGCCCCATGCAAAACACTTCCAACACGACCTATCGCCTCGTCGTACCAAACTATGATCCAAAGGCCAGGCCAGTCTCACTTATTACGTGGCCGCCCCTTCTACAAGTACGGGTCCGGACCTCATGGTTGCCGCTCGCGGGCCGAGTTGCACGCGCTAGTTCTGTACGGTCTATTTTACACGCCGTCTGACTACGGCAGCCCTAGTACGTCGTAAGAGATAAAGTTAGGTTATAGAAAGAGACCACAACATTGCGTTTGTTGCGTGTCGATTTTGAGGGCGGGGCCAGGCGCTATTGCGAATTGAATTGCACTTTTTGCGTCAGGGCTAGAGTCGCTATTTCTTTAAATAATCGTGCGGAGTGAACCTTCTGCTACTGTTTAGTGTTCTGTGCAAAGGCTTGGTTTTTCTGGAACGATTGCTCTCCTCATTCTTACAGAAACGGTGTATATGCGTCCTCCGGGATGCAAAAGAATACAATTTGCCTATTAAAATCGAAAAAAAGTTAACATGAAAATCACTAGTAATCACCTTTTATTTAGTTGTATGCATATAAAATTTAGTTCAAAAGCTAAACCAAAACCTGTAATTTGTTAAAATGTATGACTGAGCAAAATTTTACTTAGTACTGTTGTATTTGTTGGCCTCGTTCGATCCCTCGTATTGTGCTTTTAAATATTTTCGTGGAAATAAAGCACCAAAGTCATTGCAATAAATTTGCTAGTAAGCAATTAGTTACAAATATGTTAGTTTTATTTTATTGCATAGAAATACAGATAAAATACAAATTTTGCAAAGAAAATAAAAGAATCAAGTATGTAATAGTGGATCCACATCGACTCCCGACGGGAGGGTACCTAAAAGACTGGCAGCATTGCCTCTTTGGATGGCAATGCTTATCTTTTGGCCAAAGTATGAGCCAGCCTTTGGGTCCTGGGTTGCATCAAACAGACGCGTAGACAGCTCCTTATTACATGATATAATGTATTATGTGACAAATATATGTATTTTTATGAGAGTTATAAAATAATAACTTCTAGCCTATGCATATACCTACACATTATTATTGCTTAACAAAACGTTTTTTGAAATTGGATAGTCACAAAAATTGCTGTTTTTTCACGTATAATAATATTTTTCGTTCATTAATTAACGGAGCAATTAAAAACATGAGCCTACACAAAAGCCATAGTAGTACCCTGTACTTATTGTGTTTCTATATCGATTTATTGCTAAAAGGTGACTTTAACGGTGTCTACTATTATTTGCGAGAAAGGGATAGAAGATCCTCCTACTCCAAAATTAAAATGCCTTTAACTTTGTAAATTTTCGTTGGATTTCAATTTCGTTTGATTTTAGTATTTCTTTCAGTGTACGTTATTATTTTATCCCAGTTTACAATAAAGTGTCATTTTTATCAAATTCAAAAATAGTGTAATACCCAATTCTGTAAAACCAAGAGAATAACTATGCTCCTGGTATTAATTTTCTTAAAAGCGTCTTATCTAGAAAGCATTGGGTTGGCTCTACTCTACCCTTTGTTCTATACAAGCATGTCATTTCAATATGCATGACACAGAACATTGTAGAGATAATTCGCTTTGTACTTAGAAAAATAATAAAAATCACACAGATCAATCATAAAACAGGTCAAGTTGAATTGATTGTATGACATACAATTGTATGTCATGTGATTGGATGCAAATTGCAGTAGGTATGTTCCACAGTCGAGTGGAGCACTGTATGATGCTCCAACCCTTTCGCGACGACATTCACTTCATTATAATTATTATAATAATTTATCGTTGACAATAACATTCTTCGTATATTTTTGTTAGTTTTCAAGAGAACGCCTACATTGTTAAAACTAAAACTGCAAGCCGTTGATTGCAATATCATAACAAGTTGTCAATACAAGTTATCATTCAAAGCAAAAAAAAACATACATACGTAAGCAAAAAAAAAAACAAGCATACGTAAGCAAAAAAACAAGCCTTTATATTTTTCATCACCAGACCCCAGTTACCATCTAGCATCAAAGACGGGTCAAACGAGTCTTAAACTCGATGAGGTTTTTTATAGGAAAAATAAATAGGAAAAATAGAACCAACTTTCAAGTATGGAACCCACACTCCATGAGTCTGTTTCGCACTTTGCCGGTTTTCATTTAGTTTAATTTTCTAATAGATGATTACCATTATTTCGGTTTAGGTATTAACTAAACCAGAATAACCGTATAGGGATATAATACCATACTAAACAGATCAATTAGAACCAGAATAAAATGATAATTTCTATGCTGCTTCGCTATGCTAGTTCCGATTATTCAGTGAATATTATTGTAAAGCAATATTAGCAATATTCACTATCTTATTCTTGTGTGGTTTACCTACAGAGTTCCTATGGCCACCTTTCGGTTCCATCATCAAATCATAAAATTTTTCAACTCAATCGCTTCGTAAAACCTTCGTTTTATGAAGTTCGATTGAGATGAAAATTTTTTCTAATAAAAAAAAACGGCCAAGTGCGAGTTGGACCTGCACACCGAGGGTTCCGGACTACATTAGAAAAAGTAAAACCATCAGGATTACTTTATTTACCGAACCGCAAGCTCAATGTTGAATTTTGAGGTTAATTGCTAATACCAAAAAAGTATGATAGATACAGAGTTGGTTTTATTTGTAACCATAATTATTTCATATTTTTCGATTGGTAAACTTCAGAGACAATGGGGCGATATTTTGTTCAACATTTTGCCCATTAAATCAAAAACTATCGAGTATAAAAATACATAAAAATCACAAGTAACGCTCTTTCATATGATACCCCACTGCAAGAAAAAACGCGGTCGTCGGAATTTCAAAATGAGATAACTCATTTTGAAATTCCGACGACCGCGTTTTTTCTATATTCGGTATTTTGCTTTTAAGATGCGGAACCCTAAAAAAGAATAATGTTACTTACTAGGTTATTGGTAGAAATAGAGCGATATAGTAACGTGGTTCGGTTGAGTACCCCGAGCTATTTCGAGACAGTTTAGTTCTGCGACTTCCAAGTGATAATCTCTTGGATGATTAGACCATATAGGTTTTAAACTCGCGACATTCGAGATTACTATTAAAACATAATGAAAACGTCGGTCAGAAAATTTAATTATCTGGGTAGACTATAAATTATTGAATATGAAGCATTTATGTATAGTAATTTTTACATACGAGATAAATTGTGTGGTGAAAACGCTCGGAAAATATTGCGATTTGCGAACACCTTGTTTACGCGTGCTTTTGTGTGCCTATCGATTAGCATAGTTCCTGAGCATAGTTCATACAAATGCTCTATGACATACGGCGGCGGAGTCTACGTAGATACCGCTAAACCTACTAACAATAACACCTAACAATAATAATATTATACTTATCAAATCTCTCATTTTATGATTTTATATTTTGCTCACGACAATGACCGCGACTAATTAGTATTTTCACCAATTTTTGATTTTTAGCTTAAAGTATTTTCTACTACAAAGCAAAAATAAATACTGTATATTTTCGATACGTTGAATAGTTTCCGAAATATTTCATTTTTAAAATTATGCGTCCGAGGCAGTTTGCCACTTTGCAATTTAATGGTAAGAATATAGAGGGACGTTTTCACTAGCGCACCTTTTAGAAGTTATTAGTAAAATACTGAAAATTTCGAGGCTTCCGGAACGGACCGTTGCAAAGACCGTTTGACGACCGAATGACGTAGCGGTAGCGAACCTGCCGTCTACGTCGGAGGTCGTGGGTTCGATTCCCACTACTGGTAACTGTTTATGGATACTTTGGGGATAGATTGCGATGTATGTGATGTCAAAAAAGTGACGTCAGGCGACAGCAGCGAGGTGCGCTCGCTGGAAGCATTTGATGTCATCAAAAACATTAATGTGAAAAGATGGCAAACCAGTTCAAAATCGTATGGTGTCTAGTTTATGGTGGTTATGGTGGATTCTTCTACAAAAGATTTTAAATCTAAATGCAATTCTGAGGACACCCTGTTTAGTTTTAAGAACGCGAATTAATAAGCAACTAACTATTGAATCTGAGCTTAGTTTTCAAAAGCAAATCAAATATTTAGAAAAACCACACAATAACTTAATTGAATATAAAATACAGATGATAAGTTGATAAGCTGAATATGAGAATATTAATATGAGAAAAGTAGATTTTTTATTTATTTCTTTATACCGAAAAAATGCATGTCTCCCGCGGACATGATACACGCGGGTGAAGTCGTGAAGAAAAGCTAGTGATATAATAATAGCGTACAACGTATACCTATACCCTGTTATGTTTTGACTTAAACCATAATTAGTTTCGGCTTCATGTAAAACATCGTAACACCTACTCTCAACTCGATTTCAGAAGGTCAAAAGAATATTATGCAATTTCACTAATTACTCGGTACTTTGAGTAATAGCAACTGTAGCTTTCATGTACATAGGTACTTCCTATAGTACAATGTCCATTAGAATGATTAAGGGAAATAAGTATTTTTTGTTATGTTAAATAAGTATTTCCCATAATTATAAATAGGTTACTTAAGTAAGCAGGTATCTGTATATACAGCCTTCAGGGTCAAGACATTAGAAACAAATTTTGTTCGCTGTACATACGGAAAGACGAACTGACATGACGTACAGGACGAAACTAATGGTTTAATTTTTGACCGAAACGCTTAAAACTAAATTAACCTTGGTATGTGTAAGACATAGTAAGAATCTGTTTACGGGAAGATAAAACATGAGATAAATAATATGATTGATAGATTAGATTGATCGTTGTATCATCTCCAAACTGAATGTATCTTTATTGTGTAAATGACGTCATGAATTTAATACTGAGTGATGCTTTGGTAAGTGGATCCCAGCCAAGCCAAAATTTATCGTGTAGTCCTTCAGGCAGAATATCAAGTAACTGAATTCTAAATGCTACTTGTAATGTAGTGGCTGAGTATTGTAGCATCCGCTATTATAAACAACATTGTAATATGTATGTATGTATGTATGTATATAGGTACTTTTATTGTGCACCCAAGAAACAATTAACAAATATTAAAGTAAAAAAAGAAGATATATAGGTAACAACTAGCTTTTGCGCGCGGCTTTGCCCGCGTTAATTTCGATTTTTCACAAACCCAGTAGAGATTCAGATTTTTCAAAAACCTGAATTTCCTTATCAAACTTAACCTTTATACCTACTTTCAAGAAAGTAGCTGACGTGAGCGTGGAAATCGATTTTTCGAAAATCCCGTAAAACTATGGATTTTTCCGGGATGAAAAGTAACCTTAGTTCTAAATCATAACATAATTTACCTCTCATTCAAATTTTTGTCAAATCGTTTCAGTAGTTACGGCGTAAAAGGATTTTCCTCCCGCGTGAATTTTGGTTTTTCACATATACCGCGGAAACCATGGATTTTTTCAGAATAAAAAGTAGCGTATTAAACCGGGATTCTACCTCTATTTCAAATTTCAGTCAAGTCGGTTCAGTGATTGCGGCGTAAACGATTCTACTCCGGCGTGGAATTCGACTTTTCAAATATCCCGCAAAAACCATGTAATTTTCCGGGATAAAAAGTAACCTAAGTGCTAGATCATTATCTAATCTGCCTCTAATCCAAATTTCATCCTGATCGTTTCAGTAGTTGCGGCGTAAAGAAATTTTTCTTCCGCAGGAATTTTGGTTTTTCACACATCCCGCAGAAACCACGGATTTTTTCGGGATAAAAATTAGCCTATGTATTAAACCGGGATATAATCTACCTCTGTTCTCAATTTTAGACAAATCGATTCAGAAAGTGCGACGTGAAGGAGCATTTCCCCCGCGCGTATTTCAATTTTTTACAAATTTCGCGGGAACCATAGATTTTTGTGGGATAAAAAGTAGTCTATTTATTAAAACCAGAATATGATTTAACTCTTTTTCAAATTTCAGCCAATTCGGATCAGTTACTGCGGCGTGAAGGAGCATTTCTTCGTAATGTCTTTGGACCCCCGTTTCACCCCCCTAGGAGGTAGTCTCATAAGTAGGGGTGGAATTAAAAAATCGAGGAACTTTGTTATTTTTATCCAAAAGCCTACTTACCGATTTTAATGAACACAACTTGAAAATTGACGGATTCCCATATATGTAAAATATGATTCCTTATTTAACACCCTTTGCGGTAGAATTTCAAAAATTCCTTTCTTAGTACACATCTAGGGTGTTAAAAGAATATTCATGTTTCTACGTTCAACCGTTTGGGCAGTAGCTTGTCCAAAAGCCAGCCAGCCGGGACCAAGCGTTTTCTAGTTTCAACCCCCTTTTTAGAGAGTTAGGGGTGGAATTTCCAAAATCCCTGGGACACCCATTCTCTCATGAATCTAACTTGAAAAATGAGGGACTTTCATACAAACCTAAATCCCTTATTTAACCCCTTTAGGGGTAGAAGTTCAATAGTACATTGTTACCCTAGGGATGAAAGTAACTTATTTAGTCCCGAGACGGGGTTTGGCGCCCGAGCGTAGCGAGGGGGCCTATAGTTCGAGGGACTAAATAAGTCTTTATCCCGAGGTAAACACTGTGCTTTTCATTACGAATATAAGGAAAGTCAAAATAAAAATAGAAATTAGCTAAAGAAAATTGAATAATTGTGTCAATAAAAATCACTGTTAAACAGAAGCCTAAACAAAACTCTACAACTCGAAAAACAAATGAAGATCGGATTGCCGCTTGCCACTTTCCCGCCTTTTTTTTTTCTTTGGCCTAGCCGGCGGGCTATGCATTTTTAATAGTCAAGTATTGTCTATGATTGTCTATGAATGTCTATGAATCAGTTGTCTTTACTTTATGAATAAAGTCTATCTTTCTTCTTGTCTATGGATGCACTCGGGTATGTCGTGTTTCATTTGAACTCCAATAAAAATTTGACAACTAGTTTTTTTTAATTATTTGACAGCTGTCAGTTGAAAACGATTCTCCCTAGGGCTGCAAAGTATTACTTTCAACCCGCTTCTCAGGCAACTTCAGACCTACTTTCCGTGTATGAGTGATGAAAAATAGATATTAAGTAGGTCTTCGTGATAAGACCTAAAAAAAAGGAGTGAGCCTTTGAACTAGCGTAGTGTAATGTAAATGAAGTAAAGTATGAACTGCTTAGTTCTGGTGCATCTCCTAGGTCATAAGAGCAAAGCGCATGTAATAGGTATATTATTAAAAAGAGATTAAGACAAGTCAATAGACAAATTTTTAAATAAGTTGTACGTTGTAGAAGTTAAAATTTAGTTACTTGTTAAAATTAGTGTTTTAACTTGATCATAGTCACAAACCGTTTCTTTTATTTGATATTATCATAATAGATTTGTAGAACATATTGATACAATTTGTCAAGATTAGATAAATAATATAGATATTTTGTATACGATGCGATGACGTAAAGATGAAGAATAGCAACAAACTGAAATAAAAAGAAAACGAAGTTAAATAAGAAATACTTTTAAATAATATCAGGATTTAATCATTTTTTAATAAGTTATATTATTTACATTAGGGAGGAGGCCTATAGCCAAGGAGGGATCCTTATCACTACCTAATTAGAGAATAAAAAGTAGAAACTAGAAAGTTAAGCTCACTAACAAAACTAACACACACTTAGTACTTACTATACTTACCTACTAACAATAAGCTAACACCTTTAGAATATCATACTTTATTAGCTAGATCGTTATAATTAGTTGATAAGTACAAGTGGAAAATTAAAAAATTTTAAAACACCCACGACTTTTGCAGACTTGTAATTGAAAAAGGATTAAATATATTTTTTGAAACTCCCCGACTAAAGGAAAGTAAGAACTAAGAACCTATCAGTATAATTACAAATCCAAGAAAATCCGCCGGAGCTGCTGTGTTTTGCCTATGACGGTGTTGATGGTGCTGTTTACCAATTGATGACTAATTCAATTTCTTGATACTTCTCATATACCGGCCGTACAATACTTACTAATTACATTAATTGATATTGGAAACGAAAATAGCAATGGCAGCTCCGACGGATTTTCTTGGATTTGTAATTATACTGATAGGTTCTTAGTTCCTACTTTCCTATAATCGGGGAGTTTCAAAAAAAAAATTTAATCCTTTTTCAATTACAAGTCTGCAAAAGCCGTGGGTGTTTTAAATTTTTTTAATTTCCCACTTGTTTTATAGTTTTTCGATTAATATATTAATGTACTTTAAATTATGTTATTATTAAAAAATGAAAATTAATTTTCAAACTAGCCATTAGCTCCTCTAGCAGCGTTTGAAGGCATCATCCCTTCCGAGTCACAAATAGACGTTTATTGTGGCGCCCCCTGCTGTTCAATCACAAGAACAATTATCTACTAACCATTGCCAATGACTCACTAATATTTTATACAAAACTGTATCCAAATCGGTTCAGTCGTTTTTTGTAATAATTGAGAACATTCGTTTTCGATGTTCGTAACAACTATCTAAGAACCATCGCCAATGAATACCAAACATTATACAGGAAACTGCATCTAAATCGGTCAAGCCGTTTTTGAAATAAATGGGAACATTCGTTTGCAATATAAATGTATTTTATGGCGCTCCCTGGTGACCGATGTTCGTAACAACTATCTAAGAACCATTGCCGCTGAACACCAAACATTATACAGAAAACGCATCTAAATCGGTCAAGCCGTTTTTGAAATAAATGGGAACATCGATATGCACAAACGAACACACAAACAAACAAACAAAAATATTTTTGCATTATTGGTTTTTGTGAACAATTTAACATACAAACAAACATAAAATCTTTTTAATAGAGTAATGTACAAACGGTCTCTCACCCTAAACGCATATACCCGTACTCCGTTCCGTCGTGGGTAAAAAAATAAAAGGCTTTCTTATTGATTTTATTTTATTATTTACATTATAACATTTAAAAGCAAAAATTACGCAAATCTAAACCCAAACTCAGTTAGTAGAGCCCATACTCTCACCTATACAAGTTACAAGACAAGGTATGGTTCATCACTAGTGCAATATTTTTGGGTTTCGTCAAATAGCATTGAAACTGCATAGTTATCACGTACTACTCGTGACACACAAAGTACAAACAGAATTTGAATGCTCAATTGTTTTACAAACACACCTGAAGCACCCTGAGCCAAGTGAAAAGTAACGTTACGTCGTAATGTATAGAAATGGAACAAAATTCAAATAAATATATGCGATGTGACGTTCAGTGACGCTCGGCTGAGCGTTACCAAGTGTCAAAGTAGCAATAAATCGCTTTTTTTAATTTTGTTACATTTCTATATAGTCGCGACGTAACGTTATTTGTCACTTGGTTTAGGTATAACAGGTGTATGAACCGTGTTGAAAACGCAAGTTTTAGTAATTTGAAATGAGACAATACGGTAACCAGGTAGACGCGGAGCAAGCGAGGTCTATCCGCGTAGGAACAACAGTGCGGACTCCGTCGCCGGCTACGTAGCACGTTGACGCGATTTTCCTCCGGGTTTTCACTGAATCTCGGACAAATTATTATGTGAATGTTTTTCGCGCCGCGCTGCTTACAACTTGAGAGTTTCGTTGCCAGACATGCGTTTAATGTGTTAAATGGAGATGGAGGTTTAAATTAAGGTAAGCATGGTAGTTGTAAAGTACCGGCAGCAATAAGAGCAAAAGTTGGCCTCAAGTTGTTATGAGTTATGTACATAAAATATAATATGAATTGAGTATGGATACATATATAAACGATTTAGAATTTTAACTTCTAAATAAATATGCAGGTATACTGTACCTAATGAGATTATTTCGTATTTTGTTTTTGTTATTATCAGTAAACAAAAGCCCTACTTAGGTATACTCGGTAAAATATTATGAATTAATATTTCGGATAAAATAATTATTAAAGAAAAACGAATATCGTCGTGTTTTTTTCGTGTAGTTACATAGATTCACGACATGCTTAAGATAAGATTAATAAAACATTATGATATTTAGATATTAAGCACTCGTAAAAATACTTCGACGTTACGAACGACCTCATTAAAGATTTTTTCCTTTTCTAAGCTCAAGAGCGAATAGATATTTTCCGATCAAAGATTATGTCCTAATATTATATTAAACTCATATAACACTTTAATATTCTCGCTTTTACCGTAAAATATTAGGTCCTTACATATGAAATTGGCGTTTTGTATGGGAGGAACATAAAGTCGATTTTTTTTAAATATAATATATATATTATATATTTAAAAACACAAAAGCATGAGTAAATAGCTGTATAAATTTGAAATTGGAATTTCTAACCAAAGAAGAGATAATTGAGATCAAAGTGGCCAGTACGACAAAACGCCAATTTCATATTATGTAAGGACTAATATATATTTCTACAAGACAGTAAGGATCCTGATGTTTCGATATCAGACAATAAAGCAAATAAATGGAACTTCACTTTAGAGTTTTGGTCGAACTCTCGATATACCACCGGTTCGGCTTCATTTCTAATAAGCATGGCAAGGATTTGGGATGCTCTATCAAAATCTATGCTTCCCGTATCAACAACCTGGGTAGGTACTTTAGAAAAAGAGTTAATAGGCATCTTCTAGGTACGCGCGCTTCATCTTCAACCACATCACTTTCCATCAGGTGAGATTGTGGTCAAGCGTAAGCCTATATTGAATTAAAAAAAAAAAACTCATGTTAGTGTGATTTATAATTATTCGTACTCATACCAAGACGTGATACCTAAGGTTTTACTGGTATCGTAAGATTTACTTCCTTCCTAGCTCTAACGGATTTTTTATACTTCTTCTAATAACATAGGTAAGCGTAACACAAGTATTAGTATGAGTTTCATGTATAAGCTATTATAGTATATTTTTGTATATTTAAGCTATTTTAGGGCTTGACTAAAACACTCGCATTTTAGTTGAGTTAACTAGCCTTGATTTAATGTCTTGACTTGGATTCTTTGCCAGTTCAATGGACCTTGGAAACTTGGAACTAATATAGATAGATATAGCTGCATGTTCAGTTCAAAACTTAGGAAATTATTCAATACTAATTTTTCAGTTCAGTGGCATTGAGAATTTTTATTCCTTCATAACAATGTTATCTCTTTGGTCGGAAAAAAAATGAATTTGAATAAATACATTCGGTCTACGAATATTGTAGGCATGTAAAGCGCCCTGGTGGGAGCGCGGTGATAACGATAGTGAATCCCGTACTTCCGCCAGCAGGTTTATCGAAGGAACAGACGGTTTTTAGTGGGTGCAAGCCCCACATAACCCCTTCGTTTCCCCTGTCAAAGAGGTATGCGTTAGGCATTTTCTGTCTATAAAAAAAGGCATGTACTTAAAGCGCAACTTTTGATGAATAAAACAACGTTTCAGTAACAATGGTATACACAATAACAGCTACTCAGAGATCGGTTTTATTCTTGTAGCTCATAATGAAAGAGCAGATAAATTTAGTAAAACCCGTGGGTGTCGGCTTTTGCAAGGCGACGCAGTAATACGTAATGGTGTTTAATGGAGTAAGATGGTGTTTTTATAATCCTCTTTCATCTCATCTTCTCATCGTAAATATTTATTACCAATGCTTTTGAGGAATATTTGGTCTTATTTTCCATATCTTATTACCGTCTTCGACAAAAATTGTTGCTCGTAAATCATTTCTAATGTTATTATTATTTGAGACAAATTATGTTATTAAATATGCGTTTTGCATAATAGACTGAAATATCGAGAAGTCTGTGAATTTTTTATTGCAACTAAATTTGAGTTTGGAAAACGTAATTATTAAGGAAAAGTTTATACAGTTAAAATAAACGCTTTTAAATAATGATACTGCTAATTTGCACTGACAAGTTTACAAATTACAAAAACTTGTCTACGTCCGCTAAAGAATTCCAAGCGATGCTCGCAAACCACGCCTTTCAACTCTTTTATTTTATCTACTTTAAAATCCCTTATTCAAGGGTTTTGCGACCCTACTGACATAAAAGTCCTAAACTCAATTTTAATATCTCTGTGGGTAGGAGCGCGAGGGCATTATCCACGCGCGTGAGACTGAGTGAGACATTCTCACATTGATATTAAAATTCAGATATATTAAAATTGAGTTTAGGGGATGATTGGCCCCTTGGATCGGTCTGTCTTCTTGTAAAAGGTTTTAAAACAGTTGTCTGGTAGACATACATAAAAATGGAGCATGAGAATTTACGTGAAGTTAAGTAATTATTTTGTGAGCTTTAAAGCGTCTGCAAAGCAATACGGCCGACGGAAAGTGTCTGGGAGTATTGGCGACTTATTTTTGAGGGTATTGCCTAAAATATACGTGAAAATCAGCTTGGAGAATTTACGTGAGGTAAGTAATGTTTTTATGTACCTTGATTACCTGATACCTGAAAATTGGCCGTCTAAGCAGGCTAGCAGGTAGGCATGCGCTCTTAGTGCATACTAACACTACTCAATCGTGCACATTTTGTTCGTCAGAAAATACGTGACGTCTGGTGGCCCTGGGATCTTACTCTATAAGAGATTTCATCATTAGCCTTATTCAAGAATCAAAATCAATTTTGAATAAGGTAGCCAAGTGCAAATCTTGGTTCTGAGGTTTCCGAAGCGCAATCATTTATGAGTGAGTTTAACAAGTGACCAACATGCATAGCTCAACGTGTCGCAATACTCAAGTGGCAATGGGCGAGGCACATAGCTCGTAGGACCGATTGACGTTGGGGACCCAAGGTGCTGGAATGGCGGCCACGCACCGGGAAGACGGGCAGTGTCAGCAGACCCCCCACCAGGTGGACGGACGACATAAAGAAAGTCGCGGAGAGTTGCTGGCCTCAGGCGGCGCAAAATCGTGGTGTTTGGCGGTCATTTCAGGAGGCCTATGTCCAGCAGTGGACGTCCATCGGCTGAAACGACGACGACGACAATCAAATAAACCTTATAACTTAAAAACTGGTCTTGAAATAGAAATACGGTAGAAAATCGATTATCCGGCCCTCAGTTACACGGATTGGCAACTATCCTGACTACCAACCGCGACCAATTTATATGAAAAATGATGAAGATACTGAAAAATGAACTGTTAGAAGACACTGTGTGTTGTTAGATTTTATAAAAACGATCTACTGAGCAACCGAAATATGGTCCTTTGTTCTATAATTATGTCTCTTGTTGATGCATTATGTATTATATTGTTTTAAAAGCTTTTCTATTAATAAACACAAATCATTACGTACTATGCACCTGTGGTACATATATGCACAATATCTGCTTTTCTCCATATATTCGATTATCCAGATTCCGATTATTCTCATGCTTATCGACATCAATTGGACTAATTGATGTCGATAATTGAGTCGATAACATAATTGAGTTTCTACTATATACTAAAAATATTTTCTATCAGAAATATTTTTCACTTGAGTCCTCCAGCTAGTCAGTCTCTTACCAAAATGCTTGTGACAGATGGACATGACAAAATTGGGTTCCTTTATTCCATAATTGGATTGAAACTCCTAAAAAGGAGGAGGTCTTCCATTTAAGGCGTATTCTAGAGCTGTCATCTATCAAATGTGATCCCATATCGACATTTCCCTTTTTGTTATAATAGTATTTTCCTCTATTTCATTTAATTGGATTTTCACAGGAAAAGAATTTGTTTAATGTACGATAGTAAAGAATATCGCATGCATATTGTTATTTTTCATCGTATAAGTACCTATAATATACTTCTTAGAAATTGATATTATTGTTATTTAATTATGTTAAATAATAGTAATACTTTATTACAGGGACTCAAAATAAAAGTATTACTATTACTAATTATGTTAAATAATATTATTTTACAATAATTTTTGTTGTTGTTGTTGTTGTATTATGAACGCATCCAAAATAAATGTAGAAAAAAGTTTCCCAATTTTCTTTTCTAAAACGCGATAACATTATAATTTTTTTTTGCTCTATTCATTACTGTTTTGTTTAAACTTTGAGACAAGAGTGATGGTTTAAGGTTGATTAAAGTGAGTGAAGTGATTGCAGAGTATAACAATTGAAGAGTTACTAAAAACAACGTCTAACATACTCGCAATGCCGATTAAAAGTGACTCTGGTCATTTTCCTCGCTGTGGTGAGATGAAAAATTTTGCGTTATGTACGGCCGCAAATTTTTTGGGTGTTGTGTCTTTACAAATTTACTTTGCGGCTTTATACAACAAATAACTATAATACCGCAAAAATATACGAACCCGCAAAATTGTGAAAAATAGAAATTCATGCGTGGGCAATAGTTAGTGTTGCACATTTAATCACAGGTGATAGCTGATAATGATGTCGATTATCCAAAGCGCCTTTTGTTTTACAATCTTAAACTAAAATATAGTCTTCTATTACATTACGCTCGTTGAGTGAATCTGATCGAGTACTCTCGGGCACAAATATGATTAAATAACAATGGGAGCTCATCGCTTCTGCCGGTAGACTTCCTGACTGCTTTTAAACAACGATTTGAGAAGATGTATCCAATATAATAACCTTGGACATGACATGACCTCGGTGTACACTTTTCCTGTGCAATTTGTTTACAACTGGTTCAAAATTACTTCGGTCGAGCGTGGAATTTTGTGAAAAAAAATATTCAAACTTTTTCTCACTAATTTAAACGTCCATACAAATAAAAGTTTAGCCAGCTATACGCAAATCAACTTCAGGACAAAAGAAAATACTCTATTTTGCAACAGTTGGTTCTCAAATATTTTTATAGAATTGTAAATATCGATCTAATAATATTTTAATATGAAATCCTCATGCTCATTTTTGTTACCAAACTCCTCCGAAACGGCTCGAGCGATTGTTATGAAATTTTCTGTTTATATTCAGTAGTTCGTAAGCTTTTCTTTGGATCTGCAGTGGCAAAATAACGTTTGCCGGGTCAGCTAGATATAGTTATAAATACGAGTAGGTCTGCTCCTCAATCCTGGATCAATGTCAAAACGTAATTTTCTACATAGTCTACTTAGTGTTTTGATTGGCCAAATACATGTTTGAACATCGCTACAGTTTTTTATTTAAGGAATGATACATTTTTACTTGATCAGGAGGCTGAAAAGTGACTATAATTCCCGCAATCAATCTGTTTTCCAGAACATTCAATTCTTTGAAATTGATGTCTACATTTCCAGCGTGGGATCCATCCTACGCTGGAAATCTAGATAGGTACATTGACCTGGGCATGACGTGCCTTTTAACATCTAAGTACGAGTAAGGTATCAATTAAAAATATCTCTTTTATACAGTCTCGCACAAAGAGAATAACAGCGTGCTTCTATTATATAACTTTGCCTCACACGTCAGCAACCCGCCTAAACCGTGTACGCCAGGGATTTGAAATTGCGATCCTTCGTGTCCACAACACACGTATTTAGAGTCTCGCAGAGTGCCGTTTACAATAAATTTAAATGCACACACTCACAACGGCTGTGTAAACTATTGTCGGGGCTCGAGAATCGGGTCAGCGGGGCTAGACAAAGTAACAGTCGTTTGGCGTTAACGCTAGTCGACAAAAATGTATGGGACAAACCACGTGACTGTAGAAAAACCACGACAGAATAGTACTAAACACGCTGTGTTTGATAATCGACTACGACAACTTGAACGCTCGCTGGCGTTCTCGCGGACCTTGTAGATAACTTTAGCGTACTTCGCTTGACAATTGACAGCCGACAGTACAAACACAGCGTGTTTAGTACTATTATTATCGTGGGTTTTCTACAGTAATTTGTTTTATCAATACATTTTTGTTAGCGTTAACGCCAAACGACTGTGACTTTGTCTAGCCCCGCAGTTCAGCGAAATGAAGGTATTCGTGCGTTCGCGAATTTTCCCCGATTCGCCTTTATGATCAGCCCACCGCTGAGTTGAGTAGTTGAAAACTAACATTTTCGGAGATATTAGAGCTCCATGCTTTCATGTATGTACCCACCCAGTAAAGTTGAGCGTTCTCGGATTTGCTACATATTTAATATTCACTTACCCCGTTGGGGGCATAATTATTTCACGACGACCCTCACTAAGTTATTAAGTTTTCTGAGTGATAAATAAATGAAGTTTTGGTTGTTGTGTGTAGAGTGAAGTAAATTCAAATCTGTTATTGCATAACAAAAGATTGACCCTTTATTTGCCAACCGCTTAATTTATTATAATAAAAATGACTTAGAAGGGTTAAAATGCCCGTCATCCCTCGTCATATCATATCTCATTATGAATTCTAAAAGCCAACAGCAATAAAATAGTATTAAAAGTTAGACACAATATTACTGAAACTTAAAATTTTGGTCTGTAGCTAGTTAGATACAATTTCTTTTTAGGGTTGCCATAGCTAAATGGTAACAACTTCTTTTCGGGGTTCCATACCAAAATGGTAAAAATAGAATTCTTATGGTGCGAGTTCATGCACCCGTCTATTTGTTTGTCTTAGTCAATTACTGCAATTCTAAAAGATATTTTCATTTTATTTATTTTAATGCATAATAGTTTTTCATTTATTACAGACACAGAATGACAAAACATATCTTATTTCTCAAGTTTATCTATCGAGAAATCTGAAATTATTATGATTAATATAGATTAATGAACAGGAAAATCCGTTCACATAGACCTAAGTTACAGGCGTCAGGCACTGCAACAATGAAATGTCACACTACCGCTATGTTCAGAAAGCATACTTGCACTGAGAAAAATTGGCGAGAAACTCCAGATAGGTACATGAACTTTAATAGTTACTGACATAATCGAGTGTGACAGACGGACGGACGGACGGAGAAAGTCTCACCATAAGGGTTCAATTTTCATCATTTTGGTATGGAACCCTAAAAACGGGAACACAGGAACAACACTCATTATTATCAATCAAAATATTTCACTTATTCACATTATGCTACTCATCTATGTAGTTTGCCGACGTGACTCCCAAACTGAAGTTACGTGACTCGTGAATCTTCTGCCCGTGTATTCTTCATTTGGTAGTTTTGCTTTGTAATGAATTGGATACGAAAGTATATGACATGACTTACTAGAAAATTACTTTCCTAACGTTAATTTACTAGAAACAATCCTCCAGTGTGGTTATGAGTTACTGTCACGTCCATTAACACTCAACATAATTAATATTTTAGTATAAATAGAATGTAACGTCAACGAAGAGATTATTATATGTTCTCGATTTTGTTTGTGTAGTATAAAATTTAATGCTCTATAAGGTTAATCTAATGTAGTTATCATGTTTATAATGTACTGGCTATTTATGAAACTTGTGTATTATAAGAACACGGATGTGAGTTTTCTTTTTGTGGCGATAATAGGTCACTACTTAAGTGTTTAATACCTAATCCTCACCTAATCATCAACAGTTGCAAACGAGAATTAATTCTTTACACCCATAATATAAATCCTCTATAAAAGATCTTGGAATCAGATAATTTAAAGCATGGGTTAGATAAAAATATTTATTTATCAAAAGATAGATAAATCGGGGTCGAAAGATTTAATGCGATATTTTACATAGGACGTATATGCTGGAACGCCAAATATTTGCAATTACTACAAAATGGGAAAGAAGTTTCCTAGGTGAGGAAAATTCCCAGCAAATTTTTCACTAGTATTTTCAGTAAAAATGCACATCGTGCATAGTATAGACTGCTTGGTCACTGCTTTTATTATAATAAACAATTATTATATACATGAAATCAAGGTTCAACGGTATCTATCCTAAAAATATTGCTTACACTTTGGTAAAATACTAAAGTATTTCATTAAGTACATATTAAACAATAGAATATTATACGAGAGACGAAAATAGCTTGAATTACGAAGGTATGTAGGTACGTACGATAGGTACTACTCATATAATATAAATAATTTGAGGCAAATTGTGTTTAATGTTCACCCGGGCATAAGTTATTTGACTCATGAAAAGTAGAATAAGTAGTGACGAGTTACAAGTCTGCCGTTATTCTCGTGAAAAGTTTTTTCTGATCTTTTGAAGGTTAGTTAACAAATTTTACACTGTGTACTGTGACTGTATATACCTACTGTGTACTGTTAAAACTCTATATTCTGTGTACATAAAAGTAGAAATTGACTGACTGACTGACTTACTTATCTATTGAAGCACACCTCAAACAACTGGAGGGATGAAACTGGGCATAGACTAGGCATAGGCAACCGCTAAGAAAGGGCTTTTGGAAATTCAGCCTCTAAAAGGTAGAATAGAGATCACGGGATGAAACCGCGGGCACCCTCTAGTGTAGAATGTAATAGGAAAGTCGGACAATAAATTAATTAGGACAGTTAATAAAATGTACAAAACCATGTCGGGCAAAATTCGTTTTACTTGGTAAAAGTATTTGCGGTAACCATAATGAAACAACGGAAAAATATTTTTCTGTTATTTTTTTCAATACAATTTTTCCACTAGTAACTTAGCTTGTTTACGAATTTAATTTTTTTTTGGTGAATACCGAATCTGCTTAGTGTTCGTAATGTATTTCAGAAAAATCCATAGTTAAGTTGGGTGATTGCTGAAATACCGAATTTTACCCAACTCTAGTTAGTATATTTTAGAAACTCTACCCGTGATCTTTTGACAAAGTAAGAAATATTTATACTAATTTGATGTATAATTGTATACGCATTTGTAGTGAACCGATCGTGAACTATCTTCGTTATTTTTGTTATGCTAAAACAAAGTGCAGTTTTGGTTCCTTTGATCAAGTAGTTTCAATACCGGGGAAGCGTTCGTGACTGCTATTACTGCGGGGATAACAAGGGTTGTTTCATTGACAACACAACTGACATCAAATAACGACTCGCCTCGTTATACGCGTTCAAGCGTATTAGAAATAAACCAGCCAAAAGTAAGTTGAATTACGCAACGAGGGTTCAGTACCTACTAGTAATATTATGTGATCGGTGGCACTACAGGAGATGTAAAACGCTAAGGATCACTTTTGTCAACGAAACGCAAAACTTACTTCATTTATTAATAAATGTATCGAATTTCTTCATTAGATTCACTCATCTTGCCGGTACGAAAAACAAATGAAATTCACAATTTTCCACATTTGAATTTGGAATTATGTTGTTTAAAGTTTAAACTTTCAATGATATCAAAACCAGCCAGATACAAATAGTATAGCCAAAGGGATTTTATTACAAGTTCATACTATACTTATACTTACTATATTACAATACTTACTATACTATTACTTACTATATTTTCGCATTATAGTATATATATACATATATACTATAATGCGAAAGGACTTTTTCCCCAACCTATTATTTTGATTTTTTTGTTGATATCGATAAAATATTGAATGGAAGCAGGCGTTATTTTGCGGAAATCCATAATTAGCAGGACAGATTAATTTGTTTTGCTATAATCAGCTACTTGAAAAGATTATGTATGGTGCAATATGCAGGAAAACTGCCCACATGAAACACCACACACAAATTTTCCAACACTTTCTTCGACGCACGTTTCGTCCCGACACCGGGATATCGATAGACCGGGATATCGAGAATATCGTTAAAACTATACATGCTTTTTAAGAACCCCTGTTTTACACCTTTTTTAATAAAACTAAATCTACCTAACTTAGAATTTTGATTCCAATTATGTTGATGCTTTTATAGTTACTGAAATAGTCGTACATACTGTGACAGATATAAAGACGGTCGGATGAAGTACTTAACAGCATAAGAGTGCCATTACCATTTTGGTAAGGAACTCAAAAATTCCAATATGCAGATAGTTAATATAAACCTACATGGTAACATTCCCATATCAATTCAAGATTCAAAGATTCATACCTATTAAATAGCGATAACTATTTAAACACTTAAAACTAAGTTTACGAGGGTTCTAACCAGCCCTGATCTGAGAAGAAGCCCACAACAAGCTCATTCAATTTAAAAAACAAATACCAAAAAAATTATGTTAAATATTCGGTTTTAATCTTTGTGGAACTCCATGAATTTCATGATAATAATCAATTGCCGATTTTTCAAACGCCAGATTATCGTTGAGGAATAAAAGTGACGTTTTGACAGATTGTGTATGGCATATGTTTCAAATTAATTCCTCAGATAGTTTATCTGGCGATTGAAAAATCCTTCGCAATGTCAGATGAACCTAATATGTTCACACGCAATCACAAAAAAATCCGAAAGCTTTTCCTTTACGCTTAGGAGTTAGAAATTTTACTGTTAGTTTATACTTGGGTCCGCAAACGATTTCCACAGAACAGTTCGGACTTCTGCCATTAAAACTTGTTCAATCTTAGACATCCAGTTTCCGTAGTTCGAGTTTGGGCAGTAATATATTGCATGTTGCTTTATAAATACAATTATATTACGCATTGTCACCCTATTCTGTAAGCTCTTTATAATACCCACCAATAAGAAACGTCATCATATAGGCATCCGAACGATTTACGTAAACCTTTTTCGTACAAGCAAACAGTAACGCCATCTGTAAAAATTCTATAGGTGGCTGCTGAGCGAACTACAGCACGGCCTGTTGGAGACAAAACAAGCATTTTTGGCACCGATAAACTGGCGACATTTTTTGGTAGAGAGTACATGTTTATTAGAATACCTATATAATAATCAAAACATGTACAGTAATGACGCAGGCATATTAAATCACACATGATATTCGTGACAATACTACGGCGAAAATCTCATTCTTTGTCTCTAAATTGCCACGTAAAAGCCCAGCCTATTATTACTCTGATCCATTAGGATCACGGAATATAATACTTTTATACATAAAACAATGCAGTCACGCACAAAAGTTGGTGTCTATGTCCCGTACAAGAAATAATTACATGTGTTATGTATTAGAGATTTAGTTCTGAATCATAATATGAATCTGTTATAGTTATTTATCATTCATAGATTTAGAAAATATGACAGGTTAATTTGATAGGCTAACCTAGGTTAATGTTAGTTTAAATAAGGACTACCGAGTGAGAATGTAGTTTCAAGATTCCTATTTTTCATTAATTCTAGTACGCGTAGCACTAAGCTACGGAAGAGTTACAGAGAATTCGTTCTTCGCTTCGTTTAGACAAACACGTATTTCTACTCCTTTAAGTTGTGACGGCAGCTATACATTAGATCCAAGTGCTCCGACTCCAGACTTCTGTAATGAGAAAAGAAGTCTTGACAACGTTTATTTTGTACTGCTTATAATACTTTTTGAAATAAAATTTATTTTCAAAGGAGGCTAAATCACACATGAAAAGACAAGGAGTTTTGGTTTAAGGTGGATGGGTATCATCCGAGCGCGAAGATTCAAATTTTATTTAGTTTTTTGCAAACAGAATAAATGCCGGCTACTTTGCCTGAAACCCCATAAGTGTTATTTCTAACTTAATTTTGTACCGGTATGTTCAATGACACTCACGTCTTTTTATGTGACGTTATTTTTTATTGTAAAACCTTTGTGTTTATAATTTAATTTCACTTACACTTACACTAACAGTTCGTTTATAACATGCTTCGGTGGATACACATCAGTAAGTTACAAGTCCACCGCGAGTTATTAATGGCATTAGGTAACTATTATCAAAGGGTCCAAGGTATCATCAAATTGGCTCACCCTAGGCGCTCTCGTCGTAATGGACAGTCATAGGGGACAGCGAAATCAATAAGCGATACTATGTTAATGAGTTTTACTACCTTATGTGACAATTTACACGAATTCGTAGAAAGTAGTCTCATAAATTGTAGCTTTATCTTTTTGAAAAGTGCTAAGTAAAGTTTTTATACATTCTATACCAAGGTCTGCCCGCCGAACACAAACTTTATTCGGTTTTTCCTGTTTTTAGCACATTGTAGGTTTATGTCAGCAAAGTTGTGAATACATTTGTTGTTTGTGTTGTTACAAGTGTTGTGGGCTTTACATTTGTGATTTATAAATAATAAATAAATATATATAGGTACGGGACATTTTTGCTTATGGTCGCAAAACGCATTGCCATAAGCCTACGCAGTATAATAATATAATTAGCCTAGTATTTGCGAAAAACTTGTTAAAATTTGAATTTCGCAGGCTATTTTGGCCGAGCTGTCTTAAACAAAGGTTTTAATATAAATATGTGAAGAGAATACTATCCGCAATTTAACTGCGTTAAGCCGTTGTGTTCGTATCTCACAAAATGTGGAAAACTAAATAAAGTTGAATTAGGCAGGCAGAACCGATTAATTCACGTTAACACTTACAGGGCATTCTCATAGATCAGGGCATACCAAATTACTCATAGAATTACAAATTTCGAAATACTGTTGAGTTGGCGATAAGATAATTTAGTGCTAAAGAGAAAGAATTTGTAGGTACAGAGAATTTACCAAAATTATTTTCGTATCATTAGGCATGCGCCTGTATAATCTCCACAAGCTCGACGTAAGATTAGCTGTCCAAATACTACGTGGCAAAGATCGATTGCTAAAGGAATAGAAGAAGAAAATGTTAGAGAGATTTACCGGTTTTTCGTTGTACTAATTAATTCGGGGAAAAAGCGATTATTCAGACTTTCGACTGAATTCAATTGAACTGAGAACAATAGCAAAAGTCTCGCATACAAATAACAATCCAATTATTAAAACACTTTAAATAGAAAATGTACCTTAAAATTAAAATAGATAATGCTTTACATTTTAAATTTTAGGTTTAATACGTTGTACGGTTTGTACGTAGGTATATTTATTTTATTTCATTTGAAATAAACCGACCGGTTGATATTGAAAGTTGAAACTATAATGTAAAGGGTATATATTATAATATTTTTGTCGGAAAAAAATACATTCTAGAGCACTCCGCAGCTTTGAAATATAAATCTTCAAGACGCCCGGTTTGCCATCAATTTTAATTGCCTTTCTTTTCTTGTTTATTTTGCCATTTAAAATACTTAGATGTAATTTTTACGTATTATTTTGAAAGTGTTTACCTACATACCTATCCCATTGCATTTTGAAATGGCTAAAACATACTTCTACATAAGCACATTTCTAAACTTTTGATTATAAGTTTTTTTTTCATTTTGTAAAAAAAATCATTGTGTCAAAAAATATATTTTCCAATTATAGGTACTAGCAGACATATTTTTTAGCAATTCATATTATTTTTATGTAAAGTTAGCGAAGAGGCCACCTGAGTTCGTTCCAATAAGTAGGCTACATTTTCGTTAGCTTTTACTTTTGATATAAGTCTTTATTGGAAAAGTTTTTACAGTTAGCTTTTTATCTTACTAATATTTATTTTATTAAAACACGTTTTGAAAGCAAAGAAAAACGTGTATCATAACATGAATTAATATTCACATCTAAATATATAAAAGAAGACACTGACTCACTGACATATCAACGCACAGCCCAAACCGCTGGGTCTAGAGACTTCAAATTTGGCACACAGGTTCCTTATGAGGTCTAGGGGTGCACTAAGAAAGGATTTTTCAAAATTCCCCCCCTAAAGGGGTGAAACGGGGCTCCAAAGTTCGTATTTTACCAAGCTTCAATACTCCTTCACGCCGCAACTACTGAACCGATTTGGCTCAAATTTGGAATGGAGATAAATTGCATCTTGGGTTAACACATAAGCTACTTTTCATCCCGGGAAAATCCATGGTTCCCGTGGGATTAGTTAAAAACCGGAATTCACGCGGAAAAAAATCTTCACGCCGGAAGTACAAGACCGATTTAGCTGAAATTTGGAATGGACATAGATGATATCCTGGGTTAATAAAAAGGCTACTTTTCATCCCGGAAAAATCCATGGTTTTTGCGGGAAAACTGAAAAATTGATATTCACGCGTGAAAAATAATACTTTACGCTGCACTTACTGACCTGATATGACTGAAATTCGGAAAGGAGATAGATTTTATCCTGGATTGATACATAGGCTACTTTTCATCCCGGAAAATTTCATGGTATATCAAAGAAGATACTGACTCACGCACTCACTGACATATCAACGGACAGCCCAAACCACTGGGTCTAGAGACTTCAAATTTGGCATACAGATTCATTATGAGGTCTAGGGGTGCACTAAGAAAGGATTTTTCAAAATTCCCCCCTTAAGGGGTGAAACGGGGCTCCAAATTTCGTATTTTACCAAGCTTCGATACTCCTTCACGCCGCAACTACTGAACCGATTTGGCTCAAATTTGGAATGGCGAAAAATTGCATCTTGGGTTAACACATAAGCTACTTTTCATCCCGGGAAAATCCATGGTTCCCGTGGGATTAGTTAAAAACCAAAATTCACGCGGAAAAAAATCTTCACGCCGCAAGTCAAGACCGGTTTGGCTGAAATTCGGAATGGAGATAGATGATAACCTGGGTTAATAAAAAGGCTACTTTTCATTCCGGAAAAATCCATGGTTTTCGCGGGAAAACTGAAAAATTGATATTCACGCGCGAAAAATACTACTTTACGCTGCACTTACTGACCTGATATGACTGAAATTCGGAAAAGAGATAGATTTTATCCTGGATTAATACATAGGCTACTTTTCATCCCGGAAAATTTCATGGTATATCAAAGAAGATACTGACTCACGCACTCACTGACATATCAACGGACAGCCCAAACCACTGGGTCTAGAGACTTCAAATTTGGCATACAGATTCATTATGAGGTCTAGGGGTGCACTAAGAAAGGATTTTTCAAAATTCCCCCCTTAAGGGGTGAAACGGGGCTCCAAATTTCGTATTTTACCAAGCTTCGATACTCCTTCACGCCGCAACTACTGAACCGATTTGGCTCAAATTTGGAATGGCGAAAAATTGCATCTTGGGTTAACACATAAGCTACTTTTCATCCCGGGAAAATCCATGGTTCCCGTGGGATTAGTTAAAAACCAAAATTCACGCGGAAAAAAATCTTCACGCCGCAAGTCAAGACCGGTTTGGCTGAAATTCGGAATGGAGATAGATGATAACCTGGGTTAATAAAAAGGCTACTTTTCATTCCGGAAAAATCCATGGTTTTCGCGGGAAAACTGAAAAATTGATATTCACGCGCGAAAAATACTACTTTACGCTGCACTTACTGACCTGATATGACTGAAATTCGGAAAAGAGATAGATTTTATCCTGGATTAATACATAGGCTACTTTTCATCCCGGAAAATTTCATGGTATATCAAAGAAGATACTGACTCACTCACTCACTGACATATCAACGCACAGCCCAAACTACTGCGTCTAGAGACTTCAAATTTGGCACACAGGTCCCTTATGAGGTCTAAGGGTGCCTTAAGAAAGGTTTTCCCAAAATCCCCCCCCTAAAGGAGTGAAACGGGGCTCCAAAGTTCGTATTTTATCAAGCTTCGATACTCCTTCACGCCGCAACTACTGAACCGATATGGCTGAAATTTGGAATGGCGATATATTGCATCTTGGGTTAACACATAAGCTACTTTGCATCCCGGGAAAATCCATGGTTCCCGTGGGATTAGATAAAAACCGAAATTCACGCGGGAAAAAATCTTCACGCCGCAAGTACAAGACGGATTTGGCTGAAATTTGGAATGGAGATAGATGATATCCTGGGTTAATAAAAAAAGCTACTTTTAATCCCGGAAAAATCCATGGTTTTCGCGGGAAAACTGAAAAATTGATATTCACGCGCGAAAAATACTACTTTACGCTGCACTTACTGACCTGATACGACTGAAATTCGGAAAAGAGATAGATTTTATCCTGGATTAATGTATAGGCTACTTTTCATCCCGGAAAATTTCATGGTATATCAAAGAAGATACTGACTCAATATCAACGCACAGCCCAAACTACTGGGTCTAGAGACTTCAAATTTGGCACACAGGTTCCTTATGAGGTCTAAGGGTGCCCTAAGAAAGGATTTCTCAAAATACTCTCCCTAAAGGGGTGAAACGGGGCTCCAAAGTTCGTATTTTATCAAGCTTCGATACTCCTTCACGCCGCAACTACTGAACCGATTTGGCTCAAATTTGGAATGGCGATATATTGCATCTCGGGTTAACACATAAGCTACTTTTCATCCCGGGAAAATCCATAGTTCCCGTGGGATTAGTTAAAAACCAAAATTCACGCGGAAGAAAAATCTTCACGCCGCAAGTACAAGACGGATTTGTCTGAAATTTGGAATGGAGATAGATGATATCCTGGGTTATTAAAAAGGCTACTTTTTATCCCGGAAAAATCCGTGGTTTTCGCGGAAAACTGAAAAATTGATATTCACGCGCGAAAAATACTGCTTTACGCTACACTTACTGATCTGATATGACTGAAATTCGGAAAGGAGATAGATTTTATCCTGGATTAATACATAAGCTACTTTTCATCCCGGAAAATTTCATGGTTTCCATGATAATAGTGATAGATAATATGCCTTCATGCCGTAATTACTGAACTGATTTGGAATAGAGATTTATATCCTGGATTAATACTTAGGCTACTTTTTATCCCGTAAAAATCCATGGTTCCTTCGGGAACAGCGAAAAACAGATATTCACACGGGAAAAATATTCCTTCACGTCGTAATTGCTGAACTGATTTGGCTGAAAATTAGAATACAGAGGGCTATTTTTTATCCCGGGAAAATCAATGGTTATTTCTCCCGCGTGAATATTTTTTTTTCACTATTCCAGCGGGCGAAATACTCATTCACGCTGTAACTATTGAAAATTTTTGGCTGAAAGTTAAAATGAAAGGAAAAATCGATGGTTCCCGTGAGAATAGGGAAAACTAAAATTTACGCGGGCGAAGCCGCGGGTATCTGCTAGTGTAAGAATAAAAAAGTTAGGTGAAGCGAAATACAAAATCGATCATTTTTTCGATGTAGCTAGTTCAGACGCGTGAATTGATTTACATACGAATTAGGTGGCAGACGTGACGGTGACAATGTGCTAATTTAGTTTATCCTTAGGCATGTTTAAAAATTCTATCTAAACCTAACACTGATTTTACCATATCAAAAGAAAAATATTTTGATAGATCTCATCCTTTTTGTGAACTTCCTAATATTTATTTTACGGGAAAGTTTTAGCTATGCCTATGTTAACTTTTAGTGACTATGCATAGCCCGTAAAAAAAATATTTATAAAATATTATTTCATTTAAAAACAATATTGATTTAATCTCGAATTCAGCTTTTCTGCTCAGATTCCTATGTAAGTAACTAGTTTTCTTGGGTTTACAATTACTACCACATTTGATAAACTAACATGCCTAATGTTTAAATGAGGGTATTACACTCACCAATACGTTCACTCACTAGGATTTGGATTTAGGTAAATAAAGAACGAGACGTTTGTAGTAAGTTAGCTTTTAGTTGCAGTCCTTTACAGTAACTGTAAATTCTTTGCCTTTTTTGTTACTTGCATGTAACTACGCGTATTTACTAGTGAGTAGGTACTATAATATCATATCTACATATTATGCAATCAACGTATTTTTCATGGTTCCTCAAAACAAAGAAAATAACCCTTATAGGGAGATTTTATTTCCGGTCTCTTTGTGTGTTTCTTTGTCCGTCTCAGGAATGAGCAAAAAGCATCGTATTTAGACTACACAAAACACTTATCTACGACCGTAACCCATAAAACAAATCTATACTTATAATAAATCTGTAACAAGTCAAATTCTGTACATTAAAGATATTTTGAAAATTTTTTTTCGAGGGCACTCTAAAATCGGTTCTGAACCCAAAACTGTATTTTTTTTCATTTTTGTCTGTCTGTCTGTCTGTCTGTCTGTCTTTCTGTATCACGGCCGCGCATCACGCCGAAACTACTGAATGAATTCCAATGAAACTTGGTATGACTTGAGTTCATACTACGAGGAAGGACATAGGATACTTTTTATCCTGAAATTCAGCATGGTTCCCTTAGGAGAGGGGATAAAAGTTAAATTCTCTCGATTTTCTTTGTAGCCAAACTCCTCCTTAACGGCTGGATCGATCGTTGTGAAACTTTCGGGGTGTGATCTCTGGGTCGGGGAGCGGGTTGTTATCTATATTTGATCTCCCAAAATGCTGAAGAACCCTGGCCCTGGCCGATTTAATTTTCCCATACAAAAACCAAGGGCGGTACCGGTGTATGGTGGAATCGAACGAATCGCACATCAAATGAAAGAGCGTAAAAAAATAATCGATCCGAGTCGAGGACTTATACGTGGAGACTTAGGATTATCGAGTATTTTCTAATTGAAAATAAAATTAATAAATTGATTTAATGGCGTTGCTATGTAAACATTTCATTGCTGTCACGTCAGCACCTCTGACAAGTTTGTTTCGAAATTTGTAGCCGGAGTATTATGTCCGACCTTTTTGGTCTATTTAATTTATTTGAAATGCAAATAACGTTATAATACCGATTGTTAGTTTGGGAGAAAATCGTCGAATTACGTCGATGCCAAGTATTTGTTCAAGAAAGGATTAACGCTGAAACAGAATGACAAATAAGTAGGATCTGCTCCATCGTATACAATCGTTAAAAAATGGTCAGAAGAATTGATGACCCACGAGCTGGACGGCCATCAGCTTCGAGTACTGAGAATAACGTCGGAAATATTTGGGATTTCATACTCGGGGCCGTTGATCGAAAATCAGATAAATAGCTGAAATCATAGGTGTATCCTATGAACGAACTTGAAATATAATTCATAATGAATTGTGGCTTCGAAGCTTTCTGCGAGATGGGTACCGAGGCTTCTTTCAGCTGAACATAAATGCAACCGACTAACGATTTAGCGCAATTGTTTGGAGTTGTTTAAAGCCGATTCACCAAACTTCTTACAGATATTTGTTAGTACTGATGAAACTTGGTAAATCGCGGTTGGATTTACTTTCCTTTGGCAGGAGTTCGGGGAGAAAGGTGTTGTATTTGGTAGAGGTTTGGTCCCTGATTACAACAATACTATTCGCATTACGAGGTAACGCAGTGTTTTCGAGCTTTTCAAAAATCAATCTATATGGCGGTCAGTATAAATCGGGAAGTCTTTTATCGGAGTAAGGATGACTTTCGGGAGATACAGTAGGACGAGATGGAACACCACACATGTATTTTGTTGTACCGACAAAAAAAATAGGCCACAGAACTTTTTAAATATGTTATTTGTAGTATTAAATTTTTGACACAAACCACTTAGGATCTTGAGCGAGCGAAGCGAGCTCGGGACTTGGGGCACCCCGACTCGGTTAACGGATAGGTGACGAAGAGGATTGCATTGGCCTTGCAGGCCCCACCAACCTTCTGAGTGGTTATTTTCTTTTATGACCACCCAGAAATAGGGCTCCTTCGACCGAGCCAAAAAAGGGTAAGGGAAAGACAGAAGGCTAAAAGAGTCTTAACCTCAAGATTTTAAAGCTCTGTCGACTGACCCTTAGGGGGGGTGAGGGGTAGATGGTGATGGATAAAGGGTTTTCCTAGCTCCTTTACTTCTTCTCCGAGCCTTAAAAAGGGTAAGGGAAATACTGAAGACTTAGGATGTAGAGCGAGCGAAGTGAGCTCGGGACTTGGGGCACCTCGACTCGGATAACGGATAGGTGACGAATAGGATGGCGGGGCCTGCAAGGCCCCACCATCCTTCTGAGTGGTTATTTTCTTTTATGACCACCCAGAAATAGACCGAGCCAAAAAAGGGTAAGGGAAAGACTGAAGGCTTAAAGAGTCTTAACCTCAAGATTATAAAGCTCTGTCGACTGACCCTTAGGGGGGGTGAGGGGTAGATGGTGATGGATAAAGGGTTTTCCTAGCTCCTTTACTTCTTCTTGAGGCTAGAATTCCCATTTCAAAACATGTATTTCAGTTACTATAACAGCAAAATCGAATTCAAAACTTCATAATTAAAAAATAATATTTCTTAAAAACTACTACGTGTCGAAAGTTTTCTTCCCACCCCTTCCCCTTTCGCTTCTCTCCGCGACGAAGCGACTCCATCATCGTCATTTTAATTATTTTCATCTTTTTAAATTTGTTCAATGGTGCAATACCTTTTCAGGGAGTGGTATCGGGGGTTAAGGGACACCCCCTCTCCCCCCCTTCCCCCTTCCCGTCCCCCTACTCCTGCCAAACGATTCTAAATTTTTACCATGGAGTCTTCTTCCATTCTCTTCTTCTGCTGTCAACGTGCAATACTCTTCCATACGATCCATCCATTTCTTTTTGGTCTTCATCTAAGTACTTACTAAACAAACCTCTCTTACTCTGAGAGGAAACCCTAACCCAGCTATTGTGGGGTTGAGATGAAATTCAATTAACTATATTTGATCCAGCGAGAGGCTTCGGCCGCGTTCAATTAAATGTTGACAAAAAATAACAGGCAAAACGAAGTTTGCCGGGTCAGCTAGTTAAAAAATATATAAATTCCTAAATCATTTCATTTCATTTCATCAATACGGAACTCTAAGATTAATAAAGAGTAGGTAATAAAATTTTTAGATGACTGCTGCTGCAATCTAGACTTAATAGTTCAAATTATATCCACTTTTAATCCACGATTCCTTTCTTATAAAAGCCCCATTTAAGAACTGATTGAATTGGTACTTTTCTTCTACGGAAGAGGATAAAATTCTCAGCATTTTTCTTATACTACGAAGTTATAAAATTATTTCGAATATTTTAGCCTGTAAAAACAGGCTCTTTTGAAATGTAAATATTAATTGGTTCTTAATATATCGCTTATTCATTTAATAAAATCTTCTGAAGAAACGAAAGGCACTTAGCTTTTGATTTAAAATGCCACTGTTTATATTTTGTGCGATATTATGATTGCGATGGTATGAAAGAGATAAGATTTATCTTCCACTATACATATACTAAATGTTGCGGAATGTTGTATAAATGAAATAGAAGTTTAAGAGAACTCACAGCAGTTGTTTAATCGTCGGCCATGATTTGTAAAGAGAAAGAGAAAGCATAGCGAGTGAGCGAGACAAACGTATACAGACATTCAGTGTTCAGTTCAGAAATTTAAATTACTGAACATTTCTCGCCCCTATGTAAATAATATAGCAATTATTCAATAGCAGAAGGCTAAGGCAAGTAAGGTAAGTCTTAATTTAAGTTTATACAATGTAAGAATTTTAATTTTAATAAACTATAGTACATAATGGAGTGTTTTATTTTTATCCTATTTTATTAACTTATTCTATTTAGGTTCTTATATTAAATAGCTTAGAAAATATTCCTTACAATTTGCTAATAAGTGAAGCTAAATTATTGCAATACATAGACTTACATAGACTAGATACATAGAAATTTAAGTTAATATCATTTTTATAGCAAATTGTAACATAGTGAGCTAGCTAATTAACATAGCATATTTAACATAGCTTAAGGGTAATTAATGTACACAGATTTTATATCTTAATTTTTAAACATTTTAAATTAGCAGGTATGTAAACATATACAATTAAGTAGTAGCTTGTTAACATAGTTTAATTCAATTATTTCTAATTATAGATAGTTTACACTAAACAATTCAATTTTTCTTCAATCATCTTTAAACAGTTTTATTAATTTATGTACTGGTCTTACAAATTCTTTTGAAGAAGAGCGTATAACCACTGATCTTACCAAATTGTCAGTTTTATTTGTATTTACAGAAATAACTCTGCCAAGTGGCCAATATGTTGGAGGTGTCATTTCATCTTTAACAATAACTAAGTCACCAATCTGTAAGTTAGCCTTAGGTTCTAACCATTTATTTCTAGTTTGAAGCTCAGACAAGTAATTACAATAAAATTGCTTCCAAAATTTTTGTTTTATTTGAATCATTTTTTGATAAATATTTAACCTGGACTCCTTATAATCTAGCATGTTAGGTTCAGGTAGGTCAGTTATTGGAGCACCTACAATAAAGTGAGCAGGAGTTAGGCAGGTAACATCGTTAGGAAGATCTGTTATTGGGCATAGGGGTCTGGAGTTCAATATCCCTTCTATTTGAACTAATACAGTGTAGAGTAACTCATATGTCAACTTAGTGCTAGAAAGATGCCTTTTAAGAAGCATTTTTACAGATTTTATACCAGCTTCATAGATTCCACCCATGTGGCTTGCAAGTGGGACTGTAAACTTAAATTCTATACAGTTTGAGGTACAAAATTCAACTATTTTACTATAAGAGTTATCATTTTTAAACATACGGTACAGCTCGTGTAATTCTGTCTTTGAACCACGAAAGTTAGTGGCATTATCACTGTAGAGACAAATTGGAATCGATTTTCTAAAAATAAGACGTTTTATAGCACAAATGTATGATTGAGCACTGAGATCTGAAACTAATTCTAAGTGTATAGCTCGAGTAGCTAAACATACAAATAAACATATGTAACCTTTTGAATATCTACAATTTCTGGCCATAGAACTACGGATGCTTATGGTTCCGCTGAAATCCACCCCTACATGCTGGAATGCACGAGTTAAGGTGACTCTGGGAGAAGGTAAGCTCGCCATTTGTTGTCCACAGACTCGTCCCGCAAATCTAATGCACCTGACACAAGCGTGAATTACCTTTTTTACTTCATTCCTGCCATTAATTGGCCAGTATTTGAGTCGTATGTTATGTAATGTGTTTTGGATGCCGGAATGTAGCAATTTTAAATGGTAGTGCTGTACTATGAGTGTAGTAATGTGGTCTTTAGCTGGTAGTATAATAGGATGAGCCTGACTGTATGGTATATCAGAATGCTGTATGCGACCTCCTATACGAATCAGTTGATGTTCGTCTATGAAGGGATTTAACTTGCGAATAGAGCTTGACTTTAATGTGCAAAGTGATTTTGATTGAGATGAGTGTACGTTTGAATGTTGAGTATTATTCTGGCTAGTGCAACTAGACTGTAATTCAAGAATCTCTTTGTGAAATGAGTGAATCTGTGTTGTTCTAATAACAAAGTTATGAGCTTTATTAAGCTCAGATATACTCAAATGTGATACCATTTTGTTAGATTTGTTTCTTGTGTTGTGAATAAACCTAAACATATATGCTGTTATTCTTATTAACCTTGTGAAGTTAGAATGTTTGCAAAATAATTCATAAAAATATGCATTGTGATTCTGAGTTGAATTTTTGTGTGTTGTATGTACTGTTATCTTTTCTTGGTTGTTTTGTGTGGAAGTTTTGTCATCTGCTGTTACTGATGAATTTATAGGCCAGGTATCTGGATCTTGGACTAACCATGGTGTTCCTTGCCACCACAATGAACAACTAGGTAGGTTCTTTGGCATGACTCCTCTAGTAATTAGATCAGCAGGATTTTGCTTTGTATTGATATAGTACCAATTTTCGCTCTGAGTCATGTCTGTGATCTGCATTAGGCGATGAGATGTATAGCTGTCATGAGTGTGTTTGTATGGTGCTTTTATCCAACAAAGAACAATATTAGAGTCTGAGAATAAGTAAACTTTATCAATTCTTATATTATTTTGCGTTGATTCAGTAAATCTTAATGAAATCTTTGACAGCAAAACTGCCCCGGAGAGTTCCAGTTTAGGAATTGACATTTTTCTTTTAATAGGAGCAACTTTTGACTTTGCCATGACGAGTATGCATGAAGATGGTTTTTGATTATATGTAGCTCTTAAGTAAATGCAAGCTCCATAAGCTTTGCTTGAAGCGTCACAAAAGCCTATTAAGTATATGTTAGTGGGTATGTCTGTAAAGTACCACCTAGGTATTTGAATATCTTGTAAGTAGTGTAATTGGTTTTTAAATTCTATCCAAATAGATTCTAGTTCTGGAGATATCAAAGTATCCCATTCTTGGTTCTCTTTCCAGATGTTCTGCATGAGTAATTTAGAAAGAATGGTTGTAGCTGATAAAATTCCTACCGGATCAAAGATTTTTGAAATTTGTGATAATATGTTTCTTTTAGTACTTTTCTGTTTATTTTGAGTAGTAGGTAACGATATTTGAAGTGTATCTTGTATAGGTGTCCACTTCAGGCCTAATGTTTTGACTGTGTCTGATGTGAAGTTATATGAGTTGGCATCTGATGTTTTTGTTTGTTCTAGTGTTTCAGAACAATGTGTAACTTTGTATGTTGACAAAACTGACTTTAATATGTCTAAATTATTAGAAGTCCACTTGTGTAGGGAAAACCCTGCTTTTTTCAGTAAGTCTACTAACTCAAAGCATAGTTTTTTGCATTCCTCTATGGATTGAGCTCCAGATAAATAGTCATCCATATAGCTGTTGTGTTTGATGCATTGTGCAGCCAGAGGGTGTGTGTCTGAAAACCTATCGGCTAAATCAAGCATTGTGCGACATGCTAAATATGGTGCACACTTAGTGCCATAGGTTACTGTGGTCAGTTCTAAACATTTCACAGGCTCTGTGCTTTTTTCTCGCCAGAGTATCCTTTGTAGACTTTGTTGTTCAGGATTTATTGAAATACCTCTGAACATCTTTATGATATCGCATGAAAACACAAACCGATATAGTCGAAATCTAAGAATGATATCTAATAAATCATTATATATGTTTGGACCTTCAAAAAGTATGCAATTTAAGGACCTTCCTGTGGAAGTTGCAGAACTTGCATGAAATACTGAACGCAATTTTGTGCTTCTAGCTTCGGGTTTAACTATCGGAAAATGAGGCATGTAGTATGTGTTTTTATCTGTAGGTGAAAATGTAGTTATATATGAGGCATGGCCTAGTTCTATGAACTCATTAATGAAGTTTTTGTAAAGTGAATGTAAGTTTGTATCCTTTTGGAATCTTGCTTCAAGTTGCATCAGGTATCGATATGCAGTGTTAAATGAATTACCTAACTCGGGTAATTTATCTTGTTGTATAGGTAGATTTACTATGTAGCGACCTGTATGGTCTTGTGTAGTTGTAGATTGATATAGTCTTTCGCAATATTCGTCCTCTGGGGAGAGTAATTTATTAGTATTTGTAATTTCTTCCTGTTCCCAAAATGCTTTTAAAATTGAGTCTGTAGGAGTTTCTGTGACAATATGTAGGCTAGTGTGTGTGATATTGTTTAGATGTGGGTGTGTGTTACTGCAGACTGAGCCTGACACGACCCAACCTAATGTAGTTTCTATGAGAGAAGGTAAGTTAGGACCTAATTTTATCCTTCCTGTTTGGATGATGTTGTAAAACATTTCAGTACCTATGAGTAGGTCAATGCTGCTAGGTATGTAAAAGGTAGGATCAGCAAGAGTATTTATTAGATTGCTTGGTATGTTCCAAGATTGTGTATTTATGAATGACTTCGGTAATGGTACAGTGATGTTGTCCATGACTGTAAATGTGAGACTAGTTATGTTGTGATTGTATCTTGATGAAATAGAGGTTGTAACACTCACTTGTGATTTAGTTTGGCTGTCACCAACACCCTGGATGGTGCATGGTTGGTAGTTACCTTTTAATTGCAGAAGGGAAGCGAGTCTGCGGGTAACAATGTTGATCTCGCTAGCTGAGTCTAACAGGCATCGAGCGTTGATCCATTTCCCTGAGGCATCTTGTATTTTTATAATAGCTGTGGAGAGTAAAATTTGTTGGTTGTAATTATTAGTAGACATGAGTACAGCAGCGGAGGGTGCTGTAGCTGATTGTTGAGATGTAGTATTTTTTAAGAGTTCCTTTTGAGGAGTAGCCGATGTAGTGGGCTCCTGACACGCTGCTATTGCAGAGCGGTTTTGCCTGGAGCTGTCATGAATGGCAGTGTTATGGCCCTTATGACAAATTCTACACTTAAATTTGGAACATTTGTGAGGATTCTTAAAGACCTTAAAACAGTTGAAACACAGCGACTTGCTTTTAACAAATTGTATGCGATTGGGCACAGATAATTCTAAAAAACTGGGACAATTATTCAAATTATGATCCTGTTTTTGACACATAATGCAAGAGAAAGAAGATTTAACGTTAGAGACATGAGAAGTTTTGACTGCAGTTTGTTTGACACCTATTAATTCGAATGCAGTTCTTCTTAAATTTAGGAACTCGAGCAATTCACTTAAAGTTGCAATAGTGTTATCTTTGCGATTTAGCTCCCACGCAGCACGTAACGAGTTGTCTAATTTTTGTGTAATTAAGAACACTAAAAGCGCATCCCAGCTGGTGACTGGTAAGTCAACGGCTCGCAGTGAGTCTATGCTTTGCTGGAAAGTAGCTAGAAATTCTTTAAGGTTATATTTTGTTATCGTTTCGAAATTCACTATTGACTTTAAGTGGTAATTTACAATTATAGATTTGTTCTCATACCTCTGAATTAAAATATCTAAGGCTTTGGAATAGTTCTCTTCGGTGATTAATAATGCTGAAATTAGACCTGCGGCTTCTCCCTGAAGCGTGGATTTTAAATACTGTAGCTTGCACACTGTTGGAATGTCTGCTTTGTCCACTGTTGCGTAAAATATGTTTTTGTATGCTGGCCATTGTTTGATATCACCGCTGAACTGGGGTAACACTAGTTTTGGCAATTTCACACTAGATTTCTGCTCTGGAACCGTAGATTTTGCATTGTTTTTCGCGATGTCTTCATTCGACTGGTGGATGATACGCTCCATCTGCGCCTTGAGGTTATAGAATTTTGTTTCGAAGGAGTCCCGTTCTGCGTCGTGCTCTCGAGGGTTGTCTTCCAGCTCCTCTATTTGCTCTTGAATATTCTCGAAGTTTGTTCGGAGGGAGTCCAAGTCTGCGTAACGCACGCGCACCTCGAATAGCAAGTCTTTGGTGTCCGTCGTTTCGAAATATCGTTGTAGTCTTGAAAGATGTCTTTTCACTGTATTCCTTTGTTTGATTAATTTTGTGAGTGGCATGTTTGCCGATATATGTTGCTTTTGTAATGCTGTAGCACTGTAATGTAGTAATTATTGGTAATTGCGTTGTTACGCCGCGTGTATGAAGTTGCCGGGGGTTCTGTTCTCCATGTGCCGGTCTTTTGTATTTTGCTTTTCACAAATATGGCGTCTTCACAGACATTCAGTGTTCAGTTCAGAAATTTAAATTACTGAACACTAAATATAGATCCGAGCGAGCCACAGTTAATCGATCAACACAATACAAAAAGTCTCACAGATTGAATTATAATTCTCAACCTTGATATTTATAATTGTTATACCTGTTTACCTACTCGTGTTTTCATAGAGTATATCCTTGCAGTTCAGGCAATTCGTAAATAGCAAGACAGATTAATTTAATCTCTACGATTTTGCATTGTGAAGTCAATATCTCCTGATGATGTCCCGGTGTCGGGACGAAACGTGCGTTGAAGAAATTGTTGGAAGAATTTTGTGTAGTGTTTTATGTTCCTGTTAGTTTCTGTACGGCGGTGCTCCTGCGTAATGCACCATACATATTCTTTTGAAGGAGCGGATTATAGAAAAATAAATTATTCTGTCCTGCTCGTTATTATGTATTTCCGCAAAATAACATTTAATATTTCGTAAATATTTCACAAAGAGTACCTATACTGTTAAAAAGATTTAGAGAGGTTATTTTTTGTTACAGATTTTCACGATGAAGATGAAAAATGCAGACGACGATGAAACAAGACACTTAATATTACAATACCGATGACTGAAGCGAGGGAAGAGTGATAGCATGGCGAACGTGACGGACGCGAATTGCGTCCCCGGCGCCACAAACTTTAACAAAGCGTACAGCCGACTACACGGGTACATCGCTATAGTCATCTGTATAATCGGGTCGGCAACTAACTCGATCAACATCGCCGTCCTCAGCCGCCGGGAAATGGTCACCCCGACCAATTCAATCCTGACCGGGCTGGCCGTCGCCGATCTACTCGTCATGTTGGAATATATACCCTATGCGTTGCATATGAACATTAAAATCGGTCCCCAAGTCAACAAGAACACCTACGCGTGGGCGGTCTTCGTTTATTTCCATTCGATCTTCAGCCAAACGTTTCACACGATATCAATCTGGCTAGCTGTGACGTTGGCCGTGTGGCGGTACATCGCTATAGCTTACCCACAAAGGAATCGGACGTGGTGCAGTAAGAAAAACACGACCCTTGCGATAGTGAGCGCCTATGTAATCTGCCCTTTCCTGTGCCTGCCGATTTATTTCGCGATGAACATAGTGCCAAACGAAGTGACTCCACATAATAACTCAGAGTTCGCAGAGGATCTGTCCTTACCTCAAAATCGGACCGTGTATGTGTTAGAGATGTCAAAAAATAAAGAGCTAGTGACGGCGATTATGTGGATTTATAGTGTTATCTTGAAACTGGTGCCAAGTATAGCGTTATCAGTGCTGAGTACGTGTTTAATTTCAAAGTTAACAACGACGGAAAGGAGGAGGCAAAAACTGCTTAAGCGGTCTACTATTGGACCGAACGAGGCAAGTAATGTCTTTTCAACTATCTATTATTTACGGTTTTTCTACTATCTATCTTCTATCTATATATATAAAAGAATGAGGTATTTTGGTTGTTCCACGGATTCCGCCAAAACTATAGGTCGTAGAGATCTGAAATTTGGTACCTAGGTAGATATTAGGTCATGAATTCGTACTAAGACGGGGATTCCAGAATTCCATGTTTAAGGGGTAAAAATCATACATTTAAGGGTATTTCCCATACAAAAGTAAAATTTTTTCGTTGTTCCAGGAATTCCCGAAAAACTAAAAGTCGTAGAGATCTTAAATTTGGTACCTAGGAAGATATTAAGGCATGAATTCGTACTAAGACGGGGATTCCAGAAATTCCATGTTTAAGGGGTAGAAATAGTACATTAAAGGGATTTCTCCATACAAAATTGTAATTTTTTCGTTGTTCCAGGCATTCCAGAAAAACTAAAAGTCGTAGAGATCTGAAATTTGGTATCTAGGTAGATATTAGGTCATGAATTCGTACTAAGACGGGGATTCCAGATATTCCATGTTTAAGGGGTAAAAATCATACATTTAAGGGTATTTCCCATACAAAAGTAAAATTTTTTCGTTGTTCCAGGAATTCCCGAAAAACTAAAAGTCGTAGAGATCTTAAATTTGGTACCTAGGAAGATATTAGGTCATGAATTCGTACTAAGACGGGGATTCCAGAAATTCCATGTTTAAGGGGTAGAAATAGTACATTAAAGGGATTTCTCCATACAAAATTGTAATTTTTTTCGTTGTTCCAGGCATTCCAGAAAAACTAAAAGTCGTAGAGATCTGAAATTTGGTATCCAGGTAGATATTAAGTCATGAATTCGTACTAAGACGGGGATTCCAGAAATTCTATGTTTAAGGGGTAGAAATACTACATTAAAGGGATTTCTCCATACAAAATTGTAATTTTTTTTGTTGTTCCAGGAATTCCCGAAAAACTACAAGTCGTAGAGATCTGAAATGTGGTACCTACATTGACATTAGGTCATGAATTCGTACTAAGACCCCCGGATTCCAGAAATTCAAATTGGAAGGGATAAAAATCCTACTTTTAAGGGATTTTCCCATACAAAAGTGTAATTTTTGCGTTGTTCCAGGGATTCCAGCGAAATTAAAAGTCGTAGAGATCTGAAATTGGGTACCTAGGTTGGTATTAGGTATATCATGAATTCGTATTCAGAAAGGGATTTTCGAGATTCAAATTTTGAGGAGGAAAAATTTTGAATTTTTTGGCCGCCATTTTGAACTTTTTTGTTACTGGGCCGATTGCTTTGAAAATCGATATTTGACTATGGCAGCAAGCATAGAGAAGGAATTTATGGTCAAAATTTAAAAAAGTGGCCGCCATTTTGAACTTTTTTGTTACTGGGCAGATTGCTTTGAAAATCGATATTTGACCATGGCAGCAAGCATAGAGAAGGAATTTGTGGTCAAAATTTAAAAAAGTGGCCGCCATTTTGAACTTTTTTGTTTCTGGGCCGATTGCTTTGAAAATCGATATTTGACTATGGCAGCAAGCATAGAGAAGGAATTTGTGGTCAAAATTTAAAAAAGTGGCCGCCATTTTGAACTTTTTTGTTACTGGGCCGATTGCTTTGAAAATCGATATTTGACTACGGCAGCAAGCATAGAGAAGGAATTTGTGGTCAAAATTTAAAAAAGCGGCCGCCATTTTGAACTTTTTTGTTACTGGGCCGATTGCTTTGAAAATCGATATTTGACTATGGCAGCAAGCATAGAGAAGGAATTTGTGGTGAAAATTTAAAAAACTGGCCGCCATTTTGAACTTTTTTGTTACTGGGCAGATTGCTTTGAAAATCGATATTTGACTATGGCAGCAAGCATAGAGAAGGAATTTGTGGTCAAAATTTTAAAAAGTGGCCGCCATTTTGAACTTTTTTGTTACCGGGCCGATTGCTTTGAAAATCGATATTTGACTATGGCAGCAAGCATAGAGAAGGAATTTGTGGTCAAAATTTAAAAAAGTGGCCGCCATTTTGAACTTTTTTGTTACCGGGCCGATTGCTTTGAAAATCGATATTTGACTATGGCAGCAAGCATAGACAAGGAATTTGTGGTCAAAATTTAAAAAAGTGGCCGCCATTTTGAACTTTTTTGTTACTGGGCCGATTGCTTTGAAAATCGATGTTTGACTATGGCAGCAAGCATAGAGAAGGAATTTGTGGTCAAAATTTAAAAAAGTGGCCGCCATTTTGAACTTTTTTGTTACTGGGCAGATTGCTTTGAAAATCGATATTTGACTATGGCAGCAAGCATAGAGAAGGAATTTGTGGTCAAAATTTAAAAAAGTGGCCGCCATTTTGAACTTTTTTGTTACCGGGCCGATTGCTTTGAAAATCGATATTTGACTATGGCAGCAAGCATAGAGAAGGAATTTGTGGTGAAAATTTAAAAAAGTGGCCGCCATTTTGAACTTTTTTGTTACTGGGCAGATTGCTTTGAAAATCGATATTTGACTATGGCAGCAAGCATAGAGAAGGAATTTGTGGTCAAAATTTTAAAAAGTGGCCGCCATTTTGAACTTTTTTGTTACCGGGCCGATTGCTTTGAAAATCGATATTTGACTATGGCAGCAAGCATAGAGAAGGAATTTGTGGTCAAAATTTAAAAAAGTGGCCGCCATTTTGAACTTTTTTGTTACCGGGCCGATTGCTTTGAAAATCGATATTTGACTATGGCAGCAAGCATAGACAAGGAATTTGTGGTCAAAATTTAAAAAAGTGGCCGCCATTTTGAACTTTTTTGTTACTGGGCCGATTGCTTTGAAAATCGATGTTTGACTATGGCAGCAAGCATAGAGAAGGAATTTGTGGTCAAAATTTAAAAAAGTGGCCGCCATTTTGAACTTTTTTGTTACTGGGCAGATTGCTTTGAAAATCGATATTTGACTATGGCAGCAAGCATAGAGAAGGAATTTGTGGTCAAAATTTAAAAAAGTGGCCGCCATTTTGAACTTTTTTGTTACCGGGCCGATTGCTTTGAAAATCGATATTTGACTATGGCAGCAAGCATAGAGAAGGAATTTGTGGTCAAAATTTAAAAAAGTGGCCGCCATTTTGAACTTTTTTGTTACCGGGCCGATTGCTTTGAAAATCGACCTGATTATTATTTTCACCAAGCATTGAGAAGGAATTTGTAGTCAAAATTTAAAAAATTGGCCGCCATTTTGAACTTTTTTGTTTCTGGGCCGATTGCTTTGAAAATCGATATTTGACTATGGCAGCAAGCATAGAGAAAGAATTTGTAGTCAACATTTTAAAAAGTGGCCGCCATTTTAAACTTTTTTTTTACTGGGCCGATTGTTTTCAAAATTGATAACTGATTATCCCAGTGAGCATAGAAAAGGAATTTTTGGTAAAAATTTAAAAGAATTGGCTACAATTTTGTACTTATATGTCTTACCATGGTAGCAAGCAACCACGGCCGGATGGACGAACGGACGGTGGAGTCTTAGTAAGAGCTTTTACCCTTTGGGTACGGAACCCTAAAAATGGCCACCATATTTAACTTTTTTGTGACGATCGAATTTTTCAAAATCAATATGTGACTATTACCAGGAAGCAAGAGAAAATTTTGTGGGCAAAATGGTGTGTAATGCAGGAATTTTGGAAATTAAACCACCATAGTAAAGCATAACTCGGAAGTTAACGTGAGCGAAGCCGCGGGCGTTTGCTAGTTATTTATAAACGGTTACATTAAGCGATTTTTAGTGACCTGCAGGAGCACTATAAAGTCAGAAACACGATTGTTAGAAATTTTTCCCAAAAGTTGCTCCATTTTCAATATTTTTTTTGGAAATTATTACATATTTTTCCGCAATGCTGCTTATCGCACCCACCAACGTTTTCATAAGAGAGCCAAAAATAAAAACCGTCTTGGACCTTAAAAGCATATTTTAAAGCCAGGACGATATGCAAGTAGGTAATAGGTACTATACTTCTATTATTATGTTGACTGTACCCACAGATCAGAATGAGTTTTGACTGTACCCATCCATTAGTATCATATAAAAATCTACCATCGCGCTCTTATACAATTGCTTGCCATTATTTCAAATGGCTTCGTAAAACGATTTGCAAGCGATTGTTAGTAATACAATTCAATTTGCTGCTGAACCTGGTAATGGTTTTATGGAGTACCTTAATTCGTTGTATTCAAAGAAGAAATATCCTGAAAATAATTAGGTACTCTAACTTTATCAACATAAATAAAAAAATCCAATGAGTGAGTATCTAAAAGTTCATTTCGTTAGTAACTTTTGCACAGGACAGATAACGGGACGGAAATTCAGCGATATGATGTTGATTATATTATGCTCGGCCTTAATGAGTCAATCTGTACAATATCTGTCACAGCGGAGTGCCAAGGCATCCAATTAAATGTTCAATTATAACATGTAAATGAGGAAACTCTATGATTTTCTAAGTACTCGTATGTATGTATGTATGTATGTATATACTTTTATTGTGCATCCAAGAAACAAAGTAACAAAAATTAAAGTAGAAATAGAAAGAAGATACAGGTAACAATGAGGCGGACTTATCGCTAACTAGCGATCTCTTCCAGACAACCTCAGACACCGATTAAGTAGGAAGTAGGAAAGTGGGTGGTGGTGCAAGTTATACATATACAATAAATACAGTATCAATTATTAAATAAATGCTCGTATGTAGAGCTCGTTGAAAAATAAAATATGAAATGTGTGAAGATCTAATTTCCGTACTATTTCAAGCATTTACATGATAAATACATATTCTTACAATAAGTAGGTATAGGTACCTACGCCGTACGTTATCATTTGCTGTGATGGTTCCCACGCTTTCATAAAAGTGAAAAGGGAGTTATTTGTTGTATCATTTTGTTCTTGCCATTTTACTCGTATTTTAAAAAGAACAAAGGTCTATTTGGTATTCTGTGACAGACGTGGAAGAATGGCTTGAACTTTCAATGTCGTGGACGACTATTGTAAAGACTAAAAGTTAAACTTCGCGAATTGGACTTCTTATGCCAAATGGCTTTTGGTATCCAGGTTGAAATTATTAAATTCAAAAGTGTTGGTGAAATTATATGTATTCTACCTAGGTATTCGACAATATTATTAAAAAAATGGTTGTCTGTAAAGTCGGTTTACTGACGATAGTTGAACGTGACAACTCTCGCTTGCACTTCAAGCCTTACATGGAACGCCTCAGAGCGAGGTAACGCGAGCGAGGTAACGCCGCATGAGCGAGGTAACGCCGGATGAGTCATGTCTTTTTGTGCGTGCAGCCGGCTCTATCGATTTATAAGACGATGTCACGTCAAAAAATTGTACTTAGAAAGACATTACTCGTGACCGTGTATAGATTAAACTTATTCAAAAGTAAAATAAAAGTTTCCATGCCAAACTTTGTACTTTAATCAAATTTGATAAAAAAGCTTGCGCTGAGATTAAGAGTAGGCCGAGCTTGCATTGTTAGAAAAACCCCAAATGGCGGGATTTGAATAAATTAAACGCCCTAAATCCTGCCCATTCCTACTTTCAAATTTATTTACTTACCTTATAATTAGATCTTACTTACCCGTGGTTTCGCCAGCCTGAGTCTTCAATAGATATTCTTATTTTGATATTTATACATACTTATCACCTGCAAGGTATGTATTTTGGACTGCAGATTTATATTGTACTTAAAATAAAACGAGCAATGTTTTACTATAAAATATATAATAAGTATTATGATTTAAATAATAACAAACAATTGCACAGCAATAAAATAAGTATATATTACATGTCTTGAGAAAACTGTGTAAAAGCTAGGTCACAGATAATATAATACTATACTAGGTCTTAAGATTTAATAGTAAAACCTAAGACTTACCAAATCTGGTAAAAGACCGAATCGAAAATTTCTCGACTGAAAAAAAAATCTGTAATCGTGTAAGTCCCGTGGTAGTTTAGATTTTAAATTAAGAGTTATATATTTTGCACTGATACTGGATATGAGATGATAATACGATACATTTTCGAAACTGAGCAGGTACATAAAGGGAAACATGTTGGGTCGGTTATAATAAACCACTTGAGATCAAAGGAAAATTTCAATTACGTCGGTAGTTACTTCGCCTTTGAATAATACTAACTCGTCTACAACTTGAAACCACAATGTAAATAAGAAAGTTGATTAACTAAGAGTCGGCCGTCCACAGCGATTACCGTGGAAGCTTTGTTTCAAGTAGTATGTTTGGAAGGTTTTATAGATAAGTACTAATGCGAAATGTAAAATATTTCATTAACACATACATTTCATAAAAAATACCTAGAAAGTGTCGTAGAAAACTTACAAACAAAATTTAGATTAACTAACACCTTAGAGAAAACTCCATTTTATAGTTTCGTGTGTGATTTCACCCATCGCTCGATAGATGGCGATGAGTTCAATACCAATATTATAATAGGTGTTGTTGTAGTTAGAGAAACTTTCATTCTACATTTTGAAATACGCACGCAAAAAAAAAACATTTTCTTTAGCCTAGCCCCCTGCATTGACCTTCTGAAAAGAAATTTTGTTTCAAAAGAAGGTTCTTTTAATAAATAAGCTAACAAAGTTCAAATTAACTGTATTTTTATATTGTGCAATTCTACAGAGCTCAGCTCAACGCTAACAACTATTGCATTTAAAAAGAAAACGGAAATTATTTTAAAAAGTCTTCGCTAACTTTTTCCCATTTGAAAGAATATAATTTATTTTAGAAAAGTAGTACTCGTCTTAAGAACGTGCACCGACTTACTCAGCGCGCATATTTTAAACTTAAAGACAACATCAAAATATAAATGGATTTCCCGATTCAAGATTATAAGGTGTTTGTGTACATGTTATGTAAGCAGGAGTTGTTGTTACGAAACTACTACCCGCTAACAACTACTGCTCTATGTTTACGCAAAGTCCTTGTTTACGGGCACCGATGTGAACCTAAGGATGAGCCCATCTGAATATTTTACGTAAAATTTCATCATACATAAAAAAAGAAGCGCCATCTGACGTGCGCACCATCATGCGCATGGTCGGCATCGTTTGATGTTCTTTGAGAACATCGACGACATCAAACGACGCCAACCGTGTTCATGTACTTGTAACGGCAAATTCTAAGCGAATAAACTATACACGCACGCGCATTTCCGCAGGGACGGTTTCTTCCACATTGTTGCGTATTAACGGGAATTTCGTCAGATGGCGCTACTTTTTTCTTGTATGATGAAATTTTACGTAAACATGTAACGACAAATTCTGAGCGAATAGACTTTAATAACATAATTAAGTAATCTGTGGCACGGACCGTGGTCCATGGATGATAATACGGTCAGCTTAGTACTGATGTCAAAAAAAAAATTTGACACCTGCAAATTGGCGACATTTTTTCGCGCGGTCCGCCAGGTCCTGAATATATGTCTATGTTTACGGGTAACTCATGTTTGCAGCCCGAGAAGCAGAGTTTGGCTGAGGAGGCATCAGCTCGCCGCACCAGCAGGACGGACCGGACGACCCGCATGCTGCTAGCCGTCCTTGGACTCTTCCTTTCCACGGAAGTCCCTCAGGGCCTCTTGGGACTCGCGAGCGCATTGGCACCGGACTTCTTTAAAAACTGCTACAGCATGTTCGGTAAGTATTCATATTTTACATTCTTTCTCTATAATATATAAAATTCCCGTGTCAATTTTTCCGGAACTTCTCCGGAACGGCTTGATCGATTGTTATGAAATTTTCTGTGTTCGTTCGGTAGTTAAATAGAAAAGGTCATTATCTATTTTATCTATACGCTCATTGCTTAAAGTTCGAATTATGAAATCAAAATGTGTCACATAATGACCTACTTTATTCACAGACTTCATAATTATTAAAAAGTTATTCATAATAACATCGCTCTACTATGGAAATATTTAAAGAAAGTTGTATTATTTCCATAACGATACACGGCTCTGGGTTCCTGTATTTTTATCTGGGGTAATATTTTTTATGTAATATTTTTTTAAGTGAATCCACAGACAACATAATGTTGGTAGTCATTGACGAGAGTATGGATGGGCCATGATTGACCATAGACAACAACAACAATGTCTATTGTGTATGGTTCTGCGCCACATTTGCAGAATTTTGGCGCCATACATACTAATTTTTAACATTTTAGTGTGTTATTGACGTGATAACGTTTAATAAATTGATGAACACCAGCAGCACTCATGAAAAATAGTACCGTTCCGTGTACCGTTCCATGTACCGTGCCGCGTACCATTCCGATTATGATTATGATTACGATTACGATTACGATAACGATTACGATTATGATTATCATTATGATTATGACGCTATCACGTAAATCTATCGTTCGTAAACCGACTTTACAGACAACCAACTTTTTTTGTTACTTAGTCAAAACTTTGCGCTGAAAAATGTCTAGCAGTGAAACCTACTAAAGAAAATTAGCTCCACCTGACATTTTAGTAGTTGCAATGATTTACGACAAACGTTAGCAAGATTTTATGGTTTGGATTTATGATAATAATATGAGCGTAGATAAAGTAGTGTATGAAACTCTACATAATTAGGTATTATGTAACCGTTACATAAACTACTATTTCATACCCCTAAATGGCAAAATAACGTTTGCTGAATCATCTAGTATGACATAGCATTATTTATTTTAATTATTGCTGACCGGGCAAACGTTGTTTTGCCATTTAGGGGTATGAAAAATAGGTAACCTTTACACAGAACTACCGAATGTGGAAAAAAAATCATTCAATCACACGAGAATTTTATAATATTAGAGAAATATATATTCAAATATTTTAAGATAGCAATAAGTTAATATAGATAATAAATTCTTAAAAGATTTTATCCTAAATATATCCCAAAATTTTTACATACGTAAAAATCCTGCCCATCCAAATATTCTTGTCTCAACAATTGGTAGAAGTAGATATAGTACATTACCATATGTCGATACTTACAACAGGTACAGACTTCCCCATCACTACTTCCTCGGTGACTCATAACAGTAAGTCAGTACAAGCGACCGCGCGCGGTCGCTTGTACTGACTTACGGTATACGAAACTCGTTGCCGATACTGTGGCTCAATTTTTGTTCTGCGTAGGTACCCGCTGAATCTTGTATCTTTTCGCATATGAAGTTTTTGGTTTACAATGTGTAATTATTAAGTTTTATTATTTTTAACAAATGTGAATGGTTGCAACCGTCGCATAGTTTTGTTCTTCATATAATAACATTTTCTTTGTAAATTACATTATGATGTTAATTTTTTGGTAATAAATGTATATGTTTATAAAGGCGTATAAGCCTGGGTAACGTAAGTTAATTTATAGTTGTTAACAATACGTGTCTATTAACTGTTGCCTAACATATTGTTAATTATTATTTCATAATAAAGACCTTTAAAAATCAATCAATCAATATAGATAATAGAGGACATAGTGTCTTATAAAACAAAAATAATCACAAATTTATTTTGTAGTTTTGTTACACTGTTAACAATCTAGCAAATATCCCCAAGTTATTTTAGAGTTGTTCTGCTATTTTATGACAGCCGCTTCATCCTATAGCAATATTTATTTTACCTAATGAAGTATATAACCAATATACTATATTACATAAATTTACTTGAAAGGTCGAGACGAGACTATTTTCTTCGGACTTTGATTGCATACCTACTTAGCATTAATAAAGGAAATAATTTGTCCCCGACACAATTTGTCGTCTAGACACTAGACTCTGTAGAGTCTATAGACTGCGTAAAACCAACAAGTAAAGTAAGCAAGTTTAATAAAAATAGGTATATTCATTTGATGATGTTTTAGTAAAGTATATTCATACTAGCTGTTGTGGGCGGCTTCGCATGAATTTTGGTTTATATGATTTCGCGGACTTTTTTAAGAACACATAAATTATTGTTACTGCGTAACTTTAACCGTTTATGCAGCGCATGCCACGGAAGCTGTCCAAAAGGAAAAAATCCGTTTTTGCAACATTTTTCATTGATGCTCCGCTCCTATTGGTTATAGGGTGATGTAATCTATAGACTTTCTCAATAAATTGACTATCCAATGTGAAAATAATATTTTCAATTCGGACAAATAGGCCCAGAGATTCAAACAAACAAATAAACTCTTCAGATTTATAATAACAGTGTAGATCTCAGACTACATTTTGACACCCGCGATACAGGAATACCGAGTGTGGGTGCCATCGGACATTACAAATTATTGTATCTGCTGTTTTGGTTAAATAAATATTTTTTCATTTTTCATTTTCATTAAAGTCTGTGGTGTAGAATCTAGCTTTACAAGAATCTTACAATGGAAAAAAGACAGTAAGGAGAAAATAAGAATGAATGAAAAAATATTGACTTTTAACTGTTAATGCTTCATTTTAACCGATTTCAAAAAAGGAAGAGGTTCTCAATGCGTCGGAATCTTTTTTTTTTATGTATGTTCCCCGATTACTCGAAGATGCGTGGACCAATTAAAAAATTCTTTTTTTGTCTGAAAGGGTATAATTCAAAGATGGTCCCATAGTCATCAAGTCAGAATCTGATGATAGGATCCTGGAGAAATCGAGGGAACTCTTCAAATTTTATAAGCACACTTGAAGTGATTTGGGTATTGTTTGAAAGAGTAATTTTTCCAGGTTGTCTTATGGTCATCAGGTCGGGATCTGATCATGGGGTTCTTGGTAAAATCGAAGGAACTCTTCAAATTTTGCTAGTATACTTGAAGCGATTTAGGTATTTTTTATAGTTACTATTGCATTTCCTTGCAGTCATCACGTAATGACTGTATTCATTAAGTCAGGATCTGATGATGGGATCTTGGAGAAATTGAGGGAACTCTTCAGATTTTAGAAGCATACTTCAAGCGATTTGGGCATTTTTTCCAATGTCTTGCGCATTAGTTGTTATCCACTAACAAGTAAAAAATAAAATGGAAAATTCTTTCCAAAAAAACAATTTCAAATGCCACAGAAAGTTTTACACAAAGTTTATTCAGTTGTTACTATAATGAATATTGTTACATGTATACAAGTACTTAAAACTTTTTAGGGTATAGTAGAGTTGTAGTTAAGAAACATCTGGTACAAAGGCCCATCAAAGTCTTATCTAACTAGGTCACCGCTACCCATGTGCCTAATTCTTACAACGACAATCAAACCTAATGGCAAGACAAGCTATAAAGCGTCGCATCGAAAACGCAAATCGCTAATTGAATGAACTGGCAAAGGCAGTAAAGTGTGGTGTTTTCATTCATTAGCATTTAAACTTGTTAGCTTTTTTAGAGATGAGAACGAAATTAGATTATCTGGGTCGTGAAAACCTATCTATGTATTTAAAATGAGTTGGACAATAATAATATTTATGTATTCCAGAGTGAATGGAGATGTCATTCAAAACCGGCGTTCATATAAGAATTTCGTATGAGTTTCGTCGAGTTGATATATGCTGGGAAAAGTATTAAAAATAAATAAAATAAATATATACGGGACATTTTTACACATCGCAATCTAGCCCCAAAGTAAGCGATAGCTTGTGTTATGGGTGCTAGATGACTGATAAATATACATACATCTATATATATAAAAGAATGAGGCATTTTGGTGATTTTGGTTGTTCCAAGGATTCCGCCAAAACTATAGGTCGTAGAGATCTGAAATTTGGTACCTAGGTAGATATTAGGTCATGAATTCGTACTAAGACGGGGATTCCAGAAATTCAAATTGTAAGGGGTAAAAACCGTTGGTTTTTTGGATTTCCCCATACAAAAGTGAAATTTTTTTCGTTGTTCCAGGAATTCCCGAAAAGCTACAAGTCGTAGGGATCTGAAATTTGGTACCTAGGTAGATATTAGGTCATGAATTCGTACTAAGACGGGGATTCCAGAAATTCAAATTGTAAGGGGTAAAAACCGTTGGTTTTTTGGATTTCCCCATACAAAAGTGAAATATTTTTCGTTGTTCCAGGAATTCCCGAAAAGCTACAAGTCGTAGGGATCTGAAAATTGGTAACTAAGTAGATATTAGGTCAAGAATTCGTACTAAGACGGGGATTCCAGAAATTCAAATTTTAAGGGGTAAAAACCGTTGGTTTTAGGGATTTCTCCATACAAAAGTGAAATTTATTTCGTTGTTCCAGGGATTCCCGGAAAACTACAAATCGTAGAGATCTGAAATTTGGTACCTAGGTTGATATTAGGTCATGAATTCGTACTAAGACGGGGATTCCAGAAATTCAAATTGGAAGGGATAAAAATCCTACTTTTAAGGGATTTTCCCATACAAAAGTGTAATTTTTGCGTTGTTCCAGGGAACCAGCGAAATTAAAAGTCGTAGAGATCTGAAATTTGGTACCTAGGTTGGTATTAGGTATATCATGAATTCGTATTCAGAAAGGGATTTTCGAGATTCAAATTTTGAGGAGGAAAAATTTTGAATTTTTTGGCCGCCATTTTGAACTTTTTTGTTACTGGGCCGATTGCTATGAAAATCGATATTTTACTATGGCAGAAAGCATAGAGACGGAATTTGTGGTCAAAATTTAAAAAATAGGCCGCCATTTTGAACTTCTTTGTTACTGGGCCGATTGCTTTGAAAATCGATATTTAACTATGGCAGCAAGCATAGAGAAGGAATTTGTGGTCAATATTTAAAAAAAAGGCCGCCATTTTGAACTTTTTAGTTACTGGGCTGATTGCTTTGAAAATCGATATTTGACTATGGCAGCAAGCATAGAGAAGGAATTTGTGGTCAAAATTTAAAAAAGTGGCCGCCATTTTGAACTTTTTTGTAACTGGGCCGATTGCTTTGAAAATCGATATTTGACTATGGCAGCAAGCATAGAGAAGGAATTTGTGGTCAAAATTTAAAAAAATGGCCGCCATTTTGAACTTTTTTGTTACTGGGCCGATTGCTTTGAAAATCGATATTTTACAGTGAAGCATAGAGAAAGAGTTTGTGGTCAAAATTTAAAAAATAGGCCGCCATTTTGAACTTTTTTGTTACCGGGCCGATTGCTTTGAAAATCGATATTTGACTATGGCAGCAAGCATAGAGAAGGAATTTGTGGTCAAAATTTAAAAAAAGTGGCCGCCATTTTGAACTTTTTTGTTACTGGGCCGATTGCTTTGAAAATCGATATTTGACTATGGCAGCAAGCATAGAGAAGAAATTTGTGGTCAAAATTTAAAAAAGTGGCCGCCATTTTTAACTTTTTTGTTACTGGGCCGATTGCTTTGAAAATGGATATTTGACTATGGCAGCAAGCATAGAGAAGGAATTTGTGGTCAAAATTTAAAAAAGTGGCCGCCATTTTGAACTTTTTTGTTACTGGGCAGATTGCTTTGAAAATCAATATTTGACTATGGCAGCAAGCATAGAGAAGGAATTTGTGGTCAAAATTTAAAAAAGTGGCCGCCATTTTGAACTTTTTTGTTACTGGGCCGAGTGCTTTGAAAATCGATATTTGACTATGGCAGCAAGCATAGAGAAGGAATTTGTGGTCAATATTTAAAAAAGTGGCCGCCATTTTGAACTTTTTTGTTACTGGGCAGATTGCTTTGAAAATCGATATTTGACTATGGCAGCAAGCATAGAGAAGGAATTTGTGGTCAAAATTTAAAAAAGTGGCCGCCATTTTGAACTTTTTTGTTACTGGGCCGATTGCTTTGAAAATCGATATTTGACTATGGCAGCAAGCATAGAGAAGGAATTTGTGGTCAAAATTTAAAAAAGTGGCCGCCATTTTGAACTTTTTTGTTACTAGGCCGATTGCTTTGAAAATCGATATTTGACTATGGCAGCAAGCGTAGAGAAGGAATTTGTGGTCAAAATTTAAAAAAGTGGCCGCCATTTTGAACTTTTTTGTTACTGGGCCGATTGCTTTGAAAATCGATATTTGACTATGGCAGCAAGCATAGAGAAGGAATTTGTGGTCAATATTTAAAAAAGTGGCCGCCATTTTGAACTTTTTTGTTACTGGGCAGATTGCTTTGAAAATCGATATTTGACTATGGCAGCAAGCATAGAGAAGGAATTTGTGGTCAAAATTTAAAAAAGTGGCCGCCATTTTGAACTTTTTTGTTACTGGGCCGATTGCTTTGAAAATCGATATTTGACTATGGCAGCAAGCATAGAGAAGGAATTTGTGGTCAAAATTTAAAAAAGTGGCCGCCATTTTGAACATTTTTGTTACTGGGCCGATTGCTTTGAAAATCGATATTTGACTATGGCAGCAAGCATAGAGAAGGAATTTGTGGTCAAAATTTAAAAAAGTGGCCGCCATTTTGAACTTTTTTGTTACTGGGCAGATTGCTTTTAAACTCGATATTTGACTATGGCAGCAAGCATAGAGAAGGAATTTGTGGTCAAAATTTAAAAAAGTGGCCGCCATTTTGAAATTTTTTGTTACTGGGCCGATTGCTTTGAAAATCAATATTTGACTATGGCAGCAAGCATAGAGAAGGAATTTGTGGTCAAAATTTAAAAAAGTGGCCGCCATTTTGAACTTTTTTGTTACTGGGCCGATTGCTTTGAAAATCGATATTTGACTATGGCAGCAAGCATAGAGAAGGAATTTGTGGTCAAAATTTAAAAAAGGTGGCCGCCATTTTGAACTTTTTTGTTACTGGGCCGATTGCTTTGAAAATCGACGTCTGACTATGGCAGCAAGCATAGAGAAGGAATTTGTAGTCAAAATTAAAAAATGATGAACTTTTTGGCCACCATTTTGAACTTTTTTGTTACTGGGCCGATTGCTTTGAAAATCGATATTTGACAATGGCAGCAAGCATAGAGAAAGAATTTGTAGTCAACATTTTAAAAAGTGGCCGCCATTTTGAACTTTTTTGATACTGGGCCGATTGCTTTGAAAATCGATATTTGACTATGGCAGCAAGCATAAAGAAGGAATTTGTGGTCAAAATTTAAAAAAGTGGCCGCCATTTTGAACTTTTTTGTTACCGGGCCGATTGCTTTGAAAATCGATATTTGACTATGGCAGCAAGCATAGAGAAGGAATTTGTGGTCAAAATTTAAAAAAAGTGGCCGCCATTTTGAACTTTTTTGTTACTGGGCCGATTGCTTTGAAAATCGATATTTGACTATGGCAGCAAGCATAGAGAAGGAATTTGTGGTCAAAATTTTAAAAAAGTGTCCTCCATTTTGAAATTTTTTGTTACTGGGTCGATTGCTTTGAAAATCGACATCTGATTATTTCACCAAGCATCGAGAAGGAATTTGTGGTCAAAATTTAAAAAATTGGCCACCATTTTGAACTTTTTTGTTACTGGGCCGATTGCTTTGAAAATCGATATTTGACTATGGCAGCAAGCATAGAGAAGGAATTTGTGGTCAAAATTTAAAAAAGTGGCCGCCATTTTGAACTTTTTTGTTACTGGGCAGATTGCTTTTAAACTCGATATTTGACTATGGCAGCAAGCATAGAGAAGGAATTTGTGGTCAAAATTTAAAAAAGTGGCCGCCATTTTGAAATTTTTTGTTACTGGGCCGATTGCTTTGAAAATCAATATTTGACTATGGCAGCAAGCATAGAGAAGGAATTTGTGGTCAAAATTTAAAAAAGTGGCCGCCATTTTGAACTTTTTTGTTACTGGGCCGATTGCTTTGAAAATCGATATTTGACTATGGCAGCAAGCATAGAGAAGGAATTTGTGGTCAAAATTTAAAAAAGGTGGCCGCCATTTTGAACTTTTTTGTTACTGGGCCGATTGCTTTGAAAATCGACGTCTGACTATGGCAGCAAGCATAGAGAAGGAATTTGTAGTCAAAATTAAAAAATGATGAACTTTTTGGCCACCATTTTGAACTTTTTTGTTACTGGGCCGATTGCTTTGAAAATCGATATTTGACAATGGCAGCAAGCATAGAGAAAGAATTTGTAGTCAACATTTTAAAAAGTGGCCGCCATTTTGAACTTTTTTGATACTGGGCCGATTGCTTTGAAAATCGATATTTGACTATGGCAGCAAGCATAAAGAAGGAATTTGTGGTCAAAATTTAAAAAAGTGGCCGCCATTTTGAACTTTTTTGTTACCGGGCCGATTGCTTTGAAAATCGATATTTGACTATGGCAGCAAGCATAGAGAAGGGATTTGTGGTCAAAATTTAAAAAAAGTGGCCGCCATTTTGAACTTTTTTGTTACTGGGCCGATTGCTTTGAAAATCGATATTTGACTATGGCAGCAAGCATAGAGAAGGAATTTGTGGTCAAAATTTTAAAAAAGTGTCCTCCATTTTGAAATTTTTTGTTACTGGGTCGATTGCTTTGAAAATCGACATCTGATTATTTCACCAAGCATCGAGAAGGAATTTGTGGTCAAAATTTAAAAAATTGGCCACCATTTTGAACTTTTTTGTTACTGGGCCGATTGCTTTGAAAATCGATATTTGACTATGGCAGCAAGCATAGAGAAAGAATTTGTATTTTGTAGTCAACATTTTAAAAAGTGGCCGCCAATTTGAACTTTTTTGTTACTGGGCCGATTGTTTTCAAAATTGATATCTGATTATCGCAGCGAGCATAGAAAAGGAATTTTTGGTAAAAATTTAAAAGAATTGGCCACAATTTTGTACTTATATGTCTTACCATGGTAGCAAGCAACCACGGCCGGATGGACGAACGGACGGTGGAGTCTTAGTAAGAGCTTTTACCCTTTGGGTACGGAACCCTAAAAATGGCCACCATATTTAACTTTTTTGTGACGATCGAATTTTTCAAAATCAATATGTGACTATTACCAGGAAGCAAGAGAAAATTTTGTGGGCAAAATGGTGTGTAGTGCAGGAATTTTGGAAATTAAACCACCATAGTAAAGCATAACTCAGAAGTTAACGTGAGCGAAGCCGCGGGCGTTTGCTAGTACTAATATACATGAATATAATATATTGAAAAACACCCAGACACTGGAAAACATTCATGCTCATCTCACAAACATTTACCAGTAGTGGCAATCGAACCCACGACCTCCGGCGCAAACGGCAGGTTCGCTACCACTGCGCCATTCGGTCGTCTATTATACCTAATGACAATGTACATATTGTGTGTTGTATAGGAAATTTCCAATTAGCTTGCTATTATTATTTTGGAGGTCTGACATCAGTAAAATATAATAACGTAGTTATTATAATTAAGGGGTGAAGGGGTTAACCTCCCTACGAATTACAGCACTTCACAGTTAATTATAGTTCAACACACCTGCTTGCCTTATACGCAACCCACCCACGCCAATCCCGAACCAAGCTTTGATAAACGGCAAACTGCGATTGAAAACTATTGGAAATTGACTACACAGAAGTTGCAAAAGAATATAACAGAAAAACGACATTTTACCTAATTATTAAGAAACTAAGCCAGTTATCAAAAATCCGTTTCTGAGCGTTAGTTTGGATATTGTTATTACCGATACCTACATTAAAACAATAACCTGTCAAGTGCGAGTCGGACTCGCGCACTAAGGGTTCCGTACTACAACCGGAGGAATAAAACCATAAAAACCACTTTTCTTATCGAACCGCAAAACTAACTTTGTTTTAGAGGTTTTATTGTAAATATCAAAAAACTACTTATTAGATCTCGTTCAAACCAATTTTCGGTGGAAGTTTGCATGGTAATGTACATCATGTATTTTTTTTAGTTTTATCATACTCTTATTTTAGAAGTTACAGGGGGGGGGGGGGGGACACATTTTACCACTTTGGAAGTGTCTCTCGCGCAAGCTATTCATTTTAGAAAAAAATGATATTAGAAACCTTAGTATCATTTTTGAAGACCTATCCATAGATACCCCACACATATGGGTTTGATGAAAAAAAAATTTTTGAGTTTCAGTTCTAAGTATGGGGCACCCCCAAAATTTATTACATTTTTTTAAATTTTGTGTGAAAACCTTAATGCGGTTCACAGAATACATCTACTTACTAAGTTTCAACAGTATAGCTCTTATAGTTTCGGAAAAAAGTGGCTGTGACATACGGACGGACAGACGGACAGACGGACAGACGGACAGACGGACAGACGGACAGACGGACAGACGGACAGACGGACAGACAGACATGACGAATCTATAAGGGTTCCGTTTTTTGCCATTCGGCTACGGAACCCTAAAAATTATGATGATTTTAATTAGAAAGCTGACGCTTCCCGTGTGGATACCATTTCACTTTAGTCCAATTCTAGTAACCATGAGAAAACAATGCAAGTCTTAAATTTTTTATTGGAAAGGAAGTACTCAACAGTCGATTGATGAGAGTTGAAGTCGTTTTTTGTTAACTATTGTATGATTGATTGATTTTCTTATTTTCGAGAATCAATTTAAACCATGTGTTGTTCTGCAAACAACAAAGAAACGACATTTAATGTTAATTTGATCCACTTTGAGATTATTAATTATACTCTAATGTGTTTACTGTCTAGTGCAAACTCCATCTTTATTCTTCAATCGCTCTTATTGGTCGTCAGGTTATTGGTGGACCACTGGGCCAATCATCGCCAATTTCATTGACATTATTAAGACTGCTTCATCGACAAAGCATAGAGTACTTCTGTTTACGGAAGTGGTAAAGATGGGGCAAACACACCAATTAAAGAAATATATTTTCTTTACATATGTTATACTCCTTATCTTTTCTGTTAGGCGCAACTTCCAAGCTTCCCATTCCTTATCCTATCCGTTCTCGTGATACGACACATCCATCTCAACATTCACATTTCGGTCGCATGCATTTTTCTCTCATCTATTTCTTTTACCGCCCAACACTCTGACCCTGTTTCAGCTGGTCTTGTCAGAATTAATTTTTAGAACTTAAAATTGCTAATGACAAATATTTGATGTAAGTATAAGCATTTGTGTTGATACAAAATAGGTAAGTATTATTAAAGCAAATTCAAGAGAGCAAACAACCCGAATGACATCAAAACCTTTTATACATGCTTAACATGATTACCTTAACACAATCCTATTACGAAAGTATTTGTGGATACTTAGAACAAAAGGAATCTTCCTTTATTCCTGAGCTTACTGAGGACGATAAGCCTGTTAACGGTTTGTCTTTCGATTCAGTAGGCACTATAAAAATATAAATCTGTAGACGTTTGTTAAATAGGACGGAATTACGTTGTGGAGGCAATTTTATCAAAAGTAACGTTAAATATGCAACCTGATTTTACAATTCAGCTAGTTTTGTAGTTCTTAACGGAGAGTATCGTGCGGGGGGCTAGGCAAAAGAAAATGTTGTTTTTTCGTGTCGAAAATCCCATCACGAATAGTCTTCAAAAATGTAAGTTTCTCTTACTAGTTAACAGAATAGGCACGCATGCAATCACGTATATAGACTATGTATTGAACTCGTTAGCGCGAGCTAACTGAAGACAGCCCCATCTATCGAGCAATGGGTTAAAACACACATGAAAATGTAAAATGGAGTTTTGTTTTAGGTTTTACTTTGTTTCTACCGAGTGTCCCCCGACACTCACATCTTTTTTATCTGTGGGACCACTTGAGTGAATTTTGGGCTTTTACGAATCCCGCGGTGTTCCCGCGGGATTTTCCAGGGTTTCTTTATGTTAATTCAGGGTATAATCCGTCTCCATGTCTCAGTCAAATTGATTCAGTTGTTGTTGCATGTAACACACATGGGTACAAAATATTTCGTTGAACAATTTCGTAATCCGATTAAATACTTTCCTCCGTATCACATCAATTCATTGGTTTGTAAATAACCACCAGCGCTGTACAATTTTAAATCGCGTTTGGAATAATATTCTCTACATTGTGATTTGAGAGAGAATTGGATATTCACCAACGTTTTCCCGGATGTGTTCCCGCACTATCAATATCAATACCACACAATTCAATCCCCTTCGTATTTAGGTTCCACTTCACATACACACATACTTAGTTCACACTCCACTTTGGGTATTATGTAAAGCAAGTATATGACTAGTATAATAGGTGCAAATAGGATAAACAAACAGCTATTTGTTAACTTACCTTGTCAAGTTACTATCAGCAATAGTTTCGAGGTACTGAGGCGGCTAATTCTCAAATAACGCCTGAGCCGTGTTTGATTAAATTGGAAACCGCACCTTATTAAGTCTTTGTTACGTCGCTATACGGTATAATTAATATTAAGAAAAGCACGTATCTTACTAGTGTACTAGGTACAAATAGGATAAACAAACAGCTGTTTGTTAAGTTACCTTGTAAAGTTGAAATCAGCAATAGTTTCGAGGTATTCTTGCGGCTAATTCTCAAATAACGCCTGAGCCTAGTTTGATTAAATTGGAAACCGCACCTTATTAAGTCTTTGTTGCGTCTATTCGGTATAGTTAATATTAAGATGTTGCTTCATATTTCGAAATCCTATTAATTACAATATTATTTCAATAATTAATATAAGCTATCTCTTATGCAAGATGTTCTTGTCAGCCCCAGATACTAAGTAGTAAATATTGTAGTAGAGTAGAGCGGGAGATAATATAGTTTGTCGAGGATTATAATAATATTTGAATCATAAATGCACGGTTAAATTTTAATGAACTTAATTTACTAATTAATTATCACGAAACATAGAATATCAGTGACGTTATAAAATAAAATATTTAACCACAAAGCGAGACAAACGGGTTATTTCCATTAAATTATGTCGGTATTTTGTACCGCCCGCAGCCAGAAGTGGTTCGATACTAAAACCTTTTACGCTAATGATTTTTGTAGGCAAGTAGATAAAATATATAAAGAGGTACCTATTATTTGATTATTATTTATTAATATTGTTTCATTTAAGTGAGCGTCATAAAATCCAACATATTTTCATACTATTTTTTGGACTCTAAATATTTATTTAATGTACTGAAATCTAATACGAGATCAGTGGAGGCGATTAACAATATAACTAGGTATGATATAAATAATCCCTGTTTGCAAACCGTATGGTCATCAGATTGTGACCCAAGTATTTTGGCTGCGTAAGCTCTGTCATACAACCCAGTGGATTACCTGCTAATCCTCGCTGCTTTATTATTAATTCCGCAGTGTTGGTAAATAAAGTCGCAGCACAAACTTTAGTAGCGCCGACTACCTGAATGTTCTAGAATCTAGATATTATACCTACCTTAACAGAAATCTGTATATGTATTATGGATACAAGGAAAACTGACTGATCTATCAATAAATAGCTTAAACCACTTTACACATCGTGACGTTTTGCAACTTTATAATGTAATTATTCCCTTTGCAGGTATGAATTTTTTGAAATTTATATAATCGAGTGTGAGTGACGGACGGATAGGACGAACGGACTGATTGTGTTTTTTTGTTAATAAATTAACGTATTATGTATAATAAGGTGGTGTCAAATTATCTGCCACCGTTCCAGGAGGTGAATGTGCCATAGGTATACATTATACTAATAGTGAAGAAATCTCAGTCCCCAGGCTCAATATTTTTTTATTTTTTATTAAAAATTACGTTGCAACCCAAGGTCACTGCTCTCACGCCGCGCCCAAACAGCTGATTTCCGTTACGACGATAACTGTACTAAACATGTACTCAAGTTTGACTGATGGACGTGTTTATGCAACATGATGCGATATGTTAATAAAATTTAATTGAAAAAAAATTCCCCACTCTGTCAAAATCGCATAAGTTACATTCGATTCGTATACGAATTTATATAATCGAGTGTGAGTGACTGGCGGACTGTCAAACTTCATATATGAAGCAGAGCACGTCATAGTGGATTGCAATATCTATACTAGGTAAACCGCTATAAATGACCCTACATGGTCTTCGGGACGCGGGGCGAGAGCCGCTCAACCAATCAGCAAGTCTGTCGCCGTCCGCCGGCAGCGCTGACGTATCGTTATAGCTAATCGCATCACCAGCCCCGCGTCCCGCAGACCATCAAGAGGGTCAAAGTTTGTAGCGGTTTACCTATATGTAGTCGAATTATAAAGGCTGCTCCACAAACGTCGGTTCTCATGTGGTTGTTCTTCGTTGTCGCAGGTGACTTGATGGACGTGCTGGCGCTGTTCACGTCGTCGGTCAACTTCGTGCTGTACTGCAGCATGAGCCGGCAGTTCCGCTGCACGTTCGCCCGCCTCGCGCGCAGGATGCTCTACGCGGCGGAGGAGCCGGCCAAATGCGGCGTCAAACTCGAACCCACCACGCAGGTACGGTGAAGGTACTCGTGTACTAGTATCACTTGTTTACTGGCCTACTTTTAATAGACGTAAACGCAGGACCCGGTGGTCCGTGCGAAAATATGTCGCCTGGTGTCAAGAATGTTTGTTTTGACACCAACAGTGTCAGTTGTAAGCCGAACGCAGTATTGTGTATGGACTGCGGTCCACGCCACAGATAATTGTTATTAGTTCGCAGTCCGGATTTCCACAGGGACAATTTCCGCCATGTTGCGGCGTATTATATGCGGTATGAAGAAGGTGGACGTAAAATGTTCCGATGGGCTTATCCTCAAGTTCATATCGGTGCTACAGTGCTACTTAGGTATAAATAAATATCGCACCCCACTGGAATACTTCACTGTAGGGTTAGTACAGGTTTTACCTGAACTTTCGAGTCGACTCGCTTAGAATAAACGGATTTCTCCATTACTATCTATACCATCATACAAACGCTTAGCTGATAAGGATCTTTTGTTCGAATCGCTTGCGCACTGCACGTGCAACCAATGTGGTTTGTGTTCGGTGTTTTGCGTGTCCTACCGACAGTTTTTCGTTCTGTGTTTGTTTATTCCCATAAGCTACTTTCTAGTTTTTAGTTATAATTTAACCTTACTATGTATATTATGAATTTTACCTGTATGTATATTAGTGTATTTTAAGGAGGAATGTGCAGCGCCCCGACAAGCCGCCGAGGCTTAGGGGTGCCAAGAAAACAACGTGTAAATATGTATTTTTATTTGATTAAATAAATAAATAAATACAAGTTCACAATATTTCCGCTTGGATCGCTGGATTTCGATGTATGGAGAAATCCGTTCTGTTTATTCCAAGCGAGCTGACTTGAAAGTTGCGCAAAAACCTATACTAACCCTACTGTTCACCAAGGGGAGAAATAACCGATTACCAACGAGGGTGTAATTTGAGCACCCGACTAAGGAATTCCTTGTTATTCGTCCAGCTCTTCCTTAATTCGTAAACGATTTTAATGTTTTTTTAGTGTGTACGGTTCAAAAACGGTTTTCATTTTCAGTTGCGTGATTGGCATATACTTACCAAGAACTGGAAAATGTAGCTATCTTACGGGGCTTGTTAATTTTGTCAATTCCATACCAATAACTGCTAAAAAAATTATTATAATTGATAATTTAATAAATTATCGTGTGAGAATCATAAATTTTTTAATTATTTATTTTTATTTCATTAAAAATAAATAATTAAAAAATTAAAAAACACGACTGCCCTGTTTTAAAACGAACTAAAAAGTAAAAAACAAGTTATTTTAGTTCATCTGCATATTGACAAAGGGAAAAGTGGTCAAATTTCTCATTAATTAAAACAGATAAACTCATATTATGGCAGTCGGGGGACCGTTCTGAGGAACACCTTCTATTCTAAGAGGTACCCCATTTGTTCTGTACCCCATTTGTCCAAATCGGTTCAGCCATTCAAAAGTTATGGTGGAATAAAGAAACTCACATACATACATACATACATACATACATACCTGAACCCTAAAAACATTACACTCCTTTTTTTTGGGCAGTCGTGTAAAAACTAATTTACTGATACTGTTCTATAGTACTGAATTTTCTGTAGCAGATAGAAACATACTTTCAAAAATATTAATATTCTTTTATGGATATAGCTGCGATTGAAAATAACACGATGATAGGTAATATGATATTCCGGTGTAAGTACGATGCTTTGAACAAAATCACTTTCCTATTATAGGTCCGATCGAAGTACCAGCGCCGGGTAAAATCACTGTGTGGTGGAAAATCCTGCTATATTTTCCATCTTTTCATTTTCAGCATTTTATAAAATAGGAAAAATGTTTTGAAGGACGTTATGATGTTTTGAAGAATGTTTTGGTATTATTTTAAAACTTCCTCGTATGTATTCGTTACGAATTTTATTATTTACTTATTAAAGTTTTCATATTATTTTAGATTAGATTCTTACCAACTCCTTACTCCTCCTACTAATCCTTGTTTATTAGAATGATAAAAACAAAACATATGAATGTACTTTATTAGTCCAGATTGCAGTACGGTATTTATTACATATGTGTTTAAAACTGAAAGAAGTATTAAATACTGTATGTAAGTACTCACTGCTCATACATCTTTAATGAAAGCACGAATAACTCATATTTATGACCGCACTAGAGGGACTTACGAGTATGAGCTAAGACACGAACGATATGAATCCTCCCGAGCATACACCTGCTATCGCTATAAAATAGGTTTTTTTTTTTTTTTTTTTTTATTTATTTAAATCAAAAAAATTCATGCACAAGTCCAAATTACAATATCTCGCCAAACTATGATTAGTTTATTGGCGAGGAGGCGCTCTTTACATTTAGTTCTAGTGCATCTAATTATTATACTAATTAAACTACAATACTTACTATATATACAACTAATTAATACTAAAAATACTACTTATACTTATCTAATACAAATTTTTGCAAAAAAAAAAAATTATGTACAAAGAATTAACGCTTGTACTTTTATTTTATATTATCTACTACATATCATAAAATATATTTTATAAATAATTATATCATATCAGCTTGAGTTCTCAAGCAGATGCTCTTTCAGCTTCTTCTTGAGAACCCCTGGGCTGACCTTACTCTCTGTTCTGAGCCAATCTATCTTATTATAAATTTCGGGTACTTTGTAGCTGGTTAACCTTTTACCATAATAGTTACATACTTTTGGCACCATAAATCTTGTCTTTCTATTACTTCGGACGTTATTCCTTAGTTTAATAAATATTTTATAGTTATTTGATACATAATAATTCTCTTTAGCTATTTGGTAGACAACTTTGCTGTGTATTGGTAATATCTTAAGGTCTTTAAATATGCTTTCATAATTTCCTTCATACTTTTTCTTTTCTTTTTTTCCTATAACATGCTTTAATAGTCTAATTTGTAATTTTTTAATTTCATTCAAATAGGTATTGAATGTCCTACCATACACACTGAGACCGTAACTGATCACTGAGTCTGCTAACGCGTAGTATACTACTAGTTTATTTCGTTTACTTAGCACACGATCAAGTACGGACCGCAGTTTGTTGCACACTACCCCTATGTGAGTTTTCCAATTGAAATGTCTATCAACATGCAACCCCAGGTATTTATAATTATCTACGTACTGAAGATTTTGACACATACATGAGATCTTATTTCTATGCAAGCAATCGTAAGTATGACCAGCAATACCAATATCCCTATATTGAACCAAGTTAGCCCGTTTATTGTAGGGCGAGTATATATGCATGCATTTTGTTTTTTCCATATTAATAATGATGCCATTGTCATGCGCCCATTTCGTTATATTTTCAAAATCTGATTGAATATTTTCGCGCGCCTCACTCACGTTCTTCGACGCGAACAACAGGCACATGTCGTCGGCATACATATATACTCGACACCTCTCGACAACATTAACTACACTGTTAACCAGCATCAGGTAACCCACTGGACCATATATTGAGCCAGTCGGCACCCCTGAGGTAACACTCCACTCATCACCCGTTGTCCCATCTACGGAAGTGCGTATGGTTCTGTCCGACAGGTAATTACGGAACCACTCATTTGTAGGGCCTGCAATGCCACACTCTTGCATGGCTAATAGTAACACCCCCTTGTCCAAAGTATCAAACGCCTTCTTGTAATCAATAAACAGGGCTATCACTTGTTTCCCACTATCTAAGTAGCTATTGATTTCATCTGAAAATTGAGTTAGGGCTGTCACAGTACTCCGACCTTTCCTAAACCCGTGCTGCGCGTCTGTTAATATGCCGTATTTTTCTAAAAATTGCGAGACCTGACCAACGACCACTTTCTCCACTATTTTATTGATTATGGATAAAATGACTATCGGCCTGTAGTTTGCGTATTCAAGATGGCTACCACCTTTATAAATAGGTCGTATGATAGCCTTTTTTAACTCATCTGGATATAACCCTTTTTGAATACACAAATTGACAAAATTTGCCAGTACTGGGCTCAACCGATCTGCAACCAACTTTATGTCTTGCACCCTAATCTTATCAAAGCCAGGTGCTTTTTCATTGCTAAATTTCCTAATTATTTTCCTTATTTCTTTAGAACTGACTTTTACATACCTAAAAGACACCGCGCACTGATTTACATAAGTGCTTCTTTCTAAAAACTTTACAGAGCAGTTGTGCTTGATTTTTTCTATTTCTCGCGTAAACACCTTGGAGAACTCATTACATATATTATACATACTATTTATTTTACCTAAGTATCTTTTAATTGTATTATCCACATTTGGCTTAATTCTTCCTAACCAGCTATTAATAGTTATCCAGACTTTTCTATAATCCCCATTACAAATTTTAATTTCCTTTCTTCTGTAATCATTTTTTGCAACATTTATAAGTTTATTGACTTTATTTCTAAATTTTGTATATTCTAAACGTCTATTCATATTATCCGGTGAAGATTTCCATAAACGAAATAACTTGTCCCTCTTAACAATCATAGCATATAGCTTTTTATCAATCCATGGCTGTGTCAGCCTAGTTGATCTCACAGTTTTCTGTAACATACTATCCTTATATATACCCGTAAATACATTATACAATTTACTAAATAGCAATAGAGGACATAAAATAATTAAAAATTGAGTCCAGTCATAATTATCTAATTTTTCGTACACTAATTTATCACATAAAACGTACTTTTTCCCACACTTACTCGTACCTTGTTTATCTAACTCACGGTCAAAGTCGAGCGAAATACCTATAATGTGGTGATCCGAAATATCACATTCAAGTAAAAAAGAAGCGGCCGGCGCACTCACATGCTTCCGCAGCTGTCCTGCTCGCACCCATACGTGGTCGATGCACGACTGGTCGAGACGCCCGTTGACGATCGCTGCGCGAGTCACCTCCGTAGTAGGTATTGCACATTGCAAGCCGTGTTCGCATAGAATGTTTTTGTAACTGATTGAAGTTGCATTCATCTTAACTTCTGATATATCGATGTTTACGTCACCGACAAGAATTAGGTCCTCACCTTTTGGAATGTCTTTCAATAAAACATTTATTTGCTCTAAGAAGTGCAACTTATTTTTGCTCGGAGGCCTATACAACGCGATAATATGAACTGAAGTATTTTCAATTTTTAACATGCCGTAGATAGTTTCGGTCGCCGTGGTTTTAGATTCTTTTATACTAAAGTTTAGGTACTCACTCACATACATTAGCAGTCCTCCGCCTTTACTTATCTGTCGTGTTCTGGCATAAGAAGTAAACCCCTTCAACGTGAATAGCGGCACTTCTTCATCTTTTATATTAATTTCTGATAATATTAATATATCTATATTATACTTAATTTTATCTAGTAGTACTAATAACTCGTTGAAATGCTTTCTCAAGGATCTTATATTTAAGTGTAGTATGCTAATTTTTTTCGTTCTATATTTATTGGTTTTATACCACGATTCGATGTTGTTATATCTAGTATATTCTATATCTGTAAGGATATCCATTTTATTTGTGAATATATAGGTACAAACGGATTAAGGAATAAATAAAACTCCTTCTAAGTCCTCAGCCAGTAATCTTTTCAATATCTTTGTCGTTCTTGATTTTAAATATTTTGTTGCTGTCCTCCTTGCGTGCTAATATGTTTGAGTTTTGAATCCATACATACTTGCAAATTCCTTTTAGCTGCGTTTTAGCAGCCCAGAATAGTTGCCGCTTAAAACGCGGCAGGTCCTCGTTGATGTAGATGGGTTGGTCGCTTTTATTTTTGTAGAGATCCCTATTAGTGATTTGTGTTTTTCGGGAGTGAATCCATTGGTCTCGGGCAGATTTGGTCTTTAGGGTTACGATAATTGGTTGTGGTTTTTTATCATCAGGTTTTTCTCGTCCTACCCTATAACTGTCTTTGATATTCTCCAATAATAAATAATGATAATAATATCAATTCTGATAACAGAGCATCTCGTGGAAGCCATTCGTTTTTCAGAATCATAAGTAGCGTATGCCTATAAATAATTATGTACAACAAAACAATTTATTAATCGATTCAGGTATTTCCTGAAACTCCCCTAGGTAGAAAGTAGAAACCTACCTACCAGTCATATATAGAGGTACCATATTATATTATGGCTGCATCGAATTTGTTTCATATGGGTGAAAAATATACCTCTATATATACAGGGTTATACTAAAAATACCAAATCGCTCTCGGCCGGTAGTTGTTAACCGACTTCAAAAAAAAGGAGAAGGTTCTCAATTCGTCGGAATCTTTTTTTTTATGTATGTTCCCCGATTACTCGAAGATGAGTGGACCAATTTAAAAATTCTTTTTTTGTTCGAAAGGGTTCACAAATGGTCCCATAGTCACCAAGTCAGGATCTGATGATGGGATCCTGGAGAAATCGAGGGAACTCTTCAAATTTTATAAGCACACTTGAAGTGATCTGGGTATTGTTTGAAAGAGTAATTTATTCCAGGTTGTCCAATGGTCATCAAGTCGGGATCTGATGATGGGATCTTGGTAAAATCGAGGGAACTCTTCAAATTTTATAAGCACACTTGAAGTGATCTGGGTATTGTTTGAAAGAGTAATTTATTCCAGGTTGTCCAATGGTCATCAAGTCGGGATCTGATGATGGGATCTTGGTAAAATCGAGGGAACTCTTCAAATTTTGCTAGTTTACTTGAAGCGATAGTAACTATAAAAAATACCTAATATTTTTTATAGTTACTATTGCATTTCCTTGCAGTCATCAAGTAATGACTGTATTCATCAAGTCAGAATCTGATGATGGGATCTTGGAGAAATTGAGGGAACTCTTCAGATTTTAGAAGTATACTTCCAGCGATTTGGGCATTTTTTCCAATGCCTTGCGCATTACTTGTTTTCTCCGTATTGTCGATAATTTTGTCGTTTCTTTGCACATTAAGTTTTATAATACGAAGGACTGTTAATGATTGAACAAAACATTGCCCGACTTCGAATTGGTGTACATTAAAAATTATTTCACTCTTTGTAGTGGCATTTGAAGTTGGTTTTTTGGAAAGAATTTTCCATTTTATTTACATTAACACTAACAACTTTTGTTCTACGACTTTTCAAAATTCAGTATTAATTTATTCCATACAAACAAATGTTATTTCTGTAAAGTGACATAACACGTTGCGGTTTCGCGCCGCGATTTCGTACGCAGCCGCCGCGCCGCGCGCTGCGCCGTTGCCACTTGCCGATGTTACATACATTGCAGAGTAGGAACAAGTAGAGTATCTCTGTGAAATATTGAATATGTTATATTTCTCAAAATATCGAGTAAAAAAAGTCGTAAAACAAAAGTTGTTAGTTTTAATATAAACGAATACAGGCCGAGAGTGATTTGGTATTTTTTATATAACCCTGTATATCTATCAAAAAATGTGAGAAATTATTAGTCCCAGTTCTTATTTCTGGCCAAACTAGTTTGTCCTAATGGTATTCTACAATAGAATAGGGTTAACAATTACTTCGTTTTACGCACACATACAATTCAATATAGTGTTAACTAGTTTGATCTTCACAAAATCGTTTGGCCTGATATCCAGTCTAGCTCTCAAATATCGATCATTAAATTTGGTATATTCATAATATACTTAAATCCTTCGCTAAATTACGTAAGTAAGTATTGCCAATTTTAATGACCATTGATTGCAAAAACTAGTAACTAGTCCCTTTCGGACGACAACGAATTACATGAAAAAGAGAACCCGGTGATACCTTTTTACTTTATTGTTTCAGCTTTCTCATTAGGGTGGGTAGCGGGGTGTCAAGTGGCGTCTTCGAATAAATGAGCTCACTGATAGAATACCTGTCAGCAGCTACGCAAACAATATTCAGAGATTAATTTCCCGGGCTGAATAATCCGTTAAACGATTCTCGCTTATAAAAGCTGTCAACAGTAAATTTTGAAGTGAAAATAATCATGGTTTAGCTACATTCCTTTTGAGGCACCTTCCCCCCATCCCCTCCATTTCTGTAATGATTTATGTTTTGCCACTGTATAGATATAGTTGTTGTAGAGGATTTCTTTTCAACCGGCTTCAAAAACGTTGGAGGTTCTCAATTCGACTGTGTTTTTTTATGTTTGTTACATCATAACTTTTGACTGGGTGAATCGATTTTGGTCATTTTTTTTTTATTAGCAAGCTGACGCTTCCCACACGGGAAGCGTCAATTTTAGTATAGTCCTGTTCTGATAATGGTATCCATGACAAAAAGTCTTTTAATTGGAAGAGGAGAGAGGATTGGAGAATTTTTAAGTAGTTTGATGAGAGTTGAAGTCGGTTTTTTTGGCAATTAATTATCCTAATATTATGTTGTATTTCTCTTGACGCAATTCATTAGTGTCGTGATTAAAAATTGTGTAATATGTATATTAGTGGTTGTTTTAGACAGGAAACTTAAAGTGAAAGGTTGTTCCATGTGGTATAAGTACTAGGCGATAATCAAGGAAAGAAGTAACAAAATGTCCCTTTGTTCCAGGTCACTGGCCCTCTATAGCGACAGATCCCCGCCCTCGTCAGGGTGGTGGAGGAGAGTGTTATATAGATTTGAACAGGTAAAAAACTTAGAGTGTGAGAAATCTACCTTTATACTCAACAAATTCACATTTTTTTTAATATTCAATTCATAATACAAAAAAATCTTTAATGACTATGCAATTAGCAAAAAAAACGTAATTTAATTAATTAGGATGAGGGTAGTTTTGAATTGGTTTTATCTTCAACCCTTATTTGGCACTTTAACAAAAAAAAATATTGACGTAAAGCATTCCTTTCATAACAAAATAATAGGTTAATCTTTCATAACAAAATAGTAGGTTACTTATTTACAACTTTTGACAGTTTGTTAATTGAATACTTGTAACTTTTTCAATTATTATTGCGAGTTCCCTAAGGGTTTTTGTTCCTGTTCGTTACAATGATTTTCCCTCTCACAAACATTTCAATACTTTTATCAAGTTGTTTCCATGTTTTATTCCAAAACTCCTTTAGTTTATGTAGGTATGTATAACTTTACCTTTGATTTTATTTGTGCAACCGGCGCTAGCTTTTCTGTGTATGAATCAACGTACTTATAGGTACCTGATAGATCCCAAAGCTACACTATAAACACGATATGGGCAAGACTTAAAATAATTTATTATATATATTGTACTAAATATCACTTACTTACTTAATATGCACTTACACTTACTTAATACTTACTTACTTAATTAATAAACACACAGTGTACTGTGTGTTTATTAATTAGTTCAGCTTCAGCGATAAAAAAATTATGAGAAAAATAATACTTTCATCGAAATTCTCGAGGGTGCGAATTTCATAAATAAATTCTGTCCTCTTTTTCACATTTTTGCAGACTACACCGCCGCAACTAAAATTTATTTCTCTTCTCCTTTTACTCTTCATTTTCATTCAAGATTAACGAGTACACATTTCATCTTTAATTAATTTACTTCTTACAGGGATAAGATAACAAAGTTGACAAGGAATTATTAAATTTTGCAAAAAGACAAGGATTCAGTGGCAAAAATCAGCTAAGGATATCTTCGTTACTGTATACTCAATGGTGTGTAAATCACAATGCACACTTGACTGATTTACTCACGATAATTAAATTTTGCCTGTCTAATGTATATTATCTGGCCTAGTATCGTAACTAAGTAATAATAATTATAAAAAGTCATCCTGTTACAGTTAAAAACTGCTAAACGGGCAACATTTACCTACCGATAAAACTGCGAGTATGGCAGTACTTGTAAGTAGGTATAAAGGTCGGAATAGGGAGCGGGAACAGGAATGAAAACTTCACATGAATATCGAGTAAAATTCGCTAGTAGCTAATCCAATGATTATGCAAAAACTGCAAGGCATTAATAATGTTTTTTTCTTTGCAGGAACTTCTCGGCCTGTTTGGATCATATCTTAATATATATAAATCTCGTGTCACGATGTTTGTCCGCGATGGACTCCTAAACTACTGAACCGATTTAGTTCAAACTTCGTGAATATCTGTCATTTGGTCCAACTTGAGAGATAGGATAGTTTTAATCTCAAATTATAGTCGCAATTTTAATTTATTAATATAACAAAAGCTTTAGCCACAGCAACGCGTGGCCGGGTCAGCTAGTTATAATAGAAGATTTTCATTACCTAATTTATTATTAGTTTATTTATTTTTTATTCATTAAATAGATACTGGAATCTGTCATAAGTGTTATTTCTAACGTCTTAAGTTAAAAAATTTAGATAGATAATTGAAACTAGTCTTTGTGTCTTTTGAGCCCAAGACGCAAGAACTAGCCTAGATGTAGCGTCTAACTAATGCCTAAAAAGTTCATGGCTTTAGAACTAAAAATAAATACCTATGCAAATTCTTAAACTGTAAACTTATACCTACTTAGGGTCCAAAAAATGTTAAAAAGTCCGAAGAATTATATGTTACTATTGTACATAATTATAAATGTGTGTTTTAAAAGAAATAAGTTGTGCATTTAAACCTATTATTATCATCTCTCATGATTCTCGATTACTTGGATGTCACTTTATTTACAATTTTGTATATTTACAATTTTTATATTTTATACGTTGTACATTGATGTAAAATATCTACTCTCTTGTGTTTAAAATATAATTATGTCTCATTAAATGTACCTATTGAATTCAACTTTTTTTCCTTTTGTTTGACCTTAATTAAATATTATCATAATCAAACTGTGATTACAGATTAGGTGAGTGACCTTAGGTAAGAAGTGTAGTAGGTATAAATACCCATATGTCTAGTATAAATTATGACGACAAAAAGTAGCAGGATAGATTAATTAGTTTTGCTATAATCCGCGACTTGAAAAGATTCTGTATTTTACAATATGCAGGAACACTGCCGATACGAATCACCACACACTACGATTTCGCATTGTGAAGTCAACATCTCCTCAGGATGTCCCGGTGTCGGGATGAAATTGTCTATGTTAACTTTATTTAATTTACCATAATTATTTTGCGAGTTATAATGAAACATAGGTTTCAAAATTATTCTGTCAATATTTATTATTATTTTTAATTTTATGATTAAATAGATAATAAAATAGATAACTTATTAAAATAAGATAGATTTTAATAAAATAGATATAAAAAGTAGAGCCGTGGAACGCACTGTAGGTTTCTGACATGGGCAATACCTATCACTTAAAATCAGGTAACTCTTCTCACCATTAATTAATTCTTATATTAAAAAAAGGTATTTAAATATGTCCAGTGACGTTTATTACATGTATGCCAAGTAACTATAAGCCATCTTTCCGAGTATGCAGTATGAGTACATCCAACTTTTTCTTGTCTGGTTGGATCGTGGCCAAACCCAGATGTTCGTGATGTGGATGTAGAACCAATATCTGCGTTTGCAACTAAATAATTACATTAGCTGGCAGTTCGCTTAGATTAATGGAAAGTGGGAGCCTGAGTGGCGCAAACTTTACTTTATTCGATTGCTCCACTGCAAATGTTGATCAAGTAATTCGGTTTTTAGTAGGAATCTTGTAAAGAGGACATCACTAGCCGTACTTCCAGATCCTGTAATAAATACGTTAGACTAATTAAACTTCACTTTAATTAGTCTAACGTAGTATTTCAGTATTTATAACGGTTCAAAGACCCAAATGTCCATTATAGTTACTCGTACATAATTCATGACTAGTAAATACGACGGTGGGTAAAAATAAATATTACCTGAGGCTTTTAATCGAATAAACTAATCTTTAAAAAATATAATGTCTCTCTTTAGAAGATATCGATAGCTTTATACTTATTCGACCAATAATACCAATATAGTTAAATCAATAATTTCAATCAAGAAAGCTTAAATAATGGCATTGTGTGGCAGAGCAACTTTAAATTGTTTCTCTAACGCTTTAGAATTAAAACTTTTCTTGGATTTTTATTATTGGAATTCTGCTATAAAAGTTAGGTATTACTGCCTAGCACTCCCCGACATCGTAAAGTTTATAACTCTCTCAACTGCCAACCAAAAGGTCTAATCTCTAAGTTTTACTCTACGGTTTCCTTATTAACAGAAAAGTTGAAATACCTATTCTACCAACATAATTTTATAGACTTTGTTTTATTTTGGCTCAATCAGTTTTTTAGGGAATCATGGCATAGTGACGTCCTTTGTAATCGCTTTGTCGTTAATTCATCCTTCGACGTGTTTCTATATCAGAAGCAAACAGTCGCTGCCCGCGAGTCAATAAAATGGAATGCCTGCTGCCTGGAAAGGCCTGAATATCTACATATCAATAAGAAGAAAAGTACTAAATATCTACAGAACTCAAACCAATAAATTCGATATCGTTTGGCTGTGACAACGCTAGCAAGAAAAAGTTCTCAACGTTCCCCCAGCGGAAAACGTTTTTGGAGGATATCTCAAAAACTATTAGGTTGACAAATTTATAATTTCGGGGACATTTACAGGGCTTAATTGACTAAATATTTGCATACTTAAAATTAAGAAATTCGACAAAATTCCGCTGGGAGAACGCACACGCCGCGCCGATACCCCGAAAACTCAAGCTTGCATGAGTTTTCGGGGTATCGATATCGGCGCGGTTTGCCATTGCCACAGTCGAAATTAAGAGGATTTATTGAATTTATTTTTGTCTTTCTCTCTTATCTTTGTCTTTTTGTAGTTTCCGATAGAAAGTAGAAAAACTAAGAATTTGGAGCAACTTTTGGAAGAACTTTCTATCGAGAAAATTTTGTCCAATCGTGTTTCTGCTTCTAAGCGATTTTAGATTAAATACCCAAAATACATGACGTTTAATTTTTAAAGTAGTCTTTATAGTTTTTAAATAAAACTTCATTCAAAATCGCTTAAACACGACTTCTATGCCGTCAAGACTGCATAGTTCGAGCCCCTATGTATAAATGTCGATCAAAGTATACAACCACCTCCCTAACCATATCAGGAACGAGAATAAAGAAACAATTAATAAAATCGCTTAAGGACTACCTCATAAAAAATACTACTCTGTTGTAAATCGGTCCCCCGAAGAAGAACAACTCCCTAACAAGGCATGGAAGCTGATAATAAATCAAATATACCTACTTTTGGCCGGATTTAAAAACGGCTTTTGTGGAATTAGAGTAAATGCAGATTATGGAACGACTAACACTCGTAATATAGTCGAATAACAGGTGTATGGATGGATGATGAGTCAAAAATTATGAGCAAAGTATCTTGAAACGAAATAAAAGGTGCATACCTACAATCTACATAAGTATAATTATTTTTTAAATCGCGTTTTCATGAAATCTCCTCCATAAACGAATTTTGCCTGCTCAATGAACTGTAATTGACACAATATGTTCATATAATACGAATACGTTATGCCGGTTTTTACGTAAATTAACTTTCAACTCGAGTGTATAAAATAATTTAAATGCTTTAAAAACAAAGTATTTACGTTCGAAAACCGCAATTTTCACGAGGCGGAGTTCCATTTGCTAGCACTTATCTGAGCCCTCGTAACTTTTACAGGTCAACTTTTATTTCAGTTCCCACTTGACATAACGACCAACTGCAGTGTTTATGGTTTATTTTTAACGTTATCTTAAGCATTCTTTAAATAGCAGTTCTATAATGGAATACCTATTCTGAATATTTATTATTTGGTCTTACATAAATCTGGTGACAATAGTTAGTAGAAAATATTAATTTGTTTGCTATAATCCGCTGCCTGAAACTGGAAAGTATATGTATGGCCCAACATGTAGGATCAAGTCAAGCACCATCATCAAACTCAAAAACGAAAGCAAAGTTCCCAAGGATCCGGGACATCCTCATCCTCATCCTCGCATGTTGATTTCACAATGCGTGATTCTAATTTTCAGACCACAAGAAATGAAACGTAAAAATCTACCATTTTCCCATTTCCGGAGAAGTTTTGTTATAAACAATGTGACACGAGAATTATATTTTAGAAAAAATACCTAATTGAAAATAGCTGTTTGTGGGAAAGAGTTCATTGAAGTAAAAGGGACTCCTGAAGGGAAAGTTCTTGTTTTTGTTCCGACTAGGACAATTCGCCACGATGCATAAATTAAACGCAAGGTTCATTTGGCGAATCACACTTGAGTTTTTGCTGTAATTGAATCCTCATTGTCCAGTTTCGACCGACGCGAGGTGTCGATGCGAAGTTAAAATGGCGTCATAAAGTTAGGAGCGATAAAATGCGGTTTTATGGTTTGCCAATGCTATATGAACATATCGAACTTTATCGTTTACCAATCCCGCATTTGTTAGAGCATTTGAATTTTAGAATCCAGAAACGCTTTGTTCGTTTATTTACTTTACTGGGATGGTTTTTGGGTGTAGGTTGGAATATGGAGCCAATAATATTATAATAGCTCGTATAATCTCATTTTAACCAATGATATCATTTTATCATTTATGGTTTGAAATTACGATCTAATTTTATTTCACTAAATATTTAGGACAGATCTTGTAAAAGATGGATGGATTGCTACTACAAATATTTAAAAAAGCGCAATGAATACCATGGAGATGGCAGTCTCCGACCATCAACAAAGGTTTGTAGCGCCAAAGAAAATATAAGGTAAGTGAGAATTTCGCTAAAATGTATGATAATTTATATGTTTGTTTGTTTTTTTATCGCAACGCCGCAACTACTAAACCGATTTGGCTGAATACAACATAGGTGCCCTAGATTAACATTATATTTACTTTTTGTCCTGAAAATCCATGGATCCCAAGGTATTTGTTTACACATCGCAATCTAGCCCCAAAGTAAGCGATAGCTTGTGTTATGGGTACTAGATAACTGATAATCATACATACATACTAATAGACATAAATATAATATACTGAAAAACACCCAGACACTGGAAAACATTCACGCTCATCACACAAACATTTACCAGTAGTAGGAATCGAACCCACAACCTCCGACGCAGACGGCAGGTTCACTGCCATCAATGATGAACGTCCTTTGTTATAGCAATCTCTATAGATTGCTATAACAAAGGCAGCAGCTGGAGATGGAGATTATAGCTGCAGCTATAGGTAGATATGCTATAGGAAACTTAATTATTGTAATTAGGGCTAAAGATTAGGAAAGGGAGAGGGAACGGGCAATCCACGATTCCCTAAATGAATTCACGCAGGCGGAGCCGCGAGCAATAACTAAGACACTTGACCCAGCTTTAAAATGAAGCTCGGTTATTTTAAACACAGGTACCCTGGCAATGGAATTTCTAATCACGACCCTCCGTAACAACGGATATCTGAGCGGAATCTGTGTCACTAGGTGATCAATATTTTGCACGGTACCCTGATAGTAGAGTGCCTACATCACCTACATTTATTGTAACAGAAAAAAATAATCCCTTTTTCAGATTTTTGTCTTGATATTTTCATGTCTTCTTTCTAAAAATGTTTTCTTATGTCGATATTTTCATGTCTTCTTTCAGAAAATATTTTCCACTGTCGATAACTCAGAATACAGAAAATTCTGAGGTCGATAATTACCAATACTTAGATATTTAGAAATAAGTTTATGGTAGGATCATTTTTATAAAACCTTAATCATGAACATGTTCGTGGAAGCCCGCGTCGCCACCACACCTTGCTTGTTATTTAATTTATTTCACGTTAACTACGTAAAGAATTTTTAAAAATACACGCCTTCATTAGCACATATTATCATGTCAAAGCGAAGTGGGTAGCGTTTGTGCCCATGGGACGCATTACGAGACAATGCCTGCCTACTACCACGTACATTTTAGTAAAACATCACTGTTTTTCAGGAACTCTATGAACCAACAACGTAGGTATAATAAGACAAGTTGGATATTTCAATCCACGATGACACGCCCCTCTCTGTCAAAACCGCTTATGTTTCATTCGATTATCGTATGGAGTCTGACAGAGTGGGGCGCGTCTTCGTGGATTGAAATATCTATACAAGGATATAAACAACAGGTTCTTGAATTCTGCCGTCACTCTCCTTTTCCTGTTAAGGTGATATACTGATTTCATTTTTGTCTTTACCTTTACGAATAGGTTGGAGGGTGTGACAATCAGTGTCGCGGAAAAATATAACAGTAAAAAAGCTTCCAAGTGCGAGTCGGACTCGCGCACCGAGGGTTCCGTACTACATCAGAAAAAGTAAAACCATAAGAATCAATTTTTTTACCCCGAATCGCAAACTTAACTTTGTTTCTTGAGGTTAATTGTTAATACCAAATAAAGTATAATCGATACCGAGTTGATTTTATTATTTTTTTTCGTAAAAAACACTCATCCCTATTTAGACAGACAGACAGACATGCATACAGACAGATAGACAGACGGACAACAATCTTATGAGGATTCTGTTTTTTTTCTTTTGAGGTACGGAATCCTAAATCGTCGTTTTACCTAATTACTAAAAAACTAACTGGCTTAGTTATCGGCTTAGTTTTTTGGTAATTAAACACACATACACATCCGTTTCTGAGCGTTTTTGCATATTATTATTACCGACACGTTTAAACCTAATTTAAAATTACATCAATGGATGTAATTATTGTAATTGTAATTTATGTACTAGAATAGTAGCTTCCGATAAAATGAGAAAAATGGAGATTTTTTTAGCAACTTTTAGAACTTTGTATCCAAAAATCCGATCAAGTTTACTCCATTCCACTAAAACAGCCCTATTATGAAATACCAGTGAAATACCGGCGCAAATCAGGAGATCTGTTCAGGAAATCTAAAGGGTTTAGTGTTGGACACCGTCGGACTGAAACGAACCGAAACTTTCGAATTATATGTCGTAGATATATGTCATATCGTAACTCTCGAATTATCTGTCACAGATTGGTGTGATGTGGGTCTCATTTACTATTTGAATGTACTGATGTATAGAGCAACTGTCGATTATTTCAGCACATATATTTTCTCGAGTCATATTAGACATCTATGGGCTTAATTTGGTGCTAATATAACATACCGCCTAAAGTGGAAAGAAAAAACCTTTTTATTCAGTTGTATTTTTGTATAAGGATGCGAACTATTTCCTATAATACTTATTATATGAGAGACGATAAACTACTATCTACATTTGCTGACGTTTAATTATAATAGAGAAGTACCTTGTCTAACAATGTTTCCTAATTTCGGTAGTTAGGTATTCGGTGCTAGCGAACTAGTGAACTTTTAGCATAGGTAATTCATGTAATTGTCCATATCTCGTTCTTATAATAGCACGCACTAAAATATAGGTAAGTAAGGGCCAATAATTTGACAAATAATTTTATATAAATTTTAGTTGTATTAAATATTTTTTGGCAGTGGTACCTCGCATCACTGCCAAAGTACAAACCAAACCACACTTTTTATACCTAATTTTAAATCCATTATAAACGAAAAAGTTTCAAACACTTGTTACAGACACTTTTATTTTATTTGTACCGAGTTTAGAAAGCGAACCGGTATAACTTGGGTATTTAGGGAATTGAGGAAAATTAACGTACCTTAATTTTCAGTACGTGTAGTTGATTGAATTTGTTCCAGCTGAGTTGGGATGGGAGCTGATAAAGAATGTTTGTTATGATGCTTGCTTTAACTTCACTGCGCATTTGTTATATTTTTTTTGACGTGACAACGTGTTATAAATCGATAGAGCCGGTTGCACGCACGAAAAAACATGACTCATCCGGCGTTACCTCGCTCATGCGGCGTTACCGGCGTTACCTCGCGAGCGCGGAACGAGCGACAATGAAGACGTTGCCACGTTCAACTATCGTCAGTAAACCGACTTTACAGGCAACCAATTTTTTAGTCCGTTCCTCCGTCCATCTTGATAACTTCGTCCATATAATAGCACAGATAAACCCCTTGGTTTCCACAACAAGATTACTGAATTACAGCCAGGATACCAATGCAACTGGATCTATATCCGGCTCCACTAGGGCCTTGTAAAATCTGCCATGTAACTCTTTGCCCACTGTGCCATGCGATCCGAGGTATCTGAGTAGATACTACACTATAGGCTTGCGCCAGTTCTTTGACTAAGTAAAGCGGAGGAAGTCCCTTGTTAACTACATAACTACAACCACATGACACATCCCGATGTATACCAACGTTAATCTTGACAAAATATTTAAATTGTTCGAGTATAACCTTCGAATTTCAAATAAATAATACCTAGTAGTATAGTACCTACCTACGTGAAAGCCCATTGGAATTTCATATCAACAAAACTATAAAAGCCGTTACCAATGTGTCATGACATGGCACTCATGACACGCCAGTCGACAGGCCTATGTTTGTGAAATTCACTGACTGCGTAGCGACAGGTCGTGGTAAAAACCTAAATTAAATGTCTTTCGTTTCGAACGTGAGTGACATTGATCGAAAATTGAACTAGTGGAGTCAACTAACACTTTGGAAGTGCAGGATTATTGAAGCAACTAACACAAGAGTGATAACTATCGCTGTCAACTTTTGTCTGCAGTTTGGGATAAGAGAAAAGAAATCAATACCTAGTATATTGTACACAAAGCTCTGGAAGCAATGTTTCTACACGTCATATTAGACACCCTATATATAGGTAAGCTGACTTTATGAAAACAAAGCAAAAGCAAACACAGGTGAAAAAACATTTATTTATTCAGTTAATCTCACCGGAACCTGTCTATATCTTATGATTGCTCACCTTCGGAGAAGAGTTTAATTACAAAGCGTTGTTTGAACTACGATATCTGGAAAAAGTCGCGCAAAATTAAGGCACGCACTCTGTTTCAAGAATAAATAATATATTTAATACTTAATTGATTATTTTTATTCACTACAAGATAATACGTGACTGCAATCTCAGCTAACGGTAAACGATTCCGTTCTATTCGTACATACGGAAGGGATTAAATAACCCCTAATGGTTCACAGATCCCACCGGAACGATGAATCGCTTGGCGAAATGTCTTTATACTGCTGCTGAAGGTTCCCACCACATCTGAGCCAATTTAGAAATATAATTTCTAATCGTTACTGACCTATGCCGGAAATCAAAGCTGGGATTTCCCTCTTCAAACCAAGCGCGCACCAATAATAGCGCCATTGTGGTAAAATGCAAAGCATGATAAGGTACATAAGTAGGCAAATGCAGCCTTCACAATTTCTTTTTAACGAAAAAAATGTTGGGATCATATTTTGAGTACTTAAAAGGAGCTTATTTGGAGACTCACCGTACCTTAAATTAGATGAATCACATATTATTATTTTCAGAGCGGCAAAAATTTAATATTTCTCCTTTGACTCAAGATTCATGGTACAAATTCAAAGGTTGGAACAAATGCGTAATGTTGTAGTCACGCTGTTGGTTGCCCCAATTTTCCGCCCAATAAAACATTCATTGTTTATGACATACGAGTAACAAGGGTTTACTGCTTTGTAATCCTGGAGCTTTGTAACAGAATTCGCCTTTCTGCTATACAGTGCCTTAGTAATGTTTCAACTTTTACATACTAGGTACTGGACACTGGTACTGATAGCCACATTCCATTGCAATTTATAGTCAAGGAACCTAAACTATAATAAATTGTTGTAATGCATTTAAAAACATGTAATTGGACTAAAAGAACCAATTCGCTTGTCAGCGAGAAGGCAAATAATAATTCATGTAACTATTTTTAAATACACCATCCACATTTAAATCCAAAATATATCTCATACTTACTTTGCATGTTCTTAGTTTTCTTGTAGTACGAAATTCTGAAGAAGCGTCTTAAAAATACCCAAAATGTGTGCAAAATTTCTAAGCTAACATAAATTAAAGCGTTTAAAAATTATGATACCCTTTTCCGTGGACTGCATTTTGAAAAGGATAGCACTACTTTTAGTAGATGCGTCAAATTAGTTTAGCTAAGTGATTGTGCACCTTGTTTGTTGAAGAGATTGTGTTTAGATAAGGAATTGGCACCAATTATTATCAATTTATGTGCATATATAGTTCTTCCAATTAGTAACTACAAAATACATTAAAGTTACATTATTAATATACGTTTTTCTAAGAAATTAAAAAGCGTTCAGTGAACATTTTTAATTTATCTCGTGGGTTGGATATGCTAGGCACGTCGCGTCGGTAAGAGTACGGTACATTCTTTAAAAAGTTGTAAGTAATTGAAGCAGGTGTATCTACACAGCACACGTTGTTTTATAATATCCAGCGCCGTGTGAAGGCGCTAAAAGTTTTCTCGTTTACCTCTACTGTTTCACTTAAGTGTTGCATACTTTAGTAGCTATATGCTATAGACAAGTTGAATCTCTTATATATAAAATTCTCGTGTTACATTGTGTGTAAGAAACTCCTCCGAAACAACTTGTAGGTATAAAAAATGGTATGAGTCTATAAGAATATAGGACGTTAACTATTTTTCATTCCCCGAAGTGAGTAATAATTTAAATGGCAAAAAAACGATTGCCAGATCTGCTAGCAATTTGATAATAATATCTATCAGATAGGCCATAATCACTTTAGCTGTCTTTATGACATTTACCTAAATAAAGGATTGAGAACCTTCCTTCTTCCTATAAGAATAAAATACCTGTGGTCATTCTTTTATGTCGCACACATTCTTTTATGGCTTTTATGTCCACATATTCTTTTACGTATTTTATGTCAACGCATTCTTTTATGTCTTTTGTGTCTCACGGCTTGGCACAGGTTTTTGAGACATGTATCTAGATTTTAGGCTTAATCACGACGTTTTTCTTTGCCGCTAAAACTTCAAAACCGAGTAAATGAAAATTGGGTAATCGAGACCCGGGTAAGTAAGAAACCTCTTTACGGCAAGAGAGGCAGAAATCTCGTTCCCTTGAGCTCTCACTTAACCAGGTTTCCTAAAACGCACATAACTCTGAAAAATAGGAGGTGCTTGCTGGGGATTAAAACTCCCACAAATAAAACGTAAAGGTCTGAACCAAAGGGTCGCGTCAGGTCGATCACTGATTGAAATGTAAATTCATAATAATGTTCAGTTTCATAAAGTGCCATTTCAACTTAAGATTCATCCATCTCACACTTAGGTACGTATATCAATAAGTATTTCTCCACAGGTGTCCCCCGTATCTTTGTTTAAAGTAAAACTTTTTCAATCAAGTTCTAGTCACGTAAGACACACAATAGTAGATAGGACGGCTTACGGCCACGAATAGAGATAAAAGGTCGTAGACTAAAATAACTTGATAACTCTTCTTTTTTAATGGATCTTTGAACCAACTATACTGTGAGTGGTTACAAACTCCGATCGTTCCGGTAATTTGCCTTTCTACTGTTTTAAGTTTAACAACTTATAACCCGTTCCCTGAAGTCACCCGCTCTCCTCTATTATCAGATCTCCGCGGGTTGTGGTCGTATGAAGTGGGAGGGGAAGTCATCGACAATGCTTCTGCGAAAGGGCAGTACTTGTTTGCGCACATTTCTTCTATAGTAGTGTTGTTATCTCGCTGCAGACTCGGTCATAAATCATTCGAGTGTTTCGCTTTTGTTGTTCTGCAGTAATACACAACTCAACAAAGAACAACAAAAGCGAAACACTCGAATGATTTATGACCGAGTCTGCAGCGAGATAATAAAACTACTATAAACAGTCTTATTCTGCGTTATAGTAATCGTTAGCAAATTCTGCTCCCCGATTGGCATAAGTAGGCATACCTACATGAGGCAACCAAGCAAGCCTAATTAGTAAACGATTACGATAGCGGTTTTCTTACACAATCTAGGAGTAGGTTACGAACCCTGTTACAGAGTCGAACACGAGAGTTACAAAACAATTATTTTGTAAGAGCGCATGAATCGGCGTCGTTGACAAAGGATCCCTACCTGAATCTGGAGGGCGATTGTGTAAGAAAAAAGGATTTGTCGTAATAGAAAAACGTACGATTTCAATTGTCAACCCTACAATTCAACCAATCAGTGGGCGTCATTTGTACGTATGAATGATAAGTATATTTTTACACGACTGCCCAAAACAGGAGTGTTATATTTTTAGGGTTCATGTATGTACGTATGTGAGTTTCTTTATTCCACCATAACTTTTGAACGGCTTAAGAGATTCGGACATATGGGGTATCGTTAGAATCCTCACATCACTCCGAGTAACGCTATTTTTTTTTTAAAAGTCGTTATACTACAATTGCAGTCATTACTAGCAGTCGTGTTTTTAGGGTTCCGTTGCCGAATGGCAAAAAACGGAACCCTTATAAAGCTATACTGTTGAAACTTGGTAAGTAGATGTATTCTGTGAACCGCATTAAGGTTTTCACACAAAATTTTAAAAAAAGTAATAAATTTTGGGGGTGCCCCATACTTAGAACTGAAACTCAAAAATTTTTTTTTTCATCAAACCCATATGTGTGGGGTATCTATGATAGGTCTTCAAAAATGATACTAAGGTTTCTAATATCATTTTTTTCTAAAATGAATAGCTTGCGCGAGAGACACTTCCAAAGTGGTAAAATATGTGTTCCCCCCCCTGTAACTTCTAAAATAAGAGTATGATAAAATTAAAAAAAATATATGATGTACATTACTATGCAAACTTTCACCAAAAATTGGTTTGAACGAGATCTAATAAGTAGTTTTTTTGATATTTACAATAAACCTCTAAAAACAAAGTTAGTTTTGCGGTTCGATAAGAAAAGTGGTTTTTATGGTTTTATTCCTCCGGTTGTAGTATGGAACCCTCAGTGCGCGAGTCCGACTCGCACTTGACAGGTTTTTTTTAATTATTTACTTGTTCGTCCATACTATGCCTACATACAGGCTAAAGAACATTCAGTGGTAAAACAAAAATGGCTCATTCTGTAAAATGGGTACGGGGGCGTAATTATATTGACATTGTCCTGAAAGCACGTTTATGTCATATGGGAATACAGGATGGGAATATAAAACAACATCCCGCGTTTTACAAAAACACAAACGCGATCTACGTGCTTTGAATGAGAAACCCGTTAAAATGATCCGTTCGTTTACGTAAATGTAATTCATATGTTGCTTGTTTTATTTCGTATTGCTCTTCTTTAGCTGTTTTGTTTTACTGAGAAATAAAAAATACGAATATTTCGGTAACTGAAATATCTGATAAATACTTAATTTACATTTAATTTGTCACGTTGTGTGCTTTTGTAGGCCTAATTTACAATTAAATAAGGGTTCTATGTAGGGTTGCCAGGTCACCAAATCTAAAGGCCGGACGTTTGGGTGAAAAGGCTCGACACCCTACATTATTGAGGATATTGAGATATTACTCAGATCACTCAAGGATATTATGTCCCAGTATCAAAAGGTACGACACAAAAATTGTATGTAAAATCAAGATTTTTTGAAATAATTGACAAAATGTTCGGCCACGCTCGGCTTTCTCTCCTTTGCGAAAAAGCCTTACAAAAACTGGCCAAGCCAGACACCGTTTGTTTTGACCGGACATGACATCAAAAAGCCTATGTCCGGCTTTCTCCGGACGCCTAGCAACAATAGTCCTGTGAGAGAAGGGGGATTTAAAAATTGTACATGACTGCTCCTCCCCAACTTATTTTAGACCGGGAGAAGAAAATACCTATTCTTACGTAATAATCTTCGAGTAGGAATTGGTTTTCAATTATGCGACAGACATTTCAAGCATGAAAATATTAAATTTATATAGGTACATAATATTAGAACAGAATATCTTTGAACTGTGATATTAGTGTAGGTACCTACCTGATACTTTGATTAAATATTACTTAATTAAATCAAACGTACAAAGTGGGCGGAGAAGCTCGAGACATTTCGGCTTTCAAATGTCCTTAGAATTTGAGGGAGAGGGAAACAAAATAGCCAAAATCGTCCTTACGCTTAAATAGATGCTAAAAAAATCTCCATTTTTCTAATTTTTATCGGAAACTACAATGGATATCATTTTCATTTTAATGTGTTGCTGTGTTTTTGATTACTGGCTTAGTTTTTTAGTAATTAGGTAAAACATAGTTTTTCTGTTGTATTCTTCCGCAACGCTCCATGTCGCACCCACTAACGTGTTCGTAACAGTGAGAAGGTAACAAAAATTAACTCAGTGAGTATATCTTCTTAAAAGGCAATTTAAGCTTTTAAACTCTACAAAACTCCAATCGGAATAGAAATAAGAACAAGTCAGATTCTAGAATTGTTTTTCACAATTTCCACTCGTTTACATCTTCTGACAAAAATACACATTTCGTTCTGTATGTGAATTTAATTTCCATATCGCGTCACTAATATCATGAAAAAAAATGAAGGAAAACATAATTTGATTTCATTTTGTTGTATTCTAATAAAGGTAAAAGCGATATACAAAAATATTTGACTCGTTAAGTTTTTACTTGGCCCGGGAGTTTTACCTGTAGCTAGTTTTTGCCCGCAGCTTTGCCTGCGTGGATTTCGTTTTATGACTAATACTTAGGTAGTTAGGTACATGCCACAAATGTCGATTTTCCGAGATAAAAAGTGCCTGCATACCTTTTATCATCGAAACACAAACAGTCAAATATTTATTGCATTGGATCAATAGGATTGCCTTTATCAATATTTATGAAGATCATATATCTTCATCTACCTAGTTCAAACAATTATATAATTAAACCATTTAGCAAGCACTTACGTGATCGGTAGTACTTTGAATCCTCCAGATACCTAATGCTGACTCAAACTCAAAGCGTCCTGTTAGCTTTTAATTAGTGTCCAAACGACATTTGGGACCACTAAGATACACTATGTCTTCCAAGTTTCGAAAGTCGTCGGAATCTAACGGTACATTTGGGACTACATTACTATTCGATAATTATATATTACTAGATTTTACCCGCCTGAATAACAAGATTAACAGATACCTTTTGTTACTATTATTATTACAATATTAGCTGACCCGGCAAACGTTGTTTTGCCATTAGGGATATAAGAAATAGATAACAACCGGCTCTCAGTCCTTGTGATCATACACTGAAAATTTAATAACAAATATCGGTAACAAAGAATGGCACGAGAAATTTATATATTACATGTTAATTTTGACGCGACATTATAGGTATACATTTTCATAAGCTATTATCTGCCGTGCTGGCTCGATATGTTTTCCCAAGATAAACGGTTTAATTAAAATACCTTTGTCATATCCATAATCTGTAAAATATAAACTTTTAATTCAATGCAGTAAAATAACGTTTTTAAAATTATTTTTGTGAAATAAAGGAGGATTAATGGGATTTATTAAACTACGCAAGGCTATTTTACTGAATCTAATTAAAAGTCGGAGTTATAAATGTTATTTCAGCTATCACCGCACATAAGATACCTACAATACCTATACATTGCCTTGCTTGCGCTTCAATTTTTTTAGCTAGTAGTCAGATCAATTATTTTCTAAAAAAAAACTTCGCAAAGAATGAGGGTTCAAGACACGTACGAAATTTTCCGGTGTAAAAAATGCTTTCATAAATTCTATACAAAATTTTCATATATTCCAGGAGCACGAAGTTTATTATATATTTCTATAGTGTCTATGGGCGACTACATTTTTCATAATAAAGGTTACCTACCTGCTGACTAACCCATTTATGTAGAGTCGACTGCCGTCAATGCTAAAATCATTTTAAGTAAATTCCGCATAGCTGCAGGAAATATTACCTACGGGCTTCATTTTTTACACCACCATGGGCAAGCGGTGCACATCCGGTGCGTAGGGTTCGGGCCAGTTCTAACAGTGTCCTGAGAGCATTGGCAGACAGGTTTGACTGTCAGTACTTGCGCCATTGCTGTATGGTGCACGTGCTGACAAATCGAGCATGTCTCAGGAGGGGTTAATAGGGGGGCGAGCTGTTGTTTAAGATTTTAATAATTAATGTACTTACTAACATTTAGGTTAAGATGTTTTATTTGTTTTTTACTAACCATTTTTATGATCCGAGCTTGGTCGAAATAAATGATTTTTAATTTAATTTTAATTTAATTTAATTAATAAATAGGTTTTTAGGGTTCCCTTAATGATGTGATAAAAAGGGCTCTTGCCATCGATACTCCCGCCTTCTTTGAGCTATTAAAGAATTGATTTGGAAGATTCAGAGAAACATAAAATACAAATAAACATAAAACCTTGATAATCTGGAAAAAAGCGTGGGTTTTATAGAGTTCTTTCTTATTTATCATACCATTTAGATAGCATTTTTTTTTTTAATTATATATAATTTATTTGTAAAATACTAGTAAAGAAACAATATAGGTACATTTTTAACTTGTAAAATGAAGTACTTAATTAGGTAAGTAATAGGAAATTAATGAGTATTCTTATAATTAGATCTTTACAAAGATTCTTACTGATATGGCAGTGTGGAATTATGACTTAAATAACTTAAAGTAAGGTTAGGAATTAGGTTTAGCCTTTGTAGATGGTGGCAGCTTCACCGACGACTTGCACCGCCGGGCCGGCCTTTATGATGCCATCGCGAATGTCCCTGCCGACTTTTTCAATTTTCTTGAAAATCTTCCATTTCGGGCTCGGAGCTCCAGACACCGTCGTCAAGGCAACGATGCAGGCGAATGCGAAGAAGAAAATCTTTGCGAAGTTCATGATTACTTTACTTTTTAAATTAACTTCTATGAAAATAATTAGACACTGTACAAAACTCTTGCAAGTCTCGAAGATGATTGATACATTTTGATCCGAAACACATAGTTTATATACAAAGCAAACGTAACAAACTTGATTTTGCGGTTGCGAAAATTGTTATATGGAATTCTGTACCTTATAGTCATAGACATATAGGTCATGTATTTATTCTTAGTTGTAATGTAGATGTAATAGTAAAACGGTTTGTTTGGACTTTGATAGCGCTTTGCGTGGAGGGAACTCCCTCAGTTCGTGATAACGGTGATTCCTCTTTCGCAAATGTTTGTTTATTTTATAATTAATTGTGGTTTTTAATCATTTCCAGTTAAAATTCGCGTAGTTTATGGGGTTTTGGACAGTACCTGAGTGTTTGGCAGGGACTTTTTTGGTTCTATCTAAGATGCAAATTTTTTATTGAAATAAGTATTGTGTAATTAGCTAATACCACAGTTTAAAGATATTCTGTTAACTCTGTGCTAATACTATGATAAAATGTCTGATGAAATGGCATAATATCATTTATAAGGAAGTTTGGTACCTTACTTAATTTTAATTTTATATTTGCCTTTTAAAACTAAGACAACAATTTAAGTTTGTCTCTAATTTTAACGATTATTATTACAAGATATTTCTAAACTAGGTAGGTACCTACTGGCCTAAGTGTCCCAGTCGCTTTTACGTCTAACTACACATTGTAAGTACCACACATAGTAAGTACAGGTAAAATGTAGAGTTATTCCGGCCCAAGTTTCCGAAGCGGAGAAGAGAGGAGATTTATTAATATCATAATTTGGTTATTTTCACATCTCTCCGCTTAGCTTCGGTGGAAATGGACCGAGCAGAGACGAGAGGAGAACACTTATCTGATCTTCTCTAATATATAAAATTCTCGTGTCAATTTTTGTTACATAACTCCTCCGAAACCGCTGGAGCGATTGTAATGAAATTTTCTGTATAGGTCTGAGAGTAGGTTGTAAGCTATTTTTTAAATCCCTATATGGCAAAACAACGTTTGACGGATCAGCTAGTCATCTAATATACAATGTGCCCCAGGGCTAATTGACCGCCCGGAGTTTATTAAATATATGGACAAAATTGTCAGTGTGGTCGGACGGCGAGGCCGGCGGTTAGGTTAGGTTAGGTTAGGTTAGGTTAGGTTAGGTTAGGCTAGGCAGGTTAGGTTACGCATGTGAAATGTTTAAAAGGTGATGCCATTTGCGTATATAAGCAGATGATATTGAAATCAAAACGGCAATGAGGTGCCCGACGCCCGTGGAGCCAATCTCTCGTGCCGGAAGGCGTACCACATGTTCCTGGTACACCGGATGGAGTTAGAGGACCATGTAGCTGGGTCCCCGACGTGGAGGGTCTGCCTCGGGATGCGTAAACGCATTTTCCCAGCGTAAAAAAAAGGTTAGGTTAGGTTAGGTTAGGTTAGCACCACTGGTCCTCGCACAGCTCGTTCCCCACCACCTTCTCCCCGCCTCGCACACCTGAAAACATCATTCAATTGACGCTACGCATAGCTCACATCTCCGCTACGCACAGCTCACATCTCAGCTTCGTAGCGCATCTCGTCTCTTCTCGTCTCGGCTTTAGTGGAAACCGGGCCTAATACTGACTTTAGACTATGACAATAATTACAAAGTGAAAAGTTTCTCATTCATTTATCAATCGGAGGATAAATTGGAACTGTCAATATAATGTATGGGTATGGGGATCGGATGCGACGTAACTCTGCCGTAGAACGTAAATAAAAAGCATGTAGGTACAAAATATTGCCATTTATATTTTAAAGTTTTATGCTAAAAGTGGTAATGAAGTCTGGCGTGCAATATCCGGAAAATCTTCGATGGAAAGAACATACGGAAACTACTCGTATATTCTTGATAAGAAACCGCGATACTCAAAGGTTCCTGAAACTATTTATAACGTTCCAGCTGTTAGGTAGATACTAAACAGTAAACTCAGTGGTCAGTCGATTGGTCGGTAGGTACATTGTTAGCGAATTGATGAGCTGACGGACAAATCAATGGTAGGATTAAAATAATCCTGAGTTTCAATATTTCCCTATTGTTTGGCCTCCCCATTTTTGTACTTTTAGTTATATTTTATTCCGCTATGAACAATTTATGTAACTTAGTACCTACCTAGGTACAATTTCTAAAAATTTATAAATAACACCGATGAAATCATGAGCTTAAAATATTCATGTAAATTATACAGAAGAAACAGGATTATTTGCATAACATGCCTCCAAAATGTATTCTCATACGATAAGATACATAAGTCAGATTTCAAGAAATGTGTTTTACGCACTACTTACTTCGTAGGCTTTTCTCGAAGCTAAGTTGTCCTTAGGAAATGTTCACCATATACCTACGTACTTAGTAATTGTAGTCGCCTATACGTGTTATACTAAATATGAGCCATAAATTTTGTGTCAGGTGTAACCTTTTACGGAGCAAAAACTCGCAGAAAATATTATTGGAAATTCATATACTATAATATCATGGTAACCTAGGGTACCTTATTTTGGAGTACATTGAGCAACGTGTGTTAACTGTTAAGGTCTACCCGCATCTTGGCCAGCGTAGGATTAACTTAATGTTTCCCTTTCGCGTTCAGATTATCCTCTGTCAGTAGGTGTTTGTACATAACATATGAACCTCTAATCTCTAAATGGCAATTACTTAGTATTTTTTAAGTCTCGTGCTCTTTGATATCGTTTGACGCTTCCTTACAAGTCTTCAGCATAATTGCGACTGAAATTTTTTAATACATCTACGTGGGTACTTAAAGCGTAGCAACGATTTCAAAAGCTACGAAATTACCATTCCAAGTTCAAGATTACCTCGTATAAGATTCAGCTTTAAAATAAGAGTTATAAAGAACGAAAAAACAGCAGTTATTCAGCCATATACTTATAACTTTTACGATCCAAGGACATCTCGTATAATATTGTAAAAGCACTAACGTTACAGGTTTAAGGCTTTAAGAAGGCCGAATGACAGTTTACAGGGGGACGGAGCGCGCAACAAGCGATAGAGAGGCACGATAAAACAAACGATAGAGAGGCCAATTATGACGTTATCACGTAAATCTATCGTCCGTAAACCGACTTTACAGACAACAAATTTTGACGTGATAGCGTTTAATAAATTGATGAACAACAGCAACACACATGAAAAATAGTAACGTTCCGTGTAACGTTCCACCTGAGCCTGGTGCGTGCAAACGAGAGCGCGCAACAAGCGATAAAGAGGCACGATAAAACAAACGATAGAGAGGCCAATTATTATGACGTTATCACGTAAATCTATCGTCCGTAAACCGACTTTAAAGACAACCAATTTTTTTGTGTGCAAGAATTCATTAAAAAGCTTGCGCCGTTTTGCAGACAATTTTGATAGTATGAAAAAATTAGATGCTTTGTGGGATTTTTTTCTGTAACAGGGTTTGAGAAAATTCATTTTCTTGTCAATACCGATTATTCATAAAACCCTAATTTTCCGTTACATATTTTTTCTGTAAGGATTCGATGATCAGTTATTAAAACAATTTGACTTAAACATCATAAAAAGAGCCAGTTTGCCATCTATTCGAGCCTTAATGATTATACGCGTAAGTGAACAACAACAATAGAATGTACAAAAATAAAACGAATAATAGTCCCTGCTTTTGTATTGATTCACAAACAAAACCTTTTATGATTTATTATTTCATCGACTAGCTTTTTTAGGGTTCCTAAACGGTAAAAACGGGACCCTAACTTCGCCGTCCGAATGACCGTCTGTCACCAAACTAATACTATTGTCTCTAAATAAACCGTGATAGTTAGACTCTTGAAATCACAGATGTATTTCTGTTGCCGCTATAACAACAAATAATAAATATAGAATAAAATAAATATTTAATTGCTTCTATGCAACAAACGTAATTTTTTTGCTTGTTTTAGCTCAATGTTGATAACGGCGACAGGTAGACGCTTAAAATATTCACAGATATTTAGTTATATATATTCACTTTAAAAATTCATCGTTAAATAAAAATAAATGTTTATGGAGGCTCCCATACAACAAACGTGATCTTTTGCTCGTTTTTAATTTCGTGGGCAGATGTGTTTCGGTAGGAATAGGTCTTGATGATGCGGAATCCTCAGTGTACGAGCCAGACTCGCACTTGACCAATAACAACACAACAAGTTACGATAACACAACAACACAACAAGTTACGATAAAAACGAGCAAAGCAGCCCGTTACAGCTTTGCAGGTGGAGAGACACGTAAATTCACACGTCAGTCACAGTGTGCTAGCCTGCCAATAGATATGTATGATTAGGGATTTCTGATTTCAGCAGCAGGCAATGACGTGATTTACTACGTCTACTACTACGTCAGTTTCAGCCGGTTTGATATTATAAATCAATCCTAGTAACTATGATGTTGACACACGAATAGATTATTGAAAACTGTCTGCCTTAAAATAACTCAGTAGGGAGTAGTCATGACTTAAAGCTGTTTACCCAATGTGCACTTGACCGTCGCAGACTTGCCGGATCCCGGTCAGATATGAAGTATATCCAAATAAAGATATTGCTGTCTAAACGTACACATAAAAAAAGAAAATCATGTAGGTAATAGTTACTCGCTGCACTGCATTGAGTTCAGAAGTTCAAAATTTCAAAGTATAGTGTAATTTGTAAATGATTATGACGAATGAGTAAACTTTGGCTCAAACCCGCTCGCGATCCGCGAACAGCTTCCGTATTACGCCACATTATAAGAGAAGTGGTGTTTGCGTACAGCAAAGTTATTTGAACTGCACTAAACTTTATTGAGCTTTTTACGATGGAGTTAAACCCAACCTGTGTACCTCACCCAGAAGTAAGTACTGAAAGTTTAGATGTACTTTAACATGACTTTATTATTATTACACACCATAAGTTCATTGCTGCACTGCAGTCTAGGTACCAGATATTAAACTAAATCGTGCATGAGAGCAAAGATAAAATAGCCATCTTTAGCTACCAATAAGATACATTGAGTTTGCATGAGTACCTATACTTCGTAAATAGCTCAAACCTAAATACAAAATAATTTAAAATACGCTTCTCAAAACCGCGAAAGCTTTCATAAGGTGAAAGTTACCATATAAAAATGTGTAAGCCTTTATATTCATTCCAAAAAATATATATTTTCATTTAAAATTTTCCCTTCATTTCGCGGAAAGCAAAGAGGCAAAGAGCGCTGAATTTTACTTATGATGAGCAAACTGGCTGATTTGATTACAGAAATTGAATTTACAAATGAGAATAATTTTACTCAATGCGATTTCAAACTCTGAATTTGTTTATGAAGCTATTGAAAGATTATAAAAAACGGCTAAGTGCGAGTCGGAAACGCGCATCGCGGGTTGCGTACCTACTACTCGTACCATAATCTAAGTAAAACCATAAGAATTACTTAATTCTTAGTATATTACTAATATCAATAAAAGTGTGATTTTAGAGCTTTTTTAGTTTTTAGAATCCGACACGCACTTAGCTAGTGATTTGAATGATATACCTAATAGTTTATAGTATAGTAAGAAGTAGTATATAGACTATAAGTAAATATAACATTTTTTTCCTTAAGACTGTTCATGCGTTAGTATTATGCTTGAGTCAAAATTGTCAATTTTCGACGTAACATAAGAGTGTCATGTGTTCAATTATTGATTAGATAATTGCCATAATATTATTTGGCATTTCATAATCTAGTTTTTGTCTCAAAAATATTTGAAAATATGTGTATAACTTTCTCATTAGAAAGTTTAAGGTGAAGGCTAATTACTCACTTTGCGGTGGAAGCTCTATTTTGATGCAAGATATTTGCCATGTTTCATAACACAAACTTATAACAATGGCATATTTAGAAAATTAATAACATTTACTAAAAAATGTCTCAAAAAAAAGAACACGATTTTCCTAGATTTGCATTCAAAAACCATAAACCGAAAAGTGCCATTTTTAGCATTTTTCGATAAATTAAACGTATTATTTTAGGATAAAATCCAAGATATTTTGTTATTTCTGAATTATAGTAATTTAATTCAATTCATATTCAATGTCACTGGTTATTTACAATTTTAATAAGTTGTATATTTATTTTACTATAATTTTTTTTGTAATACCATTTTCCGCGCAAAATTGCGTCAGTGGGAACGGAATTTCTTTTTTGTATGAAGCGACACGCGATTCACGCGTAAACGCATAAACGCTCTTAAGTATGTACCTAAGTAGGTAATAACGGGACAATAATGTCCCTTACATAAACTATTTATTAGTTTGTGGAATGCGAGCCTTGTAAAAACCAATAATAATACTTAATCGATTTAGCCTTTATTATTTAACTTCAAATTCCACTAAATATACTTAGCACTATATTGCCTTTGATAAAGGCATTTGTTACGAACTTCTTAGAAGGATTATTTATTCATGGTAAGGGACGATCTAACATCTTTGCCTCAAAATTAACTATTGACAGAAAACCGCCTCTCAAATTATGCAGGATTCGGATTACAATATTACTTGGGCCCAAGAAATGATTTGTGGATATTGTTTTCTTAGTGACAGGACCTTCATCAGTTTGCATATTTATTTGAGCGCGATGCCCTTTGCATCAATTCCTTGACATTTCATCATAAATTCTCAGATGAAAAATAGCGAGTGGTAGTGTCCATAAGCTCGTATTTATGTTATTGTTCCTATAAAGGTACAAATTATTACCTACCTCAGGGATTTGAAGTTTTAAATCAATAGGTATTAGTTTTAAATAAATATTTTCTAAAGAAAAAATACTGTATGTAGGTACGCGAGTACAGTGTACATAGGTACTATTTGTTTAACTTTTTCAGTAGGTATGTGCTTAACTGTCAAAGATATTCTATATAAAAAAGAGGTAGATATCGCACATACGCGCGGTATTTGCTGCCGACAAATTATCCTAATCAGTGTAATTTTCGTACAGTCAGCGTGCAACGGAGAACGAGGATACGCGTGTCTGGCGTGTGTCAGCACGCAACAGAACTGAACGTCGCTTAGTATTATATTATAAACGCAACGTATCTTTAGAATATCTTTGTTAACTGTACATTTGATAAAAACAAAATATTACCCATTATATTATATAATATGTTAACATGGATCCATATTCAAATACCTTTTCCCATAATCATATCACGTGATATATATAAAATATTGGAAAAGCCTTTGTTGAGACCATAGCTACATAATACCACAGTTTAAAGATATCCTATATTTTAACACTGTCATAATACTAAGGATGACGGGTCAGCGCTAAAAAGTGTCCGAATCCAAAGAGAGATAAAACGCGAAAATGGAGACAATGGTTTCAGACATATATTACAATGTTTAAGTTTGTTTATAAAAATACACATACCCTCGTATAAATATAGGTTTTCCCGGGACACTTTTTTCGTAAATTTTGAATTTTTTTACACCCGGGATCCTTAGATAGTAAGTCAATGGTTGAGACCATCCAACTTTATGGACCCTTCATTATGTAAAGTTCATACAATTCTTAATTAATTAAAATTTCCGACTCGGTCGACTTATCCAATTATTTATTCTTCCACTCTACCCTCTTTAAAATTAAGGAATTCTTTGAGCTTTGTTTCTTAGCATTTGTAAGCATTTTTGTGAACTAAGTTTCATAAATTCTTTTATTTACTTTACAATTACGCAGGTAAATATTTCTACTCAATCTTTTTAGCTTAAATTTTATGGATACGTTTCTGAAATGTCGTTTGCTAGGTGGCAGCACTAAGACGACAGGTCCTTTTTATTAAATACCCAGTCGGTGATACCTACTCGGTAGAAGACACAAACGTCTAACCTAAGGTTGGGGCATCGGTCAAAATTATTCAAGGTGTAGTATATTTTTCTTCGTGTGACTTAGTGACTGTGTGTGAGTTAGTTTTTAGGGTTCCGTACCCAAAGGGTAAAACGGGACCCTATTACTAAGACTTCGCTGTCCGTCCGTCCGTCTGTCACCAGGCTCTTGAACCGTGATAGTTAGACACTTGAAAATTTCATTTTTTTAATCTTACACACTTCAAGATACTGGATGGAAAATTTCAGAAGAGATTAACGGCCCATTATCCCGGTTTTTAGCGACTACGCCACTTTTCAAACCAATTCAAAATCATGAAAAAATAGTTTTTTTTCACTGTTAAAAATAAATATTAAAGATACATGCCTTATCTCTTTAATGTACTCATGAAAACATGATAAGTTAAACTTGCCTCGATCATAAAAATTTTTGAAAACAGGTCGTTTTTGTTCATTTTTCTAATGGCTTTTCCAAAGCTTCAGACCAAATTTCATAAAAATTATACGTAAAGTAAGCTCATTGTATTACCTATTTATTGGAAAGACAGATTTTAAATAAAAAATTTGCTGCAAAATTTCGCCTAACAGAAGTCATAAAATGATCTAACGCATCTAATAAGCGATGTACTTCAGTGGCTCACGAGCCTCTATACGAGAAGGACCTGCGCAAGTTTTCACGACTCACGCTCCTTTCGCGCTAAAATTATTTATTTTTTAATTATTTGTAAATAAATTCTCTTACTACATTTAGTAATAAAATTAAAATATGGTAAGTGTTTCTTGAGTTTTTCAAAATACCTAGCCCTCAAAAGCTCCAAAGAAAATCTGACACGAACTAACAAAATTAGGTAGGTAGAGTAAATTCCACCACGTGCAAATACCATCACGCGTAACCACAGTTTATACCTATATACAGTCAGTAAGGGAGACGAGATTTTTTTGTTTGGCTAAACTGAGTTTCTCATGAATACATGATATTATAATATCCTCTCGACTTTATTTTGGACATGGCGGTCAATAGAAATTTAAAAACTGCGTGGGAGATATTTCTTGAACTTCCAACCCCTAGATTGGTTCCTACTAAATAGAAATACCTTACCTACCTACTAATAAGTTTTTAGAAAAATACAAATATAATAATATTAAGGAGCACAAACCCGCGGAACCCGAGACCTTTCAAAATTTCAAAATGGCGGATTCAAAATGGCCGCCAAACGAATTTCGTCGGTATCTCGGAAAGTATAAAAGATGGAAGAACGGTTTCTTGACAAGAGGTGACCAAGACCCGAAGGTCTATTTGATGGATAGAAAAAAATTTCAAAATGGCGGAATTAGTTTTTTCCATAGATAAGTATGGGAATATTTAAGAGGTCAGCGATGATTCTTTTATAGGCTGGAAGACAACCCGCGGCCTACTAGTACATTTATATATTCACTGACTCATTGATCACCTCTCCTGAGCAATTTTGTATGAAACAGAATTTTTTGACGTATACTGTCATGTACAAGCCAAATGTCATATGAAACGTCATCCAATTGGCAGTGAGCTGAAAAAATTTCAAAATTGCGGATTCAAAATGGCCGCCAAACGAATCTCGCCAATATCTCGAAGAGTATAAAAGATGTAAGAACGATTTCTTGACAAGAAGTGATCAGGACCCAAAGGTCTATTCAAAGGACAGAAAAAAATTCAAAATGGCGGAATTTATTTTTTTCATAAAAAATGTATGGGGAATGTTGAGACTTACGTTGTAAGGCAAATAGCGGGGGAAGACAGCACGCGGGCCACATGTGGCCCGCGCCCCTATGCGCCCTACTAGTCAATTACTATAACTATTAATATATATATAGCTGGTCGTGCTGATTCACTGACTCATTGATCACCTCTCCTGAAAAATTTTGTATGAAAAAAAATTTTTTGACGTATACTGTCATAAACAATGGAAAAATTCATTAAGAACAAAAATATGGAGAGAGCTGATGATTGAGGATTTCGGAGACGGGTGAAGAGCACGGCCAAGGTATCGAAGATAGGTGGGGGGTGCTCGACCAAATGTCATTCGAAACGTCATCAAACGTCGTCAAAAAAATCAAAATGGCGGATTAAAAATGGCCGCCATTTGAATTTCGTCGATATTTCGGAAAGTATAAAAAATGGAAGAACGGTTTCTTGACAAGAGTTTATTATGATCCGAAGGTCTATACGATGGATAGAAAAAAAAAATTCAAAATGGCGGACTTTATTTTTTTCATAGAAAATGTATGACGAATGTTGAAGAGACTAAAGGTTGAAAGGCAAATAGGGGGAAGAGAGCACGCGGGCCACATGTGGCCCGCGCCTCCACGCGCCCTACTAGTATAATATATAGTTACTCGGGCTGATTCACTGACTGACTCACTCATTGATCACCTCTCCTGAACAATTTTGTATGAAAAAAAAAAATTTTAATATCCATTTCGTATATAAGGGAAAAATTCATTCGGAGAAAAAATACGGAGAGAGATGATGAGATGAGGATTTCAAAGACAGGTGAAGAGCACAGCCAGGGTATCAAAGATAGGTGGGGGGTGCTCGACCAAATGTCATTCGAAACGTCATCCAATTGGCAGTGAGCTGGAAAAAATTTCAAAATGGCGGATTCAAAATGGCCGCCGTTCGAATTTTGTCGATATCTCGGAAAGTATAAAAGATGAAAGAACGGTTTCTTGGAAAGAAGTGATCAGGACCCGAAGGTGTATTGGATGGATAGGAAAAAAATTCAAAATGGCGGAATATTTTTTTTCATAGAAAATGTGTGGGGAATTTTGAAGAGATTTTTTATGGGCGGGAAGACAGCACGCGGGCCACATGTAGCCCGCGCCACCACGCATCCAACTAGTATATATATATATAGCTGCTTGTGCTGATTCACTGACTGACTGATTGATCACCTCGACAGTCTTCAGAACCCTGAATCATCATCTCATTTCATATGTTTTCGCTGAGAATCCTCCAAAAAACCGCATCAAAGTACTACATGTTGCACAACTTTTCAATAGTCTCTTCAATATTCCCTATACATTTTCTATGGAAAAATAAATTCCGCAATTTTTAATTTTTTTCTATCCATCGAATAGACCTTCGAGTCCTGATCACTTCTTGTCAAGAAACCGTTCTTCCATCTTTTATACTTTCCGAGATACCGACGAAATTCATATGGCGGGCATTTTGAATCGCGCCATTTTTAATTTTTTTTCAGCTCACTGCCAACTGAATGACGTGTCAAATGACATTTGGTCTAGCACCCCCCACCTATCTGCAATACTCTTGGCTGTGCTCTTTACCCGTCTTTGAAATTCTCAATCATCAGCTCTTTCCGTATTCCCTCTGAATGAATTTTTCCCTTAAATACGAAACAGTACTTGAAAAAAAAAATTTTTTCATACAAAATTGTTCAGGAGAGGTGATCAATCAGTGAGTGAGTCAGTGAATCAGCACAAGCAGCTATATAGGTACTGACCGTTTAAATCTTTCCTAGACTACGACTAGTATTTAAAAAACAAAATCAGCTAAATCGGTCCAGCCGTTCTTGAGTTTTAGCGAGACAAACATACAGAAATAACTGATTTATATAAAATATACCTGTGTTGAGATATCGATTACCATAGAAAAATCAAAATATAGGTAAAAACGCAACTTCCTGTAACAGTTCAACTGTGACGCAAATATTTATGATATAGGGTCACGGAGTTCATTTGAACTGCGCGACTTACGGCAATGATCGGTAGGTATCGTAGCGCGGGGTCTGAGCGAGCGATAAATGCCTAAAGTGCTGGGATATAGTCGCCTTAACCGCCGTGGCCATATAGGTTTTGAGAACGTTGTTTTTGTTATGTAGTATCTAGAAAGGTAAGCCACTCGAAAGGGTTTTTATATTCATTCGATTTTAGATTTAGGCACTCGTGTACCGTACCGTACTCACGGATGTGTGCCGACGGTTATCCGATTTCCTGGCTACTGGAGCTATTATTTCGCCTTTTGTTCATACAAGTGCCTCTGGCGAGATCATAAATTGACTATAACTGCGCCATTAAGTACCTATTCCTTGATACTTACGTTTTTCCTATTAGGGTCCTGTGTTTAATCAGAATAAGTTGAGACATTTGAGATCGCTCGGTACGTAATTTACTGTAGATATTGTCAAGTCTGCAGTGGGAAAGAGCTCAGAAATTCATTAAGAAGGCTCTAGAAATATAGTGAGATCAACAAGCATTGTTTTCTTGAACTTCCTTGACTTCAATTATTTTTATTAGAAACGAGAAAAATGCTTCTGCAGTATTTTCGTATATGTCGAAGCTTCTGTTAAATTCTAAGTCAAGTAATTGTATATGGCCAGCTGTATGAACCATAGAAGCCGAATTTTTTCTGCATATTTTAACAAAACTACAGTTAGGTCGGGTTCTGGTTTTACATATTAAAATTTTGCGATAGATGATAGTTTTCCTGAAATTGGTCAATTTCTAACATCTGGTTTCTTTATTTAACTGGCAAGTGAAATAAAGCGTAAGTTATAAGTGTTAAGGGTAGCAAATATACTTGAGCATTACTTGGCTATTCAAGTCAAGTTCGATATACTTGTGTAATACATATCCATATTACATACAAGCATTTTGTAAATTAATTAATAAACATTTGTTTCCGAACCTGATTATTAAAACAGATATAAACAATTAGTCGCAGAATTGTATCCTGTATTGTAAGTTCATCTGCGCTTCAGTAATTTGATCGGATAAAGCTCGATAAGTCGCTTTCATTTATAATATTTAACAAATAACAAATTTAAATAATAGTTATTTGTTATGCAAGGGCGCAAAATGGAATTTTGGGCCGAGTGTCAAATTTGAATGCTGAGCGGCGAAGGATTCTAGGGTTGAAAGAATAGAAAAAGCGCAGCGAGGGGTTCAAAGAATAGAATCCTGAGCATAGCGAGGCATTCAAAGGACACGAGACCCAAAAAAATTTGCGGCCGTACATAACACAAAATTTTTCATCTCACCACAGCGAGGAAAATTACTAGAAGAACACTTGGATCGGCATTGCTAGTATGTAAGATGTTGTCTTGAGTAATACTCTGCAATTACTTCACTCACTTAATTAAATCCACCTTAAATCATCACTCATCTTATTACAAAACAGCAATGAATAAAAACAAAATATTATTATTTATCACGATTAGAAAAAAAATGAGTTACTTTTTTTTCTACTTGTATTTTGGATGCGTTCAGAAATATCAATTTCTAAGAACCAACGATAATAGAAGATTAAAAAAAATAACAATAATTAGACAAACAATAAATAAATACCATGGATTTAATTAGATTTCCTTTATAATTAATAAAAAATAAAAAATAGGAGTTATTATTTTTATTGATATTCTAAGAAAATGTAAAAACAAAAAGTAATGTACACCTATACAAACTCAAAGGTCGAACTTCGTTACTGACCGACTGACATTACTTATTTAAAAAAAAAAGAAGTCTTCAGTTTAATGGTGGCACCACACATGGCTATTTGTATTTACCTATTTTTTATATTTGTCAAATAACTTCCATGTGTCAGAGTATATTTGCCAAAATTATTGCCATATTTGCCTGTTTGGCAAATACAGCCAATAACATATTTGGCTCCATGAGGTCGAAAATTTTGGCAAATACGCGATCATCCAATCACAAAATATACAAATAGCCATGTGTGGTGCCACAATTAGACATTATTATAGACGCAATACGAGATTACGTCATGTTCGAATTTAGAAATGCTTTGCGGCCCTAGGGCGGGAAATAGAGATGGGTCGTCGACTCATTTTTCGTTAACGAAACTAGACCGTCCGTTGTGGTTCATCGACGAGTCTATCAACTAGTTAAAATCTTCGACTAGTTAACGTGCCAATTGCAGACGTTTAAACAACTTAGCAACGGCGCGATGGTTAGTCTGCGGCTTAACGTACTGTCCAATCTGCCGCAAAATTAAAATTTTATATGATTTTTCGCAACTTTTAACTAATACAACGAAGTACGCGGCATTTATTTTAGTTTAAAAAATTCAAAAATTGAGAAATCCCAAATAAAAATTAAATTTCGTAATTTTCTTAACTAATGCAACGAAGTGGACTTATGGCATTTATGCTGCGATAATAGCAGCGTCATCTTCAAAGGTTTATATAAAAATATTTACTTAAAACTGAACAGTTTAGGAAATTAGTTCGACTATCGACTAATTTGTGAGGTTACCCATTCTAACTCGATACATTATTCTACTGCACAGTAAGCAAAATAATAATGTCTTTTCACTCTAACACAACTATTAAAAAATCATAATATCAACTTTCTGTCAAAATCGCTAAAGCTGAAATTTGGTTGCTTGAAAATAATTCAACTAATACATTTTTTCATTAACTTGTATTATCCGACTATGTTGCGCGTCATCTTCGCGTTGCTAGTATTGCGTCGCGTCGTGATGGACTCTTTTGTTTCGCCGGTTAAGATTCAACTAGTCTATGAATGAACGGTGGACCGTCGAAGCGTTCATTGTATGTAGACCGTCGATTTCAACCGTTCGTAGATTCAACGCCCATGCCTAGCGGGAAAGGATTTTCATACTACTTTCTCGCCCTAGGGCGGGAAAGGATTTTCATACTACTTTCTCGCCCTAGGGAATATAATAGCATTTCCCGCCCGCATTTTGGGCATTAAAAATCTCCTTTCCGAGCGGGTGAGATGAAAATGTTATTATAATTCGCCGATAATAAATAATCGGTTACAAATATGAAGTTATCTACTAACAGACTAGTATTTCATTTCTGTAAATTACTACTGCGCAGGATATCGCAGAGTGATTTTACTATACAGAATTTGTAATAACTTGTTTCGGTTTAATTAACTGCCTATTTTATTTATTGTTAGGGAATTAGTTATCATTACTCTTCATTTTTCACTGACAAGATGTTTCAAGAAAGAGTATGTAAATTTAGTCCAATAATTTGTAATATAAAAACAATCTAAGTGTTTCATTAGCCTCCTAAAAGCTTATGCAAGCTCGAAAGCTAATGGCTCGAGTAAAGCGGCTTTAAGGGCAGGGTGTGTAATTTATAAAAATATAAAAGGAAAAAGAGACTGACTAACTGACTGATCTATTAACAGTTTAAGAGGATTGTATACCTGTAAGCTTCCATACAAAAAGCGATAACGTTTTCCTACCCGTAAATGTAGTCCGATTTTCATAATTTTTAGATAAATTGCAGAGACTATGAAGTACTATATGCTCGTACGTTTTAATTTTGCTTAAATTAAAACTTATTTGAGTCTAAATATACACATTTTCGACGTAGGAGCCCGCTACGAAAATAAGACTTAATGTCGTAGCGGTAGCGACCCTGCCGTCTGCGCCGGAGGTCGTAGATTCGATTCCCCCAACTGTGAAATGTTTGTGTGATAAGCATGAATGTTTTCAAGTGTCGGGGTGTTTTTTTAATATATTGTACATATTATGTATATTAAATAAATTCAAATCAGTGGACTGAGCTAGCACACTTATTCCTTGCTCTGTGAGCACACTTAATAGCTATTATGACGTAGGCATCCGCTACGAAAATAAGACTTAATGGCTCAGCGGTAGCAATCCTGCCGTCTGCGCCGGAGGTCGTAGACTCTATTGCCCCCAACTGGGAAATGTGTGTGTGATAAGCATGAATGTTTTTAAGTGTCTGGGTGTGTTTTAATATATTGTACATTATTATGAATATTACATATTACGTAGGTATATTTATCAATAATCTAGTACTCATAACACAAGTTATTGCTTACTTTGGGGCTAGATTGTGATGTGTGTAATGTATTTATTTATTTGCTATCGACAAAACACAACGATGTAAAAAATAAAGTGATAGTCAAATAGGTATTGGTTACATTCCAATAATGTAGGTTCTATTTATAATAAAGGATAATAACAAAATGATTGCGCGATGTTGACGGCCTTTTTCTGATTATCTCGCTCGACTGAAATTGTTTAGTATTGATCCGAAATTGAAATTAAAATTAGAACAAGTTGAACGACTCCTAATACCTTTAGTACATTAAATTAAATTAATTATAAGTAACTGAAATGTTCTTTAAATTTCAATAATAGCACTTTTCCAGTTGAAACCGATTCGGAGGAATACCTAGTATAGGTATAAGTATTTAGGTTATACTATAGCGTAGTTTTCAGGATACATTAGTATGACTAATATATACTATTCTCGTGCCAACTTTTGTAACCAAACTCCTCCGAAACTGCTCATCCGATAGTTCTGAAATTTTCTGTATATGTTCGGTAGGTCTAAGAATAATGTCGTAACAACGTTGGCTGGGTCAGCTAGTATTATACAAATGTAAAGCAAATAATTAAATGACGGGTTGAAAAACATACTTTATTTCACGAAAAACATGATCCTGGAAAAAGGTACATAAAACTAACTTAAATTAAAAATTAAAATTAGCTATAAAATTAAACTATATCTAAATGAAAAACTACAAATAATAAAATGTTAAATAATAATAAAATGTTATGTTATATAACTAAAATGTTAAATTATTCACAGTTGAGAATAATTACGTCGTCATAACTAATAACCACATTTGGGTTGTAAAATTAGTATGACGTCATAACAGTCAGTCAGTAAGTAGGTCTATAGTATAAAACAGAAATAACATGAGCAACTGACGCAGCAGTGCCTACAAAGTTTCGCTTTAATCAAACAGCGACTGAAATTGCAATTTCGGCCAAGCCAAGCATTCTCGAAATATCGCCTTTGTGTAAGGCTTCCAAGATCACATAGAAAACAAGTAAACCATAAATTTGGATAAAGACACTATCAATTAGGTCGCGTAAATAGGTAAAGTAATGCTGAAATATCAAGTGTTTACTGCAACGTATTATAGGCACTATTTCGTTATAGAAAAACAACCATTTTTGATTTTTTATTCCTTGGGTAAGTACTTAGGTACCTATCTCCATAATAGTACAACATATATACACAAAGCTCATTGAACATTAACAGGCATTTTACCACCATTGCAGGCACCAGGTATGTACTTATTTTGTTAATTACATCCTTAATGTATCGTTTTACGAGGCCAACTTGCCATTAAGTTTTTACGAACGTCGTAAGAGGTAGGCAATAGGGCCCCCTGTCTAGTCAGATAAAGTCTAAGTCAATGTTGCCATGTAGGTACATGATGTACCTACGTTTTATTCATAAAAAGGGGAAAGTTAATGAAGCAATTTGAAAGGAAATTACTTTTTTATTTAATAAAACTGGTGTAAATTGAGTCGGAGTCTGATTTAATTAATTTTAAAGTAATACCCTCCTAAATTTGTTAATTCTGGCACCGTCAAAAGTATAAACTTTATCTCGGTATATATACCGTTGCTTTTATCATAATTATAAAAAGTGCGGATGAGTGAAATTTAGCTTTATCTAAATGAACATTAGCACTGGGCTCTCTAATTGTCTATACCTACTAGGTCTTCAACATGATAGCGAGAAGAAAGAAACTCTCCGGGATAGTTTCCTCACGATTTCCTACTGTGATATTTATTTTTCTCAAACTACATAAAGTCAAAGGTGCTTGCGAGGGATTTGAACCACCGACCCCCTTACGAAAGGTCTATCTATATCACTGCATATAACACTCTTCTAAGTATAGATCATCTGATATAAAAATTAATGCCTCTCCACGTGTTTATGCTTCCATTTTTAAATTACCTAAATGATATATCTTTCTGTAACTCGATCTTGCCACGCCTTCTTTAAACATCGAAAGTACGGAAATAGTAAGCATATCAATTGTAAAATGCCCTGATAATGAAAAACCGGCCAAGTGCGAGTCGGACTCGCGCACCGAGGGTTCCGTACTCAAGAAGTACTGAAGCAAAACAATCAGGCAAAAACCAATATGTTTATTTGACTACGAGTACTTAGAAGAACTTGCGTTTTAATGACCATTGTTAATGAACCGCAAAACTAACTTTGTTTGTAGAGGTTTATTGTTAATATCAAAAAAACTATGCTAGTTAGAGCATTGGCTATAGTTTTCCTGTAAAATATACGTAAATTTCTATTGACCATAATTATTTGAGATTTTTCGATTGGTAAACTCCGGAGATAAGGGGGGGGAACGGTATTTTTTTAGACATTTTCCCCGATAAATCAAAAACTATCATGACTAAAAATAATTAAAAATCGGTTTTAGAATGTACAAAGTAAACTGTTTCATATGATACCCCACACAGTACAGTTATCTCACTTTTAAATTTCAACCCTCCGATTTTCCCCCCTTTTTAAATAAGAACAAAAATAATTTCCATTTTTTTTTATTCCAGTGTCATTGGGCCACTAATATACACAACTATTCCAAATTTCATATCGATAGCTTCAGTAGTTACTGAAATAATCGAGTGTGACGGACAGACAGACGGACAGACGGACGGACAGACAGACGGACAGACAGACGGAGAAAGTCGCACCATAAGGGTTCCATTTTACCATTTTGGTACGGAACCCTAAAAATAAGGTCTAATGATACTTTAAAAGGTACAGTAGAGTAATCATTACGAGTGGATTTCGAACAATTTATTCGGAGCCCATCGTTAGGGGTTGTCATAAAAAGTATCCCCTGGCTTACACTAATGATACTTCAATGAAGGGAGTATCCTCAAATCAGTTCCAATAAATGTCAATTTATTTTATCAACGTTTTTTCGTTGTGAATTTAAACCCTCAAGTCCATTTCAATTAAATCTCTTTACTCTTACTTTGAGATATTGAACATTATTTCGCTTGACAGTTATACATATTAACACTCTCCCATTTCTTTATTTAATAAAAAATACGCTTTATTTACGAAAATATTATGATTACTGCATACTGGTACCTAAGTATTTATAATGTACTCGTATTAAATTTTGTTACAAAATAGGTGGACTTTCTGATGCACTTTCCGCCTGATTATAAATCATCAATCTAAATCTTCTAATATATAAATTTTCCATGTCACAGTGTTAGTTACCGTACTCCTCCGAAACGGCTTCACCGATTTTTACGAAATTTTATATCCGTATTCAGTAGGTCTGAGAATCAGCTACTATCTATTTTTTATATATAATGAAGCGGCGCGGTCGGATTTGAGTGGGAGGTCGCGGGTTCGATTCCCGCCCTGGGCCACTTTGGAATTTTATTATTTCTAAATTGGCTCAGGTCTGGTATGGTTGGAGGCTTCGGCCGTGGCTAGTTACCACCCTACCAGCAAAGACGCAGCGCCAAGCGATTTAGCATTCCGGTGCGTTGCTTGTAGAAACCGTTATGGTAAATAATTTACTTACCCTTCCAAGTTAGTACGATAACATCTTAGGCTGCATCATCACTTAACATGGTGAGATCGCAGTCAAGTAATAAGTTGTATAGAGTAAAAAAAATGAAAATCAATCAAATCTAAATGGTCCATGCTTGTGTTGAAATTGTAATGATTTTACTAACAGCAATTACCAAGACCGTAATAAGTGACTTACTATGATACTATGTCTAATGTACGTACCTAACTGACCTTTGGAACGTAGAGAATTTTTACTGATTTAGAATCTTCAGTTCTAGCTTTCAATATAATAATAATATCAAAATAGACAATAAACGTACGTAGTGGTACTAATTTAAAATACTTTAGACAATCTTACTCGTAACAGCGAGTTATTTATGGAGTGGTAAGAAGTAAGCGTAGCAGAGGTCCTAGATTCACTCCTGCAATGAGAACACTTAATAAAACGAGCACCTGACATTATATTTTATGGGCACAATCTTCTCTTCCTAAGTTGATCGAAGCACACTAAATCAACTGTGGTAGCACTCAGGAACTAGCTCGCTTAGACAAATATATTGCCGTCAATGTCACGTAAGTTTTTTATTGTGCCATGTTCAGATACTTTAGGGTTACAAGCAGTTAACCTTTAAGGTTTGAGGGTTACAACTTACAAAGGTTACACTTGGTGCAGAATTGAGGTCACCCGTCCGGGGGTTTGTATCTTGTTGCCCTGGATAACTAGATACGCAAACCTTTGACTTTTTGGAGTTATTTACGATTATGGGGACTAGATACCACTTGCTTAACAGTGAAGAAAAATATGGTAAGGAATCCTGCATTGAAGATATCTTCCATGGTATCAAAATAAAACAAAAATTACGTATGTACCTACGAGTACAAGCGTAAAATGTCTATAAAAATTTTGCTAAAAATTGTAAGTTATTATTTTTAGTAATTAGTATTGTATAGTTATGATGTTTGTAGTATTGTAGTTTAATTTAGTATTTAGTATAATTAGACGCACTATAACAAAATGAAAAGAGCGCCTCCTCGCCAACAAACTACCTACCTATAATAGTTTGGCGAGAAATTGTAAATTACATTTTTGCATGTAACTATTTGATTTAAATAAATTAATTAAAAAAAATGCCTGAGAGACCACCATAAAAAAACGTTAATCCACCAATCGCACTTGGCTAATCAGAGGGCTATGACCAAAACTGGCTCTCTCATTCTGAGAAGAGACACGTGTCCAGTTGTGGGTCATAAAAAGGATTTGTTGAAGAAGGGTTATAAAAAGATGGAATAGGGAAATAGACGACATATTTTGTAATATATGAATCCCTATACTTGGCATCAGTTCTGAGTCGTTCGCTTAAAAAATTATAAGCTTCTGCTTTTATACGCCGCAACCCTGTGCTATTCTGCAAAATACCTAAAACAGCGACGAGCTGACATCTATGCGTTGATTGGTTAATGCTTGCGTCAGTTATGCAGCCAAGACGACAATTGGCCGCTGATGGCTGCGTTGCCATGGTTACCTTCGATGGTTGGCCGCTGTACAATTTTATATTTTCAAGAATCACACCCAGTCATACTTAGTCCTCAGTCTAAGTTAGTGTCAAGAAGAGAGCGATAAAATGAAAACGCTTTTAGTTAAGTATATTCTTTAAAGTAAATGCAATGGAAAAAGCTAAAATAGCTTTGAAACACAATGCGAAATAAAATACCTATCTTTCTTTCTTATGGGATCATAACCACTTAAAACATACTCGCAGCACAAATATTATTGCTAATCCCAGAGACTACTAGCTGCTCCGTCATAAGTGTGATTGCAGCCACGTACTAGGTACCTTGTAGTGAATAAAAGATATTGTAGCAGTGATCTCAATACACCCAATATTAATAATGCTATGCCGCATGTATAAATCCACATCTGCTCTATCCGACACCTATGCAAATGAAAAAGCAATGCAGAACACAATTTGCACAGTAAACACCCGCCTTTATTAAAAAAATATTTTAACCGTACTCAACCGTACCGTGATAAAACATGACAGTAAAATATTAAAAGAATTTTCATTTATTCCTGATATTTCGTTATATTTCGTTTCAAAAATGCGTTTAATAGACTGAGCAGCATTTAAAAACTCCATTTAAAAAATGCAGCAATAGTAGAACAAAATTTTTGGAGCACTTGGAAAGTTTACACCAGCGAACTGCGAACAGTTTGAACAGGTTAAATTACGTCGCAACATCGCAATGTCCAATGTACATTCCTACGACGTTATATTATCACTAGGGGAAAAAATGTAGCGACGAGGATGGGATTCGAACCCACGCGTGCAGAGCACATTGGATTAGCAGTCCAACGCCTTAACCACTCGGCCACCTCGTCCTGCGTACAAAAAATTAAAATATGAGCTAAGTTCGTACCTATTGATAATGTAAAATAAAAACATAAAAAGACTAGCTGAGCTAGCAAGGTTTTCTATCTATATAAATTATTTCTCACTTAGGGGATGAAAAATAGTTTACACCTTATTAAGACACACAGGTTTCTCCTAGGGATACGAGATGATGGAGCAAACTCTTTGAGGGTGGACTCGGAATAAGCCGTTACACATCATAGTTTAAAATTAATTCAGATTCTACTCACAAGTCAAGATTTACAAAATAAGTAGTTATAATATAAAATTGTAAAACACGTAACGTAATAATGTTTGAATCATTCAGTTGTGTTCGGTGGTGGTACTGATAAGCCACATACGCCACATATTATGGCTGTTGGTACTGCAATGAATACCCGTGGGTATTATATCACAGCTCATGGCATGGCTGGTTACAACAGTTCGTTAGAACAGTTATAATTATTTATACCAAACTCTACATGAAGGAGTCACCTACTTGTTGTCAACTCATAACTTCGCTTCCAACTTCACGCAAGAGAACAGGGACACATCCCTAGAACTTCACAATTAATGCTGTGGTTTTGCCCGCGGCAAATTCAAGTACCTACCTAGCTTCATATCTCCTCAGTAATATGTCGATTGTTCTACGGAAATAGTAGAACGATAGGATTAAATAGTGCCTCTTTCGCAATTTCTCGCAGGCACAATTTCCGACTAATATAGTATTGTTTTAATGAAGACAAAAAATTGCGGTTGCAGCGACTTCTAATGCAGAACTGGCCAAGGGGAGCAGGTTCTTTTGATGGCAGTGTTATATTTGAGCTTTTCGTGGAGACTCCGAGGCCTGGGCCTGGGGACTCTTAATCTTCATTTTTATTTACAATTCCATATTATAGTTGTAATAATTTAAAGAAACGGAAAAGACAGGTATTAAAAAACATTTTAAAAACTATAAGCATAGTTTAGCTATCGTATTTTGTAAATTCAGGAAACTTTATTGAAACGTCATTTTTAGATAGAAATGTTACAAATAACACTATCGCCGGTTTATTCTATTACTGGACAAGTTTTGGCCGCGCGTCAAGATTACTGGCTGCATAGGCTGATGATTCGTTGCGGAAAAATAAACTTAGCCCTTCGGTAACTGAGAGGAACCGCGGGCTAATGACTTGTAATGAGAATGTTTCGGCACTATGATTCCAAGGCCCCAGCACACAGAGTCTCCACGGCAAACGGGACAAATATGAAACTCTCTAATAAAGAGGCATAAGTATAGGTACTTGCTATTCTTACCGAATCCAGCAGTTTCAGCTGCGGCTCCTGGTCTTGATTATGTCTCGTATTTACGAGACATAATCAAGACCAGGAGCCATAATCAAGGAGGATATGAATTTTCATAAAAATACATTTTGTACAACGTGTGAACGTAATAACCACTAGGCCGTTAATGGAAAGGAAAAATGAGCAAATAATAAATAACAACTTCATAATTCATTATCGCAATATTACGTATTAGTTACGTTACATTACGTCTGAAAATATACTAATCTGAGTAGGTACTAAGTACTAATCTAAATCTAAATTAGCACACGTTCCATTAGATGAAGATTTAATAATATCACCTTATTGAGGAGAAATTCAAACCTTACATAATATTACTTAGTAAAAGGTAACTTTGCGGAACGGTGTTATCAAAGTTCATCCAAAAAACCCTTTGCGCTTACCTTTGTAAGAAAAGAAGTTCCTTTCCTTACTTAATTTTCAACTACTATACTAGAGCAATTATAGGAACTTTAAAAGTATATTTTTGCCCTTTAACGAGTTTATATTTAATGTGCAACTTTATTTTTGTTTATTATACTCGACACAAAGCAGTGCGAATTACGATATTACGAATTATTACATTACCAGTGAAAATAGGGTTAAAGGTACTCGAGAAAGTAAAATTATTGAATAATAATAATTAATTTGTTACACTTAAGACGTAGTAATCATTTATTAAATTGAGCACTGTAAACGTTAAACATGAACAAAAGCTATTGAAAATCAAAGAAGCAACCATTAAATAGCAGCTTAAGTATTTTACAACCTCATTATATTAAAATACCATTTGCTTTAATTATTATGATCAAAGAATAGTAAAGTACGGTCCTCGTCAACCGTAGAAAGGGGTTTTAATTATTAGTAAAGACGCCGAGAAAACTTTTCTTTCAACGTACCTACACAGAAAATATGCACAAAGCACCAAAGTACTCGGGCTGTACAAGTGAAAAATGGAGCTTTTAAAAGACTCAAGCTTTGGAAAAAGAAAACCATGTCACATGAATCGAACCTAATGTCGTCAACCTTAACCTTTTACATACAAGAACCATAGGTCACATACAAGAATCAAATGCTTATGGCACTTTCATACAACTCAAAGTCGATTTTAGGTTGTTCAAACACTGCAATTGAAACCGAATCAATAGCAATAATCGCAGCTGAAACTGCATTTATGTTTATTTATTTTAAAAACATATCCAATCGCTAAAGTGAGCACGTGTACAACATGTAACGAAAAATTGAAATATTATTGAAGGGTGCTTAAGTGTACTTGAAAACGAATCATCCTGTAAAAATATTAAATATAAATAAGCATATCCATTTTGTCATAAATTATGGATATTATAATAATAGACTTTATTTACTGAATCTCTTACATATTTCATAAGTTATTCTAATACAGTTTAAAGAAGAAAAAGCTTTCTGATTAAATAAACCTTAAGTATACATCTATTTTATAAATGGAAAAATATATTTAAACATTATTATTATAACTTTTCGTTACACGTTGCATATGTTTCAATGCCATTCATAAGGCGTTAGAAACCCCGTATATACGGTTGAAATTTAAATTAAAAACTACATATCTATAATAAAAACTACATAGTTAAAATAAATTAATTTAGTAGAGCGCTGTCAGAGGGAATTGTTCCCAATATGCTGGCCCCATTGCCTCGTTGTATCGCGATAATTATGCATGTAGTTTTTCATTTAGATATACATAGTTTTTTTATAGCTAGTTTTAGTTTTTAATTTAAGTAAATTTTATGTACAACTTTCATTGAAACATATAATATATCTTTGTTTATCATGTAAATTGAAATTTTGTGAAATATGATGATCGCAAACATGACATGTTGCTTAGGATGCAAGTGTGTGTTAAGAACGTTAAACTAATGAAAATTGTCCATAATGTTCTTTAATCCATCATCACTCTTCATCAGTCATCAATAATTTTATGAGCGAGAAATTGGATCCTCATGCCATCTTAATTTTCACATTTTCATAAAGATATTTCACGACAATTTTATTGCTCAACAGCCATGAAGGACGTTTACAACCCGAAAACGCATAATCGATCTCACCTCGTTTCGCGCTGTTAGCACATTGTTACGCTCCATTGAATCTGAAAAGGTAATAGGGCCCTTAATGGCATAAAAGTCCCTACGATAGAAATATAATCACAATTTAGATACACATTTCTGTGCATATCGAAATTGTGATATAATATATACCATCGTATGGCGTAGCGGCAGCGAACCTGCCGTCTGCGTCGGAGGTCGTGGGTTCGATTCCCACTACTGGTAAATGTTTGTGTGAATGTTTTCCAGTGTCTGGGTGCTTTTCAATATATTATATTTATGTATAAGTGTGTATGTATGTTTATCAGTTATCTAGTACCCATAACACAAGCTATCGCTTACTTTGGGGCTAGATTGCGAAGTGTGTACCTAATATCCTGATAATGATATATTATATTTATGCTCATCCGATAAACAAGGCCAAGATTACTAAACTAATAATAAGTCTTCTATAAACTATAGGTATATATAAAGCCTTAAAGCGATGCGGTTTATTACAGTTTCCATAGGAAATATTGTGGAAAAACACACACCACTGTACAGTGTACAGCCCGCAAGAGATGAATTCCATAACGAGAGGGATACATTAGAAAAAGTAAAACCATAAGAATCACTTTTTAAACCGCAAACCTTTTATAACATATTTTTATTTTTAACATTTCTTTCTGTCTTTGCCTAGTAAAAAAATCTTGAGTTTTGTAGTTAAACAACGTGTTTCAATATTTCTACCAACTGTGTCTTTTTTAAATTCAAGTATGGAGATCAAACAACAATAGTTATTTGTTATGCAAGGCCGCAAAATGGATTTTTGGGCCGAGTGTCAAATTTGAATGCTGAGCGGCGAAGGATTCTAGGGTTGAACCCTGAGCGCAGCGAGGGGTTCAAAAATATAGAATCCTGAGCAGAGCGAGGCATTCAAAGACACGAGACCCAAAAAAATTTGCGGCCGTACGTAACACAAAATTTTTCATCTCACCACAGCGAGGAAAATTACTAGAAGATCACTTGGATCGGCAATGCGAGTATGCTAGATGTTGTCTGTAGTAATACTTTGCAATAACTTCACTCACTTAATTAAATGTCCACTTTAAATCTTCAATCATGCTATTACTAAACATTAATGAATAAAAACATGATATTATTATTATCATTCATCACGATTAGAAAAAAAAATTGAGAAATGGTGTTTTCTATTCTACTTTTTTTTAAATGCGTTTAGAAATGTCAATTTCTAAGAACCAACGATAATAGAAAATTTAAAAAAAAATAACAATAATTAGATAAACAATGAGTAAATATTATGGATTTAATTAAGTTTCCTTTATTTTTCATAAATAGGAGTTATTATTTTTATCGATATTCTAAGAAAAATGTAAAAAATAAAAAGTAATGTACCTATACAAACTCTAAGGTCGAACTTCGTTACTGACCGTATGCGTGATTAAAAAAAAAGTCTTCATGACATTATAGACGCAATACGAGAGTACGTCATGTTCGTTTTTGGAAATGCTTTGCGGCCCTAGGGCGGGAAAGGATTTTCATACTACTTTCTCGCCCTAGGGAGGAAAGAAAATTCTTTTGGGCCCTAGGGAATATAATAGCATTTTCCGCCCGCATTTTGGGCATTGAAAATGCGTTTTCCGAGCGGGTGAGATGAAAATAAATTTAATATTAGAATGGAATAAGAAAAAGTAAAACACAATAAAAGAAGCCCTAAAAAGTTGAAACAAATCAAAGAAGAAGCAATAATACCAAATGGCCCGCGAGTCCCGACGTAATACAGAGTCTTACGTTACGCAATAAATATAATAGCTGTTGGTTTGGGCAGAAATAGTCGATTACGTTACAGACTGATAAGGCAAAATAGGAACATCATTTTAGGTTGTAGGACTATTCGTTTTTGCCTTGACGATCATCGTTAAATGAGTACCTACCTATCTATCTATTAGGTATAAATTATCAAAACCAAGTCAAGTAAGAAAAATTCGGTCTTTCATATTCTACGCTTCTTCCAGCTAGCTGAATTTTATGAAGTGATCAATTCTAAAAACAGGCCATGGAGGGATCGGAAACATAATGAAAATATCGATTCTTTAAGCATAAGCGAGGCTTAGATTAGCAACAAAACTTGCAAAAGTTGACTTCTGCAAGCTATTCCTTCTTTGTTTAGAAAGTAGCTTGCGTGACTGTTTACATTGCTTTCAGAAGTCAACTTCTGCAAGTTCTGTTGCTAATCTTAACCCCGCCTAGGATTAGCAACAAAACTTGCAGAAGGTGACTTATGCAAACTATTCTTCTTTTGTTTAGTAGGTTGCGTGATGCATTGCTTTCAGAAGTCAACTTCTGGAAGTTTTGTTTCTAATCTAAACCCCGCCAAAGATTAGCAACATAACTTGCAGAAGTTGACTTCTGCAAAGTATTCCTCTTTTGTTTAGTAGCTTGCGTGACTGTTGGCATTGCTTTCATAAGTCACCTTCTGTAAGTTTTCTTGCTAATCTAAACAAATGCCTAAGATCAAAGCTGTGCCATAATATGAGCTGATTATGAGTGTATACTCTACTACTCGTATAAGTATTACGTTATGCCCGAATTCGGTGCTACACCTTTCAACAGTGTGGATATCTGTCCAAACCAAAAAGCTTTTCTCTTCCTGCATTTGTATAATCGTTCCCTCCTATGCTTTCTGCAAATTAGAGAGACCGCGTGTCCCTACAGGAACGTTACGTACCCATACGCCAAGTTTTAATAGCCGTCAGCTAACAATATACCACAGAGAGAATATTAACGGGTTCAAACTGTGCTCATAATATCCGTTCCCAAAGAATTTCGAAGCACTCAGGCGCTCGTGGAATTTACTTGGTTCGCTCCACACAACCGAAAAATCTGGGCGGATGTGAAGAATTGAACATATTACAGACATAATATAGTTCTGCATAAAATAACAAGTTCAATCCGGAAGAGATAAAATAAATTGACGTACTCAGAACCATCGTTATAAAATCTGAAGTTGAAAAGCGCATTGCTTTTCTCATTTCCTGCAACAACTGAAACCGATTTAGATTTTGTCTCATGCTTAATATATTTTTTAAGAACAATAATATTATTGTCATTCTTGGAGGACTATTATTACTAAGTTTTGTCTATATTATATCACAGTACAAACAAACGCAGAATACATTTTAATCAGACGATAAAAATTCCTCAACATTTATGAATTTTTGTGAGGAAAAATTAAATATACAATCTAAATGAGCTAAAAATATACCCACCATTGTTATCTACTTGTCGCTGGCTTTTAATAGTACATTGTTACCCTAGGGATGAAAGTAACTTATTTAGTCCCGAGACGGGGTTTGGCGCCCGAGCGTAGCGAGGGGGCCTATAGTTCGAGGGACTAAATAAGTCTTTATCCCGAGGTAAACACTGTGCTTTTCATTACGAATATAAGGAAAGTCAAAATAAAAATAGAAATTAGCTAAAGAAAATTGAATAATTGTGTCAATAAAAATCACTGTTAAACAGAAGCCTAAACAAAACTCTACAACTCGAAAAACAAATGAATTAGATCAGATTGCCGCTTGCCACTTTCCCGCCTTTTTTTTTCTTTGGCCTAGCCGGCGGGCTATGCATTTAGCTTTTTAATAGTCAAGTATTGTCTATGATTGTCTATGAATGTCTATGAATCAGTTGTCTTTACCTCAGATGAATGATCCAAGTCTTTACTTTATGAATAAAGTCTATCTTTCTTCTTGTCTATGGATGCACTCGGGTATGTCGTGTTTCATTTGAACTCCAATAAAAATGTGACAACTAGTTTTTTTTATTTATTTGACAGCTGTCAGTTGAAAACGATTCTCCCTAGGGCTGAAAAGTATTACTTTCAACCCGCTTCTCAGGCAACTTCAGACCTACTTTCCGTGTATGAGTAATGAAAAATAACATTCCCAATAGCTTTTATATGATACGCTGAAATTCATTCCTAAGGGATTTTTTCGACCCTTGAAAGTGAAATTTTTGTAGTAGGTAGGTATATTTCTTCTTTTTACGACCTTCCTTTCACAGAAATGTTAGTATAAGCTCACATTATTATAATTCTTTATCTCCCAATGTTCAAAATGATGTAAAAACTGGAAGTTCATGCGGCATAGTAAATACATACCTACAGACGTATAAACTGCACAACACTTCTACATTTGTATAGCTACGGAAATAACAATAGCTAAGTACTTCGTACATTTTAACGACAACAAAACATAGTATCAGTCGAATGAAATAGAGATTTAGTGTTAAAGTAGGATGGAGACGACCATCAACAAAAAGATTGTAGGTACTTAATGGGTTAAATAGTCAGTCAGGTATATCAGTCTCTCTTCAGTCTCTGTCTTTGTCTTTGTATAGGTAGGCAAATAAAAGTTTTCTAAAGACTTGTAATAGTTTTCTAGCCATTTCTGGAAAGAATATATTCACTTCTCTAATTTCTATATGCAACTATAACCTTTTCCCTCATTAAAACTCGGTCTTAAAACTCTCATAAAAGCAATGTTAGATGATGTTATTTGCTTTTATCACATTACTAACGATTTTCGCTCGAATAAGGAAAACGATCTCTTACAGTAACCATCTGTGGACCAGTTAAAAGGGCCCTTTCCTTAGGAACATGTTGGTAGCTCTCAAGTTGAAATGGATACCTACCAACCAAAGACAGAAGTCATTGCTACCAACTTCGGAAATTTTATAAGGTCCCTTATATTCAAAGTACAAACCACTTTTTTCCGGACACCTAGAACCTAAATTCTTTCCGGATTTAGGTTACCGTATTACGAACCGTGTAAAAATATCATAAAATTTGGCAACAAGTAGGATCTTATAGAAGAAGTAAAAAAAAAATCCGAAAGTTGAGAAATATTTACAAATACGAAGGAGAACTAAGTTTGTATTTCTAATCAGTCCAATTTTCAGAGAATATTATTATCATGTTGCTTCTATAGCCGATTTAATATAATATTCGGTGCGCGCTCTTTCCCTGATCTGTGGGTGCGCGAGCCTGACTCGCAATTGACTGGTTGTTTTTTTCCAATTGATTAAGATGTTAGCTGAAAGTATAAGTGTCGATTCTGTCAAATGTTCAAGATAGTATCGCACTAACTAGAAAATGGGTTAAGCTATAATAGGTTGCTGCTAAAAATACTGAATCATCCATACTTACCAGAAAATTCCCTCTAAATACCCGGGAACTCTAATCTAAATTCCCTCTAAATACCCGGGACCTCTAAGTTCGAACAAGAAACTCAAAGCTTACGAAAATAAAGAAATATCTTCCGAAAAGGAAGATGAAAAATCTGAATGTAGTTGGTTTGAAAAACCGAACAGACTACTTTCAGGTTTTCGTCTTTCAGTAACTTCACACGGACATCTTACTACTCGTATATTTAGCCTAAAATATGATGATTCAAGCCCGTTAAGCTTTGTTCGTAAACGAATGTTGTACCTATATCAACAAAATTAAATTACCGCGCAGTCAGCGCAACTGCAATTTCGTATACCGAAGCAAAACTGAGTGACCGAGCGGCAAAATGATTAATGTGGGCTCCTTTATCCCGGCCACGCCACAGTTGTAACGCGATCAGCGCCCGGGCTTAAACAAGGGGAGTGATTATGCCTAGTTAGTAATGGAATCCCCTTTTAGGTTTCCCCAAATTGCCTGAATACTGAACGTTCAGAATCCAGTAACAGAATTACCTTAATAAGCCGACCATAGTTCATCCATTCTGTAGTCGAATCGGCATTTATTATGTTGCTCTGTGGCATAAACGCCCAATTGCATCAGTTAGAAGTGGCTGTGTTAGAAATTCGATAGTGCCACGTCCATAACGTGGCACAATCGAATTTCAATTATTTTGGCTTGATCTTACCGATTGGACGAAAACAACGTCGTCTGTTACTGGTAAAGCCATAGCTTCAACTAAACGTCGCTGACAAGTGTGGTGTCCGTGTATACATGCTTTCTATACTACAAATTGGATCAAGCATCATCTGAATCAATATGCACGATAGAATGGATGGGCTATGACTGACCTTACACACATTTTAATAGTGACCAGATAATTAAAGATATCCTTTTCGGATATTGGTTTTCAGCATTTGGTCCAAGGGTCAATAGCCCAAATACGTCCATTAACAACCAAAACCTTGGAAGCTTAGCTTTCTCTGCCATTTCAAATTCACCTTCTTGAAATTATTTTAAATGAGACAACACTTTTTTGGAGTTAGGTGCTACATAACTATTTCTATTTAATATCAAGGATTTACTCCCGTTACTTAGTACTTACATTGGAAATTGGAACTTATTAGTTTATAGACTTTACTATAGAGCCTATTGCCCGCGGATCCGCCCGCGTTAATTTCGATTTTTCTCAAATCGCGCAATAGGCAATCATTGATTTTTCACTCTCCTTGCTTTCAATTATGTTTGTGCAAAAAATCACGTTGAACTGTAGCTCCGTTGGCTTGATTAACATAGGTAGTTAATAAAATATATAGTAGGTAATATAGGAAATAATAAAATATATGTAGGTAAGTATATATAGTAAGTATTTATACCCAGTATGAAATCGCATCACGCTGATGCATGGCATTTATTCGTAACGGTAGGCAACATATTTATTTTGTGATTTAACATTATTAATCTAAAGTAAATGCTTTTTCCCCGAGAATTCTTAATGCTACAATCTGAGGTGACATTGCCTTTTCCATAATACCGCTTAGGGCGTCTGAGCCAAACAGATAATGGACATTAGGCTGTTTGCGTAGATTTTGTACGGGCTTGACAACTCAACGGCGTACGAATGGATCACGTAACTTCATATTTAGCCCAAGTTCAATATTCACAAGAAATATGATTCTATGAATATAAAAAAAATATCTTCATTCACACTTCTAACATGCTTCAGGCTAGTGAAAAATCATATCACACCGCAGAAACTCGATAGGTACTAGAAAGAGTAGGTACTAGCGTTAAGCTCTTATCCAGACGACGGCAACTTCTCTAACTTTGTTCTGGGACAGGAGCGACATTAGAACTTTGTAATTAATGTAAGATACATGTACTTGCTACACCTAATACTATACTATCATCTACCTATGTATAACAATCAATAGCCAAAACAGTGTATAACAATTGATACATATTGTATAAAGAGCACATTTTACGGCCCATTACTAAATGGGGGTCGTCTCTCAGAATGGTGGTTGGACCAGAGTGTTAGTAGGCAGGTTTAAGGTACACGGACACGCACACGGACACGCACACGCACACACAAACGCGCACACACACACACACACACACACACACACACACACACACACACACACACACACACACACACACACACACACACACACACACACAGACAGACACACACGCACACATACGAAAACATGATGAAGATCTCTTTGGGTAAAGATATTTTTATTCGCCCTGTGAATCGAGCGGGATCCAAGGGAGCGGGATGCAAACAAGCGGATCCATCGTTGTTGGCACTATGGGCATGCCAACAACCCTAAGGGACCTATGATGTCACACTAACACAGTCTATTTAGATTTGACGATTTTAAAGACATGGCACTAGAATTAAACTAAAAAAGATTTCTATATATACAGAGGTGTTGGTGACGGTAGCAGTATGAGGTATCGGCTAAGTTACGGTAGCGAGTTTAATGGGTTTTACCCATCTAGAAACTGTCAACGTGCCTAAAGGAGTTATTAGACGTTTAGACAGACGATTTTTGAGAGCTGAATCCGCCCCTGTGTGTTACAGGTGGTACTGGGCGCACAATAGATGCAAGTGGGTCTTTCGTCGAGCATGCGAAATTCACCTCAAACAGCTCCTAAACCCGTCACCTGAAACAAAGGGAATTCGCCAAGGCCTAAGATACTCGGATTTGCCAAACGCAATTTATAATTCACGGCAAACGGGATTAATTATTTGCTTAAATTAGCAATTTATGGTATCCGCAATACACATAAGTAATCCAACAAAAGGCCTGAATCTCTTCAGGAGAAGGACGGGGGCTTATTAAGAATGCAAATCGTATTCCTGCTGAATATGTAAGCAGTTATGGAAAATATCTTATTCTTACCAGGACAGAATTTTGCGTTTTTTGACAACCTCCCTGGTGCAGTGGCGGCGCGCTCGGATTCGAGTGGGAGGTCGCGGGTTCGATTCCGGCCACGGGTCACTTTGTAATTTTATAATTTCTAAACTGGCTCAGGTCTGGTCTGGTGGGAGGCTTCGGCTATAGCTAGTTACCACCCTACCAGCAAAGACGCACCGCCAAGCGATTTAGCGTTCCGGTGCGAGTAAAACTAAAACTTACCCTCCAAGTTAGTACGATAACATCTTAGGCTGCATCATCACTTACCATCAGGTGAGATCGCAGTCTAGTACTAACTTGTATAGAGCGTAAAAAAAATGTTGTTAAATAAACCTTAAATTATATTAAAATGATGTAAAAGCACTTAACGCTTTTAAGTGCACTTCTAGCGCGCGATATAATTCCGTTAAAATCTCTGTGCACAACGTTCTGTTAATGCTCGTACTATTGGGAAAATGTTTAACTATAAGGAATACTTTTATTTTTCAGGTGGATAAATTTCAGTATTGGACGGCGGCGTAGGTGCCTCATCCTACACCATTAATCTTTCTCACAAGAAACTTTCACAGTCATTACTTTATCTCAAGAAAGGCCGCCTTGTGTCTTCGAAGTCGTAATTCAGAAAATTTATCGCAATCCCATAATCCTGTCTACCTAACTACTACAGTGCTTACCTACGTATCCATATAAATTTGTCCACTTACCAATACCTCCCTGGCGATGACGACATCCCTGGCGCAGTTGCGGCGCGCTCAAATTCGAGTGGGAGGTCGCGGGTTCGATTCCCGCCACGGGCCACTTTGGAATTTTATAATTTCTAAATTGGCTCAGGTCTGGTCTTCGGCCATGGCTAGTTACCACCCTACCAGCAAAGCCGCACCGCCAAGCGATTAAGCGTTCCAGTGCGATGCTGTGTAGAAACCGTTGGGGGTAAATTTACTTACCCTTCCAAGTTAGTACGATAACATCTTATAGGCTGCATCATCACTTACCGGTGAGATCGCAGTCAAGTAGTTGTAGGTACAGAATAAAAAAAACCGGACAAGTGCGAGTCGGACTCGCGCACTGAGGGTTCCGTACCTACTACTACCGTAGGAATAAAACCATAAAAAACCACTTTTCTTGAACCGCATAACCAACTTATTCCACATTAAACAACTTCACCGCGAGTTAAATACGTGCAACGCCATCTGTCGTCATCAAAGTTAAACAAAATATTAGACTTGTTGAATATCAATTCAACACGTATTAAAAAAACTACTCACTAGATCTCGTTCAAACCAATTCTCGGTGGAAGTTTGCATGGTAATGTACATCACATATTTTTTTTAGTTTTATCATACTCTTATTTTAGAAGTTACAGGGGGGGGGACACACATTTTACCACTGTGGAAGTGTCTCTCACGCAAGCTATTCATTTTAGAAAAAAATGATATTAGAAACCTTAGTATCATTTTTTGAAGACCTATCCATAGATACCCCACACATATGGGTTTGATGAAAAAAAAATTTTTGAGTTTCAGTTCTAAGTATGGGGCACCCCCAAAATTTATTACTTTTTTTAAAATTTTGTGTGAAAACCTTAATGCGGTTCACAGAATACATCTACTTACCAAGTTTCAACAGTATAGCTCTTATAGTTTCGGAAAAAAGTGGCTGTGACATACGGACGGACAGACGGACAGACAGACATGACGAATTTATAAGGGTTCCGTTTTTTGCCATTCGGCTACGGAACCCTAAAAACCTATCTAATATCTATTTAGATACCTACTATTAAAATGTTATAATAAGTAATGTATTTTATAGTTTATTTCTCAATAAATTCTTACAATATGCAATAAATGCATAATAATGCCCTTGGCTAGAGCAAATTGAGTAGCCAATAAAGTTGAACGTTCTTTCTTATTGATAAAGTTGCTCTTGCATCATCCTATTATAGAATTTTTCATGCCGCAGTTGAAAAGTCACTTGAAATATTGAATACTTTTTACAATAAACTAATAAAACTTTTTAAGAGATATAATAATCTTTACTTTTCACATAGGCTTTAAGTTATAAGTTATAACTCTACCGCCAATATTGCCTACCCTTTGAAATAAAATGATTTAAGGCGGTTCATGCGTTAGTATTATGCTTGAGTCAAAATTTACGATTTCCGAAGGAACATAAAATAGTTATGTGTTCAATTATAGATTTGATAATTGAATTTATATTATTTGGCATTTCATAATCTAAAACTTGTCTCAAAAATATTTTTAAATATGTGAATAACTTTCTCACTAGAACAGTTTTTGTATAGGCTGTTTGCTAAAATAGCGGTCGACGCTCTACGCAGATGCAAGATATTTGCCATGTTTCTTAACACAAACATATAACAATGACATATTTAGAAAATTAATAACATTTACTAAAAAGTGTCTCAAAAAAAAACCACGATTTTTCTAGATTTTCATTCAAAAACCATAAACCAAAAAGTGCAATTTTTAGCATTTTTCGATAAATTAAACTGTTTTGTTATTTCTGAATTATAGTAATGTAACTCAATTAATATTCAATGTCACTGGTTATTTACTATTTTAATAAGTTGTATATTTATTTTACTATAATTTTTTTTGTAATGCCATAATCGACGCAAAATTGCGTCAGTGCGATCGAAATTCCTTTTTTGTATGGAGCGAAGCGCGATTCAAACCGTGCCGCATGAACCCTCTTAAGTATATCCTTGCGGTAGATTTTTCAATCGCCAGATAAGTAATATGACGTTTTGACAGATTTTATATGGCTTTTATGGATTTTATTGAAACATATTTCAAATTTATTCCATAGTTTATCTGGCGATTTGAAAATGATTTATCGGCCCTAAATTCCAGACGCCTTGGACACTATTCCTTCTTCAGGCCACATTTTTCATGTAGCATTTTGCTCAATGAAAAATCATGAAGATTTTGTATTCGAAAATGTGACTTACTTCGGAAAAAAATATTTCAGGTGTGAAGGGAATAAACCGGGATAGAAAGTGTCACGGAAATAACATTATTCAATTCCTGGTTCGTGCCCAGACGAGATCGGTTTTCCTATTCGTTCGGTGGGGTGAAATATCGTGCCAATATCGGGTGAAACGGAGGAGGCACGAAAGGAAATGACAGGAACGGATAAACAGGGTCACGAAAAGTCATTTCACGAATTATGAACCCGGAAATACGTATTTTAGTAGAACTTGATGAAAAATGCCTCGTGAAAGTTACTGCCTGCTATTATATTATGTAAGTAGGTAGGTACTTATCAACCAATATATATTTTAGGTAACTATCCTAGTTTTCCCCGATTCTGACCCGACTGGCAACCCTGGAAAAGTGGAATAATACACAGTGCTACGCATCCAATGCCGACTTCAAACTCGTAGATCTTTAGGGTACTTAGTTAAGAACACCATGCTTATTGCTTACTCGTAAGTATTTAGTATACTCGTACAAACACTAATTTGTACGAGTGTGTGTTTCTCATCTCTCAGTCTCACAGCATCTGATGCTCCTTCTTTTTTTTTTAATTTACAACCAACATTTATGTAGAATAAAGAGTCTACAATTCTACATCATCCCCAGTGTATTAATGTTCCACTATTGGGCACAGGACTCCTATCTTATATCAGTGAAAGATTTAGAGCTTACACTCACAAGTTCTGCTGCCATGAGGGTAAGTAACGGACAACCATTTTTTTTCTTCCACAGGAGAAAAATCACGTATCTACCCGATTTCGCTGGGAGAGGTGATATACCCAGCGAAATTGAAAACCTTCTACGCTCTCTGGCCATTCATCCCAAAACCGCAAAAAAAAAGCATTACTCCAGGAACTTAACGGATAACCTATAAAAACGAATGATATTCAGAATATTACGGAGTCACGACTCACGTGATCTGGGGGCCTACCACCAACGCTTAAAGTAATATTATTGTAATATTGTTTGAAAATTTTCATACTGACATTGTATGAAAATTTGAAAACAATATTACAATACAATAATATTACTTAGGTCTTATTAGGCCCCCTGGTTTACAGATTATTCTTATTCTTATCATATCATAGATGCGTAAAGGAACTGCGTGCCCGCAGTCCCTACTACCAAAAATTATGCGTCCGAGTTATCCGCATTCATGGATACTCGCAGGGACACAACCTGCCGCAGTGCAATGGCAGGCCGCCCCTGGGGGAACCGCCTTCTTGATCACGGTAGCCCCTACGCCAAGTAAGTATGACTCTTTGACTCCTCGTCCCTCTATATTTGCAACGCTCAACGCTCCATAATTGAGATATAATTTACGTGTAGCGACATCTAGTTTCAGGTTTGTGAAAATGTAATGGAAAAAAAATGAAATTCATTTCCTCTTTAGGTAAATTCCGTTTTATAATATTCTTGTTGTTCATCATGGCGTTATTTATTGAATAGGTACGTATTTAAATTAATGTAAAACATGATTTAGGCATTTACTTATTTGATAAATTAGATTAATAAAGATTTCAAAACCTGTGTGAGTTTACACAGAAGTCACTAAGTTGGTAAGTATGTACTTGACGACTAACTATTTACAAAATTATCGTTACTTCTGTAACTTGGATGAATAATCCTATGAAAAGACTATGGTGAAGTGACACAGTGGGTAAAAGTACCTACCGGCTCATCGCACAAAAACGATACCTACCTACCATTTCTTCTGATAATGATTTGACTGAAAATGTAATCGGTTATTTCGGCTTCCTTAGTTACTAGGAATTTCAGTGGGCGAAACATACGTCCCACACGGTCCTTTACGTTACGCTCGGGCGTGAGCGGGACTATACGTCCGGGTTCATTTCAGTTCTAAAAATAATCTGCAGTGCAGGTATGAGATAATGAATATAATGAGATTAGGTAGGTATAGGTACCTTTATCAAGAGTCATCGTATCATCGTATGATCTACTCATAGTATGGAATGAAACAAGGAAAATCAAAAAGAAGTTGTTATAAAATCTCAAAGAACCTTGAGTATCTAGGCGTTACGGACTCCGTCAAACCGTTGGGTAACTGATATTTTCTTCAAGTCCCTCTGAAGGATCCACTTTGAAATTATTATGCCGTAGGTCTTCCTGCGTTATGTAGGTAGGTATATCAAAGCAAACAGACCGACGACAGCAAGAAATTCGCTCCGTGTAAAAATTCTAAATAAACTAAATAGGTACGTAGAATTTTAAATAGAGTAAAAGCTTTAATTTTAGGAAGCAGTACCTACTGACAAGAGGAGCAGCCAACATAATTAATTTTTTCACAGATGATGTAGGTATTTCTGTTGCCGCCATAACAAAAAATACTAAAAAAAATAGAAGGAACGAATACTTACAACAAACGTTTTTGATCGTTTCTAGTCTATGATCCAGAACACCCAATATTACTCTACTTGTACTTAGTATAGTAGGGTGTAATTGGGAGGCTTGGGGCCTGCATCATCATCTCGGTACTTTAAATAAAAAATAGATAATGGTACAGATCCTCGTGTGTGAGTCAGAATTGCACTTGGCCGATTAAGCAAGTATTTGAATTTCGTTCCGTCCAGAAATAATATTAAGTATGTCATAAATGGCTACGGCCGAAATAGGTGTACTTATCAATTTCAACCTATCTGTTCTAGCAAAAAAGGGTTAAATATTAGTGGCGAACAGACGGACAACAAAGTGATCTTACCTAACTGAAGGACGCAGCGTGCGCTTTTCTGATTTGAGGTACGAACGCACCCGTAAAAAAGTAGATAGGTACATATACAATCACGTACTGGATATCTACTTAACATTAAAGTACATTTTCATGTCGCAGCAGACAATGATTGAAGATCTTCATCCGTCAACACAATAAGTACCTACCTACGTTCCGGCGCATTTGCTTTTCGTGTGCAGGCAACGGTTATCTTAGGGCACTTTATTAGGTAGGTACCTATTTATGAAATCACACGATCGGTAGGTATCTAAGTAGGTGACTAGGCAATTGCAATATACCATAATAACAGCAACTTATTTTGAGGTGTATTAAACGCCTCTGCTTGCCAAATTAAAATAATTGTATTTGATTTCCGTAGGCCAATAATCCAGTTAAATTGCAGAATGGTAGTGTCCCCAGTTCAACTATTTATTCTGAAAGTATCAAAATGTAGATCGTTCAACCGAACTAATAAAGTTCGGTTGACCAATCTACTATTTTCAGTTTTAAATCAGTTACTTATTAAAATTGTGTGCGTTCTCCCAGCGGAATTTTGTCGAATTTCTTAATTTTAAGTATGCAGATATTTAGTCAATTAAGCCCTGTAAAGGTCCCCGAAATTATAAATTTGTTAACCTAATAGTTTTTGATATATCCTCCAAAAACGTTTTCCGCTGGGGGAACGTTGAGAACGTTCCCCCAGCTGAACTTTTTCTTGCTAGCGTTGTCACAGCCAAACGATATCGAATTTATTGGTTTGAGTTCTGTAGATATTTAGTACTTTTTGTCGTGTAATTGTCCCGAAAGTTTGAAATTTGTGCATCCAACCGTTTTTGAGAAATTCACCAAAAACACGATGACCAAATTACTATGGCAGAATGTCTATGTTTTCAATATTCGCTCCCAGGACTAGCTTCTTAGCGATAGGTGAATAAAAAGTATTCAAATAATATTTAGTCAACTAATCCAACTAATTGTCTGAGAAATTTGAGGTCGATTAATTGTTGTGCATGTGACTATATTTTGTACGTATATATTCTGAAACCTATATGCAGATGTAGACTACAGGCCTACCACTTTAAAATTATCATAATGGGAGTTAGGAAGAATAATAAAATGAAACAAAACTACCAGTGCATAATAGGTTACGAATATAATATTATAAAATATTTTCAGAAACATAATCTTAGGGGATCTACACTTATTTACATAAAACGAAAGGCGGATGAGCCACTAGGTGGCGCTGAGTGCGGCGCGCGCTCACTCGTCGAGGCGCTCCGGCGCGGGCGGGTGGCGCGCGCACGCGGGGTCGGGCGCGGGCGAGGCGTGCGGCGCGGGCGCGTGGCGTGCGCACGCGGGGCCGGGCGCAGGCGCGGCGTGCGGCGCGGGCGAGGCGTGCGGCGCGGGCGAGGCGTGCGGCGACGCGGCGGGCGACGCGCTGCCCAGCGGCGACGGCAGCGTGGCGTAGACGGTGGGGCGCGGCGGCTGGTAGGACGGCGCGTACGAGTCGCTGCGCGGGTTGTAGAAGGGCGAGTCGTCGGCGCTGCAGTCGAGGTTGGGCGAGTAGGGCGTGACGGCACCGCACGAGGGCGCGTCGTCGCTGGGCCGGTAGGCGGGCGCGTCGGGCGCGGGCGCGTACACGGTGCGGCGCGGCGGCTCGGCCTCGGGCTTGTGGTGCGACGACGGCGCGTGCGCGTCCGACCAGCGCGCCTGGCTCGGCGTGAAGTCGCCCTTGATGTACAGGTGGATGGGGCGGCGGAAGCCCTTGCTGGCGTGCTGCGGCACGCCCAGGATGCAGCACTTGCTGAACCCGACCTCCGGCGACAGCAGGTACTCCCGGAACTTGTTGGGGAACAACTCTAACGAGTTGAAGTTCTCGTAAATTGTTGGCTGTAACGATAAAATTAATATTTCATAAAAACTGTACGAAATTTGAAAAGCATTACTAATTTCAAATTTCTGTGAACGCAAAGAAAAATCTCTCTTTAAAAACAATGACACAAAGTCTTTTAATAATAGACATCAACACGAACTTCTTTTCCAAGTCTATGAACTGTCTACGACTTCAGGGTGTTACTGACCATCTTGACAAACTAAACACCTAAAAATTTTCGGTCTAACCTAGGAATCGAATCAGTTTCCTCGTTGTATGGGAAAATCGCTCTCATCGTAATCAACAACAAATCCTGCCCCCTTACCGGCCTGAACTCCGTGTTCACACTTTACTCAGCGGTTTAGAGGGCAAAATTTGCCATCAATATCATGTCAGTTACGAATTACGATGAAAACGCTTTTTACCCGAGAGCCAAGGAAGGGTTAGGTTTTTTTTCACACAATCACATTCCAACACATGCAGGACCCGTCTTCCATCATCGTCAATGCAACCTCAGCCACTCCAATAAACAAAAGAAAAAGCTTAAAAAAGCCACTCACAGTGAGCCGCTTCTTCCTCTTGTAGCTGGCCCAGTTCTGCGCCTCGAGCACGAGGCGGCCGCCGGGGCGCAGGTCGGCGAACATGCGGCGGAAGGCGCGCTTGAGGCCCGCGTCGCCCCAGTTGAGGTGCAGCCACTTGGTGGTGGACAGGCACAGGATCAGGTCGAACTGCGGGCTCTCCGGCCCCGACCCCACGCCCACGTCCTCGCGCGGGATGTAGTTGCCCTGCACACGTTACACGACCAGCCTGAGTGTGTTGTGGGCGCTCGAAAACTTAATCATAAGCCTTGAGTTATCACATTTATACACACAGTATAAGTATAATTGGGTATTCCAATTTTTTTTTTACTTTAGTATACATCATTATTTTATAATATTTATCAAATTCAAAAGTAGTCAAGAGTCAGTATATAATTGGGTATTACCAATGATATACTGACTCTTCACAAATACTGTTAAGTTAGGCCTATATTAAAAAAATCATTTTGAGTCTTATATATCCATCTCTTTTCTTTAAAAAGCTTTTGAAGTATACTCTACCAGTTAAGTCATTTGGCATAACACCTATGTCCTACAGACATTAATCCAATTTTTATTACACTTTTAACATAAAAGCAGTAGGTAAGAGGTAAACAGAAAACTCCTTACTTGTTTGAATGTAACATTATAAGGAAAGACGTTAGTGGACACAGCTGGAACTTTCGGGATCCCAATGGGGCCAAACATCAGGGACATGGACATTGGAAAGAAGCACTGTCCGGGGTCTTGTTTGTGGGTGGACTTTCTGTTCTTTTTCGGCTTCCGCAACCTCCTGCCTGTCGAGTTCTTTTTCGAATTGTCCTCCTTGTCTTGTTTTTGGTCTGTGGTAACGCATTCCTCGCATTTCTCTTCTTTGCACTTGTCACATTCTGACTTCTTATCTTCTGTGTCATTCTTCTTGTCTTCTTCTGTCTTTGGTTGTTCTGAGGGGACTGGTATTAAAGCCTTTAGATTCTTCCTTGCCCTGGCTAACAGAGAAATTACATGTTAATAAAAAGCTATTGTGGAAAAAACAGTTGCATTTTATGTTGATTTAAAACCCTATTTTTTAAATCAACATACAACACAATATGTTGGTTTCAAAGGTTTTTCCTTTATTTTTATGGTCTATTTCTAGGCACAACCAGCAGAGACCTACTCTCTGCTAAGGTTTGTCTAAAGTCTTTTACAATGGCTAAGTGCTAGAGTAGCAGGCTTCACACACTTATGAGCATAATATTAAGAAGAACTATCAAGCAAGACCTAACAATGTCTTGTTTTACTGCTCAGCACAATATACTTTTACTTATTGTAGTTACATCAGTCTCAATATTTTTTTTTTTTGAGACACAATTTTTTCCCCCGGCGAAGATTCCCGGAGACTTTTTTAGAATTTATGTTTACTACTAATTAATTAATCACAAACACAAATCAGTATTTTAAGAGTGTTGTGTTTTATATTTTTATAATATAATTCAACAACTCCTTTATGCCCTTCTATTGTCCCTTAAATGATATTATGCTTTTTTAATACAGATACAGAGAGGAACAAAATACCTACAGCTTCTATGAATGTTTCGTTTTATATTCTCATAATATAATTAAACATCTCATCTATGCTGTTGTTTTGTTCCTCTCTATTGCAATCTTAGCAACTTTAAAAAATCAGAGGACACCAAGAATTGATTTAAAAAAGGTCATTGCAGATAACTATAACAGATTTTTCTGTTGTAAATAATTGATCATTTAAATATGATGTTAAGCAGTAAAACTTGTCAAGGTGTTCACATATTTGAGTTTTTAAAGAGATGTCCTACTTAAGCGACCAACGCGAAGTAACGCGACGACGCGACGCTGCCAACGCGATCATTTAAGCCTTCCCCACACAGGCGCGTTATTATCGCGTGATAATATCGCAAGCGTTATTGCGATAGCGTCCCGATTCCTTGCACACAGCTGCGTTTTTATCGCGCGATAATAACGCGCAGACGGACACAGCGTCCCGCGTTATTATCGCGCGATAATATCGCAAGCGTTATTGCGATATCTGTTTTCAGTACATTTTGTACGCCGCAATGCAAGTAGGACGCTGCGTCCGTCGTCCCACACAGGCGCGTTATTATCGCGCGTTATTATTGCGCGTTATTATCGCGCGTTATTATCGCAGCAGTGTGTAACTACTTGATCATCCTAATACAAAATGTACTGAAAACAGATATCGCAATAACGCTTGCGATAATATCGACCGATATACTTCCATTGCGGCGTTATTATCGCAGCAGTGTGTAACTACATGACCATCCTAATACAAAATGTACTGAAAACAGATATTGCAATATCGCTTGCGATATTATCGCGCGATAATAACGCGCCTGTGTGGGGGAGGCTTAAGTCACAACAATAGCATGCCATATCGCGGCAGCGGTGGCAGTGTGTGACGACTGACGAGACGAGACTTATTGAAATACATTAAGCGCGAAGAAGCCGTATTTGAGCGATTTTGAATGAAATTTTATTTAAAATCAAATCTAAACGTCATGTATTTTGGGTCTTTAATCTAAAATCGCTTAGAAGCAGAAATACGATTGGATAAAAATTTCTCCATAGAAAGTTCTCCCAGAAGTTGCTCCAAAATCTCAGCTTTTCTAATTTTTATCGGAAACTACAATGGATATAATTGTAATTTTTGTTTTAATGCGTCGATAATAATAATATCCAAAAACGCTTAGCAACAAATTTTTGAGAACTGGCTTATTTTTTATGTAATTAGGTAAAAGGTTTTTCTGTTATATTCTTCCGCGAAGCTGCATGTCGCACCTACGTATCCGTAATAGTGAGAAAGACAAAAATAAATTCAACAAATCCTCTTAAAACATCGCGCCGAAACTCGGAGCTGCAAAACGGCATCGCGTCGTGTATAAACTTGAGTGTCAGAATAGTTGCATTATATTGCAATATCTACATGCAATATGTACATTCATTATATTATTATTTGCTATATGTTTTACATTTACATTTATGATAGGATGAATTTAAGATTGATAACTACCAAGTTAGTCTTATGTAGTCATACAGCATTGTATCTTTCATCCCAAGATATGTTTAAATAAGTATGAGGAGATTGTTATCTATGTTAAATTAAATATATAATTAATTTATGTAAGATTGTTCAGGAGTTACTCTTAAATACATAAATTGATTTTCGCTCATTCTTAAAAGATAAAGTTTTATATTTTATATGATACCTTGTCTATCTTTGACTGTATTTAAAATAGACTTCTAACTGGCTAACATTTATTATGATTTATGATTATGGCAGCTAGCACTTGCAAGGAATAATAAAGATTTTACTACTACTTTGCAGAACCTCTGCTCGACCGCGACCCGCGCTCGTCTATTATCAGATGAACGCAGGTCGCGGGCGAGCAAAGAGATTTTCCTTTGGTTGTATTTAGCAGGCATGTGTGCTGTGTCAACATTGTGTTGGTGTATATAGGTCAGAAATGTATTTTTGTGGTTTGTAATCAAGTACATTTTTCCATATCTGAGGTAAAAAATACATACCAATCAGTTCTGGATCAATATCAATTCCTACAACGGATTTTGCACCAAACGTTTTAGCCATAGCGATGGAGATGTGCCCCACGTTGCAACCAATGTCCAATATATCTTTATTCTGAAACAGGTGTCTGTTCAAATCAAACACTTGGAGTCTTATGTCCATCGATGTGTTTAAATTGCGGTACCCATAATACCTGAAAGTAATGAGCTGTTATTATTAAATCGTGTGATAAAAATTATCTATCTTCTACTAAAGCAATTAGGAGTATTTTAGTAATTTGGCAGCCTCTGAGGTTATAATGCTGGGTAGAAGGAAACTTGGTATGCTAGTTTGGGCACTAACAAACTAGTATGGCCTATCTTGTTCTTATAAGAATATTGTAGCTTCACAAACTTAATATTTTAAACTTCGAGCTCCGAGTGTGCAGAGTCCGCAGTGAGGAGAAGTATTCTCCTGCATGCACAGCATACTGTTTGATCTGTTTCAATTCCCAGGCTTAGTACATTCTCCACTTGAAGGTCAAGTATACCACTGCCGAGGAGGTGCTGCTATCTAAACAGCGGCATTGCAAGCACAATAAAACAGTAATTTAGTCACTGGGTGCAAGAATATAACCTATGTGGAACTAGCCAACTACTAATGTTATTTAATGTTACTTTACTTAAAAACATAAAAGTTCATTGTAACTTGATTATGTATAATCAAAACCATTATAAAGTAGTTTAAGAAGCAGTAAAAACAGTTAATTCTGGAATAAGATATTAGAAATAACACTCACCTATCATAGTTTCCATATTGATATCTTAAATTTTTAGGGTGAAATGTTGGCATTTTCTGCTCTTCTTCAGAAGTGCTCTTCAGTTTAGTTCTGTGTGGAGAGGCAGGCCGCTCCGGAGGTGCTGGGCGCTGCTGTGGCCTGGCTCGCATCCATGCTCCAGGCTGGGGCACCACTGGGCTCACTATTTTATCCAAGGAATCCATGCGCCTCAGCTTCTTACCATCTTTTCCTTTAAGTGAACTGTTATCGCTATCACTGCATGACCTCTTTCGACACTTGGATGTAGAGGGCTCGGGAGGGAGGGGCTCCTTCATTCCCTGTTCGGCTTCAGGCTTAGCCTCCGCCGTGGGTACATTTGTGTGTATATTTGCATTTGTCTCGGTTGTGCGACGTCTGATTCGTGGCTTTTTTCTTGGCCTGCGCTGCTGCATTTCCAGCCTCTTCTCATACTCCTCGTTATCCAACGGTTCCAATAGATTGAGAGGATCCCTTATGTTAGGTGGTATGATGACGTCTATCTTAGCCTTGTGCCTCGGCGGAGTGGGCAGGGGTGAAGACTCCGGCGTCACAGCATTCATAGCTCTGTTGACATTCTCGTCTTGCAAGCTGTTCAGATTGAGTGGATCTGAAATGTTCCCACCGAGGAGGAATTTCGTAGGTGGAATGAAGGTCTCCTTGCGCGGTCTTTTGGTGGGCAGAAAATATTTAGATATGGTAGGGAAACTTTGTGCTCGTTTCTTATTCTGTTTATACTTGGAGCCGGGGTAGTGAAGCCTCCGCACGGTGCTCCTCTCCTGGTTGTCCTTATTGGAGAGGTTGCCTTTCTTCCCGTGCCTGCATTTTTTCTTCGTTTTCTTCGAGTTTCCCGCACCCGAATTTTCACCTTCTTTCGAAGTGTTGCCATCGCTCGCGGATGCATTAGACGCTGCACTTATATTTATAGACAGGTCGGTGCCGGTAGTATCCGCGACATCGTTTTCCGAATTATCGCCGGCATCATTCTCGGCAATCTCATTATCATTTTTATTGTCACTAGTGACTACAGTTTCCTCAGAGCTACCCATTATTTAATAGAAGTATTCACATATTAAGTCGAAATCGTAAGTGAAAATCAAATTTACCGCCACTCTGCTTCTTGCAAAATGTACAAGGACATCCGTCAATGGTGATAAACAGGTTCACCGACCGTATTTACATTCGTTGTGAACCGCTATATTGTGATTACACATACAAATCAACGCTTAATGAATGTTCTCTAAAGGTAATTCTTCACCAATTAATCGAAAATACTCACAATATGGTTTTATCAATTATTCGCCACACCAATACCACACTTTATCACGAAATTATAAAATGGCAATTTAATTTGACATTTATTTACAGTGTTGCTGCTATACAAAGTCCAAGTATATATATGTATTATCTATGACAAAGTCGTAGCATGAATCTTGCACTGATACGACTCAGTACCTATACGAAATTTATACCTGCTAAAAAAAACAAAATCGTTCTGGGCTTAAAATATTTTGACCTTATTTTGCACATTATTTTGACATATTTTGCTGTGATGATCACTGTCGAGTGGTTCGTTAAACATTGTTGCTTTAGTAGGTAAAACAAGAGTGAGATTTATAGCTTGAAGATCTTTGATTATTAGAAAGCCATTGACTTAAAAAAATAATCCCTCGGGACTGATCAGACTCAGGGGTCTCAAATATAAACGCTTAGTACAGATATTGATCCCTATGACAGTTCGTGTTAGTGATGGGTCGTGTCGATAATTTTTAGAAAAAGGCGTGGCTTGCATTCAGCCACGTTGGTAAACATGTTTTATATAATATTATAATGTGCATTTTAAGGTCCATTATGTTGTTGTTGTATTAATTTAAGATTTTTGGCATAGATTAAGTAGGTAAGTAAAACGAAAGTTTCCAACCTTGTTATTTTCCATAACCATAATATATGAACCATAACCATAATACAGGAAAAAATTTTTTTTAGTGCCCAAATTTTAATATGTTATAGATTATTGAAATTTAATAAACACGTATTTTTTATTTTTTAGTTTTACCTAAAAATACCAAAGTTATAGTTTATCATAGATATTTACTTTTCCACAGATAATTATGGTCACCCTACTAAAGCCTATCAGCTGTTTAGGCAATACAATACCTGACGGCGCGCATGGCAGCGGTCGCTGACCTCTGAGTAGAAGAACTAGGTACCTAATTTTTAGGGTTCCGTGAAGTGTGCCAATGGGACCCTTTTACGAAGCATTTAGCAATTGATATTTAGGTACTTAGCTGAAAACGCACATAACTACAAAACTTTAATAGCATTATTAGCATAACTTACGTTATTTCATCGCTTGAATCCCGCTAGACAGACACACACGGCACACCTAATCACTGTATTTTAACAATTGTTCAAAATGAAGTCCATCTCTTTGAAGGCATAAACGTGCACGTTTTATAACATTGTCAGTTAATTTGGCCAGTACTCGAGTGTCACTTTTCACATCGCGAAATGCGTCTATTATTTTGGACTTTAAGTCCTCCAGGCTTTGGGCTTCTTCCACGTACACTCGGCGTTTCACCTCACCCCAGAGATAAAAATCGCAGGGGGTAAGATCTGGAGATCGAGCAGGCCATTGAACCGGTCCACCACGACCTATCCATCTTTCTCCGTACGTATGATTTAAGTAATTTCTTACACTAATTGCGTAATGTGGTGGAGCGCCGTCATGTTGATAGTAAAAGTTACGTAAATACGCTATTGGCACTTCTTCTATCAAACTTTCTATCGTGTTCTGTAACATATCTAAGTAACGTGGCCCTGTTAATGCACCCTCGATAAATATGGGTCCAATCACTTTGTCCTTTATTATGCCCGCCCAAACGTTCGCACTAAAACGCACTTGATGATGAGTTTCTTTCACCAAATGTGGATTGTTAAATGCCCACCAATGTTCATTGTGGACATTGTAAAGCCCTACACGAGTAAACAACGCCTCATCTGTCCATAGGATGTTGGCTTCTGCGTTATTAATTAACCACTCGCACAAAGCTCTCCGCGTTGCCGGGTCTGCGGCGTGGAGTTGTTGCACCGGCTGAAAGTGATACGGATGTAGTCCAGCTGAATTTAACAGCTTCCAAACTGCGTACTGGCTTACACCGAAGCGGCGGGATGCATCGTACGTACTGGCCCTCGGATCACGTTCGAAAAAGTCGAATATCGTGTCCTCGATGTCGACCGCCAGTCGAGGTCTGCCAGCCCCTCGGGCATGACGAGGGGTCCTGAACTGGCCGTGCTCGAGGAGCCTTTGATTGGCAGCTAAAATTGTTCTTCGATTAGGCACTGTGGGGTTCCGAATTCCTTGGGCTCGCAGACGTGGTACACTCTCCCTTTCATACTTTTCTTGAGCTGCTCGAAGGCTTTCATTACTGAGTAAATACACTCTCACCATTTCATAAAATTCGCGATTTGAATATTCGGGCATTGTGAACGAAAAGTATTGCGGACGATGTTACGCAAATGACAAACTCAAAAAGACTGGAATGGCTATTTGCTTATTGCTAACTTGGTGCGGGTGGCATGCGAGTACGCGGGGCGTCCCCGCAACTGCGGTTTCGAATTCTACAATAACACGCGGCGTGTCGCAAGTCTATGTCGGCAAACAACAAAGGCAAAAACAGGCGGCGCGAGCGCGGCGAGTCTATGTCGGCAAAATACAAACGTAGGTATCAGGTGCCTAGCGATGATGTCGTTTGGCGCGCAATTTTTTAGTAAAAGATTAGGTATTCCGTGGTAATAGTGTATTTGATTTACTTTTTTTAAGGACAAAATTATGGTAGAAAAAAAAATTAAAAGAAAAAAAAACTACTTATGAAGTTATGTTCTATTAACGATTCAGAACTACTAGAAAAAATTTGGGCACTAAAAAAAAAATTACCCTGTATATGAACTGAAATGTGAGTATGAAAAAAATTGTGCACTCGTTTCCATTACCGACATTTTTTTATCGATACTTGCCGCCCTAGTCGATAAACGTCACACGACGTAAGTTTTGCAGGACGTAAACATAAATTCATTGAGGTTATCTCAAATTCTTGTAAATGTTAAGAATTGTTAAAAAATCAACGGAATATCATTACTAATGGTATAAAGCTACGTAAAAATAAATGCCATTTTTTGACGCCCCCCAATATGATCCCAATTTATTTAATGGTGACGCCACTACAATGTTATATGGTGACATTAGCTGTCAGTGTCATAGGGATCAAGGTTCCCGATATTATTATTTTACTCTGTTCGCCGCGCCGAGTATAATTATTCTTAAAAAAATACACTCAAAAATTAAAATTTCTTACTTTTCCCTCTTTATATTATTTTCTGCCAATTTTCCTTTTCTTTTAACTCCAAATTAGATATTTTATGACAGTATGAACATTATGCTCGCAAGACTCATTGCCGTTAGCCTAAAATATTTAGTTTAATATTTGCTAAAAACTAAATGACATTTGAATTTCGCGAGCTAGTGTGACCGAAATGTGACGCCATGATGATCGCCAAGATTTGTTGTCAAATTTTCCATGTTTTGAGATAAGCACTACCCTTGGGAACGCCATCTTATACGCCACTTGACAGATTAAAAACACTCACGCTAATTTGATAGAAGGGGTCAGTCCACATATTGTTTCCTAGGTCTGTGGTCCTGAGGGCCTGTCCAATTTTTTTCATCATGTCAAAGAACCATGTATGTTTTTAGTAGCAACACTAAAATACTCAAAATAACTAGAACCCAGAGCAGGTACGCCACAACTCTATGCAGTTGTCTATGATCTAGATTCAAATTTTGAAAAATACCGTTGATTGATATTGTTTTGACAAACGAAACGATTGTTCGTGTTTCAAATTGTGATTTATTAATGTATTTCTTATTATTTTAAGTAAATAAAGGTACGTTGTGTTTGTTGTATGATGGACAAGTGTATCAGTGCCATAAACACAATAATATTTGTTTTGTAACTACTTTAAAACAATTTAAAAGTAGCTGCAAGGGCCGCCGCTCACCGCTTCTGCTAATTTGCAGAATTATGGTACTTATTTTTAGGGTAGAAGTATTTACGTTATGGTGTACTTACCTACTTGTTCAAACAATTATGTTATCTTTCCAGATGTCCCGCATTCCTAAATGTCCATCTGCTGTTAAAGAGAATCGACCTGGGTTGTCGAACACGCGAAACGCTACAAGGACTATAGGTAGCAGCCTCAGTGACACGGACAAGAAGGCATTACTGTTAAACCATACCAAACCGTTGCGTAATGCAGCCACCGGAGCTGGCTCAACTGTGGCTCCGGCTCCTCGCATCAAGCGGTCAGCTACAGTGCCGTCGACGTCTGCAGTGCCAAATAAAGTAACGAAAGTGGAGAAAAAAACAGCAACCGTAGCACCAAGAATTGCTCCATATGACTACAAGGCAAGATTTAATGACTTGTTGGAAAAACACAAGGTGATGAAGAGTGAACTATCAGAATTGCGAGACAAATATGTTGAAGTATCTGACGACTATGAAAAAGTTAAAGAAACAGTTGAAACTAATATTGCAGAGAGGGATATGTTGAAAGAAAAACTGTTGAACACATTAAAAGATTTACGACAGAAGTCAATTGAGTATGAGAGCATAAAAATTGACTATGAAATCAAAAAACAAGAAAATGAAGAACTGCTCAGTAAAGCCAGTCTTCTGGAAGATGTTACTAACAGTTTGAAGCTGAAATCTCTAGAGTATGACCGGCTTAAGATGGAGTTTGATGATTTGACAAGACGTCATAAGAGTCTCAGCGAAGAGACTGAAGCTCTGAAAGTTTTGACGGATCATCTTAAAAGAATATCTGTGGAACATGATAAATTGCGGCTGGACCACAAAGATGCACTGGACACGATAATGAAGACTAAAACTGACACTGACGCACTCCAAAATATATTAGCCACTATGTACACAGATCAAAGAGCTCTGCGGAATACAGTGCAGGACCTGAAAGGTAACATTAGAGTGTATTGTAGGGTGCGACCACCACTCGAAAGTGAGGCTTCCAAGCCTCTGTATAATCTCACTGTTGTGGACGCTTGTACCATAGAAGTAGAGAAGATCGAACTTCTTAGCTCTGTGCGAAAAGGTAAATCCCAGCACACATTTACCTTTGATGGTATTTTCACACCTCATTCAACACAGGAAGATGTATTTGCTGAAGTTTCCCAAATGGTGCAGTCTGCTTTAGATGGCTACAATGTGTGCATTTTTGCATATGGACAAACAGGATCGGGCAAGACTTACACCATGGAAGGCGGGTGTGGAGAAGAGAAATATGGTATTGTCCCGAGAGCTATCAATATGATTTTCACCTGTATGGATGATCTTAAAAGGATGGGATGGGATCTCACCATAAAAGCCTCGTTTTTAGAAATTTATAATGAAATCATTTACGATTTATTGAACTCTTGTAAGGATCAAGTGAATCACGAAATAAAGATGGTAAACTCTAAAGGCACTGACCTGTATGTGTCTAATTTAAAAGAAGAAGAAGTTAAGAGCTCTCACGACTTCATCAGGCTGCTGTTATTCGCTCAACGTAACAGACAAACTGCTGCTACTATAAACAACGAGAGAAGCTCCAGGTCTCATTCTGTTGCGCAGATTAAAATAACGGCTGTCAATGAAAAGCGTAAGGAGAAATTTACTAGCAACTTGAACCTAGTTGACTTGGCCGGTTCTGAGAGTGGGAAGACCACACAAAGGATGGATGAAACTAAACATATCAATAGATCACTGTCTGAGCTCTCCAAAGTGATCCTCTCATTACAGACCAATCAGTCTCACATCCCATACAGAAATTCAAAACTCACACATTTGTTGATGCCGAGCCTGGGTGGTAACTCTAAAACTCTTATGTTGGTGAATATCAACCAATTTGATGAATGTTTTGGTGAGACTCTCAACTCCTTAAGGTTTGCCACAAAAGTAAACAGTTGCCGAACAATTAAAGCCAAGAAAAATCTGACACAATTGAGTGAATTTTCATTTAACAATTAGCATTTATTTTTGTCGACATTATTATACTAACATTATCTTGTAGGGTCATTGTTACACTATTTAATATGACATATTTTATAATCGTATTGTGTAAAATAATATTACAGTATATATTAAAGCAATAAAAAGTTGCGCCTTAGTTATATTGGTTAGACATAATTTTATTTTTATATGACTTAAATACACCACCGACAATTAAATTTTTTTGATTTTTAATTACTTCTATTACTTGTGGGATTAAAAATATTCTATGTATTAGTATCACTGCTGGGCAAGTTTTTGTGATGTTATGCAATTTTTGTTGAAGTTAACTTTTTACTACTTGATTCTTCGTGTTTTCATCTAGTGTTAAAATGGAAAAAAGGTTTCTCTACAGCCCTAGCCTTATATATAGTAAGACTATGACTATACCTACTTGTATTTGAGATTGTAGAAAATGTATGGGTAATGACATGTCCTATGGATAAATCGATCACGTGACTTTTCAGTGGGTACTGTCATTCTCATACAATTTTTCGATTTCATTCCACAGGCGTTCCAAAAGCAATTGTAGAAATAGAATACATAAGTCATATGGCTCCTGTTATGTTAGATAAACTTTAGAAAGCATTTGAAATCTTTCAGAAAATAGCTTGAGTTTAGAATAATTGTAAAAGGACCTATTATGAAGTATGGAAACCCACCCGTTTTGGTGACCTTGTCCATACTTTTTATGGCCATTGTATTTCCGTATCTCCAAACAATATTTTTCTCAATTATTATTACTTTGAAACTTTTAGTATTTTAAACTGTACTTTTGTAAGACGTAGTAGAAAGTAGTGTATGTAATAAATAGTTTAGTAATTATTTTCAATAAAATTATATCTTTATAAATGCTTGTATTTTGTTAGTAACGATTGCTATTGGTTTCATTAATAATCATCTAATCACTATGCTATATCAACACCATCTTGTTAACGCTTCTTCATCTTAAAACTCGTTTGTCACTACGACAAACTAGAGGGCGCTATAATACTTGAAACTTGATAGAATATTATATTCATCTACCAAAAAAAACACGTTTCCTGTATGGGGTATAGTGTTCTGTGATGGGGTCTTATTGGTTACTGTGTAAAATTCCCGTGGAGACCGTGATTTTTGATGTGTGACGCGGAGATTTTTCCAGGATAGTTAATACGCCTATGCGTTAATCCACGATACAAACTATTTACATTCATGCAGCCTTTCAAGCGATAGGTACGCTTCAGTTAAAGCCTGTAGGACGATCGGCTGAAAATGTATCAAACGTTAAAGAGCTGTATCAATGTTAAAACATGGGTTTTGACCAATCACAGCACTTAAAAATCGCATTTTGGCATTGATACAGCTTTTTAATGATTGATATATTTTTAGCCGATAACCCTGCTGGTCATTTGACAACTGTCTACCTACCTATTACATCACCTGCACACCTTTGAAATGGCCTCAAAGGTATGTGGAGCCCCCGAACCCGCCAATCCGCACTTGGCAGCGTTGCATGGTGACTTGGTGACTATAGCCAAACCCGGCCCAGCATTCTGAAAGGAGACTAATTGTCTTTCGTGCCTTGCAGTAGGATACTCCTTCCAGTAGCAAACTACAAACCGAGTGTTCCATACTACAAAAGAAGTGAAACTTTATAAGAATCACTTGTTCATTGAACTACATAAATAATGCACTATTTCTTTTGAAAATGAACCTCTAAACTAACTGTTTTTAGAGGTTTACAGTTTACTTTATTGTTAATATCAAAAAAGTTTGTACTATGTAGTTAGGGAGTTGATTTTATTTTTCCTGTAAAATATACGCCAACCCCTATTAATCACAATGATTTCAGTTTTTACAATAAGTAGATAAACTTCGCAGATAAGGGCGGGGAACTATCAGGCATAACAATTAATAAAAATCTATTTTAGAATAATTATTACCTATCTCATTTGGAAATTTCATCACCCCGCGGTTTCCCCCCCTTTTTTTAAATAAATTAGAAAAACTATTTTTATTTTCTTATGATAGCAATGACGTTGGGTCACTATTACCTTTAACTTAAATAGGCTATAGCTATTCCACAGGTCGATAACTTTAATGAACGAGTGTGACAGACGGACGGAAGGACGGAAAAATTCTCACCATTCCATTTTGTAGGTATCATTTTCGTATGAAACCCTAAAAAGGGGTTGACAGAATATTAGGGCCTCGGCTCCTTTGGTTACGAAAACCGTAAGACATATAGCTATAGTTATTACTTAGTTAATACTTATTTATTACTTACTTACTTTTTCTTTAGATCAAGATAGTGGCCTTTGAAGCCCAACGGTTTCGATGTCTCTCTTCTTCGGTTCGATTGAGATCCAGCATCTACTCGTATGTAAGTTTTTTGTAACAAGTAACAACTACCAATTTAATTACTTAGCGATGAAGGAAAACATTGTAAGGAAATCTGCGTGCCTGAGTGAGTGAAAAACTATTCATTATGTTCTCAAAAGTACCTAATATGTACCACGTGTCTATGACCAAACTCTTCTCATTCTTTGCGTAGACAAGTGGACCTGCAACTAGGGGATTAGAATGTTGATGGTACTATAAGTTTCTTAGTAATTTAATTTGATGTAACTATATTTTTTTAATTTTTGATCATCCTTTGACCTATTTTGATCTTCTCTTTTCTGGATAAACTATCTAGGTAGGTACCTTTCAAATCAAGAAGAAAATTGTTTAAACTTCCCATGATTTCGAAATTTTTCAGAATAAACGCTATATAAAATGAGTAAAATCAAACAATACTTAAATCATTAAAAAAATTGTAATTATTTAATTAATTAAGGACTAGATCACATTATTGGGTGACAACATCGCATTCTCTGTCGTGCGAACAAACACGAACGGTATTATTTCTGTACATCTCTGGGCCTAATCTTCGGGCCATGAGATCGGCGGGGCTCTGAGGCCGAGCGAACGGCGCAGACCGCGGGACGAGTCCAGCTTCAGCTCGCCGACCGTTCAGCGCGAGACGTCCGGGTCGCTCGCTTCCGAGAGCTCGGCCGTTTCGATCGTCTCTATCAGCCTGTCTAATCCATACAAGAAACCTTCCTCGTGGTTGCCTTGCTGCCAAGGTTCTCGATGTGTAATTTTAATATCATCCGGCACGCGCCGAGTTTTTCCGAAATCTATGAGCCAAGCACCGACCCGTTCGTCGTCGTAGATGATGAAGATGCTGCTTCCCACGATCTCGTGTTTCCTGAAGAAATCTGACTTTTCAAACATGCTCTTGATCTCTCGGAGGCGAGCCGCGATAGCGCGGCGGGCGCGGTCGTCGTCGCCGAGGAAGCGCGCGACCGTGGCCCGCAGCTGTTTGGGATCCCGTACTTTCTGGAGGTCCGTGAGCGGCGGTTGGCCGGGGAGTTTCACGGCTTCGATGCGGAACCCTTGCTCGGCGGACGACGAGCACTGTTCGCGGAACTGCATGTAGCGCAGCTTGGTGACCGCGCGAGCGGCGTGCTCGGCTTCGGTGGGCGCGTCGGGGTCCAGTCGGACCATTTTCTCGTACAGGTCCTGTCGGGCGCGAGCGTTGCTGACTTCGTCTTCCAGGAACGTCCGGGTGCCCATCTTGACGTCCATGACGTGCGGGTCGCGGAAGCCGTGCAGCAGGTCTTGCAGCTCGATGAAGTGCTCGCCGCCGTACTCCAGCTCGCGGTAGAAGCGCGGGATGGCGGAGCGCATGTGGGGACAGGCCGCGAGCGCCTCGTAGGCGTCGCGCTCGGGATTGTGCCCGGGGTGGTCGCCGGCCGCGCGCCGCTTCCACACCGTGCCGGGCCCGGCGGGCGCCAGCGAGCCCGGGTGCCCGGACAGCTGGAACCACTCCGACGAGCGGGACTTCAGCAGCACGTCAGACGCTGGCGCTGATAGCTCCAACGCATTCTGCAACAAAGGATAAATGTTATGAGTACGTTATAAATTTTCCAATTTTATTTAACCTGTCTAAATAATTTACTTGACATGCTAGTTCAAGTGCCTAATTTAGGCAAACTATGTAGGTTACATACTAAGCTTAGGCAATCGTTTAATCGTTTATTGTTATCAGTAAAACGCTTTAGAGCTACTAATTTCTTTATGTGTAATGCATATTAAGTTAAATGCACTTTAAAGCAGTTATGCTTCTGTATTGTAGTCGGTAGGTAAAGAATACAAAGGTAGTAGATACTCACAATAGCTAGGAACTTGAGCAAGTCGGAGGGCTGTGCAGGGGGAGTAGCGGGCGCGACGAGGGCGGGCGCGCTGGGCTCGACCGAGGCGGTGCGTTTCCAGCGCTTGAACAAGGCACCCTCGTTCTTCACGCGCCAGCGTTCCTCATCCTTGCCGGCAGCGACCTGCGGACAACGCAAAAGGACGAGTTCAAACACCATGTTCACACATACGTTCCACTGCTTTACATTGTCCATTTGCACTTCCATATAAGAAACACCACGCAATGCGATGACGTACCGCTAAGATTTTGTTAGCGGCGTAGAGGAGCCCGCCGGGCCCGAAGCGGCTCAGGACGGACTGGCGGGAGACACTGTTCATCTTGCTGGTGACGGTCATGATGACAAGCGCGTGCGACGGCGGAGCGGACACGAGTGAGCACTGAGCGATACAAGAACAACGCGCGAGGAGCGATCGACGTGACTTGACGCAGATTGCTAGCTTGCGAGTGGTGCCAGTGGGAGGGTCAGCCGCGCTTATATAGAGACCTCGGCTTTCGCGTGACGTCGTCGTACTCCCGCGCTGCGCCCGCGCCGCTTTCCGTCCACGCACACTACATACTTATCCGCTTCGAGTTAGAGCCTATTTTTCTCAAACTGAGTAAAAGGCCTGGTACACGGTTTCAAACGGCGGTTTGAAACTGAGGTTTCAAACCGTGTAGATAGTTGTTTTATGCCAAATTTCGTTTGACCTTTAAACGCCCTTGGTAGCGAGGCTTGCGTTTGAAACCACTGGTTCGAGCGTTGGTTTGAAACCGTCTAGCCGCTTGTTTGAAACCTCGCGTACGACAGTCGTGTTGCGGCGCCGTGCGCAGGCAGACGCACGCGGCGACAAAATGGCGCGAGAAGAAATGAAAAAAAAAGTTATGTATGTTATCTACGTCCAGTAGGTAAATTAAATTCATATGACTAATGGTTAATCTCATTTTTAACCATTGCTTCATCAATATTCATTTTTTCATTATTTTTTTCGTGATTTGCACACAAAAGAGCAAGACACGCCAATTATATTGGACGACCGAATGGCCTAGCGGTAGCAAACCTGCCGTCTGCGTCGGGGGTCGTGGGTTTGATTCCCACTACTGGTAAATGTTTGTGTGATGAGCATGAATATTTTCCAGTGTTTGGGTGTTTTTCAATATATTCTATTTATGTATATTAGTATGTATATATAATTATCAGTTATCTAGTACCCATAACACAAGCTATCGCTTACTTTGGGGCTAGATTGCGAGTTCTGTGATGTCCTTATATATACATATATTTATTATTTAAAAAAAAATTCTTTGTTCTTTAGATAGGTTAGGCGCCATAACGCCTTTTTAGTGAACAATAGGTGCGAGCGAAGAGACGTCCTATTCACGCAACGTTCTATAAATACTGATGGTTTTGAACCGTGTAGCCGGCAAAGCGCAAATCTGTTTTTTCTGTTTCAAACCGCCGTTTGAAACCGTGTATCACATGCTTTAGTATACAAAATGCAGTGATCGCGGAGATAAAAGGACAATAGCACGTTTTAGATGGCACAAGTTCTAAGCGTGCCTATCAAATACCTGTTGGAATTTTGATTTGCACCGATTATTATGCTTCGCGTTGGGAGTTGAGATTAATATGGCCATGACTTACAAAATTGTTTATTTATCTATTCATTAATTTTCCATTTATTGAACTCAGAATACAGAAATGTTGAACTAGTAAGGTATGTTATTAGATAGGTATGTTTAAGTTAAATAGGCCTTAGTAGAATTTGTGGAATAGACCAAAACATCGAAAAAGTTTACTTTAAGTATATAGCAAAGAATTACTGTCACATGTGATCAGTTTATATTAAGTGCTACTGTGCTACTACGCCTGCCTATGTCAAGATGCAGTGCATCCCAGGACTCTGCATTGCAATGTCACTGCAAGCTGTCCTTGTCATCCTGAGATACCAGTACTCATTATACCCAGTAATTTAGACGGCTACATTGCTCTTCAAAGCGTACCACAGTAATGATTCGATAATTATCTACCTACTGCTTTACTACCTACAGAATATTTGACGCTGCTGGGGTAGGTATTACTTGTGTGGCCGGGGCTGACTTTTTAATATACCTAAGTAAAATACTTTGGGAGTAGATGACTTAGATGAGTAGATTTAACTTAGATGTTTCGAAAAAACTTGGAAGTGCCGTATGTCGAGGCAAAGATAATGAAGAGGTACACTAAATTACTTACTCTATGGCCGGGGCAAAAGTTAGAAAGAAAAAGAACGGAGTTAATATCCGGTTCTTCTTGTTTTTGAACACTTTTCTATCTTATCCCCTCCCGAAGTTTTCCCATCCCAAGTTTTTCCTTTGTTTTTCCACCCTGCCATAGTTAACTCCACTTGATTGGTACAGTTCGAATCACATTCCTTAATATCTTAATACTCGCTCATACATTACAATTTACAACTTTAGATAAAAACTAGAATAAGTCGGTTTTAATACCACATAATATAATGCGCAGTCTAGATTACAATGATAGTATCTAATTACATATTATGTAAGTAAGCGCAATATAAGTATTGTTAAATTGTAAGAACCCTGTAAATGGAAACAGAGCATGTGATGTGACGTCATTCACTGTCCTTTACGCTACGGATGACCCTTCTATACTTAACGCCCGAACCTTTGTAGCTCTACTTTGGCGTAGTATGACGTAGCAGCTACAAATTTGGATACGAAAATGCACGTATATGTACTTAGTTCTGATCGTCATCATTCCGAAAAACGTGACCGGTTAATTATTGCGTTTAAGTTTAATATTATTGAAGGTTGTGGAAACCAACCGTACTGTGCTTATTTTGTTCATAACTACAAATTAATATCTATTGTCTCTTACTATAAATAGATATTATGTTGATTGTAACGTTATTTATTGTATCTACTGTTTGCTTTTATTTATCTAACGGTATAATAACAGTACGGGAAATACTTACTGGTTTTCCCAATAATTTTCCGGACGACTTTTCTGATTTTTTCTTTCACAAAAACTTTAAACTGTCTAATTGTGCCAGCTTCGAAAAACTAAAAGCTCTGTTAATAGGTAGGTAGGTCCCTTCTAAGGTAAGCTAGTTCTAAGGGGCCTTCTAAACTAGTAACCAGTTTAAGTCTTGAAGGGAATACAAGACTTTTCTTTCAATATAGTGTGATTACATTTAAGCTCGCTCATTTAAATAACGCAAGGCCAAACTTACGTACGAAAAATGGTGGGTCAGGGGTTGGGAATGGGGTATCATGTAAAGATAGCTTAGTATGAGTACGTAGCTCGTAGCATGATTAAAACATATAAGTTATAGCTATGGCACGTAGGCACGTAGGCGTCTACCTTACCTTACCATAGGCAAAATATAGCTAAGGCCTGAAGACAGCTTTCTACCGGAAGTAATGCTACAGCGGTTTCCGGTAGATCGTTAGGTAGGGAGGAGGTTTTTTAATCCGTACCCGTAGGTTATTGGGCACCATTCCCAATAGAGTCGGGCGTTAGTATTACCAGGAGGTACCTATCCTATGAGGATTTTTCCTCCTCCCATAACAAAAATCAAAATCTCCCATAAAAAATAACGTAGGCTACCTTTTATTACGTAAGTGGGTAAGTACATACTTTGTCAGCCATGCAACTTGTATATTTATGTACATTTTTAAGAATCCTTGGCGATACATAAAAATCTTCCTATTCTATCATTCGTATCGCCACTTTTTGAATATTTTATGAAGCACGTAGCAAGTGCCGCGCGAGCTGGTGACATTGAATTAAATTGTTTGTCCACTCGATACCCTTTGAATATCTAGCCAGGTCATGGCGGTTCACGGCCGAGCTATGGCAGCGTCTTAGACGGGAGGTGCAGTCGCAATAGTGCATTATGACACCGCTGCATTATGCGTAGATGGCGCCTGGACTTAATGCCTGTCTGGAGGCTAGGACCCTCGCCAATCAGTGTCGCAGAAATGACAGCAAACATAAAGCGATAGCAACAAAATGAATGGCTATTTTCGTTGCAGTTAGTCAAAATTACGATACCTACTAAAGTTTTTGTGCAATGCTGCGACCAAAATATAATTCAAAAAGTATTTTGTCTCATACTTACGAGAACACCTATACCTAATTGAGTTATTCGCTTCTTCTGGAAAACCTCATCCTTGATGTATTCCTTGATTTTCATTAAGATTTTCTAGAAGTGACCTTATGTATGCCTGATTTTGCTGTACTGTCAATGCATTTTGAATAATTAAGTTATATGAAACTGTTATTCGATATTTATCGGTCAGTAGGTCAAACAGTGCATGAATAAAACATACCCTTGGAAAATGCATCAATTTCATTCTTATATGCATACCTGTCTGCATACATTATTGATAGCAGTATAAATGACACGTGACTTGTAAAATTAGGGTTCAGCCGATAAAATAGGCGATACAAAGTTCTGATTGTTTGAGAAGATCATGGATTTTATGAAAATAGGAAACCTTCTTGCGAATATTAGATATCATTAAAATACCTGTAGGTATTAGTAAACAATATGCGAACAAAAATTTAAGAAAAATACACGCACACACAATGTATTATACCTAATGTTTAATCAAGTTCAATGTTTTACCGGTGGTTTTACGGGCCAGAAAATGAGCGTATGCTAAGAGTTTTTTTATTATCTTTTTATGAAGAGATTTCGATTTAGGTAAAAACCACTTGTCATAGCTGTGAAATATTTGTGCGATGTGTCATCCGATTATCTAAACGCGAAATGCACAGCGCACGATTCACTTTCGGACAATGGGGAAATGGGACAAAAGGTAAAGCATTACGATCACGTTCTCCGATTGTGCATCTTGTACTTTTCCATTGTTTACGATGAACAACGACAGCCATGTCTGCGTGTATGACCAAATCAAACATGGTTAACATAAGCTAATAGATTAAGCTCAGTTTACTCTCGCTAATATGCAGAGGCGTTGGACTCCAATGCCCACAATCAAAAACGCATCTCTACATTTGACATAGGCACCGATGCACATGCTATATAGTAGCACGTTAGCATACTAATTTCGAGCATTTGCTACTAACTAGCATGCGTACGAAGTGCCTGCTAGTAATGAAAAAAAGGAAAATCTTTATTCTTGACATAGGGGCCTAAATATAGGCGTCAAAACTCTACCGCCAGGTTCGGAAGGCAGGTTTGCACCGAGAACAACTGGCAAAAAACTGGCACTTGCTCTTTTCATAATATACAAGTTTTCTTATATATGTATACCCATACCTAGTATGAAAAATTATTAGATATCTCGATATTTAAGATAATTATGTCGTGAGGAAATGGAAGCATATCCCAACCATTCCAAGAATCCTTGTCATTTAAAAATTCTTCAATGGTTATAGTGAGTATGCCTAACCCTGATTTATAAGATGTTTTTGACAGTTACTTTAAACCTGTGCAAAAGTAAGTCCAATGAGAATGTTTATTCTTCAATCAAATCATTTTGAGCATGCTCTAATAGCATGATTTTTTTAAAGCTTGTGTATCTATGATTTCATAGATATGCTTCAGATGAATTGTTTGAATACAGTCTATCAAACCTACAACCATTCGATAAGACTTTAGAAAATGCATAGCATGGTACTCTATTGAATTACCGGAGTCCTTGACATGGAATAATACGTATGACTGTATACACATACCTATGTAAAAAATTACTTTATGCATAAAAAATATTATTTTCTTTTCTGGGAACTGACCCTGTTATGCCTAGAAGAACAATGATTCCATGCATTAATTCATTTTTTCGCATTCTGGTACGTTTGCATTCTTACTACTTAACACTGACGCGTCTACATAAAATAGAATTTGGGAAATCGGAATGTAGGTACCTAATTGGAATAAATTGTAGGTGCCTATAATTAGTAACGTCATAGATTTTAAACACAAATTATTGACGACAGCAAATTACGTACTATGATTTCCTGCTAATTTGTGCATAATAAATATGAATTTAATGATAATATCCAACAGCGTCATTAGAGTTTCGTAATTACCTTAAACCGTTTAGAAAATAAGGTGAGGAATGGTCCTATACAGTCATAATGGAACGAAAATGTAAAATACAAATGTATCTAGGTCCTTTAAATATAGGTAGGTACTGTAAATCTTCTTAATAATATATATAAATCTCGTGTCACAATGTTTGTCCTCAATGGACTCCTAAACTACTTAACCGATTTAGTTCAAACTTCGTGAATATCTGTCATTTGGTCCAACTTAAAATATAGAATAGTTTTTATCCCACGCGGACGAAGTCGCGGGCATCAGCTAGTACCTATCTATTTATACTTATAGACTATAGTCATTTTTTTAAACTGAATCGGAAACAAAATTTTAAAGTACCTAAGTATTTTATTTCTAAAAATAAATCAGTTAGGCTTATTAGACCACTAATATACAGAGTGTCTTTTCTTAAAATAGGGTGCTAATTTAATATTCTATGGCGATGACACTTTTGATAAAGATTTCATGGTGAAATAGCGTACAAGTACATAGGTATATAGCGCTGAGCTGATAAGAGCAACATTATACCTACTCAGTTTAGTGGAAAGAGTCGGTAAAAATTTTCTTTCGTTTAGGTAATAGTCATATACAGAGACAGGGTGGAAAATGTCGCCAATTTATCGGTGCCAAAAATGCTTGTTTTGCCACTAATCAGTAAGGCCACGCTGTTGTTCACTCAGCAGCCACCTATAAAATTTAGAATTGGCGCTACTGTTTGCTTGTACAAAAAAAGTTTACGTAAAACGTTCGGATGCCCATATTCTGAAATTTTTATCAGTGGTTTAGGTACAAGAAACAACGAAGATAACTACCGAGCAGACAGCAGCCAGCTCACATGTTTGTGAAGAGAAATGAAAACAAGTTATTTATTCAGCACTACGTAAGTGCAATGCAAATAATTAATTAAAATAATAACGTGAGTCACGTTACTGAAATGCTGAAACATTGAAAGTTTACAGCACAAACACAGTTGGGACGATTTTCATTCATTCACTTACGCCATTATTATTTGCCGATGAATAATAATGGCTTTGCTTAAGGAGAGCGTAATCTATTGAATGGCTTTTGTTGGTGTCGAAATTGGCTTCGTGACGCAGTTCGAGCGGGCGGCAGGGAGCACCGGGCGCGCAGGTGGTGTTGTTGACACAGCTGAACGTATCCTGCCTAGCCTAGCACGTTCTACGCCTTAGCAGTACACTGCACAAATGAATCGATGTTCTAGACTCTATACATATATGGGAACCTGTGATAAAATAATAATTGGTGCGGAAGTCCATAAGGCTTTTTGCCAGCAGCTTTGCCTGCATGAATTTATATTTTCACAAATCCTCACCTCCAAACGCCGCTCCAATAAGTAGCGGCGTGAAAGAGTAACAAACAACAGAAAAACAGTAAGCAGTAAACCAGATAAACAATAATAAGTTTCAAAATAATAATAAAAAAAATCCCATTTAAAACACATGATAATTCTATTTCTTTTTTAAAAAAAGGGAACCGCCTTCAAAAAACCAACCCACTGAAAAGCTAAAAAATAATTTTCTTATAAATCTGGGTATACATACTTACCTACCTTCTTAGTTTTTGAAGTCGGTGCCATTAGCCATACTCAAAATGAATTGCGAATTTTGATTTGGCACCGGCGGCCTTTTTTTAAAAAAGAAATAGAATTATCATGTGTTTTAAATGGGATTTTTTTTTATTATTATTTTTATTTCATACTTTTTAGTGATAAGTAGGTTTTGGGCTAATTAATACAACCTTATCAATTTATTCTAGTTGTAGGTTTTTAGTGATAATTATACTTACCATTAAAAACATATCATATCATAATATGTAATACTGACTTTGACATACCTACTAAGTACTATTATATTTAATATGCTGTATACCTAATGACGAGGAATGTTGTTTCGCGATAGATCAAATAGATCGGTCCAGCCAAACGCGAGATAATCACGGACAAACCTAAATACCAATATGGGGGTTAAACAGAGAACCTCTTTTTTTGAAGTCGGTCAATTAAAAACATATTTTAGTCAACTTGAGAATCACTATCTCTTTTGAAGTCTGTTAAAATCTACCTGTAAACTAATTATACCGATCGCAAGCGATTTTCCGTTGAGGAGTTCCGCTCTCCATCTCCGAAGATATTCATTAGATCTCGACCAAATTGAAATGAGTCTACCTGTGATGTATGGCCTACCTAATAAAAAAAGAATCATCAAAATCGGTTTCGCCGAACTCGAGATAATCGCGAACAAACTTAAATACAAATATATCTATCAAACTAAGAGCCTCTTGTTTTTTAAGTCGGTTAATATACTAAAACCTTCTCCAGAATGTAACAAACACTTTCCCGAAAACCGCATCAAAATCGGTTCAGCCAAACGCGAAATAATCGCGGACAAACATACATACATGACATACAAACATACGGGTCGAATACAGAACCTCCTTTTTTTTTGAAGTCGGTTAATGATCCCGGCATTGTCTCTAGTCTCTTGGTGCTCTAGCTTTAAGTTTGAAAGTCTTCTTAATTTCTAAAATTCCAGATGCCCAAAATATAGACGAAAATGATTTAGGTACTTAAATAAAAAGGTCTTTAGAATTCATTTTTCTTTGATGTCTTAAAAATTCTTGTTTTTTTCTATGAGCTATCCCGAAGCCCACCGAAACCTTGTATAAAAATTCAAATCTTCTAGCAAATACCTGAATATGAAACAGTATGTAGTATGCACAAACAAGATGTGCTTATTCTGATAAGAATCTTGTCGAGGATAAGTATCGAACAATGTGGTTCGTCAGTTCGTTCGTTTCGGGGTCAAATGTTAATTATATCGGCAAGCGGAAACCCGCACTGGCGAATACAAAATAACATACAAAGTATTGTCCAAAGCGGAACTCGCAGCGCACCATGGACCGAGGAAGCGCGCCAGCCTCAGTGACAAAGTCAAGGCACCATGGTGGAATGTTGCCATGGCGACACCGCTTATAGGCTTCGTCCTCAGGTAAGGTGACTTTGGGCATTGGCCATAAGCAATACCGATTCCAACGTGCATGTAAAACGAACTGATAAATACGAAAACATGACCCGACTGGCTGACGTAATTGAATAAATTTTTAACAAACGCCTAAGCTGATTTAGAGTCTATTGGGTTTTTGTTATCATATTTTAGGTACCTATATAAAAAAGTAGATAAACTCATCAAAGAACAAAAATGGCGTTGGGCGGGCCATATGATCAGAGAGAACACTGAAAAATGGTCTAAAAAAGTAACAGAATGGTACCCCAGGGACAAAAAGAGGAATAGAGGGAGACAAATGAAAAGATGGGAAGATGATATTTCAGGGTTGGTGGGTAAAATGTGGACCAGACTGGCAAGGAACAGGGATATTTGGAAAAGTTTAGAGGAGGCCTATGTCGAACGGTGATCACATTCCTTTAGAATAAGTATACCTAAATAATGTTAGTACCTACCTAATAATAAAGGAAAAATGGTAGAGTCAGCAATAAAAGCTATTTTTATTTATTTATTTTACCTATATTCTGAAAAAAAAAACGAGCGTTATAAGATATATTAGTTACAAGACACTTTAACAGAATAGCCAACATTAATAAACTTAATAGGCATGGACTCAAAAAGTACCTTAAAGAAATATACCATAATTAGGAGGATACAAAAAATTGTTGAAACATATTTTATAACTTATAATATTATTATATTGCTCACACACAAACACACAGTCACACACTCACACGCACACACACACACGCACACAAACACACTCACGCACACGCTCACACACGCATACGCACGCACTCATACACACACATGTAATCCACGAAATACGTAAGATGCTATGCATGCAATGCTATTGTTGTTAATTTTGTACTTACTCTTCATACCATTTGATCTTTCATTTTGAAAACCGTTAAATTTAACAAAAAAAAATATTAAAATTGTAAAATTTTAGTTATTAGCTAAGTATTAATAAATTTGATATGTTATCAACTTATGGGAAGGCACTGGCCCCTAAGATACGGGCTTTCCTAGTTTAGGGGTCAGGAGTCCAAAGAAGATTGTAAATCGAGTTTTTCAAACGCTATTATTATTATATTCCTATAGAGACAGAATTTATTACTAAAAATTAAACTCGAAACCCTTGAAACTCAGATTTCAATAACACGACTGTGACATTGACTGCGCGCGAAGTGCAAGCAGAGGTGTGTTTTTTTTTTTAAAAATAATTAACTGATCTTATTTTAACCATTTAAACTATTACATTTATTTAACTATTTGTATCTTAGCTATAAATTCGTCGATACAATATTCGTAAAATCTCAAGTCCTCTCGTTCAGATTTAATTTTTATTCATATCCGGTTCGAATCAATGTGCGGAATCAATAAAAACATTAGGTATACCAACTATTGTTTGTCGAAACTTGGCAAGTAATACTTCACGAGTCCACCAGAATATCAAGTAAAATATTCGAATCAAAATTCAGGATACACCGCGGAAGGGGAAATGATGCCCGTGTTCACTGTTCGTCCTCAGCGTCCTGGCTGTAGGCAGGGCTTATATAACCGAGATTTTACCTCTCAAGCACCTCAAGTCTTTGAACCTAAGGGGGCTATTCACGTTACTCTTTCACATACTTACTGAGTGATGTGAATCAAGAATAAAAGTTAACACTAAAAAATTTACTTTATTTCTATAGGTTCAAAGTGTAAAATTGAATGATTATCGGAAAGTAAATTTTATTTCACGATTGTCGACTATGTTGCCTTTTTAACTATATTCATTTTTACGCTCTATAATTAATTTTTCAGTGTTTGCAAAAAAATTTTTGATTTCAATATCGTCTGCACACGTAAATGCCTTGACCTTCTTAAATATTTCACTTCACGAAATGTAGCCGACGCGTTACGTGGATAGCCCCCTTCTAGTGCTAACTCACGTGAATGTTGAAACGTATATTGGATTGACGAGGAAAATTCGTGATTTTTTTTTATACTCGACCAGGGACACTTGCTACTGTAACTAAAACAACCGATGTACTTACTGCATAAATTATAATATAAATTAAACAAACACGCCCACATAAACGCCCCGCTTTTCCATTTCACTTCCGTTGCTAATTTTTCAGTGATTTTGACGCAAAGTGGTATTTTACTAACAGATACGAGTACCTAACGACCTACCTATCAATGAAGTCATTTATCATTCGTTATATACCTAGTAGGTTATACCTACGTAAATTATACGCTTATTTAGCTTCTATTAATAAGTAATAAAGTACAAGAAAATAATACTTGAAGCTATACATCGCTCAAGTAATTGAATGACCCTCCGTAACAGGTAAACCTCGCAAATAAGTCATATAAAATATCCTCAATACTAGGTATATATGTGTACCTAATTATTATTTCTACGTATAGCTGAGGAAGTGTTACATTTTACAACATAGAAAAGTCATCCTTCTTTTACTTAGTTAAGACTTAGGAAATAAGATCCATGCATTTTAATAAATACCTACATAATTTAATTGTATCTAACCTTTCCGTGAAAAAGAAAAAGTTTTGTAAAAAACTAAGTACCTATATTCTAAATTATAATAACCCTAAACCTAAAAATAAAAACTAATTATTTCCCAAGATCATAAGTAAATTAATGGCACCTTTTTTTCATAATTAATCAAACTGTAGGTACATCGTGTCATAGTTACATGCTATACCTACCTACATATTATTTTTTTTTATTTATTTATTTATTATTCAAGATATCAAAAAAATAAGCCCCAGTATACAGAATGATGGAAAAAGCATTAGGAAAGCTCTACTTACCTAGCTGGTGGCAAACCTAACTAAGTACCTACCTACTTAGGTGCCTAAATAACTATATCAGCGTTTCTTCTTTTTAGGACAAACACAAAATTCATAATTATAGTAAGCCCTTCTCTTGTCGTTGTGTTGTCGCCTTGGCGATGGTTCTTACGAAATATAGCGCATCTTCGCAAGGCTACAAAGTGCGTCACATTTCAATTATTCAAAACTTGTTTCGACATTTTCAGGCACAAAATTGACTTGACTAATAAATATTTATTTGTTTTTTGTTCCTAAAGACGTCTTCATAAGGCCTCTTTGCTCCGAAATGGATATAAGATAATAAAAATGTATTTATTAGATTTTTTTAGAATGTTCTTACTTTACACATATTGTATTAGTGCTTTCAATAAGTACGTAAGTAATAGTTTATACGTAACTTATAGGTAAGTTTATGTATATGTATTCCAGATAAACAAATCCGGGCTCAATATTTACACAGATTTAATAATATTATTGACTCAAGCAAACTCTCGTGCAATATTGCCCTAAATAACAAAATATCTTGATCATCTTAATAATCCATCTCTTGTTTAATTTGTTTCTTTGGCCTTATCCCACGTGAATGTTAAGAACAGCTAATTATTAGGAAAAACTGACCAAGTGCGAGGCGGGCTGGCGTACTCGGGGTTCTGTACATAATACCGAGACATTCTCGCGTTGATGTAGCGTCGCTGTTATTTTTCAGTTTTCCGATGCTGCTGCTTTGGTGTAGACATGTGTGCTGCTTAGATGCCAATTACACGGTTTGTACAGTTTAAGTCTTTCACTCTATAATCCTTCCCTATTGCTACGAGTTCCTTACATAGGTACAATAAGCTGGTCAAATGCGAGTCAGACTCATACACCTTAATTTTTTAAATATTGTTTTATTGTTATAGTTGCAAGATGATATCAAATATTATATTGTAATAATTGATATTGATTGAATTGATATTGTATATAATGTGAAACTTTCAATTGGTTACAATATAATAATTGATGTTCATAATACACAGACCGCTGACAAGGATAAAAATATTATTTATTTGTTATTTGTTTTATAAATATATTGATATGTTGCCTAATATTGACAATCAAATAATGGACATGTTGTAACGACATAAATAAATGACTAAATAAATAAAATGTAACAAAAAATTAATAATAGGGTGTCGTGGACAACCTATGGATGCGGAACCCTGAAAAATAAGTGTTCGAAGTGGAATATCTCCCGTGTATCTGAAATTCTGAACGTATGACGTGCATAACACATTCTAGGAGGTAGAGATTTTCAAATTGCCTAGTCCTCGTGTAAAGATGGCGTCGTCTATAAACCACGTTTCGCTATTTTAATGTTATTATAATGTAAAATGCTTTATTTCGAATGTAACATTTCGTAACCAGATGCTTTCGTGTTGTTCGTCAAAGAAAACATGTGAAATTCATTTAGTTTATGTAAAGAGGCTCTTGTGTATGTGTAATTTTATTTGGATTGTGTAATGTGGCACTTGTCGCGTCCTTCGATCGTTACGTAACCAATCGGAGGCAGTGACTTGTTAAACACCTCAGCTAAAGGGGATTTATTGAATTTATTTTTGTCTTTCTCACTCTCACGGTTACGTTGGTAGGTGCGACATGAAGCGTCGCGGAAGAATATAACAGAAAAACGACCTTTTACCCAATTACTCAAAAACTGAGCAAGTTATCAAAAATCTGTTTCTATGCATGTTTAGATATCATTATTATCGACATTAGAACACAAATTACAGTTACATCCATTGTAGTTTCCGATAAAAATTAGAAAAACTGAGATTTTGGAGCAACTTTTGGGAGAACTTTCTATCGAGAAAATTTTATCCAATCGTGTTTCTGCTTCTTAACGATTTTAGATTTAAGACCCAAAATACATGACAATATGTAAATTTGAAAGTAATTGTCTTTATACTTTTTGAATAAAACTTCATTCAAAATCGCTTAGATACGGCTTCTACACCGTTAAAGGGATTTATTGAATTTATTTCTGTCCTTTTCACTCTCACGGATACGTTGGTAGGTGCGACATGCAGCGTCGCGGAAGAATAGATATAACAGAAAAACTACCTTTTACCAATTACTCAAAAACTAAGCAAGTTATCAAAAATCTTTTTCTAAAAATACAACCGACACATTATTACCGACACATTAAAACAAAAATTACAGTTACATCCATCGTTGTTTCCGATAAAAATTAGAAAAACTGAGATTTTGGAGCAACTTTTGGGAGAACTTTCTATCGAGAAAATTTTATCCAATCGTGTTTCTGCTTTTAAGCGATTTTAGATTAAAGACCCAGAGATAAGAAAGAATATATGAAGTTTAAATTTGAAAGTAATTGTCTTTATAGTTTTTAAATAAAACTTCATTCAAAATCGCTTAAATACGGTTTCTACACCGTTAACACACACTTCATTACGTTTCGCACACTGAAAAAAATGTTAGGTTGGATTTAACAGATTTTGCGTAAATGTTACCAAAGTTTTAGGTTGATTTCGGTCCTATCACGAATTTTTGTTGATTTTACCAAACTTATTAAGTTGGTGTTGTACCAAATTTATTTGGTAGATTACACCTATATTTTGTTCATTTTTTACCAATGTAGTTTAGTAACATTTCTCACCAAAGTACTTTAGTAAAAATTTTTACCAAAGTAACTTGGTAATATTTCTCACCAAAGTACTTTAGTATATTTTTTTACCAAACAAACTTGGTAAAATTTCTCACCAAAGTACTTTAGTATATTTTTTTACCAAACAAACTTGGTAAAATTTCTCACTAAAGTACTTTGGTATAATTTTCACCAAAATACTTTAGTAACCTTTTTATCAAAGTACCCTAGTAAAAAAGTACAATGTTGTTTGCTGCAATCTACCAAAGTGTATTTTGTAAAATATACAACAAAAATTTGGTAGATAGCACTTATTATATGGTAGAATGTATTAAATCAGTTTGATAGAGAACACTAAACTTAACTCGTAAGTATTATCTATTTTATTTGGTAAACTGTAACAAACAACATTTTGTAGTATTTACTTATCACGTTTGGTCTATTTTATCAGCGTTAATTTGGTAATAATTACCAGATTTAATTTTAGTTACAACCAAAGGTTGTTTGGTAATACCTACCAGATGTGTAATGCAGTTCTTATCAAGGTTAGCTTAGTATAATCTATCAGATGTGTATCGTAGATTTTATCAAATACAATTAAGTATTGTCTATCATGTTTGTTTCGTATTTTTTCCTAACATTTGTTTGGTAATATCTACCAGATGTGTATTGTGCTTTTTATCAGAGATAATATTGTATTTACTACCAGAATTGTATCGTAGATTTCATCAAATACAATTTAGTATTGTTAATCATGTTTGTTTCGTATTTTTTCCTAAAATTTGTTTGGTAATATCTAACAGATTTGTACTGTAGTTATTACCAAACTTTAACTGGTAATATCTACCAATATTTTATCAGTGCTTGTCTGATTGTACCGGTCTTAGTTTAGTAAAACATACCAAATAAATAGTGTAAATTTTACTGATGTTAGTTTGGTTAATTTATCAAACTAACACTAGTAAAATGTACAGGACTTTTTGGTATATATTACCAAATATAAACTTAGTAGCTAATCTGCAATATTGCTGACATGGAATGAGAGTAAAATCATATTGCAGTTTAGATTTTCAAACTACATACTACTTTCGTGGCCAGCAGTTTGAAAATCTAAACTGCAATATGATATACCATGTCAGCAATATTGCAGATTAGCTACTAAGTTTCTAATTTTCAATGATACCACATAAACAAAAACCATACAAGAAATACAGGATCTGAAAAAAATAAAAAGTTTTAAGACCGTTTGACAAACACTTCAAAAATATACAGGCTTATTGGTAATTCAACATTTTATTTTTAGGGATATATACAGTAAAGCTCACAATTTGCTGTTAAAAAGGTCATGTAGGCTAGCCGAAAATCAGCAGTTTCTAGAATACGTCGAATTACCAGTAACCTTATTTAAGAGCTTAATAAAAACGGTGGTTTAAAGTAAAATAAAATTATTTTTAGTACATATCATAAAATTTATTTTACTAATCAAAAATACAATTAAATAATCAATAGATCACTCATCTTAAAATTATATCAATACATATAGGATATCTTTGCACTGTATTCTCACAGTTGGAACTATTTTATATCCGATTGCCGCGCAATAACAGAAGTCTATAACATCTGAAAAATAAAAATGGAATAAGTTAGAATAATTGGTTAAAGTTATTAGTTTAAATTAAACACTTTAAACGGATTTTATTACGTGTATTCATTATTGAGCCTCCCTGACGTTTCGATAACTCTACAGTTACCGTTGTCAAAGGTGGACTAAGAAAAACAAAGTTTTGCTCTGTCAAAATAACATTTGTGCTAAATACCCACTTTAATAGTCTGAATTAAAAAATAAAGGTGTAATATAGCAGTATGCCAGATGAGCCAATTTTTTTTTGTATACACGCGATAAAATCCGTTTAAAGTGTTTTATTTAAATGAGTGACAATCGCGGAAACCGAAGACAATATTCTTAGTTTAAGTTTTATTAAGAAGTTTAGCCAGATAACTGGCAGAGATTTTTTTTGCTAAACCTCCTGAACTCTTTCTGTTATTATAAAGCTATTTACTATTATAATACACTATAAATATACAAAAAAAATATAAATGGTTTTATTATAAAACTTTCACGAATTTCACAAAAAAAAACGTCGAGCTCGGTTTTTGTGTGATATTCGTGAAAGTTTTGATTGACACGAGTAGGTATACTTAATAACCAACCTTCACTTGGATTTTCCTCAATCAATTTAATGTAGACAGAAGCAGCTTTAATTGTTTTTAAATGAATGAGAGCTTTCTCTAAAAATATGGGCCATTTTTTAAATAGTCGGAGCTCTGATCCTCTAAACTTGGTTTCGAAATCCAGTTCAATCTGGAAAAAGAAACACGATTATAAGTTATTATTTATATATAATATATTATAGTGAATGGGTTTGCTCTTGGGCAGTATCTAGCCCAAGGACGCTCTAAAGATTCAAGAAGGTACGGAATCCTTACCTTCTTGAATCTTTTGAGCGTCAAGCGGCAAAGAAATTCACCGTACCACTGAGAGCAAAACGAAAAAAAAATGAATTACTCCAAATTTAACAGGGATGGAGAAACACATGTAGCTGATGGAATTTTAATGTTTTTGATTGGACGTCAGTTGACGTCATTGGCGTCAGTGGCACGAATTTCCGATAACGTGAAAAAACGTGGCAAAACTTACAGAAGATGTCTCATTCGTGGTCGGCAACTCATCATTGCTTGTGCTGTACGTGGGACTGAGCGCAGAAAAATCACTATCAATGCTAAAAGTTATCATCAGATGCTGTCGCCTGTAACAAGCATTAAACACTCATTAAAGTAAATTTTCAACAAAAAAAAAAAAACAACTCAAAATATTTCCATATTCGGTCTCTCATATAGATATAAAACAAGTGAATGTTTTACCTAAAAAACATCAATATCAGAAAGTTTAAATAACAAAACATTATAGTGTGGTTCTTAATAAAAAGTCCGTGCTAGGTTCAAATCAATCATGTAATGAAATAAAACAAAATACATAAACGCAAAGTAGGTACAAATACTATTTCACCGTTAACAATTAAAGCGACGTCACACAGTCGACGGCGGCGGGGGCGGCGCGCCTTGCATAGGCGGCTGCGCCCGTAATGAGTTCAACAACAATACCAACTGCTGATCAGTCATCACCACGGACGGACACGGCACTGCGGCGCCGGGTGGAGCCTGCTCGGGTTGCGCCGTCTGCGCGGCACCAGGCTGCTCACACCCAGGTTGTGGCTGCGACGACATGGCGGAGGTGCCAGCGGATAGAAGTCCCGCACACGCTGGCGTCGAAGCAGCAAAAGCGGCAGCGGACGCAGGTCCAGCCAGCGGCGGCGTAGACATACGCACGTCTATAAATAAGTCCTCGCCTTCGGAAGGCATCGCACTACCAGGCTGCTGCGTATTCCGCGTAGCACTATTTGCGCGCGATCGCGTAAGCACCATGTCCACAGAAGTCTAATAAACACTGTTCCCTAAGTCACCACACACTCCCGTATAACATACGTATACCGTTCACGGCAACCGCGTAATAAATCCGCAGTGAAAATAAACCGATCCAGGCGGGACTCAATTACCTAAACCCTAAACTCACACAAAGCGTCGCAAAACACTATTGTTCACTTGTTTACGTTCTAATCTAACTATACTAACGTTCGACGCAAGTTCTATATAGGCTAACTATACCTAGAATACTAGACTAGCACGAAGCGTACTATAAGCAATATTGTTCACTTGTTTATGTTCTAATCTAACTATACTAACGTTCGACGCAAGTTCTATATAGGCTAACTATAATACCTAGAATACTAGACTAGCACGAAGCGCTCGTTTACCCCTAGCGTTCACTGTTCTACGTTGCAACCTCACACTATCCTAGGAAACCTAAACTAGGGACTAAGCACTAGGATGACTAAATATGAGTACCAAATCAACCGCGAACATAAATTACTCGTCTCTGAAGTCTCGGAGCCCTATAAAATGACTAAAATTTGAATGGACATAGGCTATGTTTGGTCGCGATAACCGACATCCACGCGGGCGGAGCCGCGGGCAAAAGCTAGTTATCTATAAAAACGGCAAAAGAATCACGTTTGTTGTATAGGAGCCTCCATACATATTTTTTATTATTTGATGTTATTAGCAACAACAGAAATAAATCATTTGTGAAAATTTCAACTGTCTAGCTATCACGCTTGTTGAGATACAGACAGCTTGGTGACAAACAAACGGACAGACGGACGGGCGGACAGCGAAGTCTTACCGTAAGTATCAATTATATGTAAAGAATTAACCCCTAACTCCTAACCGTTAAGGAGTTGTATAGGTACCTTCCATCATCAGCTCAGCAAAATGAGATGATTATTTAACAGGAGTCCTGCGCAGTGTTGTTCGTTGTCTACCTCGTAAAGTGTGTTACATTATTTATAACTCTTTGGTGAAACCACACATAGACTATCTTATCCAAATCTGGGGCTCAGCAGCTAAAACCAATCTTATTTCATTACAAAGAGCACAAAATAAATTAATAAAAATACTATTCCGTTACAACTTCTTAACTGCGACAGAAAAAATATATAGAGAAACTAAATTAATGAATATTACGAATACCTATAAATATAACACTTGCATCCTTATTAGAAAAATTTTATCAAAAGACATACACACAAACATAAGCTTTACAACTAAAAATAAATATCCTCATTTAAGACGGTTAAGAAGTGCAAATAATATAATATTACGCCCACCAAGAACCAACTATGGTAAAAGAAATATTACATTTGAAAGTGCTCAACTATATAATAAACTTCCTTCAAATATAAAAGAATGTAAAAGCATGCAAACTTTTAAAAAACTTCTGAAATCATACTTTTCCTCACAATAAAAAAAAAAAAAAAAAAAATGAAATTTACATTATTTAAATTATAAAATTATTTTACTCATTAATTATTCATCGCTACAGCATAATAACAAACATTTGTAATGTTTCTTAATAAAATTCTGATTTAAATTCTGAGCGCTTACGAGTCACATCCAGTCATCAGTATCTTTGTTATTACGCCATTGCATTGGGTGACGCGTTGGTATAGTTTTTACGAAGTTTCTGCAAGCCTACCCGCAGTTTTACTAATAATTATAATGACTGCGTTGTAATATAATTATAGGCTAATATCAATACTTAGATGAAATATTATTATGTTAAACAAGTGCCGCTGTGCGAGCAAACGCTTTTTATTATGTTAAATTATTTATAGCCTTAAGTTTTCGTATAAGTGAGTATCTGTATACTTTTTACGAAACAATAAATTTCTTAAACCAGAACTTCAGAAAATGTATGAAAAACATTATGAGTGAAAAAAAACTTACATGAATAATGTTTCTGAGTTTCTTCAATCCTCGCTTAAACAATATTCTGTCTTTTAAACTTGGAATTAATTCTTTCAGTTCCGTTTCTTGTATATCATCAAGCAATTTCAACGTAATGTGATTATCTAAAAAACAAGAGAAAAAAATTAAATCAGTCTTTTAGCTCATTAATTAAGGTTTAGTTACACACCGGCAAATATTCGGCTTAATTTTCTTTCGGAATAGAGGCTTAGGACCAAAACACAATTAAAACTACACAATACCTAGGTACTAGCTATGGGCCTACCAATGGTAAATTTTACCAGATTAGTTTGGTATGCCTACCAAACTAATGTGGTAAAATTTACTCTTTACTTTAGAAGTTCGTTTTGTAAATCTATCAAGGTAAATTAGCTAATTAGGTAGGTACCTAACCGCTATTTCTAGGCCAATATCTAGGCATCCTAAATACTTATCGTCCCCTTCTGAACTCTGACCCTTTAGTAGTAATATCGATTTACAAAAAAACACACGTGGGATATCCTTGACAAAAGAAAGGCTCTCCGTTTCAAGTTGAATTCTTCATTAGCCATTCACTCAATCGTTAGTTCAAAATTAATTTATTAGACAACACAACTTAAAGGCATGGCGCCATCTTGAAAACACGCATTATTAAAAATATAGGTATATAATATCGATCAAAATAGACACTCACCTTCAAAGTTTGTTATGGTTTCGTCAGACAATCCCCATTCCTTTAAATATTCGGCGACAAGTCCTCTTCGTGTTCAATGTCACCATCCATTTTAACTTGACCACAGCGATGAGCGACCACCTCGTAAGAGAGTTCGCGCAAAAAGAGCGAGTGGGGGCTGGGCTGGCCGCCGCTTGCGCCGCGCCAACCAGTGTTGCCAATGCATAGATGTGGAAAGATATGTCATGAAGGCGTGGCACTGTCGCCAGCTATGCGGACAATGTGTCCTTATGTTGCGAATATAAAGTTACGCTCCGTTTAATCGCGAAACATGCCCCGAGAAAGTTACGTGTTTTACATGCTTTTTCAAAATGCCTACTTGATCAGTTCAAATCTGCAAAAATGACATCAACAAAACAAACCTTAAGACAAACAGAGTATCCTAACACAACTCTGTTAACAATTAATTCATTGGATCTATTTTTAAGTGATTTTTTAACATTTGTATTACGCAATATTTTCGACACGTTGAAACTACTCGAAGCGTGGCTATAGGGATATGGCAACGTTCGCATAATGTCGATATCGATGAATGCGATCTTTGATATTTTCTATATGTCATTTTTATCTACTTAGGGCTTCGAGTCGAAAAAATTTTTAACCCGACTTCACAAAAACGAAGTTACCAAATTAGCACTTGTAATATTTATGGAATCGTAAAATATGATAATAATATATTATTATAGAAATATTATTATAAAATATGATAATAATATATAAATTAGACATGATATCTAATAATCTATTAGGGCTACCAAACAAAAATAAAATAAAATTTCAAAGACATAATGTATGTTTCGAATTTGGATGTACGTATGATGTTCCACACACTTCTCCGAAATTATTAGTCGAATTGTGACCACATTACCCATAAAAAATTTATCACTGTGTATAATTTTTTTATGGGTTTATATTATTTATTTCGACTTAGAAAACAGTTGTTTCATGAAAAACCGTTTAGTGATTTTCGACTGTATATAGACTGTAATGTGGGTGGAGGGTGAAGGGTGTAAGATTTAAAGGCGTGGCGCCATCTTGCGGACAAGTTATCTTTATAAATAAGCGGCAGCTATGCAATTCCTGTTGCTCAACATATGCGAGTTAGCTACAAGTGTTAAATAGTTATTCGAAATGCCTGCGTGTTCAGTTATTATTTGCAAAAATAGGACGCTCACAACAACTTTAAAAACTAGTGGGGGATTGGTGCGTGCTTTTATGAACATGCACGTGTGTGCTGTATGTATAGTTTCTTCTTTAGTGTGAGATATCTGTAGTGAGGACAAAGCGGCGACACTCGTTTCCGAACAAACTCGCTGTAATGACATATCTCTCCATATCTGTGGTGCTACTCTGCCTGTGTAATACCTACCTAAAAGTTAATGTACCTATGCAACAGATTTTATAATACAACCTATGCGTTCACTATTTTATCAATTATTATCATCGTAGAATTTGTAAAAAGCCGTAGAATTTGGTACGGCCCCAGGGTTACGGCCGTAGACCGTGTATTTTGTGATTTTGTGGCCTGAAAGCCGTAGAACACGGTAATTACCTTAGCTTTGGTAATTTACACCATGAACTCTGGTAGGGACTATATAGGTATTTTGACCTGAACCGTTTTAGTCTTGTAAGTTCAACAGCGAGGTCTGGTAATATTTATTACATTTTTATGATTACATCAACCAGACTAAATTGTCGACATTTGTTTGGTAAAATGTACAATATTCTTTGGTAATTTACACCATGAACTCTGGTAGGGACTATATTTTGATCTGAACCGTTTTAGTCTTGTAAGTTCAACCGCGAGGTCTGGTAATATTTATCACATTTTTATGATTACATCAACCAGACTAAATTGTCGACATTTGTTTGGTAAAATGTACAATATTCTTTGGTAATTTACACCATGAACTCTGGTAGGTACTATATAGGTATTTTGACCTGAACCGTTTTAGTCTTGTAAGTTCAACCGCGAGGTCTGGTAATATTTATCACATTTTTATGATTACATCAACCAGACTAAATTGTCGACATTTGTTTGTAAAATGTACAATATTCTTTGGTAATTTGCACCATGTTTGCACTATTTTGACCTGAACCGTTTTAGTCTTGTAAGTTCAACCGCGAGGTCTGGTAATATTTATCACATTTTTATGATTACATCAACCAGACTAAATTGTCGACATTTGTTTGGTAAAGTGTACAATATTATTTGGTAATTTACACCATGAACTCTGGTAGGGACTATATTTTGACCTGAACCGTTTTAGTCTTGTAAGTTCAACCGCGAGGTCTGGTAATATTTATCACATTTTTATGATTACATCAACCAGACTAAATTGTCGACATTTGTTTGGTAAAATGTACAATATTCTTTGGTAATTTACACCATGAACTCTGGTAGGGACTATATTTTGACCTGAACCGTTTTAGTCTTGTAAGTTCAACCGCGAGGTCTGGTAATATTTATCACATTTTAATGATTACATCAACCAGACTAAATGAGGATCAGTAACGTTATAGCAAATTCAATATAGCTAGTATCTACGTTATTCTCTATGACATAATAATGATATTCCTTTTTGAATTATCCAAATCGGACAATTACTTACGAAGATATTAAGTATTAAACATACGCGGTTTCTGCTGCCTAAATTCAAGGCGCGCGAATGCGTGTGACGTCACACCAACGGTCGAAGCTAGTTAGCAGTTGGCAGCGATAAGGCGCGCGAGTGTTTCATTGTTGAATTGTGTCTTTAAAACAAATTAAGTGTTCGATTTGTATCTAATTCACTTTTCTAACTATGTATAAATATTGTATAGTGCCAAAATGTACAAATACTTCTTTTAAAACGCCCGAAAAACTCTTTTTGACGTGACAACGTCTTATAATTCGATAGAGCCGGTTGCACGCACGAAAAAACATGACTCATCCGGCGTTACCGGCGTTACCTCGCTCATGCGGCGTTACCTCGCGAGCGCGGAACGAGCGACAAAGAAGACGTTGTCACGTTCAACTATCGTCAGTAAACCGAGTTTACAGACAACCAATTTTTTAAAGGATAAAATAGATAGGTATCAAATCGCACTATTACATACGCACAAAGCTGCCTCGAAATGAGTGAATCAACGCGATTTTGATACTTTCATATCACAGATTACAATCTGTGTTTGATATAAAATTTTATATTTTGCCATTTATTTTATTAGAACGAAATAACTTAGTCGTTCTAAGATCCTTTTCGGAGGATATCAGGCAGGGGGCTAGGCGAAAAAAAGTGTTACTGATAATTATAACTTGATCATTATTGTTAGTCCGCCATATTCATTTAGTTGGTCGCAATTTCAAAGGTAATAAGACTTATGAGCAATATCTCGCTGCTCGCGATGCAATAAAACGGGGAAACAGGGCGTCGCCTGTTGGCCCGGCCCTGTTGCCCTGTTACGGTAACAGCGTGCGGTGTTGGTTACGGTAACATAACAGTGCGCGGTTTCGGTGACGGTAACAGTGTGCGGTGTCGGTTACGGTAACAGTGCGGTGTCGATTACGGTTACAACGTGCGGTATCGGTTACGGTAACATAACAGTGTGCAGTGTCGGTTACGGTAACAGGATGTGGTGTCGGTTACGGTAACAGTGTGCGGTTTCGGTTACGGTGGCAGTGTGAGGTGTCGGTGTTTTCTGTTACCGTAACCGACACCGCACACTGTTACCGTAACCGACACGCACACTGTTACCGTAATAAATACCGCACACTGTTACCATAACCGACACCGCACACTGTTACCGTTACCTACACCGCGCACTGTTATGTTACCGTAACCGACACCGCACGTTGTTACCGTAACAGACACCGCACACTGTTACCGTAATAGATACCGCACACTGTTACCATAACCGACACCGCACACTGTTAGCGTTACCTACACCGCGCACTGTTATGTTACCGTAACCGACACCGCACGTTGTTACCGTAACCGACACCGCACACTGTTACCGTAACCGACACGCACACTGTAATGTTACCGTAACCGACACCGCACGTTGTAACCGTAACCGACACCGCACACTGTTACCGTAATAGATACCGCACACTGTTACCATAACCGACACCGCACACTGTTACCGTTACCTACACCGCGCACTGTTATGTTACCGTAACCGACACCGCACGTTGTTACCGTAACCGACACCGCACACTGTTACCGTCACCGACACCGCGCACTGTTATGTTACCGTAACCAACACCGCACGCTGTTACCGTAACAGGGCAACAGGGCCAACAGGCGACGCCCTGTTTCCCCGTTTTATTGCATCGCGAGCAGCGAGATATTGCTCATAAGTCTTATTACCTTTGAAATTGCGACCAACTAAATGAATATGGCGGACTAACAATAATGATCAAGTTATAATTATCAGTAACACTTTTTTTCGCCTAGGCCCCTGCCTGATATCCTCCGAAAAGGATCTTAGAACGACTAAGTTATTTCGTTCTAATAAAATAAATGGCAAAATATAAAATTTTATATCAAACACAGATTGTAATCTGTGATATCAAAGTATCAAAATCGCGTTGATTCACTCATTTCGAGGCAGCTTTGTGCGTATGTAATAGTGCGATTTGATACCTATCTATTTTATCCTTTAAAAAGAGTTTTTCGGGCGTTTTAAAAGAAGTATTTGTACATTTTGGCACTATACAATATTTATACATAGTTAGAAAAGTGAATTAGATACAAATCGAACACTTAATTTGTTTTAAAGACACAATTAAACAATGAAACACTCGCGCGCCTTATCGCTGCCAACTGCTAACTAGCTTCGACCGTTGGTGTGACGTCACAGCCTACCGCGTCAGCCCGTCAGTGAACTTCGCTAGGAATTTGTTCATAACTTCCTCAGTTTATGTCGTAGAAAAAAAATTTTTGCACTGTATGTTAAGGATTTCTTAGCTCTATAAATCTGCATTGTCAGTTAAAAACGTTACTGATCCTCATTGTCGACATTTGTTTGGTAAAATGTACAATATTCTTTGGTAATTTACACCATGAACTCTGGTAGGGACTATATTTTGGCCTGAACCGTTTTAGTCTTGTAAGTTCAACCGCGAGGTCTGGTAATATTTATCAAATTTTTATGATAACATCAACCAGACTAAATTGTTGACATTTGTTTGGTAAAATGTACAATATTCTTTGTTAATTTACATCAAAACTCTGGTACCAAATTCAACCTTTTTTGTTTTGTAAGTTCAATAGCGAAATTTAGCGAGTTTTTGTTATATTTATCAGAGTTTTCATGTAATTCAGCCAACCTTTAATAATTTGGTAACCATTTTTTTCAGTGCATAGTTTCCGATATCCGCTGCTTTATGGTTTAGTCTGTGGATTTAGTAACTATGTGACTTTCCATAAGTTTCCTTTTTTGAGGTTAATAATTTTTGATCGAGAATAATAAAAGACTTAACACACGTAGGAAGTTTTCCAACGGCTCTCATAAACTATCAGCCAGACTAAAGAGTGATATTGGTACCGAAACAAATGTGCAAATCCTAAAGTAGGCATACACAAGACAAAAGCCAGCTGAATTCCAACACAATACTTTTCCAGATGCCCCCTAAAATTTTTTTGTAAGGGAGTTCATTTTTCTCCATGATTTAATCTCATTTAAAAAAACTCTGCCATACTGGCTGGTGATTAGTGTTTACTCTTTCCTACACTCATTTTAATTATAATTATACAAATTACAACTTCTACACTGATTAAGTAAACATAATATTTGATGTAATTGGTAATCCTTGACAGCACTGAAACCATTTCACCAACCTCGCTATAGACATCTTCAATGCAAACAAAAAGTTCAAGTTCTTCACCCAGTGCAAACAAATAGTACATTGTTACCCTAGGGATGAAAGTAACTTATTTAGTCCCGAGACGGGGTTTGGCGCCCGAGCGTAGCGAGGGGGCCTATAGTTCGAGGGACTAAATAAGTCTTTATCCCGAGGTAAACACTGTGCTTTTCATTACGAATATAAGGAAAGTCAAAATAAAAATAGAAATTAGCTAAAGAAAATTGAATAATTGTGTCAATAACAAGCATAAACAAAACTCTACAACTCGAAAAACAAATGAAGATCGGATTGCCGCTTGCCACTTTCCCGCCTTTTTTTTTTCTTTGGCCTAGCCGGCGGGCTATGCATTTAGCTTTTTAATAGTCAAGTATTGTCTATGATTGTCTACGAATGTCTATGAATCAGTTGTCTTTACTTTATGAATAAAGTCTATATTTCTTCTTGTCTATGGATGCACTCGGGTATGTCGTGTTTCATTTGAACTCCAATAAAAATGAGACTAGTTTTTTTTAATTATTTGACAGCTGTCAGTTGAAAACGATTCTCCCTAGGGCTGCAAAGTATTACTTTCAACCCGCTTCTCAGGCAACTTCAGACCTACTTTCCGTGTATGAGTGATGAAAAAGTTATATCATTTCTTATTGACAAAACATACGACGAAATTGAGGAATTCCTTAAAACTCAAAATTAATGTAACCTACTTTCCGTTCAACCAGCTTACACACACACACACACACACACACACATTCACACACAAATACACACACACACACACACACACACACACACACACACACACACACACACACACACACACACGCACACGCACACACGCTAACATACACATGGGACACACACTCATACAAATCTTGCATAGTCTTAAGATAGTAATTTTAACTTCTGTTATATCTACTCAATTTGCTCTTGTACCTATTCCTAATATAATTATGTTACCTTGTAGGATACGAGGGAGAGGGCTAGTTGTCCTTAACACAGATCGTAACAAATCTAGCAAGGACAACTACCGTTGAACTCTAATTATACTGATTATGTCATCATGTCATGTCATGTCTTGTCATGTCATATACCTATAAGAAATTATTATAATATACAGGGTTATTTTAAAAATACCAAATCTCTCTTGGCCTGTAGTTGTTTACATTAAAACTAACAACTTTTGTTCTACGACTTTTTTTTAAACTCGATATTTAGAGAAATATCAAATATTCAATGTTTTACAGAGATGCTCCACTTGCGCTTACTCTGTAATGTAAAAAGGGCGCGGCGCGCGACGCGGCGGCCGGTGCGCGAAGTCGCGGCGCGAAACCGCAACAGCGTAATGTCACTTTACAGAAATAATATTTTTTTGTATGAAATAAATTAATACTGAATTTTGAAAAGTCGTAGAACAAAAGTTGTTACTTTTAATGTAAACAACTACAGGTCGAGAGAGATTTGGTATTTTTAAAATAACCCTGTATAGTGGCATAAAGGTACTGTAACGAATTATGAAAAATAAAAATTTTATTTATTTATTTTATTTATTATTCAATGAAAAAAGTTAACTTTAAAACACATATTATACTGATGATACACTAGACAGTTAAATCCAGAATAACTGATTGTTTTATCACTGTATAGATCTATTACTGTATATTTATATAATGACGCGAACGACTCTCTAAACTCGTAGTAGGTATCTTAATTGGTTATACACTTTATTTAAACGTATGATTATTGATTATGAACTTGTAAGTTGTCGTAAACAACGCTAGATACATTGACAAGTTATTGATATATAATGTATTCTATTTACGTCATAGAAGTGTCTACGGTACGAGTACGTTGTGGGACTGATAATCGAGTGATATCAAATACTGGATGTGCTTTTATCAGCTCTGTTATGTCCCTCACTTGCGGCGTCTTGTTCCGCAATATTTGCTGCAAGATCCTTGTTCAATCCAAAATCATACCCGTACTCTTATTGATATGTAATGTATTTCTATTTACGTCATAGAAGGCTGTGTTGAGGCTGTGTTCAATGATGTTTTCGTAGGTAGGTTACCCACCTACTAAAACTACCTACTAACACATCATTGAGTCCAGGTAGCAACCGCGTATTTATACCTATAAATAATCAAAGTTTTTTAGTTATACCTATTAGTTATCTAAGTAAACGTTTATGCACAATTCACGAGACGGCATAAAGGTGTTAAATTATGCAAATGTATTCATCAAAATATATTTATTGATTGCTTGTAACTGTCTGATGCGATTGGTGAAGTGGTTACTTATACACTTATAGCTATGGCCTAAGTCTCATTAGCAAATATTTAGAAACTCTAAGTAAAAGTCATTTATAATACAGAATATTTCTAATAATTTTTTTTTATATTTACAATAAAACTTATCACTAGCTTATTCTAATTACTATACAAGTCTTGCCCGCGTGGAATGGTGGCAAGAATACTAGCTGCATTTCCGCGTTGAACAGCTAGGCTGCTACGTTGCGCAAAAAATGAGCCAGCCCTTCTGTCACCAGTTGAGGTTATTAAACGCGGGGAAAGCTCTCGAATGAATTTTTTGGCACTATGACTCCATGGCCCCAGGATCTCCACGGCAAACGGGACAAATAAATAACTCTCTAAAAGAGAGGCATATTTGCGACGCTTACCTGATTCAGCAGTTTCAGCTGCGGCTCCCGGCTTTGATTCTGTCTCCCTGATATGAATCGAAGCCAATATGTGTCAACGCATGTTGCGTCCCACATCAGCGCCCGACCCCGTTCCCAGGGAACCAGCGTCAATCCATCAGGTCTCTTGCCATCATCACGACTAATTCCTGCTGGCTCCAATAGGGCAGGAATATCAATGGTGGCAAGAGCTCTTTTTATAACATCATTGAGGGAACCATGCCGAAAAAGCCTACCGGCGCTCCTGTGGCAAGAGAGTCTAATAAATTATTAATATCTCCCAGGTATCGCATCTGGGTGCTAGCTGGAGACTTTAATAGTGTAAGTTTTAGTATAAATTAAAGGACATATAAACATGGATGTATAATAATCATAATAGGTGTGTTTAAAATATAAAACGTGTAAGTATTGTATAACGTGAGAAATTAACTGACATAATAACAGCTAGTACCTACTATAATGAGCTATTGTTAAAAGGAAAATTGTTTTTTTAGGGTTCCGTACCCAAAGAGTAAAAACGGGACCCTATTACTAAGACTTCGCCGTCCGTCTGTCACCGGACTGTATTTCTTGAACCGTAATAGTTAGGAACTTGAAATTTCCACAGCTAATGTATTTTGTTGCCGCGATAGAACAGCAAATACCCTCAACCGACGTGATCAAATCAACGTCCAATCCAACAAACGTGATTTTTTGCTAGTTTTTGAATTTGGCGGGCAGGGGTGTTGAGAATTGGGCTTGATAGTACGGAACCGTCAGTGCGCGAGCCCGACTCGCACTTGACCGTTTTTTTTATTTTTGTCACATTAGATCTATTGCATGTTCCTCAACGATTTTCTAAAAAAAAGTACTTATTGTAAGGAGACTAGAAAATAATGATAATTAATTTATGATTGCTTATTAAGATTTACGAATGTCGTTCAACGATGTTACAGGCGGCTGCAGATAAGGTCAGGTTAAAGAAAACAAGGAAGTGCCAGCGATATGACTTCCGCCGTATTATGTTATGCACTGTGATGTAAAATAAAACGAGGCACTGAGACGCGTTAGTAAATAAAGTACATAATATAGGTACCTAATACCTACATCTACAATAAGCATGTATATGAAACTAGCGGACCCCCGCAGCTCCGCCCGCTTGAATTTCGGGTTTTCACAATCACAAATCCCATTTTTTGACGTGACAACGTCTTATAAATCGAAAGAGCCGGTTGCACGCACGAAAAAACATGACTCATCCGGCGTTACCGGCGTTACCTCGCTCATGCGGCGTTACCTCGCGAGCGCGGAACGAGCGACAAAGAAGACGTTGTCACGTTCAACTATCGTCAGTAAACCGACTTTACAGGCAACCAATTTTTTTTATTCAATATAGGTTTACGCTTGACCACAATCTCACTTCTGATAGAAAGTGACAATGTGCCTATTCACTCTTTTTTAAAGGTACCCAGGTCGTAATATGAAGGAAACAGATTTCGGGGGAGCATTCCAAACCTTAGCCATGCGTACTAAAAATGAAAAAGCGAACCGCTTTGTGCGTACTGGTGGTACAGCCACGACATAGGGATGGAAGCCCGCCCGGTGTCTTACGGTGCGATGAAAAAATGGTGGGGGAAGGACCAAGGAGCTCATGAGTGACTCCCCGAAATATATCCTATAAAAAACCGTCAGGCTCGCCACCTTGCGGCGATGCTCTAAGAATATGTCTAGACTATGAAGCTTCGCCACAAGCGGCGAGTCTTCGCCAATGAGTCTCCTAGCCCGACTTTCTTTCGCCCATAGTAGTGTTATTATCTCGCTGCAGACTCGGTCATAAATCATTCGAGTGTTTCGCTTTTGTTGTTCTGCAGTAATGCACGTTCTCAGTGCAGGGCGCGTTGGAACCCTCGTAAACTTAGTTTTAAGTCGACTTGTAGTTGTCACCGTACATAATATTATGTAACAATTAATATTGTTGACGTTTTACAAGTGCCTTGTAAGTTAGGCCTATGTGAAATATTATTTATTATGTGAATATATTTTGAATTTTGAATTTTTAATGCACAACTCAACAAAGAACAACAGCGAAACACTCGAATGCCTGCGCAATATCCTCCGAAAAGAAACTTTGTTTGAAAAATTGAATACAGTTCTATATGTAATCTTGTGCAATGTGCATAGTACCTACCTACACATAAATTGAAGGCGATATTGATGTTATCCCTACAAAATAAATTATTATCATCAGTTTGAATACATCGTAAAGTTTTGACGTCAATGTTATATTTTATTTATAGTTACAGTATCAAAATTAATTGAGGGGTTATCTCAATGTTTTTATTCTCGTTCACTGAACAGGTCTATTTCAATACCTATCCCGTTCGCTTTATCTTCGGATATTCACGCAACCAAATATCGAATGATTTGTCACCCAAATATTCCAAGCTGATGTAATTTTTTGTTGTAATCGTAATTAATGCACGATTTGTTCATTCAAAAATCACATGATATTATATCAGTGGTTGATGTACCTAAATACGATTAAACGAGTGGAATATCTCACTACACAGAGAGTCTCATTGCAAATACAATCCCACACAAATATTTAAAGTAATCTGCGGTCGAGTTTATTTTGTTCGCTCTGTATTCGCTAATCTGTTTTGCACCACGTGTTGTTTGGATTTGTGTTTAGCTTAAAATCCTGTAAATCACTAAACTTACAATGAGAATTAACATGTTTTTTGCTAACCGCTATCCTCTCTGGAGCTTAATAATAATGCATGCAATGGGAATCTTAGTGTAGACTCAGTGGCGTATTTACCCTAGGGACAAGTGGGCCATGGCTCAGGGCGGCAGCCTCTGAGGGGCGGCGCAAGCCGCACCTCACTCATATTTTTTTACTTTACTTTTTTGAACTTTATAGCTTTATTCATTTGCCTGAACAAATTAGGAAAAACCCCGCAGTAGATCATTAGAAAGGTATTATTTATTTCTTGATTAGGTAGGTATATCAAAAACTTAACTCTTATGTGGTATTTTTGATAGACATTACAACGCGAGGAATCATTTAAACTTTAATTTATTACTGACAGGTGCGCCGGTGGTGGGGGGCGGGCGACGGGCGGCGCTATGTCCGTCGAATTCCTTCGCGCGCACGACTTAGGAGATTAGGCAGTTAGGGCTAGGGTGGCGCGAAGCAATGATGAAGTTTGTGTTTAAGTTGTTACAAATTATCTCTAATCAGGGCCCTTGTTCTATATCTCAGTAATGATCACTCAGTGAGCTTCAATGAGCTTTATTGACATTTATTTTTATCCATTGCCGCAAAATATTATTTTCGTTTCACTTATTGAAGCAGCAATGTATAGCGAATCATAGACAAAACAGTAGATAATTATCACTGGAAGTGTCAATTTTACAGAATACGGGATCAGAGCATACAATTTTTATTAAGTTTTGTTTTGGATTTATATTACCTTTATCATTTTAAACTCAGTCTGACAGTTTTGTCATTTACAATATGGGCGGCGACAGACGATTTTTGTAACCAGCCCAACCAGCCATAAAGATTGGAGGTACTGTAGTGGCTCTTGCACTAAAAGTTACTTAACCCACGAAAGAAATTTCGTGAAAAACAGATTTACACAGAAACTACCAACGCTACGTACGGGTTTATGGCAACATAATTATTATGAAATAACTCAAATAATGCGGTCCATTAGAGTCGTGACACTTCTAAAATAATGAACAGAATAATTTCAAATTCACTGATCATCCGTATATTGATGACCCAAACCCAAAACCGGAAATTGCATACAAAATTATAAAAATGTTATTGGAGAGGGGCGCTCATAGAATCTTTATTTAACTTCTCATAAGCTTGTGTTGTACCTTTAAAACCGACTTTTTAGAGGATCACAAGATTATTTTAACTTAAAAACTTAAGTTTTGAGGGAGCGTTCGATCTCGTTGTTTTTTCGCGGGTAAGAATTTTGGAGCGAACCACCAACAATTGTTAGTAATAAAGCTGCAAACTATAGCTTTTTGAGTATCAAAGTATGAATGACGAGCAGCGAAAGATTCTTGGGTTAAACCATGCGCAGCGAATAGAATTCTGAGTGTGGCAAGGTATTCATAGACACGAGATGTAAAAAAGTTGCGGCCGTGCATCACATCACACTAATATTATAAAGGCGAAATTTTGTATGTAAATGTGTCAGTTTGTATGTTTCTTACTCTAACCCTCCAACAACTGAACCAGTTTTGCTGAAATTTGGCATAGAGATGTCCTTACTTGAAATATACCGGAACGGTAAAAAACAGGAAATTTCGCGCTCGCTTCGCTCGCATATCTAGTTATCAAAATATAATTTAAAGTTCGTGTTCATTTCATTTGCGGATATTTGTGATTTCAAACTCTTTCGCCTATGATTTTTGATCTTCGGCCGGAATACTTACTGATTTAACGTGTAAAAACTTAAAAAACTTTAAGCTCGCTTCACTCGCGTTTGTTTCTCAACTTTTTGGTTCTTATGACAACAACAAATAAAAATAGAATTCTGTAAATAAAATTAATCTATACTGATATTATAAAGCGGTAACGTTTGTGAGTTTGTGACGTTGTAAGGGGTGACCTCTGGATCAATCGAACCAATTTTCAAAGTTATTTCACCAATAGAAAGCTACGTTATTGTGGAGTGTCTGTGAGTGGCTATAATAATTTCCAAAATTAATTACGCATCGTTCAATAAACTTGAATAATGTAATCTAAGTTGTAAAAAAAATTGCTTTCATCGCGTGCGCTGTGGAAACTAATGAGGATAGAACAAAACAATGTACTACAATATTAAAAAACCTATCAAAATCTGTAAAAAAAGTTCGCGATAGTATATGCCTATCTCCTACTGATAACTCACAATAACTGCTTTTACTGTTAAAATTGTGGATAAAAAAATAATATTTTCGTGAAGCTTATTTAGCCTATATAGTATTAATTTATATCCTTGTAAATATGTTCTTAGAACGGAAATTTAATGTAGAATATTTGTGCCATTTACTCAGTAATATACTATACAGTTTAAACAAATATCTTCAAAGATATTAGTAAAAAAAAATGCGGTGTGCGCCGTCCCGGCCGTTGAGTGGCGATTTAGGTAGGTCAGCTCCCTACGCAACGGACGTTGACGTACGAAATTATATATTTTTTTCGTTTATCCCGAACCTCAAGTATTACGCGGGACAAACGGACCGGGACAAAAATATTTCTAACGCAGAACGGAGTCCGTGGGCACTGCTAGTAATAAAATAAACTTTGCGTGATGGTAGGTACAAGTCCGTTTCACGCTTTGTGCTTTTAAAAATATCGAAACCTTTAAAGAAAAAACGTTTCGGTCCGTGAATAATACGAATTCTACAATTCTATAGGGCGACAAATCCTTTTGGCCCGGGGCGCTGAATTTCAAAATACGCCACTGTGTAGACTGCTTACACTTTTAGCCTAGTGTAGACTGTTTCCATACCAAAATGGTAAAAATGAAACCCTTACTTCTAGCAGGCCAACGTGCCTGACCATTGGTGGCCTGGTAACAACTCATCGGTAATTCATGTAACGCATCGGCTACCTTTCGTGAAGTTAAATGTTTAAGAAGGTCGTGGCATTTACGTATACATATAAGCAGAAGATATTGAAATCAAAATATTTTCTGCGAACACTGAAAAATTAATTAAATGACTTTTGACATAAAGCGTTAAATTGAAGTTAAAGTTTAAGTTTAAATCGCAATATGGTCGACAATCGCGAAATTAAATTTACTTCGTGCGATAAGGTTGATAGATTGTATTTCCTATGTGGAAATACATTCAATTTTACACTCTAAAATAAAAGTTGTAAAGTTAATTTTTCAGCGTTAATTTTTTATTGACGTGACAACGTCTTATAAATTGGTTTGCCGGGTGACACTTCAAGAAACTGCGTTACGCTCCGCTCACGTTATGCGCTCACAATGAGAGCGAGTGAGAGGCACGCGTCCCTTCCACTCGGGCATGGTTAGCCCGCCTAAGAGCGAAAGAGACAGACATAAAAAGTGAAAGGCATTTCATCCTTCTTCCTACTATACGAATGAATATTCACATTAAAATTATTTTACCACTCAAAGTCGTTGTCACGTAAAACTTTCGCCCGTATACCGACTTTACAGGCAACCAATTTTTTAATTCCTTGATTCACATCACGGGGTTAAAACGTTACGTGAATAGCCCCCCTGACCCGATTCGCACTTGACCGGTTTTTGTTAACGCCAGACTAAAGTAATTAGCATTTACTCGTAACAAATGGGAAAAATATTTAAATTCGTTCTCGAATATACATTTATAATAGGACAGCAAGCTAAATTATGCATAGAAGCCAAAAAATAGCCATGTTATGTGGATGCATTTTAAGAATTTCGTAAGGTACCTATTTAATAATTGGGGTAGGTAAGGGAAGCGACCTAGTCCAGCACTAAAGATTTCTTGTCTAGTATAAATCATTCTCAGTTAAAGCTGCTGCGAATTGTAGTTTAAACAAAACATAGTTTTAACATTTACTTATAAGGAGATTTGTTGTCCATTAGAGCATGGCACTTCTATGTCAAAAATCGCAGCCAGTTGCTTTATTGTATGAGGACAGATGTCTGAGGCCCAGAGAGGCCCCTTGCACGGGACGTGAAAGTGGGGCAAATGATAATTTTTCTTTGTATTTAAAGGCGAATACAAAGCGTACCTAACTCATTAATTCTATTGTAGACAAAGAACTGACGTATGTTTTCGTCATTCATGTAATTCATTGATGCGTCTAGACAAAAAATAGTTTAATGATCTATTCTGATGATGACGATTCAAATTAAATACAAAATCACTCTACCGCAACTGTACTTACTTCATAAAATCTTACAACGCATGTTCAATTGTTCATGTTGTAATTATAATTAATCTTATAAAATTTTGTGGTCTTTTCGAACAAAGGAAAATTATTCTTTTTTAAGGTTCCGTAGCCAAAGGGTGAAACGGGACCCTATTATTGGGACTTCGCCGTCCGTCCGTCTATCACCAGTTGATTTTTTAGCTTGTTTTGCTCGACATGATAAAAGAAATAGGTCGACACTTAAAATATGTACAGAAAAAAAAACACAGGAATTACCAATCAAATTAAAAATCACAGAATATTTACTAATATTCATTTTAAAAATCAATATTTATTTTTATTCAGTTAAATTAAAATAAAAAATCAAGGCGAGCTCTCATACAAAAAACGTGATTTTTTTGCTCGTTTTTGAATTTGGTGGGCAGAGTGTGAGGGGTTTTGGTTGGAATTGGTCTTGATGGTACGGAACTCTCAGTGCGCGAGCCCGACTCGCACTTGACCAATTATTATAATATCCTGCACAATTCGCTGTGTGAAGAATAAAGAATGTAAGAATTAGTTGCCTGTCCTATTAACCTTGGCATTGAGCGGAGTTAACGTTTTACTTGTTTTACTGTTGTAGTCTCCCGTTGACCTTATTCCGATGATGACGTACCAACAACTAATAATAGCTAAGGATATCTGCCGAATGTGGTATCAAAAAATTGTATGCAAGGACTTTAGGGCAATTATAAATGTAGGTTAGGCTTGCTTATTTTTTCTACCACCAAGCTACCCTAAGTTTTCCACCGATATTAAAATTCTTTATTTTATTTTGAAAAGGTACCTAAAACCTTATACTATTTCTTTATTTTTATTAATTTTCAGTTTTAGACAAGTGGTCTATCTTGAACCCCTTGTTTTTCTGGTGATTCAGGTATACCAGGTGAGCCGACTCCATCAACACCTAATGGGCGTCTCCTATGCGAGAATCCTATAATTTTATATTCCCTTTTTCCAGCTCTTATTTTTGCACATCTCCAGTGTTAAAGATGTTAGGGTTATAATAAGTTTTTATATTACCGCATTACTTCGTATCTAAAAATAATTTTTATTCCTGTTGAAATAGGGATTGAAAAATTAAACTGCGTCAAATATAAAAAAGACTCTATTGGTGATTCACATCTCCATTGTATGTGGTTATAATATTGAAAAAATGTAACGACAACTTTTTTAAATTGTATTTTAAAATCAATGTGGTTGTATTATTTGATCGTTGCACCAAGTTAAAGCCTCCTTTCCTCCTCACTTGCCTGTTTAACTCAGAACATAACATTCACAATAAATAATTATGATGATTAAATCGTAAAAAGCAATTATTGAGCAAAACATATTCTAAATCTACCGTCAATTCAGAGTACATTTTAGAGTGGGTACCTATCCTATCACTTCGAGACTGAAGAGAACTGCAAAAAAGTTGTTAACAGATTGATTCAAGGTGGTAGATTTTATCGTACCTAGTCACTACAGCAAAAAATCGCGCGCCTTTGTGTTCTTACTGCTAGAAACTAGTATCTATTACAAAGGTTGTTGAAATGTAAATTACCTAGGTCTATTATCTCATCTATAACATAAAATATACAGTTAGCTGTACTCTTATGAAATTTATACGGTATATTTGTCAATGACACTAAAATAAAAAAAAATCTATAAAAAACATCTTAATCAATTTCGAGCAAAATAAATCTTGATTCGGGCTTCTGCATCACACGAACGTAACTAGATGATGATGCAGGAGCCCCAACATGGCTCTACTACTATAGGTAAACCGCTATAAACTTGGCCCTCCTGATGGTCTGCGGGACGCGAGGCGGGAGTCGCTCAACCAATCAGCAAGTCTGTCGCTGTCCGTCGGCAGCGCTGACGTATCGTTATAGCCCGCATCACCCGCCCCGCGTCCCCGACCATCAGGAGGGTGAAGCTTATAGCGGTTTACCAATATTTCTGCATCATCGACCAAAAATGAGTAAAAATATCACGTTTTTTTTATGGGAGCCCCTTTTATACTTACCTATTTCATTCTGTTTTTAGTATAATCCTTAGTACATCTTCTGTGAAAATACAACTAACTAATCTGTCTAACTATCACAGTTAAAGTGATACAGCCTGGTGACAAACGGATGTACGGACTTATGGATGGACAGACGGACTGTGGTCTTAGTAATAGGGTCCCGTCTCCCGTTTCACCCTTTAGTTTAGGTAATGTGTACTAGATGTAAAATGTTTATCTTTTTATTGGTATCATCGTGGTATCAACAGCTAAGGGTTACTTACTATAACGGTTAACATTTTTGTTAGAGTATGTATCCCGTTGTGTGTTTGAGTCCCGGGTTACCCTTTGGGTACGGAACCCTAGAAAATATTAAGTATTGCCGAAATTATATTATCAAGTACAAGTTACCCTTACAGTTGTTTTCTACGTAACTTTAATCCCTTCAGTCAGATCAAATATAGTAAATACTATCTACCTATTAAACCATCTGAATTGCAGGAAAATTAAATCCTTATTATTATGTAAATAAATTCACAACCGCATATATATGTAAATTGTAAATAAATAAATAATTGTTAATCTTGTAATACTTTTCAAATACTTGTAAAATGTACCAAATTAGTAAATCAAATAGGAGTGGTGTGCCTACACGTCTTGGTTCGTTGATCCAATTTGGAATGCTTCCTACGAGGTACGACTGAACTACAGCGGGATTCCATTAAACCCAGGCACGTACTGTCTGCTTAAATGTTTAAGCGATGCAACATATTTATAACATGCAACGACGGACGCGCTTACTTTTTCCGGGGTGAATCGTTTTAGGTCGATCAGCTTCTGATACTGGCGCAGCGCGCGTATGTACAGCCGCACGGGCAGGTCGGCCGGGAGCGACGCGCTCTCCCGGGGCGCCACCCCCGCCGCTCCGCTCATAGTCGCACGACACACACAGACACACACTGCGCACTCATTAGTACATCCGACTGCAACATGGGGTCCTTAGCGCAATTCGCGCGTCCGAAGTGAACGTCGGCTCCACGCAACACTGACGTAGCCACGAACGCCCGCGCATGCGTGTTACACCCGATCTACCGAGTTTGCGAAAGGAAACTTCACAACTTCACAACTGGCAACTAGTTACCCACGCTCGAGCGACTTTCCCCGGCCAGCGACCTGACCCACTTGAACTATAAATAAATAATCGTACATCGGAACACTCCAGCTAGCAGCCGCTCCCAGCGCTATACTGGCCAATTCATAAACGTTCACAGATGGGCAGCTCGGAGCTTTTGCGGCGCCCTAACTCCTCACTACAATAGAGTCGTTAGTCCACGAGGCGTCAGGCGGCGCGGCGCGGGCACGCGATTTGTTTACTGATCAGACGATAAAACCCGATAAGGATTGCCTACCGCATACGCAGTTCGCCGATGGTGAGATATACATTCTGGTCAAGAAATAAGCCGACCCGACGGTAAGCCGCCTGAAATGATCTCGACCAAGATCCTGGCAGCGCTGCGCGAAGACTTTGGACAATTGTTCCACTTGTGCACTACTTAATATGATTTTTGGTAAACTTACGATTACGTTATCATCTTACGAGGTCCTAAATTGTAAGAAAAACAGTTGAAGTTTTCCAAAATCGGTCCTGTACCAACCGAGTTGTGTCGTAAAGGAGATAGGCACATTTTTCTGGATTTTCACTAACTATAACGACACCTTGTAAAGGTGGAGGTTGACATCAATTGTAAAGAACGAAAAGATATTGTCAGTCTTTCCAGGGAACGCATTGCTGAACTGTCTTGTGTTGAGATGGATAGATAGATATATTGTAGTATGCGTTTACCGACCCCCCTCAGGTGACCTCAAACATTTTGAGGATATAATGGAGGAAGTACTCAAACGATTGTCAGTTTCAACTAAAAAAATATAAGTATGTGGGGATTTTAATGTTGATATTTTATTGAGTAATTCAAATAGTGTCCAGTTACTCAATTTATTTAAATGCTTTAATCTAAATAATGTATTCAGGGAACCCACTAGAGTAACACAAACCTCAGCCTCCTGCATTGATAATATATTTTGCAACTGTGAGATTTTAGATAAGGCTATAATAAGTAAGCTTAGGTCTGATCACTGTGGTCAACAAATTTATGTTTTGAATAGTATTGTTAAACTCAAGCAAATAGTTAAATGCAGACCTATAACAAAAAATAAATTAATGCGGTTTAAAGATAAAATTTCTACTATAGTTCCTGCCCGGAACCCGGCTACTATAGTTCTTTACGGAACCCTATTCAAATCTATAGATACGGAATTTAAAAATATTTTGAAAACGAAAAATATAGACATTATTATGAATAATAAATTAAAATTCAGCGATTGGGCAACTATTGGGATCCATAAAAGTCGAAAAAAGTTGTATGAGCTTTATGAAGAAAGACAATTTAATCAAACTGCAATTTTTCTAGAACGGGTTAAAACTTATTCAAAAATTTTCAAAAATGTTTGCATTCAAGCAAAATCGCTACATATTAAAGAAAAAATTACCCAATCTGATAACAAAATAAGAACCACATGGAATATAGTTAACAAACAGGCAGGAAAAACCAAATCGCGTAACCCAAAGATTGAAATAGTTGCCAATGGTAGTAAATTAACATCAGATTTAGAAATCGCGAATACCTTTGAAAACTATTTCCAGAATGTTCCTGTTTTGTTGACGGATTCTCTTAAGTCCTCGCCAACAACAGCCCAAAAACTCTTAAGAGACAACGTAAAAGAGTGCACTGTCTTATTTAATTTTGAACACATCACTGCAGCAGACATTAAAAAAACCTGCCGATTCATAAAAATTAAAAGAACTGGCGACCTTTGGGGAATGTCTGTGCAAGTTATTTTCAACATTATTGACACTATTGCCCCTTATATGGCTGTAATATTCAACCAATGTGTCGACCTAGGAACTTTTCCAAATTTAATGAAATATAGTAAACTGATACCGCTATTTAAATCTGGAGATAGCCAGGACGTAAATAATTATAGGCCTATTTCAATTTTACCAACTCTTAGTAAGATATTTGAAAAAATCATACTTGACCAACTTCTAAGTCATTTTAATTCCAACAAAATTCTTCACTCCGAGCAGTATGGCTTTACTAAAGGTAGGAATACCACCGATGCTAGTGCCAAGCTTTTAAGCCATATCTATGATGCCTGGGAACAGTCTCAGAATGCCATAGGAGTCTTCTGTGACCTGTCCAAAGCTTTTGATTGCGTCGAACATCAGACGCTACTATTTAAACTTAGCCACTACGGTATCAGAGACAGAGCTCTTGATTTCGTTGCCTCTTATCTGAGTGATCGAACACAAAGGGTATGCATAAATGACACAAAGTCGCAGGGTTGTTCCCCCAAAATGGGTGTGCCACAGGGTTCAATTTTGGGCCCTTTTCTGTTTTTAGTGTATATAAATGATTTACCGCACCATGTAGACGGTATTTGCGAAATAGTATTGTTTGCTGATGACACTTCTCTCGTTTTTAAAACAGATAAAAGTAAAGACAATTTTGACGACGTAAATTCTGCTGTTGCGCACGTATCGCACTGGTTCACAGTTAACAATTTACTTTTAAATTCAAAAAAGACTAAGTGCATTGAGTTTGCACTACCAAACCTAAAAAATATAGTTAGCAACAAAAAGGTGATTGTGAATGGAGAAATACTAAAAATGGAAAACTCTACTGTATTTCTGGGGGTGACCTTAGACAATAAATTACAATGGGGTGCTCATATTGAGACTTTGGCAGGTAAACTTAGTTAAGCTGCCTATGCTGTGAGAAAAATTAGGCAATTTACAGACATTGATACAGCCAAGCTTGTTTATTATGCCTATTTCCACAGTGTTATGTCCTATGGTATTCTATTGTGGGGCAAAGCTGCTGATATTCAAACCATATTTGTATTACAAAAGAGAGCAATTAGAGCCATATACAAAATGAAGCCACGCGAATCTCTTCGCCAAAAATTTAAAGAAATAGGTATTCTTACAGTGGCATCTCAATACATTTATAATTGCTTACTATTTGTTCGTCAAAATATTAATAATTATAAGCAACGGATAGATATAAGTAATCGTCCAATTAGAAATGGAGGACATAAGTTGGTTATAGTGCCACACCGTTTGCGTAAGGTACAGAGGTCATTTGTGGGGTTGAGTGTACGCTTCTACAATATGATCCCGAAGTCTGTTTTGGACTTACCTTTGCACAGGTTTAAAGACACTGTCAAGAAACATTTAATTAATCATGGTTACTATACCATTAAAGAATTTCTTAACGACAATGATTCTTGGAATGATAGAAATATGCTTCCATCTCCTCACGAGATATCTTAAAAATATGTTATAATTTTTCATAATCTATAAGAAATCTTGTATTATAACAATGACATTTTTGAAAAGAGCAAGTGCCGAGTTTCTTGCCAGTTCTTCTCGGTGCAAACCTGCTTTCCGAACCTGGCGGTAGAGTTTTGACTTTTCATAAGAGCCTGTTATTTAGGCCTATGTGAAAAATAAATATTTTCATTTTTCATTTTTTTTCACCTACCAAACATATAGTTACTGCAATATACGGGTTGGTACCTAATAGGTAGGTATAGGTATAATTGTGTGGTAACGGAAAACAATATGAATCATTGCGACACTAATGTGATTCCTGATTACGCATCCGTCTTATTAATTACATTCAAGTACACTATTATTTCACATTTTAAACTAGGTATAACACAATCTACTTACAGACAAACAAAGTTGCTTCGTCAACATAACCTCACTTATATGTATTTGCCGCTGCAGAAGTTGAAATTCACAACAACCGTCACTGTATTTACGATATTAAAATAAGTAATAACACACATATACACGAAATGCAAATATTTAAGAATCACACGGTATTTTAAGCCTGAACTTTCAATTAAAGCTAAATGTAAATAGATGAACTGCATACGAACTGCTATGTTTCCGAAAACCCGTTTGTAGCCCCTTCATCCCGCGCCGGGCGGCGTCCCCTAGCTCCCATTAACTATAGCGGTACCTCTTGCTATAGACAGCTGTGGGAGATACTGCAGTCCAGACGATCCTGCTAAAATAATCCCTATTCACAAAACCATTGCAGTTGTTATCGCTTACATTCGTCGGACTTGTAAGAACTCTGCATTCTGCATTAGACGACCGAATGGCGTAGTGGTAGCGAACCTGCCGTCTGCGCTGGAGGTCGTGGGCTCGATTTCCACAACTGGCAAACGTTTGTGTGATGAGCATAAATGTTTTTCAGTGGTGGGTGTTAGTATGTATGTATATTTATCAGTTATCTAGTCCCCATAACACAAGCTATCGCTTACTTTACTTAGATTGCGACGTGTAAATGTATATTTATTTATTTATATTTATTCTATTACTGTCGTAGGAAAAGGGTTTTAATTTTTATACTGTTTACATATTATTATGGGCGCTAGGATGTTTTTAACTATAATCTAATCTTTCATACGGTTGACGGTTCCATAATGAGCTGGTGCGGGTAGGTCAGGGATGAGCGATGACGCCAGAGTTAATGGCCGCAACGAGAAAGTGACGAGAGAGTCATTAAGATAAGTATTCAAAAGGAAATGAAAGTATAAGTAAATGCACAATAAGCTTCAAACGCTGGTAAATACCTACCTATAAATCGATTTATTTTTAAAATGAACATATGGAAAAACAATATTTAAAACTATTCCAAAACAGAAATAAGAGTTTTGCTAAGGTTTTGCTACGAATGATCTTAATTTTGATAAATGTTGGTAATATTCGGTCAATATTTAAAACATAGCTCGAGCGTCGACTATTATAAATCTATGATTAGTAATATTTATAAATCTACTCTGCTACAGATTCCATTATACATTAAATTATAATTATGCTTTGTAGAATGACCCTGTGCGTTCTGACGTCAATAGCTCGTGATCATCCTCTGATATAAGTATTCTCGCAATTATCGAAATATTTGAGACTGTTGAGTTCAGAAAAAAAGGCGAGGTTATTTGGGTTTATATATGTATAATTGTCAGGCTGGTTATGTAGGTTAGTGTACGCACAGTTATGCAGTGAAAAGTCAAGCAATTAAAATTTGGCCAAAAAATATTGTCGTCAAGAAGTACCTAAATTATAACTTAAGTAAGTACTGTCTGGACTACAGGATGCGGACCCTGTACTTACGTTACTTGTACATTAATTGTTAATTGTTTTATATTAATAGATTTAGTTGCCGTACATTCACCTACTTAGGTATACCTACTCATAAAATAATCATGTTCTCAAGTGACGTCAATTGCAACCTTTAGTAAATTGTAGGGTTCCGTACACAACTGCTTATGATACAGCATTCATTAGAAACTTAATCGTAACTTGAATTGAAAAGGTATATTATTACCACAGACTATATGTAGCCTGAGATTATTACTTACAACAATCTTTTCTGTGCGTGGGAATTTCTGTATCCGATTCCGATGTGCATTCTGTACTGTATATTGCAATTTTAACACGATGGAATTATGGAAACGGAAAAATATAATATAATATAATATTGGAATTACTGAGTAAATCTAGATGAGCTGCTAAAAAATTACAAATTTCATCTGATGATAAAAGTGGTTCTATTCTATGATCGTAAAATATTTTTATTTCGATCCCAAACACATTTTGCAATGTAAAGTTAAGAAATCAGTCATGAAAACCCCTGTAAAATGCGATTCGAGCTTGACTTATACGATGCCGTTGATTATCTGTGATTATATTCTTTAGGTACAATGTCTACACCTGCCTTATTTTTTATTAAAGGCAGGTACCTACTTAGTTAATAAAAAAAAATTGGCTTGTTAGGATTCTGGCTTCTTCGTCACGTGCCCCGCAACGTTCCGAATTATCTTTTAAGAATTGCAAACCGATTCAATTGTATTACAATTCAGTTCGTTGAAACTACTGGGAATACACAAACACGTTTAAATATTGCTTTGATAAACTTTCTCATTTACATTGATGTGAATGCGTGAATTGAAGAGAGTTCATTTCTCCGGAACAGCACGGCTAATGAGCTGAATCGTAGATTAACTAACTCTGAATCGAATGGCGGTATATACAGTGTTATACTTACTCATGTGGAGGTATAGAATGGCCATTACAAAAATAAATATACTAAACACCTTTAAGAAACCTGAGGATATGGGCATCCGAAAGTACCTACAAGCAAACAGTAAATCTGTCAAAATTAGGGCGTCCCCTACCTCGTGAGCTCCTACGGTCCCCGTCCCCTTCCCGGCATTTTACGAGTACCGATGGAGACGAGGAAGACGACGCGAGGATCATCACTGGACAGAACCAATGACGCAACCTGACCTCTAGGCCCAAAGCCCGCCCCCGCGACACATCGCCCGGGTAAGGAGGTTTGCCTCGAGGCCCGTACCCTCCGGAGGGAAATCACATCCGCCGGAGAAGACCAGCTGTACATCGTAGCCTTACTGCTGGTGACAAAACAAGTTTTTTTTTGCGCTGTCCGCCTTGTCCAGGGTATATGTTACGTTAAAAAAAATGTAAGTGCCATTTTATCATCCTTCAATATTAGGTAAGTACTACCTATATCGATAAAAAGTTCATTTACAAACGTACTTAAGAGGGTTCATGCGGCACGGTTTGAATCGCGCTTCGCTCCATACAAAAAAGGAATTTCGATCGCACTGACGCAATTTTGCGTCGATTATGGCATTACAAAAAAAATTATAGTAAAATAAATATACAACTTATTAAAATAGTAAATAACCAGTGACATTGAATATTAATTGAGTTACATTACTATAATTCAGAAATAACAAAATATCTTGGATTTTATGCTAAAATAATACGTTTAATTTATCGAAAAATGCTAAAAATGGCACTTTTTGGTTTATGGTTTTTGAATGAAAATCTAGAAAAATCGTGGTTTTTTTTGAGACACTTTTTAGTAAATGTTATTAATTTTCTAAATATGTCATTGTTATATGTTTGTGTTAAGAAACATGGCAAATATCTTGCATCTGCGTAGAGCGTCGACCGCTATTTTAGCAAACAGCCTATACAAAAACTGTTCTAGTGAGAAAGTTATTCACATATTTAAAAATATTTTTGAGACAAGTTTTAGATTATGAAATGCCAAATAATATAAATTCAATTATCAAATCTATAATTGAACACATAACTATTTTATGTTCCTTCGGAAATCGTAAATTTTGACTCAAGCATAATACTAACGCATGAACCGCCTTAAGGAATTAAAATTATTTAGGTAGGTGTATTGGTTATGACTTTACTGTGGTTATGTGGAATTACCACACGAACTATTATAAGTTTCTAAATAGGCTCGGCTGGTCTTAGGAGGCTTCGACCCTGCCTGATAACTTCCCGAAGCGAAGACAACGGCAACAGCAATTTTGTATACCTACCTACCCTTTGACTATGGGATAATATACAAACTTACTGTTGCGCAAGTGGAGGATATTCAATACTCTTACTGAAGCTGCTAAATATAGAAGCTGAAAATACAAAGGAGAATAATTTAGGTAGTCACAGCTCCTGCGCCTAAACTTCTAGTTTTTCATGACTTGTCATTTGATTTATACATTTATTATCAATCGTTATCAATAAATCAGCACATTAATTGAAGAATAAAACTAGGTATGTACCTACTCCACATTGACATTTGTCGATATTATCGTAATATAAACAAACTTTCTGCATGTTAATAATCGGTTATAACTGGTATGTTATCTAGTATGGCAGTAATTATTGTTACCTACCATTACAAATGTTACATGTTCTGCAAATTGAACCCTAAGGTCTCATGCACCTAATGTACACAATCTGTCTAGAAGGTATTTATTTAAATAATACAACTATACAAATTCAATGCCTAGCTATAATATAGCTATGCATTGAATTTACTTCATTATGGCGCGAAAATTTTATTTAGTTTCTATCTAGGTAATATTGAGTTAATTATTTAAGCATCGCTGTAGGAAATGAGGTTGAAGAAAATGAGTTTTGCGAGCTTAACATTTATGCGTCTACATGTTTTTAATAAAAAATTTGCTCAAATACGCATTTAGTTCTTATTTAATCTTTCGGGAACCAATGTGAGGTGAATGGGGATTTACGGGCAAAGTTTTATTAAAAACTTAAGCAGATGTTTAAATATTATGCTCGGAAATACTCATTGCCATAAACCTACCTATCTAACCAATGACTATCTATGTACTTAGTAGGATACATAGAAGTCATTGTACATAACTAAATAAAATTTTAATTTCGTGGGCTAGTAGGGCCGAAGTTACCCTCTGTGCAAAGTTAATTGAGTATACGTACAAGTATTTCTAACTGCCTACAGTTATAGCTTAGAAGTACTTAACTGTAACAATGAGTCACGGATTAAACATTACTCCAACTCAACCGAACGTTCATTGTTTCATTACCAAACTAATTTAAATGGTTTTGTTGGAACCTTATCGCGCGTTGCGAAAGGGGGCTAGACTGAAAAAATTCATACGAAAAGCTGTAACGACACTTTTTGTAAGCTATTGTAAGCCGTGCGGAGTGCGCATGTTTCTCTGTCTGTCTCTTTCTCTCTCTTATAGAAAGCAAGCCAGATATACTTCGTTCCATCCGGGTGTCCCTTGACACCTCTTGACACTCTTTTTATTGTTTTAAATTTCGAATCGATCAGCCGTTTATGACATCTACGCGTGTCATAGAAAACCTGTAGATCGATTCATGACTTTATGGAACGAAATTAAAAAAAAATGTATCTACAAGAATGACATTTGTATTATGATAAGTCACGTTATCGATTTGTCGGTCAGATAGGTAGGTATGTCCCCATACATTTTTGAAATTCGTTCCATTTGAGTGCTCCATCACTCCAGTCCAGGGTCCAGCCGATGCTGGACCCTGGACTGGAGTGGATGGGATGGAGTGATGCCGCAGTTAACAGAAAAAAAAATCTTAGCGTTTTGGAAACTATTACTGGGGATTTATTGAATTTACTCACAGATACGTTGGTAGGTGCGACATGCAGCGCCGCGGAAGAATATAACCACAGAGCAACATAATAACTAGGTTTATTTTTTCTGTGAATATAACAGTAAAACGACCTTTACCTAATTTCTCTAAAACTAAGCCAGTTATCAAAAATCTATTTCTTAGCGTTTTTGAATGTTTTTATTACCGACACATTAAAACAAAAATGACAATTACATCCACTGTAGTTTCCGATAAAAAATAGAAAAACTGAGATTTTGGAGCAACTTTTGGGACAAATTTCTATGGAGTTTTTTTTTTTTAAATTAAAACCTTTAAAATTTATTTTAAATTAGTTTAGAGAATATTTTGTACAAAAGAATTAGCACATTGTCTTTAAGTAGGTATAGTTTTTAGCTTGCAGGCAGTGACATAGAAATCTATGCAGGTCACCACAAATTGCTTAAGGGGATTTATTGAATTTATTTTTGTCTTTCTCACTCTCACGGAGATTTGGTAGGTGCGACATGCAGCGTCGCGGAAGAATATAACAGAAAAACAACCTTTTAACTAATTACTCAAAAACTAAGCTGGTTATCAAAAATCTGTTTCTTAGCGTTTTTGGATATTATTATTACCGACACTTTAAAACAAAAATTACAATTACATCCAATGTAGTGTCCGATAAAAACTAGAAAAACTGAGATTTTGGAGCAACTTTTGGGAGAACTTTCTATCGAGAAAATTTTATCCAATCGTGTTTCTGCTTCTTAGCGATTTTAGATTAAAGACCCAAAATACATGACGTGTAAATTTGAAAGTAATTGTCTTTATAGTTTTTGGCTTTTGCATAAAACTTCATTCAAAATCACCAAAATACGGCTTGTAGGCCGTTAAATAACCGCATTAAGGATACAGGCACTTTCTTTTTGTATCTAGTCAGTAGTCACGCTAATAGCACTAAGCTACGTACTCTATACCTGCCTAGTGCCTACCTACTGTTTATACGCCTCGCTCCTATTTCATTAGTATTTAATGGATGGAATCCACCTAAATATGCCGCGACGAGCTGCCTGACGTCAATCGGGCTCCGACATACATATTTATTATTACAGCGCATATATATAATTAAGTATACGTTTGTCTTTCAAATAAATGTTTTGGAGTTTTGTGTGTCAGGCAAATTACCATAGCACTCGAACTGTGTAGACTTTTTATGAATCATCGTTTACTTTAAATAATTTATTATTTTAACTACTTTGGGTGCAATTTTTAATGTTAATAAATAGTTCAAGGCTAATTGTTTTTTTTTTAATTTTTCAAGAATAAGTTAATACAATGTGTGTACTTGGACGCTTTTTTAAAAGTAGATATAGGTACCTACGATCAATTGCAAAATATTTCGGAAAATATGATCATTCTAGGTATAGCAATTCTGGTGCAGATACCAAATTATTTGTTTAATAGATGTAAAGAAAGGATTTCCGACTGATTATTATATGTACATCTGTCAGTCAATTCGCAGTCTGTATCACCACAATGGTTCACGTTAAAACTTAGCAGTACTTACATTAAACACAAATTAGACAAACAAACAATATAACTAAGTATGCGCAAAATAAGGTTTCTTTCATGTGAGCGAACCCGCGGACATCCGCTAGTACCTACAAAGTATGGAAATACTCTACTCCTACATTCGTTTAGAGTTCTCCCACAGTAGTATCTTTTACATAACTTAGCTTAGTACTTAGCGCTCCATTTACATAACCAGACCCCGTTTATAGCTTTAAAAAGAAAATATTATGGTAAAAAGATCAAAACATCATCATTTTATGTGTCGTTGCAGTCGGATTCTTGGCGTTTTATTGATGAAAAAAAAAACGGAACTAAACCGGGATTTATTTGTGTTGAGATGAAGCGATATCTGGATTCTGGGCATAATTTAGGACTAGGACTCTGGACTATAGCACGTTTACGACCTTTGCAAAACCAGTCAATGTGACAAATGGAACGAATTTAATAAAAAATGTAATGAAAGTGACAAATCCGATCGCAAAATTGATTTGGTCGTTCCATTCTAACGATCGCAAATAAGTATGTCAAATGTCAGAAATGGTTACGGCTGCCGGAACAATAATAGCATCTACCTACTTAAATACGTATACGAATTATTTTCTATTAAAATGCGACTGGATATAATAGAGTCCTGACTCCTGAGTCATTAGCCAATGCTATGTATAGCGGCGAGGTTTAGATAAGCAACAAAACCTGCAGAAGTTGACTTCTGCAAGCTATTCCTCCTTTATTTTGTAGCTTGCGTGTACACTGTACATTGCTTTCGGAAGTCAACTTCTAATAATTTTGTTGATAACATCGCTTGTCATACTGGCCTGTGTTATTTAGTAGAAGAAGCGAATATGTATATTGTATAGGTATACCTGACGACCTCCCTGGCGCAGTGGCGGCGCGCTCGGATTCGAATGGGAGGTCGCGGGTTCGATTCCCGCCACGGGCCACTTTGGAATTTTATAATTTCTAATTTGGCTCAGGTCTGGTCCGGTGGGAGGCTTTGGCCGTGGCTAGTTACCACCCTACTAGCAAAAACGCACAGCCAAGTAATTTAGCGTTTCGGTGCGATGCTTGTAGAAACCGTTGGGGTAAATTTACTTACCCTTCCAAGTTAGTACGATAACATCTTAGGCTGCATCATCACTTACCATCAGGTGAGATCGCAGTCAAGTACTAACTTGTATACGATAAAAAAAATCTATATAAGTAGTAAGATTGTATAATATACATAGAAGTTAGAACGCGTCCGCCCACAGTGGTACAACAAGATGAATACTCATTAGCAGTAGCACCATATTAGTGGAAGCGCCAAGAGAGCGCCATAATTTCTCACGTTTCGAGAGTGTTCTGATGGTGTTTATGTACTAATGCAGAATAATAAGCATTGCGACAGGAAGCAAACCGTGTACCGTGCGAATGTTTTGTGTTTACCATTTTGCATACGGTCGTCGCCGCTCTGCGATAAAATGCGATCAGTTTTAAAGCTTAACCTCGCATATCCCTTCAATCTACCTACATAGCCTTCGGACCTCTAAGTAGAAGCGTAGAAGTCTATCGGGTTGGAGGAAAATGTGACTTTTCTTCTTCTCACTCATTGTGTTTGTCTATAGTAGAGCAGTTTAAACATGATAGGAATAATAATACATATCTCACCTCATACTAACCCTAATACTGTATTTAGTCATTAAATTGGTAGGTTACTGTAATATAAAAATAATAATGTATGTACATAATATAAATGGAGGTAGGTATAAAAATTAATATAATAAAACAACTTTAATAATCGTATGAACGCATTACGCAGCATGGTAAATTACAAATAATTGCAACATTTTTTCCGCTTTAAGTTTTGTTTGGTCAGAATAGCTTGAATATTATCCAAATTATAGTATAGTAGGTTATACATAAAAATATATAAAAGGTTATGTAATATAATTACTATCACACTAAATACTGCTGATTATGTTTCTTCACAGAATACCTAAGCTTTATTAGGTACTAAGACCGCATAGGTAGTTAAAATATGAAAGCTAATGCTATCTTTTTCGGTAAGCAATTGTCATGAATAAATTATACACTTGAGGCAAAACTACATTTGTTTGGTAAATAAATAATCAATTACTTAATTGAGGATGTAAATGTAGGAGCGATAAAAATATATAACCAGACGGGACAAAGTTCTCTTTTTCTAAACAACTTTTCTACCTAACTGTTTATGACGTAAACTGTTTATAAAAAAACCGGCCAAGTGCGAGTCGGACTCGCGCACCGAGGGTTCCGTACTCAAGAAGTACTGAAGCAAAACAATCAGGCATACTAATGTAGATGTAACACGACCAAAACTGTAACGACCAAAGATGTAAAACGGTAATAATTACCTTTGTTAATGAACCGCAAAACTATCTTTGTTTGTAGAGGTTTATTGTTTTTTTAGACATTTTCCCCGATAAATCAAAAACTATCATGACTAAAAATAATTAAAAATCGGTTTTAGAATGTACAAAGTAAACCCTTTCATATGATACCCCACACAGTACAGTTATCTCACTTTTAAATTTCAACCCTCCGATTTTCCCCCCTTTTTAAATAAGAACAAAAATAATTTCCATTTTTAGGGTTCCGTACCAAAATGGTAAAATGGAACCCTTATGGTGCGACTTTCTCCGTCTGTCTGTCCGTCTGTCTGTCCGTCACACTCGATTATTTCAGTAACTACTGAAGCTATCGATATGAAATTTGGAATAGTTGTGTATATTAGTGGCCCAATGACACTGGAATAAAAAAAAAATGGAAATTATTTTTGTTCTTATTTAAAAAGGGGGGAAAATCGGAGGGTTGAAATTTAAAAGTGAGATAACTGTACTGTGTCGGGTATCATATGAAAGGGTTTACTTTGTACATTCTAAAACCGATTTTTAATTATTTTTAGTCATGATAGTTTTTGATTTATCGGGGAAAATGTCTAAAAAAATACCGTTCACTCCCCCTTATCTCCGGAGTTTACCAATCGAAAAATCTCAAATAATTATTGTCAATAGGAATTTACGTATATTTTACAGGAAAACTATAGCCAATGCTCTAACTAGCATAGTTTTTTTGATATTAATAATAAACCTCTACATACAAAGTTAGTTTTGCGGTTCATTAACAAAGGTAATTATTACCGTTTTACATCTTTGGTCGTTACAGTTTTGGTCGTGTTACATCTACATTAGTACGAACGAATCTTAAAAGTACCTAGCTATAACTACTTAAGCTTATTCCTATAGGTACATATTTAGAATAAAATATTTATCATAAGTAATTGTGGCTAAGATTTTAAATGAAAATCCCTTATACTTATAGGGTTAAACGCAAGTTCTTCTAAGTACTCGTTGTCAAATAAACATATTGATGTTTGCCTGATTGTTTTGCTTCAGTACTTCTTGAGTACGGAACCCTCGGTGCGCGAGTCCGACTCGCACTTGGCCGGTTTTTTTTTTTATTCCAGTGTCATTGGGCCACTAATATTACACTATTCCAAATTTCATTTCGATAGCTCCGGTAGTTACTGAAATAATCGAGTGTGACGGACAGACAGACAGACGGACAGACAGACGGACAGACAGACGGAGAAAGTCGCACCATAAGGGTTCCATTTTACCATTTTGGTACGGAACCCTAAAAATGATAAATTAACAAAAGTTTGTCTACAGTCTACACAGTTCAACCTCTAAAATATTACAGATAACCTACCTAGGTGAAAAGTTTAAACTATTAAAATTTTGTAGGTAAGCAATTTTTATCTTAAGTTACTAGAAGTATCTGAAAATGTACCGTATATTTAAATAGTAACCATATTTTTTTACTTTCAAGACATTTAGGTAAAATACTCTCCTTACCTTGAGAAAAATTACACAACTTGCCTGCTATCTATGAAAAGCAATTAAAATAGATAACTTAATTGATGGTAGCCGGTAGTTACAGTAATTACGCAATCCATCTTGTTGGTATTTACATTAAACAAAGGTAGGTAATAGGTATAATATCGATATATATTAAAGAGCATATTATTGTGATATTATAATAGATAGTACCTAACTATCTATTATAATATCACATGCTCTTCAACCGGCAAGTAAGTAAAATTTGGACTTTGTATAACCTCCGTAAATGTCAAAAAGAAAATAGATAGCCACCAAGCCACTGAAGATGTTTGACCTACCTATGAACGATTCAATATACCTATACATATCTACATTAATACATACCAATTACATGTCTCTTTTTCATACCTATTGATTTACGACGATATTACGACCTAACAGACAATAGTTTTAATAATACAACTGTGCTAATTGGTTAAGTTATTAAAGCAGTTATTACGTGATCCTTTGCCCTGGGCTATTAATAGTACGGGAATTGTTTTTTCCAAGCCACTGCGAAGCATACAGGCGCAAGATGCGTGCATCGTTGACCCCGGACGGCGCTAACGAGTTACAACAGACTACCCCGACTCTGGGTTATCGCGACTCTCGGCTGTTTCCACTCCGACCGAGTCCGAACAACTGTGTGATTCTGCAAAAACACTAAATAGCATCGACGAAGTTACATCTTGGGCACATCGGTTAAGCCGCGTAGTCACTGATTGGTCTATGTATCCATCGGTTGCGCGGCCAAGACATCGCTTGGCTGATGATGGTAGCGTTGCTATGGTTACCGGCGATGTTTGGACGATGTTCAATTATATTTACGAGAATCGCCCCCCAGACGTCTGACACAAGAGACAAATAATCTCATTTGGCTGTTGACCTATTATCCAACACTGGCATGCGGCATGCCCAATGAGTGTTTACAGTCTGACGCAAATTACAAGCAGTCTTACAAAGTCACTAGTAGGTATCTCTATAGAGATATAAAAGACCTAGGTTCAATATCTATCACCAAATGGACGACCGAATGGCGTAGCGGCAGCGAATCTGCCATCTGCGTCGGAGGTCGTGGGTTCGATTCCCACTACTGGTAAATGTTTGTGTAATGAGCATGGATATATTCCAGTATCTGGGTGTTTTTCAATATCATTATCAGTTATCTAGTACCCATCATAACACAAGCTAAGTAATGCTTACTTTGGGGCTAGATTGCGATGTGTGTTATGTCCTGATATTATGTATACATTTATATAATATATCAAGGTGGAATAAATTATGGCTTTTAATCGACTCAAGTCTCGCCTGGAGTCCAGGTTTTTTGACGTCCTGCTTCATCACCGCTTAGTGGGGGTTAGAGGTGGATCCCTTGATCCTTTTTTCTGTTCTGTGATGAGAGATATCCTTAAAATACTTCAAAACAATTTAAATTTATCGGATATGCACAGCGGTATGTGCTTAAATGATTAGATGCATTAACGTCACCACTACTGGCGCCTCAGAGACAGCATAAATATCTGAACACACTTATAATTCCTCACGCGGCACCATCAGAAAAACAAGAAAAAAATGTGATTCGAGCGCGAGTGACGACCTATTATAAATCTATGGATTCGAGCTATTTTTCTTATCACCTCACAATCTCACAAGTGTCGGTCTACATGCGATGTTTCGCAATCAGGTTTTGAGTGTTTAGACTTTAGACAGAAGTTTCGTTACTCAGTCTCAATCATTGTCTAAGACAATTTATTATAATTAATGTACATATCCTCTATTAACATTATATAGCACTTGTTGAAGAAACTCCGTCGAATTGTTTCCACTGGCAACTACATATCAAGGTACTTATCGAATAGAATTTCAAGTATTAGTGTGTTCGGGTCATTATAAAAGATCAGGCATGCGGTTTTGCTAAAGCGCAATACCTAGGACGTGAGATGCCTCCTAAGTTGTAAGTCTACGCAGACTCATTAGACAGCGCATAAACGTAACTTATTTTCTTGCCAAGAAGGAAGAATTTCTCGCAAATTCCTACCCATCAATTTGATTTGACTAAGAGACGCTGTTCTTTGGAGTAGGTAAATATTATGTGGCGCTTAAAACTGGTTACGCAAATCGATAACCACTTTCTGATAGCAATAAAATATTGCGAGTCAAAGAAAAATATAAATAGTGTGTCGAGTGATGAGCCATGATATATTATTTTGTTCTAAAGCTGCGAACCGGCTTTACCTATTTTTTTTTACTGAAGTGTACCTACACTACACAAGTTTTGACCAAACTAACTGACAACTACTTGTAATTGGCCACGAAATTTCGTGATTTTCGTACACAAGCTGCGTCATTCTTTACAAAGATAAGATGAAAGTTAATACTGAGGTCATTGATGACACTGATTTCCAATTTGTCAACTTAAAAAAACATAATATACATATTATTTATCCATTAAACGCTAAAATGGTGTGCAAGACCCACACAAGACCTAAATATTTCTATTAACGGCCTAAAAGCGGTATTTAAGCGATTTTGAATGAAGTTTTATTTAAAAACTACCAAGACGATTATTTTCAAATTTAAACGTCATGTATTTTGGGTCTTTAATCTAAAATCGCTAAGAATCAGAAACACGATTGGATAAAATTTTCTCGAAAGAAAGTTCTCCCAAAAGTTGGTCCAAAATCTCAGTTTTTCTACTTTTTATCGGAAACTACAATGGATGTAATTGTAATTTTTGTTTTAATGTGTCGATAATAATAATTTCAAAAAACGCTAAGAAACAGATTTTTGATAACTGGCTTGTTTTTGAGTAATTAGGTAAAAGGTCGTTTTTCTGTTAAATTCTTCCGCGACGCTGCATGTCGCACCTACCAACGTATCCGTGAGAGTGAGAAAGACAAAAATAAATTCAATAAATCCCCTTAATACATGCAATTCATGCATACAAGGAAGCTTGTTTACAAATCCTATATCGAGTTTAGTCGTTGATCGTACCTAATGCTAACTTCATACTTTACAGAGATCTCCGAAGATAACTTTATTCATGAAGCAGATACTTACTGATAAAATAACAATCATAACAAAAATCAATTGAAATCAGTTGAATGAACTTTTAGTTTAAATGCTATACGAGAAAAAAGAAAAGGTATCTATCAGAGACTGAACTCAGTAAATCAAAAGCGGGAATGTATGAGGAAAATATAATGCTTGGCCACCTGAAACCTAAGTAGTGCGCAAATAATTCATGAGGAACTTGTCAAACATCATGAACAGACAGACTTCTATTACCCGCGACGACGACGTGATGTGCACGAGGAGAATCGATTACCATGATTCGCCTAAAGATGACGCCTGACGTTTATACCTATACCTGCCAAATGCCAAGGAATATTGAATGCCAGAGTTGTTACCGACCAGCTACAGGCTTCTACTGGCACCTTCTGTAGTAGCATGTAATTATAATTAGCTACTCAGAATACCTACAACCAGCCATGGCCTTCTACTGGAACCTTCTGTAGTAGCATGTAATTATAATTAGCTACTCAGAATACCTACAACCAGCCATGGCCTTCTACTGGAACCTTCTGTAGTAGCATGTAATTATAATTAGCTACTCAGAATACCTACAACCAGCCATGGCCTTCTACTGGAACCTTCTGTAGTAGCATGTAATTATAATTAGCTACTCAGAATATCTGCAACCTGCCGCGTACTTCTACTGGATCCTTCTGTAGTAGCCTATTATTCTATTTAGCTGCTCAGAATACATGCAACCAGCCACGTGCTTCTACTGTAACCTTCTGTAGTAGCCAATAACAATAATTAGCTACTCAGAATACTTGCAACCACTCACGGGCTTATACTGAAACCTTCTGTAGTAGCGTATAATTATAATAAGCTACTCAGAATACCTGCAAGCACTCACGGGCTTCTACTGAAACCTTCTGTAGTAGCCTATAATTATAATAAGCTACTCAGAATACCTGCAACCACTCACGGGCTTCTACTGAAACCTTCTGTAGTAGCGTATAATTATAATTAGCTACTCAGAATACCTGCAACTAGCTACGTGCATTTACTGTAACCTTCTGTAGTAGCCCATAACAATAATTAGCTATTCAGAATACCTGCAACCACTCACGGACTTCTACTGAAACCTTCTGTAGTAGCGTATAATTATAATTAGCTACTCAGAATACCTGCAACCAGCGGGCTTCTACTGTAACCTTCTTTAGTAGCTTATGATAATAGGCTACTCATAACACCTCCAACCTCCCATTGCCTTCTATTAAAACTTTTGTAGTAGCCCAGTATTCTATTTATAGGACAATAAATACGACGCAAGTTCACATAAAAAGCAAAACTGGATGTGACAAAATTGACATTAAACCTACTTGATAAACATAAGTCAAATATGTATGCAAATGAAATAAGGCACGTCAGCAAGCAGAATTAGCATACTACACTCGCTATGCACATTTTGCACTCAGAAATATTAAGTTTTGAAATTAGTGATTTTCGGACTTCTGCCTTGAGTCATCGTCTGCCTTTATCTTATTTTATTATTACGAAAAGTAATTGCGTTAAAATAAAATCAATACTCGTGAATGGTTAGTGATCAAACTTTCAAAGTAATTCGAAAACGTAGGGATAAACCTATATATGGCTCAATACTAAAGCATCTTTATCGGATGACCCTCTCAACTGGAGACTCGAGTAGGTAGCGATGCACGAGTTCATGCGAGGACGTGGGATTATGAAAGCATGCGCCCGCGCAGACTCGGTCTCTGACGTCAATGCCGACCGCGGTCTGAGACTACCACCAAAGACTTTCTCCTTAAAACTGCTCGACATACTGGCTGCGTATTGTAAATTGTTGATAGTAGAGAATTGAAAATATTTTTGACGAAATCCAATAGGATGTCCGTATGGTATTTGACAACCTTGTTAGATAAATACCGCGAGTCAATGAGTGCTTGAGTTAAAATCTTGAATTCTTATTTTTGTTTTACAGCAAAATCACTTTTGCAAGTATTATTCAGATTAATTTTACCTATTTGTTTGTATCAAACATGGTAAAAAATGGTATTATAAATACAATGTTATTTATAATAAATACACTTTACGTAGAGACCAAGATTAGAGACACGGCTTTCTTCTCCAAAACTTTTTTTTGGTATTTTTTTCAAGGTTTCCTTTTGAGCGGATAAATTGTGTTTATTATGTACTTAGATACTTTCTCAGATATTTTACCTATACCTACGTTTAAAATTCGCGAGTTCTGTTTATGTCTTAAAATATTTCTCAATAAAATTGACTCTGGTTACTGGTAGGTAGGTATATCACACGTTCATTTATAAACGCTGCGGGGACTATAAAAATCTAAAAATATACTGTTATTAATTTAAATGAATAAAGGTAGCCTGTGGAGAATCGTCTCAAACGATTCCGTAGTCTAACTTTTAGTTTAAATGGTTTGGTAAGTTCCCATAATAAACCTTACAATAATGCATGTGAAAGCTTGTTTTAAGGGTGTAGTACCGTTTTGTTTTTACCGTTTTCCCAAAGGGTAAAAATGGTTTTTCTACTTTGAAGAACGGACCCCTAAAAATACAGAATAAAGCGCCATAACATGTTGAAGTAGCATTCTTTAATATTTATTATGTATGACGTCAATGGCGAAGTAAAATCGATCAAAATTCAGTGTACCTATTTAATGTTTATTCACATAATATTATTATAGGTAGGTGCTCATGTTATATTTAAATTAAATTATTTTAATATTATGAAAACATTGCTTTTTAAAGAAATGTTATTTTTTGTATCAGCCATATTTTTACAATTTTCCTAAATTATTCAAATCAAATCAAAATATCTCTATTTCACATATGCCTAACTTGCAGGCACTTGCGAAATGTCAGACTCTACCGCCACGTTCGAAAAGCAGTTTTTGCACCGAGAACAACGTGCAAGAAATTCGGCACTTGCTCTTTAAAAAAAATGTTTTCACTCTTGTTTTAAATAATATATTAAATTATATGTATAAGCATCTTGAGTTGTGAGCAGACGGAACATATCTATTTAGAGTAGGGATACTTACCTATTTACGTAGGTAGATATATGCAATATTCAAAGATTAACATTTTTCATAAACGGGATGTTAAACATATTTTATCTACGCTCATTGCTTAAAGTTCGAATTATAAAATCGAAATGTGTCAAATAATTACCTACTTTATTCACAGACTTCTATAATTATTAAAAAGTTATTCATAATAACATCGCTCTACTATGGAAATATTTAAAGAAAGTTGTTTAATATCCATAACGATACACGGCTCTGGACTCCTGTATTTGTATCTGGGGTTTTGAAGGAATTGATAACAGTACCGCTATCGGCAATACAACGGTTAACGGTTACAATTATTATCAGGGGTAGGTAATATTTTTATGTAATATTTTTTTAAGTGAATCCACAGACAACATATAGTTGGTAGTCATTGCCGAGAGTATAGATGGGCCATGATTGACCATAGACAACAACACAATGTCTAACGTTCCGCGTAACGTTCCACCTGGGCCTGTGATTATGATTATGATTACGATTACGATTTCGATTACGATTACGACTACGATTACGATTACGATAACGATTACGATTATGACGTTATCTCGTAAATCTATCGTCCGTAAACCGACTTTACAGATAACCAATTTTTTTTGTTACTTAGTCAAAACTTTGCGCTGAAAAATGTCTAGTAGTGAAACCTACTAAAGAAAATTTCACTCCACCTGACATCTTAGTAGTTGCAATGATTTACGACAAAAGTTAGCAAGATTTTAGGATTTGGATTTATGATAATAATATGAGCGTAGATAAAGTAGTGTATGAAACTCTACATAATTAGGTATTAAAACACTCGTGTGATACTATTAAAAAACTCGCCTGCGGCTCGTTTTTAAACTGACACTCGTATTTTAATACCCCCCATTATGTAACCGTTACATAAACTACTATTAATGAATCACCATGTGATGCCGTTAAGCTGTCAGATATTACCACAATACCTATACCAAGAATAGACGGATTGCGAGATCTTTATACTCAGCGTGACTAATTTGAGCAAAACCGCTTCAATCTGAAAATGGTACTGACTTTATTATTACACGTAATAATTCTTGTCCTTGGGCTATAAAAGAAGCAGGAAAATAATTTCAAAAGTAAGTATGATATAAATACATGCTAAACAATGCAATGGCACCTGGGCGACTCGGACTGAGAAAAGCGGCCACCGGCGCGGCGTAAGAAAAGTGGCTGTGACATACGGGCGCACAGACAGACAGATAGACAGACAGACAGACAGACAGACAGACAGACAGACAGACAGACAGACAGACAGACAGACAGACAGACAGACAGACAGACAGACAGACAGACAGACAGACAGACAGACAGACAGACAGACAGACAGACAGACAGACAGACAGACAGACAGACAGACAGACAGACAGACAGACAGACAGACAGACAGACAGACAGACAGACAGACAGACAGACAGACAGACAGACAGACAGACAGACAGACAGACAGACAGACAGACAGACAGACAGACAGACAGACAGACAGACAGACAGACAGACAGACAGACAGACAGACAGACAGACAGACAGACAGACAGACAGACAGACAGACAGACAGACAGACAGACAGACAGACAGACAGACAGACAGACAGACAGACAGACAGACAGACAGACAGACAGACAGACAGACAGACAGACAGACAGACAGACAGACAGACAGACAGACAGACAGACAGACAGACAGACAGACAGACAGACAGACAGACAGACAGACAGACAGACAGACAGACAGACAGACAGACAGACAGACAGACAGACAGACAGACAGACAGACAGACAGACAGACAGACAGACAGACAGACAGACAGACAGACAGACAGACAGACAGACAGACAGACAGACAGACAGACAGACAGACAGACAGACAGACAGACAGACAGACAGACAGACAGACAGACAGACTGACATACCGACTGCCATTTGGGTACGGAACCCTAAAAACACTCTAGGGACAAACAAGACTGCTTGGTGTCCGGGGTTACGCAGTTCGGTTCTGTTACTATTCGTTGAAGACATTTTGTTTTCGGAAAATTACAAAACAGCGAGCATTTCTAACTTACATTTTGCCATCGGCATATTGAAACGGCAACGTTTATAAACTGACGACGGCATAATGTAAACAACATAAATATATAAAAAAAACACCCAGACACTGGAAAACATTCATGCTCATCACACAAAGTTTTCAGTAGTGGAAATCGTACATTCATGCTCATCACACAAACATTTTTAAGTAGCGGGAATCGAACCCACGACCTGCGACGCAGTGGGCAGGTCCACCACCGCTATGCTGTGTGTGTCTATAAGTATTCTCTGTAACATTGTAAAATTGTTGTTCTTCGGAAAATTACTGGCAAATAGGTAAAACGTTCGTAACGAGTGTATTTGAATATCAATGCAAACATTTTTTTAACGATAAGTACCTACTCTAAGCTCTTAATCGTAGGTTTGAACGATTAAGTTATGTACGAATTCAAGTAGGTACTCCGTAGTCTGCACTCTTTGTAAATATTTATACGTATCTTAAATTCTTAAACATAAAACTCCATGAGTACCTATGATTTGTATCCACAAAATCTAAATAAATATTATTTAGCAGAGTTCAAATTGTAAATCAAAAACACACGTTTGACGACAAAATCGCAGCAACAAGGTATCATCTGCACATTTTTGCTCAAAAGTATCCTTTTACGTGAATCGAATATGATGTGAGAAACTCATGAAGTAATCGATTCACAGATTTATTTGCTAAAATTGAAAATTGTTACGATTTTAGAGCTTGTGACAATAATATTGAGATTCTTGCAATTTCACCTATAAACACCTATTATGTTTTAATGCCGTAAGCATAACATAGGTACCAATTTTTTTTTCGTACGCAATCTAGCCCCAAAGTATGTGATAGCTTGTGTTATAGGTATTAGATAACTGATAAATATATTTACACACTAATATACATAAATGTAATATATTGAAAAACACCCAGACCCTGGAAAACACTCATGCTCATAACACAAAGATTTACCAGTAGGAATCGAACCCACGACCTCCGACGCAGACGGCAGGTTCGCTACCGCTACGCCATTCGGTTGTCAAATTTGCGATCGTCACAGAAAGTTGTCGAAGTCGATCGCTTAATAGACCAGGGTAGATCCCCTTTAAAATAATACTAGTTGAGTGACCGAGCTTTGCTCGGTAGTATTAAAGCTACTTATCAATAGATGGCAGAAGGAGTTTACTGTAATTATTTTTTGGTAAATACGACATTTTCTTAAAATGAATCCTAGCTAGATCAATTTATCGCCCCCAAAACCCCTTGTATACTAAATTTCATGAAAATCGTTCGAGCCGTTTCTGAGATTCAGATTAAATAGAAATATATATACATATATATATATATATATACAAGAATTACTCGTTTAAAGGTATAGGATAAATAGTTATCACTTATCGCTAAAAGTCGCCAAAACTAGCTGTTATAAATATATTTAAATAAAGTAAATTGTTCAATAGCTAGATAGATTATTATCTGAGAAATAAATTTGAAAAAAAAACAATATGCCATACAAAATCTGTCAAAATTAATCCTTAATTAACGTTTATCTGGCGATTGTCAAATCTGCCCTTAGCAAAATAAATTAGCGATAGCAAATCGCATGGTCAACATGTGTGGTCGCTTGCAGGTAGCTGGTGCTGTAGCTCTATGACTTTACAAAGACTACATTAGTCAGGTATAGTCCCCCATTTATATGCGCTAGATGGAATACAATACGATACTTAGCGTCGAGTTGCGTATTCATGGCCAGAAATAAAATTACATTTTATTTTACGACCATGTTCCAAATTCACCATTCAGTATGAAATTGCCGGAAATTGGAATAATAACTATATAATATAGAATTTTAAATGGCTTAATGCCTGTCTGCCAGAAAAATGGTTTGGCAATTACCGTTTCACAGCGCCTTCTTCATTTTGTAACCCTCTAATGGAGTTTTTTTATTGAATGATAGTCGCTAAAGACAAATCGAAAGAATTTAATCATTATTTATCTCATACTCCCCTACAGATTCGAAAGGTGATGGACGCAGGACGATAGAATGAATTAGAATGTGGAATGAAAGTGCGAGAGGCATTAAAGCGAGAACTGGTATGAAAGAGTAGTTAATAGCTAACATAGGCTCCGATGATGTTGGGAGGATAGCAGTTTTAAATCAATTCCTGAGATCCATGGTTTATCCAAAAGATAGTAGTAGAAAGGTACATGTTATAAAAGTGTAATGAATTTCATTTCTTTTGACTTAAAAAATGTCATCAAAAGAAATGAAATACTTTTATAGTCCTATATTAAGTACCTACCTACTTAATGAGAATAATATTAACAAACGTACAAGTTCCGTAACATTAAACATACCTACAAGTATTTTGAGACATGAATCCACGTATATGTTCACAAAACATTTATTTTAACGATTATTATAATCCATTTCCTTTTTGGATTCATAAAAAGCAAACTTATAGTGGTAGTTAATATAAATGAGGTTGTATAACAACGTAACTAAGTGGCCTTGCGACTATATTATTAGGAGCAATTTAGTCCTGTCTATAGTTGTAGTTGACTCATATCTATTTTTAGGTGACTAGAATTAGCAGAAATTACACTAAATAGGTCTGTAAGGGCAGAATGACTAACGGTTGTATAATTATTATGTTTACAGCAAAATGATTCTACAATCTAAGCAATAAGGCAAGGAGTGAAGATGCAGAGACAAAGGCGAACTCTACACTGAAACTGTTACATATTTTGTTTTTTCTTTTACTCTATACAAGTTAGTACTTGACTGCGATCTCACCTGATGGTAAGTGATGATGCAGCCTAAGGTGTTATCGTACTAACTTGGAAGGGTACCTAAGTGAATTTACCCCAACGGTTTCTACAAGCATCTAGTAGGGTGGTAGCTAGCCACGGCCAAAGCCTCCCACCAGACTAGACCTGAGCCAATTTAGAAATTATAAAATACCAAAGTGACCCGTGGTGGGAATCGAATCCGCGACCTCCTACTCGAATCGGAGCGCGCCGCCACTGCGCCAGGGAGGTCGTCAATAATGGTAGAGGCAACTGGCAATCTAATAAATATGAGACGATCAATCAAGATAGTAATTACAAAAATAAATATTCACTGATAGAAAGATAAACTATCCCTGTTTAGTTACGCTACAAAGACCGGAAACACTTGTTTGAAAAGTAAATCGTCCAAATGAGAGGTAGACTCGCTCACCGAGGGTCCCAAGGGTTCCGTAGGTACTACAGAAGAAAATTTTTGCCGTTTTACTTCTTTTTAAAGGTTTACGTCTTTAAAAAACTTAATTATGTTTTTCCGAAAAATATACGTTAACTTATACTTACTACTTTGCCCTAAATAAATAGAAATTTTAAGCATTTCATATTGTCTCTCATTCGACATACCTAGTGGTCTTAGTTTACAAACTCCCGATTTCTTCCAGTCTTAATAAAAAAAAAGTTTTTTATTTATTAATCTTATTTAATTCCTTTTGGTAAAGGCTCACCAAAGTTTTCGGCCTTTGAGCGAAACATACCTAATTAAAATAATTTTTATGTACTTTATTTAATACATAGTGTTATATACGTGTTATATTTAAGAAGGCAGTAGGTAATTCATATAACATTACAATTTTATGTATATAACACGAAATTTCAGTTAAGTATAAGCTGGGGATACCGCGCCGTAAGATAGGTAGATACATACCTATACTCGTAAATAAGGAAAATACTTAGAAAACAATGACGTTCCTGGGATTTTTGGTCACCCTCTTAGCTTCGGGAGCTACCAGGAATTCTTGTGTGGTCGGTGTTAATATTTATTATTATTTATGTGGTGGAATAATTCATAGGCGTCGCTTTATAGTTTTTTCCCCGTGGAGCATTGAACCCAACGTGCTGCGGAGTCCGGACCGAGATGAAAGTAAAGTTATTCCTGAGCTGATATGTATTATATTAAGTAGCCATTGACAGGGATTCTCCGCGTTATACATTTTATATACTAGCGGAGGCCAGCGACTCTGTACGCGTTTTAATATAATAAATCTGTCTAGATTAAAAAAAAATAATTTTCGAAAGTGGGGGTTGTGAGCCAAACACAGAACATAACCTTTTATTTTATGGGCCAACAATGTGTAGATCAAAATTATATAAAAGAAGATACTGACTTATTCATTCATTCACTGACATATCAACGCACAGCCCAAACCGCTGGGTCTAGAGACTTCAAATTTGGCACGCAGGTTTCTTATGAGATCTAGGGGTGCATTTAGAAAGGATTTTTCAAAATTCCCCCCCTAAAGGGGTGAAACGGGGCTCCAAAGTTCGTATTTTACCAAGCTTCAATACTCCTTCACGCCGCAACTACTGAACCGATTTGGCTTAAATTTGGAATGGAGATAAATTGCATCTTGGGTTAACACATAAGCTACTTTTCATCCCGGGAAAATCCATGGTTCCCGTGGGATTAGTTAAAAATTGAAATTCACGCGCAAGTAGGTACAAGACCAATTTGGCTGAAATTTGGAATGGAGATAGATGATATCCTGGGTTAATAAAAAGACTACTTTTTATCTCGGAAAAATCCATGGTTATCGAGAGAAAACTGAAAAATTGATATTCACGCGCGAAAAATACTACTTTACGCTGCAGTTATTGAACAGATATGACTGAAATTCGCAAAGGAGATAGATTTTATCCTGGATTAATACATTGGCAACTTTTCATCCCGGAAAATTTCATGGTTTCCATGATAATAATAGTGATAGATAATATGCCTTCATGCCGTAATTACTGAAAAAATTCATGGTTTTTATGTTAGAAGTGAAAAACAGATATCCACGCGGGAAAAATATTCCTTCACGCCGTAATTGCTGAACTGATTTGGCTGAAATGCGGAATGGAGATAGATTGTATTCTGGATTAAAATTAAGGCTATTTTTAAACCCGGGAAAATCAATGGTTATTTCTCCCGCGTGAATATTTGTTTTTCACTATTCCAGCGGGAGAAATACTCATTCAAAATGGAGATAGATTTCGCTCTAAATTAACACAAAGGTTACTTTTATTCGGAAAAATCGATGGTTCCCGTGAGAATAGGGAAAACTAAAATTTAAGCGGGCGAAGCCGCGGGTATCTGCTAGTTGTGATAATAATTAAACAACAACAGCTTAATTTTGTTTTGCTTAAGTTTTATTCAAGTTATGAGATGTTACTTTTATGATTTATCGATTGATTGTTTTGTACCAAGGTGTGTTTAAACCAAGGTTTGTTTTCCTTGTCGTAGATAAAATCTCTGTGCAACAGTTCGTAATTAATCATTTTAATTCTCGTACCTACTATCCTATTTTGATACTCGACAAGCCTCGTATCAACTTACGATAGAGTTGCATACATAGCTATAATGATTAGGTACCATATCTTCTATCGTAGGAAGTTGTCATTATTTTGATTAATGTTATTGTTTTCAACCGACTTCAAAAAAGGAGAAGGATCTCAATTGATTCGAAATGTTTTTTTCTTATCTTTGTTACCTTTGATTTTGATGATTCTTTTTTTATTAGAAAGCTAACGCTTCCCGTGTGGTCCCATTTCAATTTAGTCCAGTTCTGATAATGGTATCCACGAGAAAACCATATAAGACTTTACGGCCTACAAGCCGTATTTAGGTGATTTTGAATGAAGTTTTATGCAAAAACTATAAAGACAATAATTACTATTATATCTAAAATCGCTTAGAAGCAGAAACACGATTGGATAAAATTTTCTCGATAGAAAGTTCTCCCAAAAGTTGCTCCAAAATCTCAGTTTTTCTATGTTTTATCGGAAACTACAATGGATGTATAATAATATCCTAAAACGCTTAGAACAGATTTTTGATAACTGGCTTAGTTTTTGAGTAATTAGGTAAAACGTCGTTTTTCTGCTATATTCTTCCGCGACGCTGCATGTCGCACTTACCAAATCTCCGTGAGAGTGAGAAAGACAAAAATAAATTCAATAAATCCCCTTAAATTTTTTATTGGAAAGGATGTGTTCAACAGTAGTTTGAGGAGAGTTGAGGTCAGTTTTTTTGTTAATTAATTAACGTATATTTTAAAACGTTGAATGTTTAATTAGGAAGGTGGTGGTGATGGCCACAGGCGCGGCGGTGGCTGAGCCTGCGCATGGCTGACCGGTCCACGGCCGGGTCGCGCTGAATATGCAGCAACGAGCTCGTTAATATTAATGGCGGCTTCTTAAAATACTACCCGCGGACAATCACTGCGGTGATCACATGTAGATGATTACCGGCGCTTGACCCGCCCGGACCCGGTCCACACAGGGGGACACGAACAGTATACACATTTTTGGAAAAGAAAATCTATGCTTACAATCATAGAAAATAGATATAGGTATAAAAAGTACTAAGGATGACGGGTCCGCCCGGACCCGGTCCACACAGGGGGACACGAACAGTATACACATTTTTGGAGAAGAAAATCTATGCTTACAATCATAGATAATAGATATATAATAAGTACTTAGGATGACGGGTCAGCGCTAAAAAGTGTCCGAACCGAAAGAGAGATAAAACGCGAAAAGGGAGAGAATCGCACTATATAGCTAGTTGCTAGTAAAATTAGGCTGTTTAATTATGGTTTAAGACATAAATTACAATTATCTTTTTGATTAGTGTTTTACACACTTAGGAAATAATTCCTATAAATTTAAATACGAATCAATTTTTTTTTTTTTTTAAATTTATAGGAATTATTTCCTAAGTGTGTAAAACACTAATCAAAAAGATAATTAGTTAAAAACGGCAATGTGTCATCTCTCGTTCGAAGCTTGCTTCATATGAAATTATGAGCCTTCGAAATTAGGTTGAAACTGTTACGTTTCACTAATAGATGACGCTAGTCCTGCCTAAAGGACCTAATAATACGAATCGAAATTTCACCGCAGTTGGATATGCTCGTATAGCTCAGTGGTAAGAGCACCCAGCCGCGAGAGATGGGGAGACGCGGGTTCAAATCCCGCTGCGAGTGAGTGAAAAAAAAAAAAAAAAAAAAAATTTTGATTCGTATTTAAATTTATATAAATTACAATGTTTTAGTTTGTTTATAAAAATACACATATCCTCGTTTATATACAGGTAGGTTTTCTCGGGACACTTTTTGTATTACACCCGGTGTCCTTAAATGCTTACAATCACAGAAATGGTTAGTCTTCTGTGCTTACAATAGACAAATACCCTGGACAACACGTCCCTGGGGTTTAGTGGGTATTCAGGACGCTTCACATCCTGCAAGTCCCACCCCGCAGCGTCTCGGGTTCCCTGGAGTGGAAGTCACTCATCCTGGCTTCGTCTCGGGAGCCCTGGGGTCAGTGCGAGTTGGGATGCGTAAATGCATTCCCCAGTGGCTTAAAAAAAACCTGGACAGGGGGGACGGAAATTAGTCACCAGTTTATCGGTGTTAAAAATGCTAGTTTTGTCACCTGCAGTAAGGACAGCAGCCACCTAAAGAATTTTGACAGATGGCGCTACTGTTTGCTTGTACGCAAGTGTTCTAAGTGTGACCGTTTGTTGATTTTTGCTATATTTTGGGCAGATTTGGCTCCTAAATTTCTTTGTCACAATAACCTATTAATTTAAGAAAGTGAAAGAACGTTGTACACACAGTATTATTATTACTATTTCTGTGGTTGTACAGTACTTAAACAGTCCATGAATCGAGGATCAGTTGGCAGGTATTTTTGCCTGTGGCAAACGTTGTTTTCTTATTTAAGTAGGGGTATGAAAAATAGTGGATTCTCAGTCTTATGAGAGCCGGTTTTGATGGCACTTTTTAATTAGAATAGTAGTAGTTTAGTGGATCTCGAAAAAGGCCATTGGATTGAAGAATTATTTGCAAACCAAGTCGCAGCTTTGCATGAGAAATGGCCCTGCTTAAATTAATTTTAATGATGAGTCCACTTTGGTTAATATTGTCCGAAAACGCACATAAATGCAATGGCCGCGATTAAATTAATAATGTGGAGTCCATTTTGGTTAATATTGTCCGAAAACGCACATAAATGCTAAACAACTCCACGTGAAATTAAAATTTCATCGCTTGGTTAAAATTATACGACATCAATGAAATAATAAAGTAGTTACCTAACTACTTTATAAAACTACTCGCATATAAAACCTATAAATACATAAGTATATTATAATAACATAATATATAATAACTACTAATTAATTAAGAAAACAACATATGCAACAATAGGTAAAGAATGCAACAGATGAATAAATTAAAATTAAACCATTTGATGAGCAAAGATTTCTGATATTTCTAGTGCTCTAGCACAGAACACTAAATAGTACGCTCTAGTGCCTTAGTTGGTTCCAACTAAAAACTAGATAACTGATAGTAAGAACCAGTAAACAAGGTAGCTCTGATCGTCGCCTCAGAAATGCACCTGCATAAACGTTAGTAAATTGGGTAACACACACGAGTAGCCAATGATTGTGTGGAACGTGCTGTCGATAGGCGTGATTGCAGCAAGCGATGTGCGTCGTCGAGCACGCACTCCCCTAGTGACTGGTTGATGAGTGATGCATTGCCTAGTGCCCACCCGAACACTAGGTACCCACACCACAATGTTCAGCACTCGAAGTATGCAATTTATTGCATACTATGTACGTCATTTAAGCTGATCGCAAAGCGCAAGAAACAAGGGGTTTTTGCACTTACTAAAGATACAAGTAACTATTTGTCAATATTTCAGTCGGTACACCAAATTAGTTATTATAAAACTGCTAGCTCAGACCTCTAATGGGCAAGTAGGTCGGAGTTCAAACTTTGGCGTCATATTCAAGGATCCGAGGTCCAAGCCCCCAACCTCCAGCACGTGCGACACAAGTGCAGCAAGTGGGTAGATGTACATTTATGTGCACTTATGTAGGTACTACCTCCGAAAAGTTACACGGGCCTAAATGAAAATACTTACTATACACTTGCACAGAACTTGCTTAGTAAGTGGGACCTCCCTAAAAGATATTTTTACACGAAACCTAACTAAATCGCTACCTACCTAGAGTGCTGTAAAAATGGATTCTCAAGTCATCCGACGACTTCAAGGAAAACGCCATTTTCCGAATTCCAAATAGGTATTTTCGGCGACAGTAGAGCATGTTTATTTAGTACAAAAGCAAAATTTAGAATATAACAAAAGCAGGGAAGGGTAAACGACAGGGGTAGAGATCATATTAATGTCACGCGTTGTTAAAATATACTGTTTCTCTCGAAACATACTGATACAAATACGTCTTTTGTAACTGTGTACAAACTTGGAGAACAAAAAAGTAAGGGAAAACAGCGAGTCTTCGATACGCCTATATTCGTAAATCACGCGGTGAATCCGTGCAGCACTGCGCATCATTTTATACGACTGCTGTCACACCCAATTACGATTTAACCCATGTTTAACCCCAATCACTTATCGAGCGCGATTTTTTGTGCAACGGGACAATATTGCAACTTCTGACGCAACTATATTCTAGAATCTAGTCACAAGCACGCTACAAGACATCGTCAAACACATGGGAGAATAAAAAAAAACTGTGGTCAGAGAAAAGTTCAATTGCATAAGGGATTTCGACTACAATAGCTGATCATATCTGATGATGGTAAAAATAATAATCAGCCTATATAAGTAATGTTAAAGACATTTTTAATTTTAATCCAGGTTATAAGCTTCCCACGTTCTCAATTTCAGCCAAATTAGTTCAAAAGTTAGAGGAACACACGTTCAAGCTCGCTAACTTTCTATTATTAAAGAAGAACCTCAGATTTTTGTATTTATCACATAAACTGACTAAATCCAGAGATTTTATTTAGATTCGCGAAAGGGACCGACGTTTCCACAAAAGGAAACCTGGGTGGCAATAACAAAGTCAGTTACCACAGGTCAATGATGTGCACCTCCTGAATAATGGATGTACTGAGAAGTCCGTTTACCCCAAACGTCTGCATTCTTAGCGCGACCCGACCGTGAGCGTTGCCCTTTGCCCTACCCCACAGGAAAGTTCGATACCGAAATGAACAGTCAACAAAAATTGGTCAAGTGCGAGTCGCGCTCTCGCACTGAGGGTTCCGAACTATCATGACCAATTCTTAAGCATTAAAGTAAACCAAACACACCTGCCCACCAAATTCAATAACGAGCAAAAAATCATGTTTGTTGTATGTGAGACCCCCTTACATATTTGTTTTATCATAAATAAATTGTGAATAAATAACAAAATATTGTGATTATATTTGAAGTGTCTACTTTATATTGTTATCGTGATTAATATCGAGCAAATATAAGCAAAAAAATCACGTTTATTGTATGTTTTACAGAATTACATCATCGTTTTTACCATTTGGGTACGGAACCCTAATTATAGTAAATAGTCTCACAAAAAACGGCCAGACATACGCTTCTTAATATTCCTGTATAATTTACTGATTCCATTCCGTCCGGAAACGCATTTAAGAGACGATGACACTTAATTCCGATTTTGTGACAACAACACCACAACATCTTTAACCACACGTAGGAATTGAACATTCATGGAATCACGTTTTCACTTTACTTAATAATTTCTCAGGAAAAATCATAAGGCAGCGCTTTCATGTTGGCTAAGATTAAAGAAAAATGACCACGGATGTATGAAAACTCGCTGATTAAAATTCCAACATTATTTTTTATAAACTGCGGTCTCCACTTTAACTCCTACAGGTTTTATTTTTTTAATTAACATCCGAATTTCGAAGTTACAGACATATAAACAAGTTGTACTTCTAAATAAAATCTGTATGACAGGGAATGTGCATCAAAAAGAATAGTACATTTCGATACAATTGCGGAAAGTATGTCATTTCTTTACGAGGGACGAGTGAAATGACAATTCCGCACGTGCATCGAACGACGTTTTTTAATACATTTGCGAAAAAATAAAACGAAAAATCATTGAAAAATAGTTTAATTATTGGACATATAGGTAATAATTGACATTACAATTGGCACAATTGTTCAAAGTAATTTTAAAGGTGTTGGCCGGCAAATTTAATGTATTTTAACACCATAACGTAGATGCCTGATATTTATTGGATAATTCCAAAAAATAAGCCATTATAACATTCTCCGACAGCGAATACACTTTATTTTTGCTCTTCCAATCCATAAATTGCTCGTACACATGTACATATTTTTCTTTAGGTTTCCCCGGTAAAAGCGACTCAGCGGCAATTTTAGCTTTGTCATATTATATTTCTGGCGGTGTTAATTCCATATTATATTCATCACAATAACTATTTGAACTCATTTTTTCACATTTCAATTATAAAGAATTGTAAAAATGGCGCGGGCAAGTTTTTTTTTTTTTTAGGGACAAGACTTTTTTTTTTTTTGGTAGGGTAATGGTTCTTGTGAAATGAGCATCAATGGCAATAATTTATCGAAATTCAAATTAATTTTAATTGTGTTATTAATTTATACTCTACGTATATATTATAGGAATGAATTTATTTTAAAAATTAATTCATTTATTAATAGATTTACGCTGTAAAATATTCATTTCGATCAATAATTTTGCATATAAAACTTTTTGATTAAAAACCTCCATGCATTTGATATTCTGTGGTTATAATGGTATTCTGTGGTTTTATCTACCTATGCAGGAGGAAAACAAATAACCTGTCAAGTGCGAGTCGGACTCGCGCACTGAGGGTTCCGTACTACAACCGGGGGAATAAAACCATAAAAACCACTTTTCTTATCGAACCGCAAAACTAACTTTGTTTTTAGAGGTTTATTGTAAATATCAAAAAAACTACTTATTAGATCTCGTTCAAACCAATTTTCGGTGGAAGTTTGCATAGTAATGTACATCATATATTTTTTTTAGTTTTATCATACTCTTATTTTAGAAGTTACAGGGGGGGGACACACATTTTACCCCTTTGGAATTATGATTATTATATATATTATATATTATATTATTAACTAATATGGAATACCGTATCAAGCTGAATCAAATCCAAAGTTTAATTTTTTAAACTATATAGGTATATTTAACATCCAGATTCCAAAATTCCGGAAAAAAACAATTTGTAGGTAAGTACTTCTCAATAAAATCTGTATGACGAGAAATGTGCATTGAAACGAAAGTAACTTTTTGTATGCAAAATTAAATTCCGGATAGGTATGAAAAAAAAATTCCTAGTGCTAATGGTTCTTAATAACCACTAGGTATTTAATTTTCCTAGAATACTTTGGTTTTGGTTCATGAGAAAACTTGATACCACTTTTAGCATTTTCAATTACTAATTAGGTAATAAGTATCGCGGTGGAAGTGACGTGTCCCCAATAGGTTCCAACAATTTAGTACGTTTGCTGGAAAACAAGAGAAGGGAAAGCAGTGGGCAGTCTTCGAGTCAGCCTACTACTTTTTCTTCTCTTGTCCTTGTTCTTCCATACATTGTGAGTAGGTTCTTTCCTGACTCTACCTACCGGTGTCTTGGGCTCCAGAACCTCGACAAGCGGTAGACAATTTTTTTGTAGCTAAACGTAGGTATGTACTTGCATGTTGGAACATAGAAATGAAAAGACCTCAAAAGAAGATAAGACCACTAGATGAAGAAGGATTTCACAATTTATGATATTTTTATTTTTATAAGGATTTTGGAAGAAACATTCGGGACACGGCAGGAAACCCGATGATTTTCAAACCTACGAAGAATATATTACTATGTTTTAACAATAATATTATTTATCCTTTCACATAGTTCTAACTTACAAGTTACACGCACTTATGAAATGTCAAACTCTATATCGCCACGTTTGGAAAGTAGTGATTTTGCACAGAGAAAAACGGGCAAAAACTTAAAAATGATGAAGATGTAATATGGCTATGTAATATCCAAGAGTGAACTCTCGTTCGAATCTCTCAAATCCGAATGAGATTCGGGTTCGCTGTTAAAAAATACTATGCTAAATTAATTAGGTACCAAAGGTATTGCTTGGCAGGACGGCAACTTTGCATTGATATACGAGTAGCTACATACCTACTCGTATATGACGCGAAATTTCACGGCGGTACATTTTAGGACAATAATGTAATGCTTGGTTGTTAGATGCTTACGCAATTTGATTACATAAAGAGAACAAGAAGATTACATAATTTAGAATTTTACATGAAATCGACCACGACATTTATTAAAAGCAGTTTTTTATGTGTGTCGCCCCATGTTGTAAGTTACACAATGCGAATACGAAATGTATTGTTTTTGCAGGAAAATCAATGACAAAATCTTTAATGTTACGTGGAAGTTTACACAAACATGTACGATTTATGTAACTTAGCTAATACTTTTCATGAATTCTTAAACAATGTGAGTCGTCATAAAGGGCACAGACCTTTATACAATTATGTACTTAATGGGAAAATACCTACTTATTAAGTACATACCTCGTTCTACGGTTGGTCCCTCATGAGTTGACTGAAGATCGTGACTACTGACTACAAGTACGACGAGTATTCTTACGGAGTACCTATGAATTATGGTATTCTTCCATCGCGTCTGAAAGTGAGGGCTCCAGTTTCGTTTAACCTGTCTGACAACCGGATTGAAGGTCTGCCTCACTGCAGATTTTGTTCTCTTGGAACTCTCCAATGTCCGTGGAATTTTCAATAGCCAGTTTGGTTCCTTTTAACGAGTCAAATACATCAAGCACTACGCTGACGCGGCGCATGTCATAACATACCTTTCGCAGGAGACGTACCGGCTGCCTGAAGACACATCGTCTTTTTTTTTAATTATATAGGCTAGCGCTTGACTTTGATCACACCTGATGGAAAGCGATGATAGAACCCAAGGTGGAACGCGCTTGCCTAGGAAATGCCTATTTACTCTTGATTTAAAGACGCGTTAGGCGTAGGTGCTGGGAAAGACAGTGCCTGGTAGGGTATTCCAGACCTTTGCAGTGCGTATCAGAAACGAGGAATCAAACCGCTTGGTACTCGTCTTTGGTAGGTACGTCGACAATGGTAAAAAGGTGTTCTTCCGGCCACCGTGAATGCCGGCTTGCGGGTGACGGACGTAAGGAGCTTTGGCGCCCGTCATCCGAATTCCACCGACACATCCTGTTCAGGAGGCGCCTACCAAGAGGAACCAGCAAAGGGCCACAGGACCTTCGACTTAGATTCAGATGGCGGGCCAAGACCCAGCGGGACAGGAGCACGGTGATTCCGCAAATGGATCCCATCCCCTTCTTCTTCTTCTTATTTCCTGGGACTTTTCGCGAGTAAGCGATATATCGCCCACATCGCCCGTTGCGCGTGAAGTCGTTGATGCGGGTCCTCGCCGGATCACTCCAGCCAGCCGAGCTCACTCCAGAATCCGAAGAGGCCTCCCAGGTCGCACAGGATATCTTGGAGTGTTGCTGAGGATCCCAAGTAGGTTTCGCGTTGGTCCGACACTCCACATCTTAGTAGCACGTGTGCCGGTGTTTCTTTATCCCATCCCCTACTTTCGCCGAAGTGGATCGTCTAGAGAGACGATCCACTTTGGCGGAAACACTCCACGTCTTGACGATCCACTTTCCGTCAGGGGTTACAGAGAGCTGTAACACCTGACGTCAGCACATGTGTCAGCCATTTTCTGCCTATAAAAAGGTATATGACCTTTCAGCAACGAACGAATTAATGATTCGTTTGAAAGTAAATGAAATTCGTTTGAAAGATTAAATATACCTACTTTTTGAGTGAGACAATAACAACATCTTTTTTCATCAGCCGAATTCGAGAAAACACTTTCAAGTTTCAACTTTCAAATTTTCTCACGTGGACCCTATAAGTCCTAATTAAATATCATGAAATTCGTTTGGCTCGCGAATTACTACGTCGGTTCGCGGATAAACATCGAGAAATATTATAATTAATTCGCAAAACACGTGATCCGAACCAGTGATAGCTATTTAAAACAACGACTTCAGAAATTTTCAAAAAGAAACGAAATACTCGTGTATTTCGTTTTTCTTTTACTTTTACATAATTCGCACTAGATAGTTGTTAGAGTTCCGTAGCCGACTCAAAAATTTTTAAGGTTCTAGTTCATATGCCAAAGCTATATTTTACTTGAAAACTATAACAACTGATCGATGTATATTGTGCTGTGATGTATGACGTGTCTACAGTATATTAACAAGTGTAGATAGAAAAATTATAACTCCCCCGACAATCGTTTGAAAGATCAGACATTGACCGCCTCTCCAACATGAAAGTTGAAACATCACACCTTCACAGACTAAACGCGGCGGAGTAGGCAGGTAATAGTAATAGGTAAAGATAATAATAATTGTAATTTAATTTAAGTTATGTATCCCGTCTATAACTCTGCATCATGGGAAATAAATTACCTAATGATCAGGAATATAAAAACTTGGTCTCGGGCCGCCACATTTAGGTGGTAAAACATTTGACAGTACAAGTGTAAGGAAAACTTTGATAAACTTTTTCCGAAAAATGGCGATTGACAAGGTTTTATTTTATTTCTTGTTCATATGAAATTGTGAGATAAATACACGTATAAATTGGTGTTTTATGACCGCTTTTGTACCTACCTAAAAATGAAAATCTGGAAAATCTTTACTTACTCCTGACAACCTACCTAACCAAAAATGACCTAGCCTATTCCATAATAATTGTGAAGAATTTAATTTCAATATAATTAGGTAGGACTTAGGATATTTGCACTTGTTTTTTCTGCAGCATGTACCTACTGCATAATTGATCAGTCAATGGATAACTATCCATACTATAACCGACCTACGATCCATACTTTGACGACCAAATGGCGTAGATGGTAGCGAACCTGCCGTCTGCGCCGGAGGTCGTGGGTTCGATTCCCACAACTGGTAAATGTTTGTGTGATGAGCATGAATGTTTTCTCTGCATGTGCATTTTCTGTTTCATGTGCATGTGCATGAGCAATAATGTCTGGGCGTTTTTCATTATATTATATTTATGTATTTTAGGATGTATGTATATTTATCAGTTATCTAGTACATGGGTACTACATGGGTAACACAAGCTATCGCTTACTTTGGGCCTAGATTGCGATGTGTAAAATGTCCCGTATATTTATTTTATTTATAACTACTAATCAACTGGATAACTACTTATCAACTGATAAGTATAATAGGGTACGCCTTACGACTAATAGAACAGAATTAGTTTATGAATTAAAACTATTGCGTTATATATTTTTACAAAAATCATCTCTTAGGTCATATTGCTTCAACAAAACTTAACAGATATAACCTATCCATTTTTAATCGTTACAAATGTCTCCTTCTATGATAATAATTTGTTCTGTTAGATTTATTTAGTTACTTGAAGCAACCGGATATTTTAGTCTCTCGATCTTTAATTTAAAGCTATGCAAAGCTAAAAAGAACCTCTGTGTAAAGTTTCGATATCCGTCAGTTAGTCACAGACATCTTTATTAGTCACAGTTAGTTAGTTATAGACATTTTATTAGCTCACGCACCCTTGTTTTGCCGATTACTCCCGTGGGAATTAAAAAATCCTTTCTTTTTTAGGTGCATTTGAAAATAAGGGTTTGGCCTGGGTGATGGTCACCCAGACGGGACTTACTTTTTATGTTTTCCCTTTTAGTGTAATTTTACTTAGTATCTACGTTTTTATTCTCCTTTTCTGATATAAATTATAATAATTATTGTTATTACTATGAACGCTTGAAATACATGACATATAAACATAAATAATAAGACATACCGACAATAAAGTGATCTTATAATGGTTCCGTTTTTTTTTGACGTGACAACGTCATATAATTCGATAGAGCCGGTTGCACGCACGAAAAAACATGACTCATGCGGCGTTACCAGCGTTACCTCGCTCTGAGGCGTTCCATGTAAGGCTTGAAGTGCAAGCGAGAGCGCGGAACGAGTGACAAAGAAGACGTTGTCACGTTCAACTATCGTTAGTAAGCCGACTTTACAGACAACCAATTTTTTTCTTTTAAGGTACGGAACCCTAAAATTACGCAATCACGAGCCCCGACATTCAGAACGGAAGGAAAGAAAGGAAGCCTATAGTAGTGTTATTATCTCGCTGCAGACTCGGTCATATATCATTCCAGTGTTTCGCTTTTGTTGTTCTTTGTTGATTTGTCCATTACTGCAGAGCAACAAAAGCGAAACACTCGAATGATTAATGACCGAGTCTGCAGCGAGATAATAACACTACCTGTAGTCTGTAGCTAAGTTGTGTGAAAGATGAAAAAACCTGTCAAGTACTCGCGCACTGAGGGTTCCGTACTTCAACCGGAGGAATAAAACCATAATAACCTGTCAAGTGCGAGTCGGACTCGCGCACTGAGGGTTCCGTACTACAACCGGAGGAATAAAACCATAAAAACCACTTTTCTTATCGAACCGCAAAACTAAGTTTGTTTTTAGAGGTTTAATGTAAATATCAAAAAAACTACTTATTAGATCTCGTTCAAACCAATTTTCGGTGGAAGTTTGCATGGTAATGTACATCATATATTTTTTTTAGTTTTATCATACTCTTATTTTAGAAGTTACGGGGGGGGGGGGGGGGGACACACATTTTACAACTTTGGAAGTGTCTCTCACGCAAGCTATTCATTTTAGAAAAAAATGATATTAGAAACCTATATATCATTTTTGAAGACCTATCCATAGATACCCCACACATATGGGTTTGATGAAAAAAAATTTTTTGAGTTTCAGTTCTAAGTATGGGGCACCCCCAAAATTTATTACTTTTTTTAAAATTTTGTATAAAAACCTTAATGCGGTTCACAGAATACATCTACTTACCAAGTTTCAACAGTATAGCTCTTATAGTTTCGGAAAAAAGTGGCTGTGACATACGGACGGACAGACGGACAGACGGACAGACGGACAGACGGACAGACGGACAGACGGACAGACGGACAGACGCACAGACAGACATGACGAATTTATAAGGGTTCCGTTTTTTGCCATTCGGCTACGGAACCCTAAAAATGATATTAGAAACCTTAGTATCATTTTTGAAGACCTATCCATAGATACCCCACACATATGGGTTTGATGAAAAAAAAAATTTTGAGTTTCAGTTCTAAGTATGGGGCACCCCCAAAATTTACTACTTTTTTTAAATTTTGTGTGAAAACCTTAATGCGGTTCACAGAATACATCTACTTACCAAGTTTCAACAGTATAGCTCTTATAGTTTCGGAAAAAAGTGGCTGTGACATACGGACGGACAGACGGACAGACGGACAGACGGACAGACGGACAGACGGACAGACGGACAGACGGACAGACGGACAGACGGACAGACAGACATGACGAATTTATAAGGGTTCCGTTTTTTGCCATTCGGCTACGGAACCCTAAAAATGATATTAGAAACCTTAGTATCATTTTTGAAGACCTATCCATAGATACCCCACACATATGGGTTTGATGAAAAAAAAAATTTTGAGTTTCAGTTCTTAGTATGGGGCACCCCCAAAATTTACTACTTTTTTTAAATTTTGTGTGAAAACCTTAATGCGGTTCACAGAATACATCTACTTACCAAGTTTCAACAGTATAGCTCTTATAGTTTCGGAAAAAAGTGGCTGTGACATACGGACGGACAGACGGACAGACGGACAGACAGACATGACGAATTTATAAGGGTTCCGTTTTTTGCCATTCGGCTACGGAACCCTAAAAACCACTTTTCTTATCGAACCGCAAAACTAACTTTGTTTTTAGAGGTTTTATTGTAAATATCAAAAAACTACTTATTAGATCTCGTTCAAACCAATTTTCGGTGGAAGTTTGCATGGTAATGTACATCATATATTTTTTTTAGTTTTATCATACTCTTATTTTAGAAGTTACAGGGGGGGGGGGGGACACACATTTTACCACTTTGGAAGTGTCTCTCGCGCAAGCTATTCATTTTAGAAAAAAATGATATTAGAAACCTTAGTATCATTTTTGAAGACCTATCCATAGATACCCCACACATATGGGTTTGATGAAAAAAAATTTTTTGAGTTTCAGTTCTAAGTATGGGGCACCCCCAAAATTTATTACTTTTTTTTAAATTTTGTGTAAAAATCTTAATGCGGTTCACAGAATACATCTACTTACCAAGTTTCAACAGTATAGCTCTTATAGTTTCGGAAAAAAGTGCCTGTGACATACGGATGGACAGACGGACAGACGGACAGACGGACAGACAGACATGACGAATTTATAAGGGTTCCGTTTTTTGCCATTCGGCTACGGAACCCTAAAAACGCGCGCGTTCGATGGCCTGCCCGTACGTGTCGGCGTGGTGTCGCCCGTGCAGTGCGCCCGCGCCCCTCCGGTCGCCGGTCACTCACCGCCGGCTCTACGTCATCCCGGCTCCAGTATACGAACTTACCATTAAAAAAAAATTCATACATTAACGTCAAAAGTATAATCCGAATCCTACATATTGATTGTTTTTTTGAACCCCAAAGGATAGGAAATAGCTATATTATACACGACTATGTCAGCTACTCATGTAGTCATGTAGGTTTTTCGTGTTACGTAGCTATTTTTTTAGGAAAGATGAGGATAACTTCTGCTTTAAATACGTTTGGAAATCTTTATTTCTTAAGTTGAATCGATGAGGAAAATATTGATTGAATCAATGGGGCTATGATTTGCAAATAAAAACCCGCTATTTTAATTGGCATCCTATCATTAGTAGGTACGACTTATTTCATCGAGTTTTCAGATCTACTGATGGTAAAAAGGCTGTATCATACTAACCAAAACTATTGCTATACAGTTAAAATGATCAAAGATTACTAATTCTAAGTATGTAAAATAATTAGTGATGAAGGTAAGGTAGGTATCGCCGTAGCTAAAAGCGTAGAGGCAACAATCCAATCGTAGCGTAGGTAATAGCTTCGTTATTTTGTGGTGCATAGCTACGTGCTACAATTTTGTTCACACTTACAGTAATTTAAAATCATTAATATTTCTTCTACGATTAATTAAAGTCCAAATAACTTAAAGTCGCAACCAACCTAACCTAGCTATTCTATTCTATCCAATTCTATCCGAGATTGAAGTTCCATGTAAGTTATGTCAAATTTTTATCTCTCGAGTCGTTTTTGAGAATTGAGAGGGCTTGTTATAAAGGCTATAACTTAATAAAATTCTTAGTAATTTTATGAGAAATGCGTTTACATAAGAATAAATAAATACCTACTTAAGTTAAATTGAAAACTCACCTTAGATTTCGATACATGTTTTTCTTTCCGAAAAACTTTGACGCTGTTGCGGAACTGAAAAAAAAGTTATGTAATTTGAATATTTTTGATTTGTGGAAATATGGTACTTAGTTACTTAGTTAGTTATGCTTGTTAATTTTTTGGCGTATAAATCAATATTTTTCAAAAATTTATTGCTTTTTACTCTACTGCCAAGGAAAAGTTAATTCAAAGACTGCACTATATCTATAGCTACAGGTAGCAACGCAGTACTCAGAGAGCCGTTTCGCCAGAGGAGTGTTTATCTAAAATACGTAATATGTGTGTAAAACCGGAAAGTCCTCCCCAGACCAGTCCAGGGTTCCCCCGGATTAAAAATAAAAAAACAAAAGCTGCGGAATCCGTTGACAAAAGCTTGTGAAAAGTTACATCTGCATTAGGCCCGGTTTCCACCAAAGCGAAGAGGAGAGATGTGTTTTGAATAATCAATCAGGTTTTGTTATTTACACATCTCCTCTCCGCTTAACTTCGGTGGATAAGTATGGGATCGAGCGGAGCGGAGAGGAGAGGCGACGTCTCATCTAATACATAAAATTGTCGTGCCATTTTTTGTTACCAAACTCCTCGGAAACGGCTCGACCGATTGTTATGAAATTTTCTGTGTATGTTCGGTAGTAGTAGAGTAGGTCGCAAGCTATATTTTATATCCCTAATGGCAAAACAATGTTTGCCAGGTCAGCTAGTTTTTCTTTTTCTATAGAATTTTGTGCCGCAAGCTAGCTAGCAGTGAGGCTGAGCGAGATCGCTACGCTCGGTCGAGTGGCCTGTGGCACCGTCGCGTCGGCGCGGACGGTGCCGCTATCCCTCGTACACCCGAAAACTTTGGTGCTGATTCTGTTGTACAAAATCTCTAAGCTACTTAATAAAAATTCAATTCGATTGACGCTCACATCTCCGCTACGCACAGCTGCGCTATCTGCGCTACGCATCTCCTCTCTGCATTGGTAGAAATAAGTAATAACTAGACAGCGCATCTCCTCTCGTCTCCGCTTTGGTGGAAACCGGGCCTAATATTTTATACTTACAGCGCAATGAAAGCAGCTGAACAGAGAATCTTGAGTAACGTTTCCATTGGACCCCGGTGACCGGTGGTCGTCCGGTGTGCTCGCCGGCTTACAATTCACCACCTGTTGCTGTAACCAATTTTAAGATAGTTAATGTGGAAATCGAAATAGAATAATAAATACTAGAAATGTTATTTTATGCAATGCAATGTGCAAAAAAACAGGTTGGGACAAATGTTTTTTTTTTTTTTTTACTTTATACAAGTTAGTACTTGACTGCGATCTCACCTGATGGTAAGTGATGATGCAGCCTAAGATGTTAGCGTACTAACTTGGAAGGGTTTTTTTTTTTTTTTTTATACTGATAGGCTTGCGCTTGACTACAATCAAGTCTGATGAACAGAAATGATGAGGTCTAGGATGGAGCGCGCTTGCCTAGAAAATGCCTATTCACTCTTCTCTTGAAGGCACCCAGATTGTATTTGGCTGGGAACACGGAAGCTGGAAGGGTGTTCCACACCTTAGCGGTTCGTATCAGAAACGTAGAAGAAAAGCGTTTCGTCCGAGTACGCTGGACATCAACCACATAAGGATGCCAATTCTCTCGACGTCTCGCGGTTCTATGGTAGAAAGGTGAAGGAGGCACAAGGTTGTGGAGTTCTTGAGCACACTCTCCAAAATATATCCTGTAAAAAACCGCTAAACAGGCAACACTGCGTCGGTGTTCTAAACTGAGCAGTTTCGCCCGTGTTAGCGATTCCTTGCCGATTATTCTGCGTGCGCGGCGATCAACCGAGTCCAATGCATCGAGCTGGTATTTGGCAGATCCATCCCATAGGTGACTGCAGTACTCCATGCCGGAACGAACTTGGGCTTCATACAGCGTCAAAAGCTGTTCGGGCTTGAAGTACCGCTTAACCTTGTTCAGGATGCCAAGTTTTTTGGCCGCTGTTTACGTTGCTGTGCTTGTAGAAACCGTTGGGGTAAGTAAATTTACCCCAACGGTTTCTACAAGCATCGCACCGGAACGCTAAATCGCTTGGCGGCGCGTCTTTGCTGGTAGGGTGGTAACTAGCCACGGCCAAAGCCTCCCACCAGACCAGACCTGAGCCAAATTAGAAATTATAAAATCCCAAAGTGGCCCGTGTACAAGAACACGGAGGGAAAACTTTAAATAATAAACAAATGTTACTCAATTAATTTATGCATTCTTTTGTTGTTACAAATAATCTACGAAGGGAACCATAGATTATAGTACAGGACGGCTCAAAACTGTGTAGTGACGGCTCAAAATTGTGTAGCGAGTAGCGACGGATCAAAATTGTGTAGCGAGTAGCGACGGATCAAAATTGTGTAGCGACGGATCAAAATTGTGTAGCGAGTAGCGACGGATCAAAATTGTGTAGCGACGGATCAAAATTGTGTAGTGGCGTAAGTCAACGTGTCGCAAAGCTGAAGTGGCAATGGGCGGGGCACATAATACGACACAGCTCGCAGGACCGATGGACGTTGGGGACCCAAGGTGCTGGAATGGCGGTGGCGGCCACGCACCGGAAAGCGGATTGTCGGTCGACCCCCCACCAGGTGGACGGACGACATTAAGAGGGTGCGGGGAGTCGCTGGCGCCAGGTGGCGGTGTTTTGCGGTCATTTCAGGAGGTCTATGTCGAGCAGTGGACGTCCATCGGATGAAACGACGACGACAAAGTAAGTCAACTCGGACTAAGTTTTTAATGCTGCACCTTAGAAGCCGCCGGTGGCCTCTTGGCTCTTGGACCTCTATGTAAAGGGTACTAAAAATTAAAATGTAAAAAGACAGACAGTCGTGATTCGTATTGATTGTCGCTGGACCATTGATAGGGATAAAATCTCTCATATTATATCTTCAGTAGGTAAGTAAGTAATTATTAAAACTTGAAATCTCATCATACAGAAAAAAAATAAAAGCATATGGTTAACTGCTAGAGAAATCATAATATTATTATCAGTTAACATTTTTGAGAGCTATGAGCTTTCGTGGTTTTGTAATTATTGTTAGATACCCTAGGCCTAGGGTTACCTACTTAGGTGCTTATCTATATATATAAAAGAATGAGGCATTTTGGTGATTTTGGTTGTTCCAAGGATTCCGCCAAAACTATAGGTCGTAGAGATCTGAAATTTGGTACCTAGGTAGATATTAGGTCATGAATTCGTACTAAGACGGGGATTCCAGAAATTCAAACTTTAAGGGGTAAAAACCGTTGGTTTTTTGGATTTCCCCATACAAAAGTGAAATTTTTTTCGTTGTTCCAGGAATTCCCGAAAAGCTACAAGTCGTAGGGATCTGAAATTTGGTACCTAGGTAGATATTAGGTCATGAATTCGTACTAAGACGGGGATTCCAGAAATTCAAATTGTAAGGGGTAAAAACCGTTGGTTTTTTGGATTTCCCCATACAAAAGTAAAATTTTTTTCGTTGTTCCAGGAATTCCCGAAAAGCTACAAGTCGTAGAGATCTGAAATTTGGTACCTAGGTTGATATTAGGTCATGAATTCGTACTAAGACGGGGATTTCAGAAATTCAAATTGTAAGGGGTAAAAACCGTTGGTTTTTTGGATTTCCCCATACAAAAGTGAAATATTTTTCGTTGTTCCAGGAATTCCCGAAAAGCTACAAGTCGTAGGGATCTGAAAATTGGTAACTAAGTAGATATTAGGTCATGAATTCGTACTAAGACGGGGATTCCAGAAATTCAAATTTTAAGGGGAAAAAACCGTTGGTTTTAGGGATTTCTCCATACAAAAGTGTAATTTTTTTCGTTGTTCCAGGGATTCCCGAAAAACTAAAAGTCGTTGAGATCTGAAATTTGGTACCTAGGTTGATATTAGGTCAAGAATTCGTACTAAGACGGGGATTCCAGAAATTCAAATTTTAAGGGGTAAAAACCGTTGGTTTTAGGGATTTCTCCATACAAAAGTGAAATTTATTTCGTTGTTCCAGGGATTCCCGGAAAACTACAAATCGTAGAGATCTGAAATTTGGTACCTAGGTTGATATTAGGTCATGAATTCGTACTAAGACGGGAATTCCAGAAATTCAAATTTCAAGGGGTAAAAACCGTTGGTTTTAGGGATTTCCCCATACAAAAGTGTCATTTTTTCGATTCCGACAAAACTTTGATTCGTACTAAACCTAGGTTGTTGAATTTTTACTGCGACCGGGATATTCGAATTTCAAATCTAAGGATGGGAACATTTGCGAATTTTTTTTTAAGTAGGTATATTCTTTTTCTCATATCAACAGCAAGCGTAGAAAAGGAATCTGTGGTCAAAATTTAAAAATTGGACGCCATTTTAAACTTTTTCGTTATTGGACCGAATTCTTTCATATTGGTTAACTGACAATTGCAGCAAGCATAGAATATGAATCTGAGGTCAAAATTAAAAAATTTGGCCGCCATTTTGAACTTTTTCGTTATTGGACCGAAATCTTTGAAAATTAATATCTGACCATTGCATCAAACATAGAATAAGAATCTGAGGTCAAAATTAAAAAAATGGCCGCCATTTTGAACTTTTTCGTTATTGGACCGAATTCTTTCAAAATGGATATCTGACTATTGCAGCAAGCATAGAAAAAGAATATGTAGTCAAAAATTAAAAAATTGGCCGCCATTTTGAACTTTTTCGTTATTGGACCGAATTCTTTCAAAATGGATATCTGACTATTGCAGCAAGCATAGAAAAAGAATATGTAGTCAAAAATTAAAAAATTGGCCGCCATTTTGAACTTTTTCGTTATTGGACCGAATTCTTTCAAAATGGATATCCGACCATTGCATCAAACATAGAATAAGCATCTGAGGTCAAAATTTAAAAAATTGGCCGCCATTTTGAACTTTTTTGCTATTGGACCGAATTCTTTCAAAATAGATATCTGACCATTGAAGCAAGCATAGAAAAAGAATATGTAGTCAAAATTTAAAAAAATGGCCGCCATTTTGAACTTTTTTGTTACTGGACCGATTGCTTTGAAAATCGATATTTGACTATAGCAGCGAGCTTAGAGAAGGAATTTGTGGTCAAAATTTTAAAAAAGTGGCCGCCATTTTGAACTTTTTTGTTACTGGACCGATTGCTTCGAAAATCGATATTTGACTATGGCAGCAAGCATAGAGAAGGAATTTGTGGTCAAAATTTTAAAAAAGTGGCCGCCATTTTGAATTTTTTTGTTACTGGACCGATTGCTTTGAAAATCGATATTTGACTATAGCAGCGAGCTTAGAGAAGGAATTTGTGGTCAAAATTTAAAAAAGTGGCCGCCATTTTGAACTTTTTTGTTACTGGACCGATTGCTTCGAAAATCGATATTTGACTATAGCAGCGAGCTTAGAGAAGGAATTTGTGGTCAAAATTTTAAAAAAGTGGCCGCCATTTTGAAATTTTTTGTTACTGGACCGATTGCTTTGAAAATCGATATTTGACTATGACAGTAAGCATAGAAAAGGAATTTGTGGTCAAAATTTAAAAAAGTGGCCGCCATTTTGAACTTTTTTGTTACTGGACCGATTGCTTTGAAAATCGATATTTGACTATAGCAGCGAGCTTAGAGAAGGAATTTGTGGTCAAAATTATAAAAAAGTGGCCGCCATTTTGAACTTTTTTGTTACTGGACCGATTGCTTCGAAAATCGATATTTGACTATGGCAGCAAGCATAGAGAAGGAATTTGTGGTCAAAATTTTAAAAAAGTGGCCGCCATTTTGAATTTTTTTGTTACTGGACCGATTGCTTTGAAAATCGATATTTGACTATAGCAGCGAGCTTAGAGAAGGAATTTGTGGTCAAAATTTAAAAAAGTGGCCGCCATTTTGAACTTTTTGTTACTGGACCGATTGCTTCGAAAATCGATATTTGACTATGGCAGCAAGCATAGAGAAGGAATTTGTGGTCAAAATTTTAAAAAAGTGGCCGCCATTTTGAATTTTTTTGTCAGTGGGCCGATTGCTTTGAAAATCGACGTCTGACTATGGCAGCAAGCATAGAGAAGGAATTTGTGGTCAGAATTAAAAAGTGGCCGCCATTTTGAATTTTTTTGTCAGTGGGCCGAACTCTTTGAAAATCGACGTCTGACTATGGCAGCGAGCATAGAAAAGGAATTCGTGGTCAGAATTAAAAAAAAGTGGCCGCCATTTTGAATTTTTTGTCAGTGGGCCGATTGCTTTGAAAATCGACGTCTGACTATAACCAGCAAGCATTAGGAAATATTTAGTGGTCAAAATTAAATTAAATGACGGTTAATACAAGAATTTTGGAAACTTAACGCCTGAGGCAGTAAAGCAGAAGATCAACGTGAGCGAAGCCGCGGGCGTTTGCTAGTCTATAATATTTTAGTGCAACGCCAAATCAAAATAAATTTGGTTTTTCGCAATTTGTAATCTAATAAGACATAGGTACTTAGTAGGCGTTTTTCAGTCAAATTGAATGTTAATATCATCTTCACGATACTGCAATTCCTGTAATTTTATTGACATAATACTAATCTCTCATATTAGCTTACAAATTGCTAATACGGCACAGGAGGTACCTACCTACATCTTCTATCTAAGACTTTGCGGAGCTTTGTCCGTTCATGGAAACTAAATTATATCAAACTTTTTAGCTTTTTCACTGAACCGAAACGGTGTATTGTAAACGCAAGCCATGTGGCATATTATTTAGGTAGGTAGGTATACCTTGGTACTGTAAAGCTGTGCCTGTGTTGTGTAAATTGCGTCGAAGTCGAATGCGTTAATGTAAACACCTACACGGGCTACACCTACTTGAGCTTATTATACGATCTAAGTATGTACGATTAACCTTGAGTAAAGAAAAGCAGATGTAGCTTCCGAGTTGTTAATAGGTACCTATGCATCAAAGATATTCTGTGTAAAATGTATGTATTAGGTATACTTACCTACATAGCATTTGATATAGAAATGCAGAACATTAGGTACCTACTTATCATACTCCGTAATCTTCTTTAATACTTAGGTAGTTATATTATAAAATTCTCGTGAATTTTTTTGCTACCAAACTTTCGAAACGGCTCGACCAATTATTATGTAATTTTCTGTGTGCGTTCGGTATGTCTGACAGTAGGTCGTAAATTGGAACATCAGTATTTACTACAGATATTTCAATCCACGACGGCGCGCCCCACTCTGTCAAACTCCGTACGAATCTAAAGAAACATAAGCGATTTTGACAGAGTGGGGCGCGAAGTCGTGGATTGAAATATCTTTACCTATCATCTACCTACCTACTCTGTGGTATTAGGTAGGTCTAGGTCCTACGTATAGTACCTATGTGTATATTTATTTATGTTAATTTTATCTACATTAGAAATCGAAATTGTACCAATAAGTACCTAGTAGATTTGAAATAATTGCAAACTTTCACTTCAATGAATAATTGTTAGATCTTAGGTCAACGTAATTATTTCAAATAGTGAGTTGAATGCACCAATGTACACCGCCGTGGCCTTGACGGTGCGCGCACGCACGCCTCGCGATAGTCGATACACACACAGCGCGGCGAGCGATAACGTCGTCACTCGCGACAATCACAACACAAACATACTCACATTCGCACTCGCTGTGTCGCCGGCGCCGGTGTACACGGCCGAATACCTCTCCGGTGGAAAGTTGAATTGCGGTGGTGGCATTTCTAATTCACAACACAGACAAAACGGTCGCGCTGGCGAAGGGCTAACGCCGCGAACTCGGGATCCCTATTCCCGAACGATTAATCAGTCCGCCAGCCAGTCGCGACCGCTTCGCCGATCCATTGTTCCTTATTGATCTACGCGTCTTGTGCCACGCCGCTGGGACAAGCGCGCGGTCGCCGCGGAAGGGGCGCGACCTTACTGACGGACGACAGTCGCTCGGCGCCCGGACTGACGCAGATTATCAAGTTTTATGGCGATAATGATCAATGCAAACTTCCTCGACTTAAAATCATTTCGATCACTGTACCCGCCAACTAAAAGTAATGCGATCGTATAGTCTACGCGCACTGTAGCATGTGTCGAAACGTGCCGATTGCCGGCTTACCTCCGCAGAGGAGGGCGACCACTGCGGGTGCGCTGCTGTTGATAATTATAATTATACTAATACAACTACCTCCCTACATTATTTAAGTACAGTAAATAAACATGTGACGTCAGCGCAGAAGCGAGAACCATAGTGAATACACAATAGGCTTTTGACATATTCGTACTTAACATAATGATGAATAATTTATTCCAGGTATTTTGTAATACTGATCCAAAAGGATAAGAGCCGGATTTTAAACCTATTTTATAACTTTAAAGTGCCATATGGAATCGTCTCCGTCACATAAGTTCCCGTCAGATTCCAAACATCAGAAGTCCAGAGTCCAGACCTTCCGGACTTCTATATGCCAATCGGAGAGGTGGTAGGTACCGAGGCTAACAAGCCTAAAAATACAACGATATTTAATCCAGCGGTGTCCTTACAACTTTTCTCTTTCGGCGCCCAACATAATTACTTGCATTCTTCAATTCAAGAATGCAAGATTATCTTAGGAAAGACAAGGCTACGCAAATTTTCGATACCTGACGGTTTTGGTCTCAAGTTCTCAACGATAACCGCGGTACAAATTCATAGTTTATTTCATAATATGTACGCGTCGCCGTGTTCCAGGGACTTATTTTCTACTCCACATGACCAAATAACACTGGTCCACAAAAAACTCCAAAGTCTTGAACATCGTCGTAAGGTTGCCTGTCTGTCGGTATTCTATACAATATATTTCGGAGTGTGCTCAGAAACTACTCGTTCCTCGTTCTTGATACGCACTGCAAAGGCCTGGAATATCCTCCCAGGCAGTGTCTTTCCTGCCACTTACAATCCGTGCGCCTTCAAATCAAAAGTGAATAGGCATCTTCTAGGCAAGCGCGTTCCACCTTAAAATAGACTGTATCATCAATTTCCATCAGGTGTGATCACAGTCAAGCGCTAGCCTATATAGTATTAAAAAAAAAAAAAATAATAAGCACAGTCGAGCCGCTTGGAGATGTCAAATTATCTGGACAGATTAATTTGTTTAGCTGTAATCCGCTACTTGAAAAGATTCTGTATGGTACAATATGCAGAACACTGCCCACATGAAACTCCACACACAATTGTTCCAACACTTTCTTCGACGCACGTTTCGTCCCGACAACGGAACATCCTCAAGAGATGTTGACTTCACAATGCGAAATCTCTACGATTTCCATACAGAATCTTTTCAAGTAGCGGATTACAGCAAAACAATCTGTCCTGCTAACTATGGATTTCCGCAAAATAACGCCTGGCAATATCTCCAATTATTATGATAACTCAGCGTCAATATATTGTAGTTCTAAATTTTCCTTTGCTTCGAGCTACTATAAAATTCAGATTGTTTTACTTATTGGAACCGGAATAATTCCAAAATGCATTACTGTGTTGGATTCATCGGAATATTTGACACAAAATTAAACTTCATTGTAGAATTTAAATTAAATGTATTTCATGCACAATTATTTATACTTTACATTAATATTACAATAAAGACATTCACAATTGTTTACAAAGTCCCAACATAAACCAAGAAACAGTGATATCAAAAGTCAAATAAAAATATATGTATAGGGTAGTAATGTTATATAATTTAAATCGGTTCTAGATTTTTATAATCTTGTACGTACATTAATTTTAATAATTGTTTAAATGAAATTCTACTTCCAGGTTTTCCTAAGATTAGATAATACTCGGAAAATCAAATAAAATTCCAGTCAAAAACTCCGCCGAAACGGCTGGACCAATTTTTATTACATTTTCGGTAGGTCGGAAAGGACAAACTATTTCCACTCTCCTTTGTGAGACATAATTTATATGGCATAAAAACAACGTTTCCGGGTCAGCCAGTATATATCGAAGCATAGCAAAAGTTTTTTTTGAAATGTTCTCGGTTCGACTTGAAACATTTTCTCACAGGCGCAAAAATGTAGTGTAGTTCATTCGCTTACATTTTGTCGCGCGGCCGGATGCGGCGTCGGTATTCTCAAAAGACATCAAAGGACGCCGACATTGTACAGTTGCGGAATGAAAAGGTTCGTCGATTTTCGAAGTGATTCGTTTGCACTAGTCGATTGTTTTGGTATGTTGAATTAATGGACTTTTGCATTACTATATAGTACAAGCGAAAATCGACACTAAAATGACGAACCTTTTCACTCCGCGACTATACATGTCCAGTAAACGCTAAGCATCTGCCAGCGCACGCGTCGTCAAGTGCTCTGCAGGACAGTCTGTGTGTAGAGCAGCAACTCGAGCGCGCGCTGCACGTGCGAAGCGTGCGCGTCGTGCGCGTCGTGCGCGTCGTGCGCGTGCCTCTTGAGCCGCAGCAGTGCCGACTGCACCGCTGACGTCACACCCGCGCCGCGGAGCACCAGTTTCGCCTGGAACACATCACAGATAGATGAAATCTGAGCGATGCTCCTACAAACCATTAAGGGGATTTATTCAATTTATTTTTGTCTTTCTTACTCTCACGGATACTTTGGTAGGTGCGACATGCAGCTTCGCGGAAGAATATAACAGAAAAACGACTTTTTACCTGAATTCTCAAAAACTAAGCCAGTTATCAAAAATCCGTTTCTAAGCGTTTTAGGATACCATTATTACCGACATATTAAAATAAAAAATACAATTACATCCATTGTCGTTTCCGATAAAAATTAGAAAAAACTGAGATTTTGGAGCCACTTTTGGGAATAGTTTCTATCGAGAAAATTTTATCCAATCGTGTTTCTGCTTCTAAGCGATTTTAGATTAAAGACCCAAAATAGATGACGTTCAAATTTTAAAGTAATTGTCTTTATAGTTTTTAATAAAACTTCATTCAAAATCGCTTAAATAAGGCATCTACGCCGTTAAGGGTTAGTCACTTACCACTTCCAAATTAGTACCAAAACATCTTCGGCTGCATCATCACTTACCATCAGGCGAGATCGCAGATAAGTACAAGTCAAGTACTATCTTTCAGTGAGTTAAAAAAATCTTTATTTTATTAGTTGTTGATTCGCTTTTTATAATTAAAAAAACTAGGAAAATAATGATGTTCATTAGAAATAAATTTAAGAATTAGCAGTCTTCCGTCTTTTTCTCGCAGAACAAAAATTTTTATAGTGCTGTCATGCCATTAGGTATAAAAAAAGGATTCCGACGAATTGAGAACCTCTTCCGTTTTCTTGACTTGGACTAACGACTTGGTTAAAAAGGTTTGACGTAAGCGGTGAGACGTCATTAATTTTCAAAAGTAGAACGCACTCACCCTGTGGTTGTTCGCTGCCAGCGCCCACGCCGCCCGCGCCGCGGAGACCACTTCAGCCGTGTCGCCGGTCAGCAGGCTCCCACACAGCAGTTCCAGAAGGTCCGCTAGATAAGAAATACTCTATTAAAACAAGCTTGGCGGGAATAAGTTCTACAATTAGCAGTATTTTAGCAACCGTGCTATTACTAAAACTTTCTGGTGTAGCAAAATGTTTTGTTTTGGGAAAAGAATTAGAGAAAAAAATTGGTTGCCTGTAAAGTCGGTTTACTGACGATAGTTGAACGTGACAACGTCTCCTTTATCGCTCGTTCCGCGCTCGCGAGGTAACGCCGGTAACGCCGCATGAGCGAGGTAACGCCGGTAACGCCGGATGAGTCATGTTTTTTCGTGCGTGCAACCGGCTCTATCGATTTATAAGACGTTGTCACGTCAAAAGAAAAGGGTTCATACGAACATACTCAATTATTTATAGGAACATATTATCTGAGATGATTTGATTAACAAAACCATAGCCACTCAAACATTAAACATTATGAGGCGAATAGCGATTGTTAAAATTCGGGCGCTCATCACGCCGATTAGGAAAAACCAATTGTTTTCTTAGCCCGTTCTACGCATGCTGAAGATTAAATACTACTATCAGCGGTCAGCTAGAGAGTTCGACTGTGTGGATTGTAGTTAAATACCTAGAAAGTAACCTACAAAGTACTATAATACATTGTGGACATACATCAGAGTTTAATTTCATTATGGATCTTAGACCTGCGAGCGGTATAAAGCTTTATACGGATTGTGCGTCCAATAATACGTGTATTCGGTTACGGGCGTCCTGGGAACGGTCATGTTGCTACGCGTACATTTTTGAGGGAACGTGTGCCGCGCGAGCTGCCGTGAGTCGGTCGTTTTTGGTCGCCCGTCAAAAGGGATACGCAGTACGCACGCCCGGGTACGCTATCTTCGAACGGTTTACGATTCGCGTGTTCATCGAGTTGCAATAATAAAACTTTATCAATTTCAACGGTGTTTGTGGAAAAGAACACCAACTATCGAAATAACAATCTACGCCAAGATGCATGCTAGGCAATTTGAAAAGAAATGAAAAGTTCCAAAAGAATTATGAAAGTCATGGCGAATGACTGAAGCTCGTGTAGCGCTATGGACCTATTGACCTCGCGATCAGGTTTGCGGCGGTCCTAGCTGAACGCGTATGCAATGTAACCAGCGGGGCTAGACAAAGTAACAGTCGCTTGGCGTTAATGACAGTAGACAAAAATGTATGGACAAAACACGTGACGAATGAAAACAAAAGAAACCAGACTAACTACCAATCAGACTAGAAGAACTTTATGCTTAGCGTTGTTCACTGTCGGCTGTCAATTGTCATGCGAAGTACGCTAAAGCTATCTACAAGGTCTGCGAGAACGCCAGGGAGCGTTCAAATTGTCGTAGTCAATTTCAAACACAGCGTGTTTTCCTCTATTCGGTCACGTGGTTTCTCTACAGTCACTTGTTTTGTCCATACATTTTTGTCTACTGTCGTCAACGCTAAACGACTGTTACATACTTTATCTAGCCCTGCAGGTTTGCGGCGGTCCTAGCTGAACGCGTATCCAATGTAAGCGTGCACAGCGTATTCCGACTACGCGCAATCCGTACGAAGATTAGCACTCACGCGACTGCAGGAAGGCGAGCCGGTGGTGGTGCGCCGCGTGCGCCAGCGCGGGCAGCAGCCTCGCGGGCGGCGGCTTGAGCGCGGGCGTCGCCGCGGCCGCCAGCACCGCCGCCGCGCCGTCCGCGTGGCGCGCCGCCGCCTCGCACAGCCGCGACCACTGCTCGCCCGCGGCCGAGCCGTGCCCGCCCCGCGCGCGTATCTTGCTAATACAGGTCAGCACTTCGTTCTGGAATAAAGGAGATGAAACTATTTATTGCAAGACCTTTCTGTGAGAGTTTGTTCTGATCGTATCCACCTGAGCTTGTGATGTAGATTAGAAGCTTGCAATACGTTAGTAATATAATGCTGCCAATTCTGTTGAGCAAAAAGCCTAAAAATAGGTCTTATTCTTCTCCATGAGGAGCATTTTGGAATGGTAGCACTATTTTCAGACGTGTCGCGTTAAATTAGTTCAGAGATTTTGAAATACAGAATAGGTACCGTCGTATTCGAGTTTTTAAGCTATTGCATAGTTTCTATCGCGGGCCTTGAGCGTGGAGACGGAACCCAGAAATTCCGTAACGAAAATAACCTAACCGCCCCACCGACACAGCGGTGATACTTTTTAGTTTTGCCATCTATTGATGAATAGCAGAACTTTTAATGACTTTTGGCAATAGCTTTAACGCGGCAGTCTCCGAGTGCCACACGTCTTTTTTATCTAAGACGTACAATGTAGAAGACATTTGTTTGGTGCCATAGGATACCTTTATAATGATGGTCCTGCAGTGATGGTGCGCGCAGCACTGCCGCAGCACGCGCAGCGCGAGCTGCAGCGCGGCGGCGGGGCGCGCGCGCGCCGCCTCCTTGCCCACGAGCGCGCACATCTCGTGCAGCAGACTGCGCCCGCCCACGCAGCTGCACATGCTGGCCCACGCTGGAACATGTTCCGTTTCGTTATTTAATGTTTTATTGTTGCAGGCCCACACGCAAATACATTCTTCCATTATTATGGGTTTTTATAACAGCAACAGGGCAGACAACACACCATCACAACCGATACACATTACTGAGTCATCTTACAGAATATGAAATGAGCGACTATAGCCCGCCGCGTCAGGTAAGTTTCTAGGCTCCTTTGAAAAAGTTTCCGAAAGTAACTTGGAGTTCACTCCAACATGTTGCAAGTTAAAAATCTCACCTCTAGGGCATTCATTAGTGAAGGTAACCAGCAAGCGCATGACAGTGTCCCTCAGTGGCTCGGTGATCATGCACCAGGGCCACAGGCGGACCAGGCAGGTCGCGGCGTCGTCGGCTATGCGCTCCTTGGCGGCGGCACACTCCAGCATGGCGCAAGTGCTCAATGTGAGAACCCAGCTAGTCAATAATCTCACCTCTAGGGCATTCATTAGTGAAGGTAACCAGCAAGCGCATGACGGTGTCCCTCAGTGGCTCGGTGATCATGCACCAGGGCCACAGGCGGACCAGGCAGGTCGCGGCGTCGTCGGCTATGCGCTCCTTGGCGGCGGCACACTCCAGCATGGCGCAAGTGCTCAATGTGAGAACCCAGCTAGTCAATAATCTCACCTCTAGGGCATTCATTAGTGAAGGTAACCAGCAAGCGCATGACGGTGTCCCTCAGTGGCTCGGTGATCATGCACCAGGGCCACAGGCGGACCAGGCAGGTCGCGGCGTCGTCGGCTATGCGCTCCTTGGCGGCGGCACACTCCAGCATGGCGCAAGTGCTCAATGTGAGAACCCAGCTAGTCAATAATCTCACCTCTAGGGCATTCATTAGTGAAGGTAACCAGCAAGCGCATGACGGTGTCCCTCAGTGGCTCGGTGATCATGCACCAGGGCCACAGGCGGACCAGGCAGGTCGCGGCGTCGTCGGCTATGCGCTCCTTGGCGGCGGCACACTCCAGCATGGCGCAAGTGCTCAATGTGAGAACCCAGCTAGTCAATAATCTCACCTCTAGGGCATTCATTAGTGAAGGTAACCAGCAAGCGCATGACGGTGTCCCTCAGTGGCTCGGTGATCATGCACCAGGGCCACAGGCGGACCAGGCAGGTCGCGGCGTCGTCGGCTATGCGCTCCTTGGCGGCGGCACACTCCAGCATGGCGCAAGTGCTCAATGTGAGAACCCAGCTAGTCAATAATCTCACCTCTAGGGCATTCATTAGTGAAGGTAACCAGCAAGCGCATGACGGTGTCCCTCAGTGGCTCGGTGATCATGCACCAGGGCCACAGGCGGACCAGGCAGGTCGCGGCGTCGTCGGCTATGCGCTCCTTGGCGGCGGCACACTCCAGCATGGCGCAAGTGCTCAATGTGAGAACCCAGCTAGTCAATAATCTCACCTCTAGGGCATTCATTAGTGAAGGTAACCAGCAAGCGCATGACGGTGTCCCTCAGTGGCTCGGTGATCATGCACCAGGGCCACAGGCGGACCAGGCAGGTCGCGGCGTCGTCGGCTATGCGCTCCTTGGCGGCGGCACACTCCAGCATGGCGCAAGTGCTCAATGTGAGAACCCAGCTAGTCAATAATCTCACCTCTAGGGCATTCATTAGTGAAGGTAACCAGCAAGCGCATGACGGTGTCCCTCAGTGGCTCGGTGATCATGCACCAGGGCCACAGGCGGACCAGGCAGGTCGCGGCGTCGTCGGCTATGCGCTCCTTGGCGGCGGCACACTCCAGCATGGCGCAAGTGCTCAATGTGAGAACCCAGCTAGTCAATAATCTCACCTCTAGGGCATTCATTAGTGAAGGTAACCAGCAAGCGCATGACGGTGTCCCTCAGTGGCTCGGTGATCATGCACCAGGGCCACAGGCGGACCAGGCAGGTCGCGGCGTCGTCGGCTATGCGCTCCTTGGCGGCGGCACACTCCAGCATGGCGCAAGTGCTCAATGTGAGAACCCAGCTAGTCAATAATCTCACCTCTAGGGCATTCATTAGTGAAGGTAACCAGCAAGCGCATGACGGTGTCCCTCAGTGGCTCGGTGATCATGCACCAGGGCCACAGGCGGACCAGGCAGGTCGCGGCGTCGTCGGCTATGCGCTCCTTGGCGGCGGCACACTCCAGCATGGCGCAAGTGCTCAATGTGAGAACCCAGCTAGTCAATAATCTCACCTCTAGGGCATTCATTAGTGAAGGTAACCAGCAAGCGCATGACGGTGTCCCTCAGTGGCTCGGTGATCATGCACCAGGGCCACAGGCGGACCAGGCAGGTCGCGGCGTCGTCGGCTATGCGCTCCTTGGCGGCGGCACACTCCAGCATGGCGCAAGTGCTCAATGTGAGAACCCAGCTAGTCAATAATCTCACCTCTAGGGCATTCATTAGTGAAGGTAACCAGCAAGCGCATGACGGTGTCCCTCAGTGGCTCGGTGATCATGCACCAGGGCCACAGGCGGACCAGGCAGGTCGCGGCGTCGTCGGCTATGCGCTCCTTGGCGGCGGCACACTCCAGCATGGCGCAAGTGCTCAATGTGAGAACCCAGCTAGTCAATAATCTCACCTCTAGGGCATTCATTAGTGAAGGTAACCAGCAAGCGCATGACGGTGTCCCTCAGTGGCTCGGTGATCATGCACCAGGGCCACAGGCGGACCAGGCAGGTCGCGGCGTCGTCGGCTATGCGCTCCTTGGCGGCGGCACACTCCAGCATGGCGCAAGTGCTCAATGTGAGAACCCAGCTAGTCAATAATCTCACCTCTAGGGCATTCATTAGTGAAGGTAACCAGCAAGCGCATGACGGTGTCCCTCAGTGGCTCGGTGATCATGCACCAGGGCCACAGGCGGACCAGGCAGGTCGCGGCGTCGTCGGCTATGCGCTCCTTGGCGGCGGCACACTCCAGCATGGCGCAAGTGCTCAATGTGAGAACCCAGCTAGTCAATAATCTCACCTCTAGGGCATTCATTAGTGAAGGTAACCAGCAAGCGCATGACGGTGTCCCTCAGTGGCTCGGTGATCATGCACCAGGGCCACAGGCGGACCAGGCAGGTCGCGGCGTCGTCGGCTATGCGCTCCTTGGCGGCGGCACACTCCAGCATGGCGCAAGTGCTCAATGTGAGAACCCAGCTAGTCAATAATCTCACCTCTAGGGCATTCATTAGTGAAGGTAACCAGCAAGCGCATGACGGTGTCCCTCAGTGGCTCGGTGATCATGCACCAGGGCCACAGGCGGACCAGGCAGGTCGCGGCGTCGTCGGCTATGCGCTCCTTGGCGGCGGCACACTCCAGCATGGCGCAAGTGCTCAATGTGAGAATCCAGTTCAATGTGTTAAGTGTCGGTTCCTAACGAAAAAATAGATTTTTAGCTGATTATGTAGAGAAGGAAAGCAAGTAGACGGTAAAAAAATCCAGAAAATGTGCAAAATGAAGTATTGAAAGTTTTTTATCGATTTCACATCTCACCAGATGATTTTCTATAACTTCGTAGCTTCAAATGACTATCAAAGACGAGGATACACATATAAATTCGTATACGTCTTAGACAATATGTCGACATTGTATAATCTTAGTAGAAACAAAGAAACAAATAGATTTGTATACGTCTTAGATATTATGTCGACTATCTTTAAAATAAGCTATTTAAAATAGCTGTTTTGAACCTACGCCATATGGGCCTATAACTTCATTCATGCTCACGTCACAATATGGCGCTGGTTCACAATCAAACTATTTGCAATATAACATTCCTCGCGATTCTTTGGTAAAAAATAACATTGATGAGATCACAGAAGAACGAAGATAACATGTTATTCCTTGGTCTATGGATGAGATGATGATGAGAGAGACATCGTTTTAGCCGACGGACGTCCACTGCTGGACAAAGGTGTAGCTGCCTGTAACAATACCTACGGCACTACATACTTCAGCAACTGTCATCGCGTCATGGAGAACACCTCACGTCCACACCGTACGCCGATAACCTGCGACTGTCGCTTGGAGCTGCCGCCGCGCGCTATTTACGTGGGGCATATTTATATGACCTCGCCCCGCGCGCGCAGACGCCGCGCGCCGTGCTCCATGACGTCACATCATGCGCAGGCGATGTTCCTCCCGCAGACCTCACCGCGACGCACGCTATTGGTCGACTCCAAACATTACTCGTTACCATACTTGTTAATTTGTTGTTAATTTATTAAATAAGATAGACTAAGATTGTTACATTAATATCGCATATCGCATATCGCATAAATATTATACAATTCAATACCTTCTGACCGCGACTTTCATTCATACCAAACTCCAGCTAAAGTCGGCTAAAGTGGTGACCCGCGACGAACACACTAAGAACAAAGCCAGTATTCAGGAAAACTCATACTGAAAATGGATCAAGACAAGCAACCTTCAGCTCAAGCAAGTTTACCCGGTCAAGCTGAGATCGCTGCGATAGCCCTTTCGCTGCGTGTTCCACCGTTCTGGAGAGATAAATCCCGACTTTGGTTCATGAGTTTCGAGGCAGCAACGGCCGAACTCAAGAAAGGCCAAGAGCAGTTAGCACAGATGGTCATCGCGCAACTCGAGAAGCAGGACATTGAGCAAGTTTCCGACATCCTGTGTAACCCACCGCCGAACGATTTGTACAACGCTCTGAAGAATCAGCTCATTTCTGTTTACGAAGAATCCGACAGTCGCCAGCTGAAAAAACTTCTGTCAGAAATCGAACTCGGAGATCAAAAGCCTACGCAACTTCTGCGCCGAATGAAATTTCTCGCCGGAGACAAGGTTCCGGAGTCAACACTACGGCTGCTGTGGACAAATCACCTCCCGCCAAACGTCCAATCTGTACTGGCTGTCAGCGATTCGTTCACCAGCAAGACTACTCTCGACGAACTAGCACTGATTGCAGACAAGATGCTGGAATCAAACCCCACATCGCAAATATCCGTTGTCGAAGCTGCAACATCAAGCACGCCGAGCACCGACATGCAATTCCTCATAAAAGAAATCGGCAGAATGTCACTCGAAATCGCCGCACTCAAGACGGCTCACTGCAATCATGGCACTAGAAGACCACCCTTTCGGAGAAATCGTTCCGCCTACCGTGGTCACTCTAGAAGCAGGTCACGAAGTTTAACGCCTCCACCCTACTGCTATTATCATCGGAAATTCGGCTCCGCGGCAAGACATTGTACTACTCCGTGTACATACAAGAATGAAGGTCAAAAATCGGAAAACTAAATGCTGCGCTGGATGCAGCGGGTTCCGGCGTAACAGAACGTTCATACCGCTTATTTGTCACGGACAAGAAGACGCAGACTACCTTTCTCGTGGACACGGGCGCGAACATTTCAGTAGTCCCGCCACAAAAAGGCCAAACAGCCACGCCGCTCAACTTCCAACTGTACGCCGCAAACAACACCGTAATCCCAACATATGGAGAGAAGACGATGGAACTCGATCTTAATCTACGACGACCTTTCAAGTGGAGTTTCATCATCGCGAAAGTCAGCAAACCAATAATCGGGGCTGATTTTCTCGAACACCACCAACTCATCGTCGACATCAAGAATAGAAGGCTTATCGACGGCAAAACCAACTTAACATCGCAATCGTTCGTCCGTGCAACCAACGTTCCTACTATCAGAAGCATAGATGTTCAGCAGTCTTATCACAACATCCTAGCCGAGTATCCCGGAGTAACAAGACTAACTTCTATGAATCTCACGCCGAAGAACAACGTCGAACACTTCATCGAAACAACCGGCCCACCTCTTCACTGCCGTGCACGACCAATACCACCCCATCGCTACGAGCACGTTCGGAAAGAATTCCAAAACATGATGGAACAAGGATTATGTCGTCCAAGTAAAAGCCCTTGGTCATCGCCACTCCACATCGTTCCAAAGAAGAACGGCGAACTTCGCGTCTGCGGAGACTACAGAAGACTGAACAACATCACGATACCCGATCGCTACCCTATTCCGCGAATCAAGGACTTCACATATCAACTCGCAGACAAAACAATATTCTCAACGATCGATCTCAACAGAGCTTACCAGCAAATCAAAGTCCGTGAAGAAGACATTCAGAAAACGGCGATAATAACTCCAATGGGACTCTTCGAATTTCCAAGAATGACACCAGGTCTACGGAATGCAGGTCAAACATTCCAACGGTTCATTCACGAAGTTCTACAAGGTCTCGATTTTGTCTACGCATTCATAGACGATCTCCTAGTCGCAAGTCCAGACAAAGCAACGCACGAAAAACATCTTCGAACTGTACTACGAAGACTCGAAGACAACGGCATCACTATAAATCCGTCAAAATGTATTTTCGGCCAGCCAGAAGTCAAATTCCTTGGATACACTGTAAGCCAAGACGGCATCAAACCGCCTGCCGAAAAAGTCACAGCAATTACCAACTATCCGAAACCGAAAACCATCGAAGAACTCAGGCGCTTTCTCGGAATGATCAATTTCTATCGAGAACATATCGCAAAGGCCGCCGAAATACAAGCTCCTTTGCACGCCTATCTTCACAACTCGAAGAAAAGAGACCGCACTTCTATACAATGGACAGACGAAGCCACGAAGTCATTCGAAGCATGTAAAAATGCGATTCAGAACGCAACTTTACTCGCTCACCCATCTCACGACGCTCAACTAGCTCTATTCACCGACGCCTCAGAATTGTCGGCAGGAAGCGCAATTCAACAATACGTCAACGGAAATTGGCAACCACTTGGCTATTTCTCAAAGAAATTCTCAGACGTACAGCGAAGAAAAAGTACATTCGACAGAGAACTCACGTCGATTTACCTGTCAGTCAAGCACTTCAGAAAGATATTCGAGGGAAGAAACCTCATTATCTTCACCGATCACAAACCGCTTACCTACGTACTTCAGAAACCACCTTCACCGTCTGAAACACCGCAACGGGCAAGACAACTTCTATTCATCAGCGAATTCACGACTGACATCCGTCATATCAGCGGAAAAGACAATGTCGTAGCCGATGCACTGAGTCGCATACCTATCGAAAGCATATCAGTGCCATCGACACTCGACTACAACAAAATTGCTCAAGCTCAAGAAAGAGACAGAGACAGCATTGAACAACTCATGAAAAATAATTCAAACATCCAACTGAAGAAAATCGCTATACCTAATACCCAAACTACGATATACTGCGAAACTTCAACATCATTTGCTCGACCTTACATCCCTGCAGAGTATCAACGAGCCGCTTTCGACGCCGTACATAACATCAGCCATCCCGGAATACGAACTACGCACAAACTCGTCACACAAAAGTTTTTCTGGCCTTCGATGAACATCGATGTCAGAACATGGGCGAAAAACTGCATACAATGTCAACGCTGCAAAGTACAACGGCACACATCGAGCAGTCTTTCGGCATTCCCACCCAGCGAAAGATTCCGGCATGTCCACATCGACATCGTCGGAAAACTACCAACGTCACCCGAAGGACATAATTATCTCGTCACGATGATCGACAGAGCAACGAGATGGCCTGAAGCTATACCTACCGACAACATCACAGCTGAGTCAGTAGCGAAGATTTTCTACGAGTCTTGGGTAACACGATTCGGTTCCCCAACTTTCGTCACAACCGATCAGGGGAGAAACCTGGACTCACGTCTGTTTGCCAAGCTACTCAACGCCATGGGATCGCAGAAAATACGTACGACTCCCTACCATCCTCAGTCGAACGGTTTACTTGAACGCTGGCACCGCAATTTGAAGACGTCTCTGAAAACTCGCCTTTCAACCAATACGAAGTGGATAGACGAGCTACCTACTGTCCTGATGGGCTTACGCGCTGCAGTGCGTTCCGACACAGGCGTCAGCGCTGCCGAACTCACATACGGACAGAACCTACGGCTACCGTGTGATTTCTTCACAACAACATCGACAGAACAGAATTACGACTACGACTACGTTGATAAGCTACGAGAAAACATCAATTCCGTCACACCCAGCCAGATATCACCACACGGGAACAACAGGCCTATTTTCGTCCCTCAAGATCTACAAACCTGTGAGCAAGTTTTCGTACGAAATGACAGCGTGAAGAAACCACTTCAACCAACGTATGAAGGACCGTATCGAGTGTTAGAACGAGATAGCAAGACTTTCAAACTACAGCTGCCAGAGAGACGCTCGGCAGTTATTTCGATCGACCGATTGAAGCCTGCCTACACGCTCAACGAGGACATCTCGAATAATGTACCACAACCTACATCGAGCAAAACACCAGCTGCACCCACTTCTAAGAAAAAGCAAGACGCTAACCAAGTACCGCAAGCCGACCAACCTAAATCAATTTTGAAAACAACTCGATCTGGTCGCATAAGAAAACTGCCGGTACGTTTTCACTAAGGAGGGTGTCATGTAGCTGCCTGTAACAATACCTACGGCACTACATACTTCAGCAACTGTCATCGCGTCATGGAGAACACCTCACGTCCACACCGTACGCCGATAACCTGCGACTGTCGCTTGGAGCTGCCGCCGCGCGCTATTTACGTGGGGCATATTTATATGACCTCGCCCCGCGCGCGCAGACGCCGCGCGCCGTGCTCCATGACGTCACATCATGCGCAGGCGATGTTCCTCCCGCAGACCTCACCGCGACGCACGCTATTGGTCGACTCCAAACATTACTCGTTACCATACTTGTTAATTTGTTGTTAATTTATTAAATAAGATAGACTAAGATTGTTACATTAATATCGCATATCGCATATCGCATAAATATTATACAATTCAATACCTTCTGACCGCGACTTTCATTCATACCAAACTCCAGCTAAAGTCGGCTAAAGTGCAGCTACAAAGGCCTCTTGCAATGATTTCCAACCGACAAGGTTTTGCGCTTCTTGTATCCAGCGACTTCCCGCGAACCTCTTAATGTCGTCAGTCCATCTGGTCGGAGGTCTGCCAACGGGGTCGCCATTCCAGGCACTTTGGGTCACGAACGTCCGTCGTTTCTAGTATCCCGCCCATTGCCATTTCAGCTTCGCGATACCAGATGATGAGAGGGTAAATGGAGAAAAGTATGGGAAGCCAAAAAAGCTCACATTGTCCGCGTTCCTAATGACGTCAGCAGTTTTGCCCTGCAGCGACAGCGCGTCCCGCAGCGCTTGCAGGCCGTGCAGCAGCGCGCCCGTGAAGTGCCGGTGCACGCAGTACGCACGCGCGCGCGCGCTCGCCGACAGCACGGAGGCGAGGCACGCGCACACCAGCGTCCATCTCTCGTCTGAAAATGGAATTTTTTCAACATTTATCTCACGGCTGAATGGCTTTTTTTATTCAATATAGGCTTGACCACAATCTCACCCGATTGAAAGTGACGATGGAGCGCTTATCCAGAAGATGTCAATTCACTCATTTTTAAAGATTACCCAGTAAGATGCGGGAAACACAGATTTCAGGAGAGCATTGGAAACCTTAGCCCTGCGTACTTAAAATGAAGCGAACGCTTTGTGCGTACCGTATAGCGACGACATAGGGATAAAAGCACGCTCTACGTTTGTCCAATGCGAATTGAAAGGCCATAAGTTTTAACCATTATATCCCGTACACAGCGGGATGTCACTGGCTTCAGACACTGTAAAATAGATGTTTTTAGAGATTATTTCAGGGAATAAAAACGTAATCCCCCGATGTCATCCTCTGATGGGGAGGAAAATGATTGCTAAAGCATGGACAAAGGAGGCAATGGAGTGTATTCTCGTTAGACATTTCACGTAGACATCCCCTCAGAACTAATCAAAGTTAGAACTTAGAAAGCTTAGTTTTTGACATAAGCTGGTGGGATGAGTTTTGTCTTTGGTATTGTCAAGACCATAACCAAACTTGTATACTAAATTTGAGCTCATTTGGTTGAAGATATCTGCTTCAAACCTTAGTTGCAAGATTAAACACAAACAAACATACTTAGAAAATTGAATAAATAAAAGCATGTAAAAAAATTGGTTGCCTGTAAAGTCGGTTTACTGACGATAGTTGAACGTGACAACGTCTTCTTTGTCGCTCGTTCCACGCTCGCGAGGTAACGCCGGTAACGCCGGATGAGTCATGTTTTTTCGTGCGTGCAACCGGCTCTATCGATTTATAAGACGTTGTCACGTCAAAAAAAGGAGTTTGTAGGCACCTTGACTAGAAAGACACTTCCTGTTTTCCATACAGTTTTGGTACACATACATCAGCTGTTTACAAATCTCTTCAATTAAATACTCGGGTTGGCAATCAGGCCTTGCATCCCCGACATGTTTTTCTGTTTGTCGGTCCGTGAGTGGCGACTTCAAGTTGTTCAGGAAGTCTATACAAGATTCTTCTTTCGCTTGATCCTTGTTTCTCTTGTGTGATACAGATCGCGCCAGTTGCGTCAGGCAGTGCATTGCTGCTTCTTGTAAGTCTGCAAATAAAAATAAAGTCAAACCTGGTTAAGGAATAAGGGTTAGACCGCCATATTTAACTAAAACGTTTCGGTTAAAGTTAAGTTAAGCAACCGCACCTAATACAGGTTTCTCACTAACCTGGGTTTCAGAGTTAGGAGGGCAAAATGACGAGACCTGGCAAATACTCTCATTAATAGTTTTCTCGCTTATCCAGTTTTCACTTACTCAGGTTCTATTGTAGATTAGATTTAGCAAATAAAATGTTGTGGCAGGTGGTCCCAGATGGCTTATTCGACTATAACTATAGACGTGAGAATTTGGACGATTTACCTGGCACAATTGGCGTGCTATCAGATTAGAGTGAGAGTCGCGGATTCGATTCCCGGAACGAGCCGCTTATCAATTTTATAATTTCTAAATTTGATCAGGTCTGGTCTGGAAAGTAATACTAGCGAATATTATTCAAGATAATTTGACAAGAAAGCAAGAGAAATGAGTATTTATTCCCATTACCTTGATGCTCACTCCGTAGGGCGTACAGCAGTAAATCTAAAAGTGTCGATTGCCTTTTGAGCTCCCACCACACAACATCGCTGGTCGCTCTTTCCGGCAGCAGCGAAGCGAGCAAGTACAGAGCCTGCGTTACCGACGACAGCCACTCTAGCTCATGATCCTCTGAAACACAAACACAACGGTTGAAATTTAAACACCCGTGATCAAACAAGTTCATAATATGAGTACTCTCAGCCCTCTACTGGACAATATCTTCGTTTGTGTCTATGTAAGCAAGTGAATCTGATTGACTATCAAGAAATGACAGTTATCGATACATGCAATATATTTTTATTATTTTAAGTTTGCTGTATTTTTTTAGCACAATAAAGCACGAAATCAACTGGGACCTATCTCCGTGACTTAAGATAAAGATAGTTCAATCCACGAATCTTTAATATCACTTTATGTCTCATGCGATTCTGCAGGAGTAAGCAGTATAGCAATATTGTTTGAAGCGGTGGTTAAAGATTGGGGCCCGTCTTCGTGGATTGAACTAACTTTAGAAGTTTTGACGAACGCTGTAATGTATGGGAGGAGTTATGATGATAAAGAGACAGAAAACAAAGATATGTACTGCTTTATAAATCACAATCTTTCCAAATTCAAGTTCAGATTAGTTCGTTATATCACGTATACAGATAGCTAAGGTTATCGTAACGCTATCTTATATTTATAGTGCTTGATGTCGGAACGTCACTTTTAGATGTTTTGATGAAAATAAATAAAACGATGTTACATTGAATAGAATCATTCGCGATATCATCCTCAGCGAAATATTCTCTAATATCGATTGTCAGAGGTTGGCTAGGGACTAATGAGCAAATTAGCAGGCCCCGAAAAACAGCGCAAAAAAATGTCGCCAGTGTACTGGTGTCAAAAATGTTCAACCAAAGAAACACCAAAAAAACACCAAAGGCCTCATTAGTAAGCCGACCGCGGTATTGTTTATGGTCCGCAGTCCGTCAGTGATCACTATAGGTACTTGTTATTGGTCCGCAAACACGTTAACATTTTATTAATAAGCATTTAGCAATATGTACGTAAATGACCTAGAATCTAGATTAAGTAATATTGTTTTTGTATGCTTGATAACAAATAAATTTTCTTTCTTTCTTTTCTTTCCTTTAGCTGGAAATTCGACAGATGGCGAAACTTTTTTCTTGTATGAAGGTTTAGATAAAATGTTCAGATGGGCTCATCCTTAGGTTCATATCGGCGGTGGTCAAAAAATAAAACTCTTGCATTCGTACATACCGTTATCAACGAGCGTCATGGTACAAAGAAGACTGTAGAGACAATCCTTCGTCCCCGCCAGCGATGCGCGTACGCACTTCAAGGAAGCGGCCGCAGCGAGAGCGCGGCACGAGCTGGCCCGCAACCGATACACTTCTGGCATCGGACCTCGCGACAAGCATGTGCACCTACACAACATACCGTTACGAAATAAATGAACAAAAAATTAAAAAACACGACTGCCCTGGTTTTTTTTTTTTAAATATAGCTAACTCTGAATGATGTAAGAATTCTATCAATACCCCATATTATGTCCAAATCTCTTAAGTCGTCCAGAAGTTATCGTGGAATAAAGAAGCTCACATACATACATGAACCCTAAAAACATTACACTCCTTTTTTTGGGCAGTCGTGAAATAAAAATTAGTCGGACTCGCGCCGAGGGTTCCATACGACAAATAACAAACCGAAAACTTACTTTTTTTAGAGGTAAATTGTTAACTTCAACAATATACGAACTATAGAGAGTGGATTTTATTTTTAATTAATTTCTATTTATCGTAATTATTTCAGATTTTAAGAATGGTAAACATCGGAGATTAGGGGTGGGGGCGTATATTTTTCGATATTTTGCTCTAATAAATAATAATCTAATAAATTTAGAACTATCAAATATAACAATAATTAAAAATCTGTTTTAGAATAAACAAGTAACGCCGTACGATACGATATCGTTTGTCTCATAAAATGTTATTAAGTACGTCAGTAAAGAGCAGACTGTGCAAAACATTACAATGGGAAATAAAAGTTATTGATTTCTCGAAAGTGACTTATACCAATTACCACTTAAGAACTCGTGGTAATCTCTATCTATATTGTTAAATTACCACACAACTCCTGGAAACTTATTACATTTATGGTCCACTACGCGTTTTATTGTTTGTGTCACTAACCAAACATTTTTAGGGTTCCGTACCAAAATGGTAAAATGGAACCCTTATGGTGCGACTTTCTCCGTCTGTCTGTCCGTCTGTCTGTCTGTCTGTCTGTCCGTCACACTCGATTATTTCAGTAACTACCGGAGCTATCGATATGAAATTTGGAATAGTTGTGTATATTAGTGGCCCAATGACACTGGAATAAAAAAAAATGGAAATTATTTTTGTTCTTATTTAAAAAGGGGGAAAATCGGAGGGTTGAAATTTAAAAGTGAGATAACTGTACTGTGTGGGGTATCATATGAAAGGGTTTACTTTGTACATTCCAAAACCGATTTTTAATTATTTTTAGTCATGATAGTTTTTGATTTATCGGGGAAAATGTCTAAAAAAATACCGTTCCCCCCCCCTTATCTCCGGAGTTTACCAATAGAAAAATCTCAAATAATTATGGTCAATAGGAATTTACGTATATTTTACAGGAAAACTATAGCCAATGCTCTAACTAGCATAGTTTTTTTGATATTAACAATAAACCTCTAAAAACAAAGTTAGTTTTGCGGTTAATAAACAAAGGTAATTATTACTGTTTTACATCTTTGGTCGTTACAGTTTTGGTCGTGTTACATCTACATTAGTATGCCTGATTGTTTTGCTTCAGTACTTCTTGAGTACGGAACCCTCGGTGCGCGAGTCCGACTCGCACTTGGCCGGTTTTTTTCTTTATATAAAAGAAAAATGTGACTGAATGACTGATCTATCAACACCCTCAACCCGAACCTTCAGGTCGGATCGGACTGTTTGACATGCAGAATGCAGATGGCTGTTATGACGTAGGCATTCGCTATAAAAGGATTTTTCGATATTAATTCACCATTATGGTCCTAGGTCTGATAGACATTCAAAAAGAGTAATAAACTTTCAATTGAAAATTTCTGATAGACATTTTCAAGGTTCTCGTAACTTTATGAAAATATTATTTTAGTTTAGGGCATACATGGATGATATATAAATTGATATCGGCCTGAGTTTTTGATAACTAAGGCAGATGTCGAATTATATAACCATTATTACTGCAAATAATAAAAAATAGGCGTAACACGTAAACAGAGCAAGAACAAGGGGAATAGTGTAATAAATGTCAAGTCGCCCTTTAGTTAAATAATAAAAGTTAGATATTCTCATTAAATTCGCTGATGATATAGAACTAATTATAATGCACGATAACTCCGTATCAACCACATGTTCTTTTATAACAAAGACATAAAGGCATTATCACTATGTGTAATTACTAATTACAATAACATTACACCTCAATCCAGTCAAACCACTATACGTCGAATGAGTAATGCCAATTTATCTGTAGGTATTAAAACATGTACAAGAAGTTTATTCGAGAGTTTTATTGTGTATTGAGCTAATATACCTAATAGCGGGCGCTTACTCATTTCAGGGTGTCATGCAGATCAAATCATTAGCATGCAATTCCGGTATACAATAATATCGACGCAAGTAAGGATGATCTTCGAAATTGTTTTACAGAAGTGTTTTAATAAATTATTTATTAAAGTGGTACGTTCTAAATGGCGTTGGGATAGTCAATCATTTAATCATAATTAAATCTTTATTTCACTAAACACATTATCATTATTTTAGAAACTGATTTTCAGCGCACTTTATCAACTCAAAAAAATTATAACTAACGAACAGCATTCATTGATTTTAAGAAGAAAGATATTTATCTATGTCTTTTATAGCAAAGACTGAAGTGACGGTCACGGTGCACCTACTGTTATTGTGTAAGATACACTGCGTGCCTAGACTTTACAATACAAATTACCACAACTTCCCTCTCTTACTCTTTAAACCGAATTGCTTTGCAATTACTGATTTGGCTTAGAATATCGTACAGTGACACCCATCGGAACTTAGAAACTCTGCAAAAAAATTCTATGGGCACCTAGTTACGAAGGTCCTACTGCCTACACGCCCTGTGGGTCTGAACGGAGAAAAGCCCACAACGGACTCAGCTAAGTAAAGCTCTTAGAGTGATAAAGATCTTAGAGTGATTTTAATTTTTACCTGAACAACATTCGGAAGAGGCCTCGTTCATTCCACGCCTGAATTGGTGCACTTTTAAACGAACTTATGTTATGCAGGGCATCGGCGACCGCCGCGATCAGCGCTGCAGTTGGTGGTGGCTTGCGGAACTGTGTTGTTGGCGACAAATTCACTTCACCACTCTTATGCGCTCGAACCTCAAGCTCTGATCGACGCTCCAACACCGACAGAGGTACATTTGGCTCTACAAGAAAATAGAGGGTACGGTGATCAAGTGAAAGAACTTCCACATCAAAATATAGCCGGTAAATAATTTTATCCCCTGCCAGACGATATCATTGAGGGATATATTTTTAGGGTACCGTACACGAAGGGTGAAAAAGGAACCCTATAACGGAGACTTCACTGTCCGTCCGTCCGTCCGTCTGTCACCAGGCTGTATCTCTTGAAACGTGATAGCTACAGACTTGAAATTTTAAGGTAAGTAAAAGGAAGACGCTTCAAATGTTCACAGATTATTAATTATATATTTACTTTAAAGATAAATAGTTAAAATAAAATAAGAAAAATATTTAACATACAACAAACGTGACTTTTTTGCTTGTTTTGCTCGATATTGATAACGGTCAAAGGCAGACGCTTCAAATATTCACGCAGCTTACATTATTCATCTAACTCGCCTTTGATTGTCTGCGATATAGTTTGTTTTCCGGCAGATAAATATCGCCCCGCGGAAAATCTCTGCAATACTCACCTATGTAATTGTTGCACTCTGTTGTATCATTGCAGAAGTCAATCAAAATGTGCAAGCACTCTTCCACGAAACTGCCGTCATCCAGCGCTTGAAGAATTTCACGTTCGAAAACCTTTAAACAATTAAGCTTAGTTAGAGCCAGTTATTTCTAAAATACGGTCTATCACATACGGACATTTCAATTATTTTGATTGACTGTCTACAACTTTATTGAAAGCATTATGGAGAACTTTCAAGCATCCAGGTTCCCTTACAATAATTTGCCTTCACCGTCAAGAAAGTGATATTTACGTGAGTCCATTTTCAAGGAATTTAAATAACTTTCATCGCTTGTGCAAGTGCAAATCTCCAAGTTATTTGGCCGCATCAAAAAGGAGAATTCAAGATACCATCGAATGCCTGATGATTCAAGGGCGACTAGAAGGCGCACGTCCAAGTGGACAGTCCCTACAAGATGGACTGATATCAGCAGGCTGCTACCAGTTTTTCCCTCATTGAGTGCATTCGCAATGCTACTAATAGCCCTGGAGGATGATTGCAAAAGCCGCAGTACTCATAACGACGACCACTCTGCCAAGAGTTGAAAGACTGAAAAACACCATACACAAGCCAGATGTGCGAAATTGTTGGCAGAGAGAAAACAGAGTTAATCCTTAGCCCTGAATAACTTGAATAACTACTACCATCTCGAATATGGCACTTCGAAATCTAACCATTCATCATCATCAACGGCGCTACAGCTCTTTGTGGGCGGGGGCCTGCTCCAAAAGATTCCTCTAATCGGTCTCTGTCCATCGCTTTAGTTTCCCATTTTTTTGACGTGACAACGTCTTATAATTCGATAGAGCCGGTTGCACGCACGAAAAAACATGACTCATCCGGCGTTACCGGCGTTACCTCGCTCATGCGGCGTTACCTCGTGAGCGCGGAACGAGCGACAAAGAAGACGTTGTCACGTTCAACTATCGTCAGTAAACCGACTTTACAGACAACCAATTTTTTTATTCCTACGGCTTTTACATCCTGCTTCACTCCGTCCAGCCAACGAAGCCGACCAACATTTCTACGGCCGTCTGGGTGTGAGATCAGTAGTTTTATAAACGGCTGATAAAAACGGCACGAGCGGCTGATAACTGTTCTGTCTGAACCCCTCAAACAATCTAACCACTAGTTTTTCACTAATTAGGTTAGACTAGCCGTAATATTGGCACGTTATTCCCATGCGACCATGTATCAGTATGGTCAATTTATAAGGATAAATTGTAAACATAAAATGGAAAATAGAGCAAAGATACGGAACACGCATTCTGTGATTTAATGCATGACACCTAAAAACGGTTAGAAAATGTTTAAGCAATAACATATTTAGAACTGAAACTATTAAAGTACGTGGATTAATTTCATATGGGTACTACTATCTATCTCTACTTCGTATTTCATCATTGATCTCTACAGATAGACGCAACCTTAGTAAACTTGATACTCATATGTTTAACAGATTTAAGATAAGTTTAGGGAAGCATACGAAGGAAGGAACCAAAAGCTAAGTCAATTTGATAAAACCCAAAATTTAATTCACTTAAAGTTCATTCACAACGCCAACGTAGGTATATGTTTGACTCTATTTTATTGTGTAAGATCTATGCTAGTACTAAGTGAATAAATCAGATTATTCATAACGGGTCTTAACATATTTTGTAGGTACTGATAAGCAGTAAGAGTATTTCTGATAAACTCCAGTGTATGCTATCCTATAGTCAATGGCTTTATGTTTTGCACAGATAGGTGCGTCTACCGTCGTACCTAATATCTATTTAGTTATCAAAGGTCGATCGTTCAAGTCATGTAGGTACCTACTCATGTGCAAACTATCTAATATTGTGTTAACCTCAGATTTTAAATTATTTGAGGTTAATAATGTTTTGGCTTCAACATAAAATAATATGGTGTTGTTTTCTAAAAAAGATAACAGTTTATACAAAAAAGGTATAATTGTCATTCTGTTTTTGTAGATCACCTTCTTAGCAAAAGCAACCCAACTATGGATTGTATGGAGGCCAGTGTATTAAATTCTATAATTTTGCTGACCTTCTAGTTCTTATTATGATCGCGGAAAATGGACATAACAATTAACATTTTATTCTTTCAAAATCGACCGTTTAAAATTCTTGTTGAACGTGTAAATTAAAACTCGATATCGTATAAACACATATGCAGTATGCACGTCATCATACATTATTATAACACTAGCGGTCGCCCGCGACTCCGCCAGCGTGAATTTCGATTTTTCACAAATCCGACGGTAGCGGTGGATAAAATGTAGCTTATTGTGCTAAAGTTATAGGGCAAACAAACAAGTTATACTTCTTAGTAAAATCAGAATGACACGAAATGTGCATCGAAAAGAAAGTAACGTTTTGTATACAAAATTAAATTCCGGATATGAAAAATAAATTGAAAGAAAGAAAGAAAAAAAACTTTATTTCGCAGAAAATTATGCCACATGTAACAAAACAATACACCTTACGTACTAAAACGATGCCTGAAGATTCCCCCACTCGGGCAACAAATACCAATAATTGCCCAAGTGACGGAAGCACCAGACACCGCATGTGGCACAACCCGGAAAAAGGCCCCAACTCAGCATGGTGCTGTGTGCCCCATATACCTAAGCATGGGAGCACACAGCGCTGATTTTCAGTCGGAGCCTTGGACTGGGTGAAAAAAATAAAAAAAAGGAATTGCTAGTGTCTATGTTTCTAAAAAACACTATACCTACTATGTAGGTTATTTCGGTTTTGGTTCATGAGAAAAGCACCTTTGGTCATTCTCGTTTGGAGTAACAAGACCCAGCGGTTTGGGCTACACGTTGATATGTCAGTCAGTCACCAACCAGTCAGTTCCTTTATTTATTGCTTTGGTGGGGAAAAAACATGTTTCCTACCTTCCTTAGCTGCCCTTTTTACTTCATTCAATTGGAAGATAGGATAATCTAAACAAACACAAAGATTGTCGTATAAAGATTACCTAATATCTTTAGTCTTTGCAGTGTCCACTATTGTTAAGCAAATGTTTGATTATTGTATTGCAGATTGTTCATAATATTTACTTAGTCATTATACTCGCCAAGTAGGTAAATATGAAAGAGGAAAACCAAAACTGAAACAAGTATAAAACTCGAGTAAATAATTCATGTTTTTATTTTCTTTCTACAATTGTAATGGTAACAATATCGATATCGGAAAAGTAATTAAAGCTTACATAATATACCAAAACCTATACGAAATTAATATTTTATGTACAAAGCAATGAATATACAGTGTTTTTTAGCTGAGACAGTATAGGACTGTTTTAAACCATGTCATTGCAAAAGACTGGTCCCAAAAGATGGTACCTCATAATATCCTTATTAAAAAAAGATTCCGATTAAGTACTTATCTAAGAAACAAAATTGTAAACATACATTTTCAGTTCCATATTTTATTTTAATCAAAATATTTTACTAGAATGTATCCTAACTGAACTTAATTATTAAAAAATAAATAGGCACTCCCATTTTATCAACTTACATAAAGGTAATATTAATTATTTATTAATCAAAATTCCTTAACATTTATCGTATTATATTTCTATGAGAATCGTCAACAAAACGCACACGTACCTAATCGATAACCGTAGATAAATAAAACCTATTCATAATTTTGAATCGGACAACTATGAATTGATTGAATCGTAAACAAAACCAATTATTTCAGAAATGCGAGATAAGATAGCAAAAATATCACATATTACAAAAAGTTCTCTTCCAATACTGAAATATAGTACAGATAATTCAATCCACAAAGACGCGCCCCACTCTGTCAAAGTCGCTTATGTTTCATTCGTTTCGTATGGAGTTGGACAGAGTGGGGCGCGTCGTCGTGGATTGAAATATCTATAAAGCGTAGACGTTGTACTACCGTATACAATACAAACACAGCTAGCTACAAATACAATACAAATACAGTATAGTAATACGAACACAGGAGATATAAATAATAACATTAAATAGACGTAGTAGTGTCAAACTGTCAATGGGATCACCAATAGGATAAGTTGCATAGAACATTATCATTTAAAGACGCCTAAATCTAAGCCAGATGCCCCCTTTGTTTTTAAGCATCACGCTTCTCGGGTCGTACTGAATGGTCGCAGTGGTCCTAGCGCACGGTTCCACGACGAAATTGTCAAGTATGGTCGCCAAACCGGCCATGACCATTAGCTGGGCGTAGCGGGCTCCTGAAAAACGAGACATTCAAACAATCACTAAGAGGAATCTACGCTGAATCGAGTCTAAAACCTTCATGCAACTAGCAATATTCCGAAAATCAAGAACGCGCAATCATTAACTACTCGATAGTAAATATCAAATGATCAGTTAAAATAGTCAAAGTATTCATCAGGCAGTTGGTCATTGAACCCTTCTCTAACATTTTGTTATAACGATCTCGTATTTGTTAAACTGACTTATCCGTTGTTATAAAAAAAATTACATCGTTGCAAAATTAGGTCAGATAGCTTATCAATAAAATAACTGGCGCAAAAATAACGTATACTAATGGACGAGTTTTTAGGTATATTGCTAGTAGCGCGCAGATGTTTTAAATAATGTGCAACTGAATAACAAATGTGAACGTGTTAACAAAATGTATAGATTCCCACACATCTTTAAATTGTTTGAATAACATCGCCTTGGCTGATTCTTTTAACAAACAATACTGCGATGTAACTTGGATGTAACTGATACGATAATCAGAACTCATCAGGCATAGTAATTTACAAATATAAGAATGTGAGATGCACAAATGTGTAATATCTTGTGACAAAGCCTCGTATACAGATAAACAAAAAAACAAAATTAATTACCTGGGCAACTCCTCGGTCCATCCCCGAAAGCAAGAAAACCCTTCGGATTCAAATCTTCACTGAATCTGTCAGGATCAAATCTGTCTGGATTTGAGAAATATCTCGGGTCTGTTTGAATGCAGTGAATTGGTATGATAACCGCTTCTCGAGCTTTCAAGTTTAGTTCAGTTCCAGGTAGAGTGCAAGGCGCGGTACACAGCCGTGAGGTCATAGGCGTCGGTGGATGCAATCTCAGTGTCTCGACATACGTCTGAGCACATAAACGCATTGCACACACCGCTTCATAGTTTAAACCACTGTAACGTTCCAAACAATCTTTTATCTCCGTCCTCAGTCTGTTTTGCAGATCTACATCTTTCGCTAATTGATATAAACAGAATGATAAGGTGGTCGACGATGTTTCCAGCCCAGCCAACATAAAAATAAAGGAGTTCGAAGTTATCAATGCATCTGTCATAGGGAAGCCGTTTTCTGATTTTTGCACGTTCAACATGAGCTGCAGAAAATCACTTCGCTCCTTACCAGTTTCACGTCTCTCCGTCAGCACTTGATTGATAATATCCGTGAAAAACACTTCGACGTTCACCGAGTAAGATCTGAGATTCAAGAGCCTAAAGAGCCACGGACAAAATGCACGACAGTACCGTTTCAGTATCGTGGCTCGATCGGCTCTTAACATTTTTTGTGACATCGTCAAGAAGGGTGACTGCTCATTCTTTAACGAGCCTGGATCGACACCGAACGCACAGCTGCCTATAATGTCTGTTGTGAAGCGGCCCATCAGTTTCGGCACTTCGATATCTTCTTCGCATTCTTGAACGAGTACTGTTCTCAACGTTTTCGCACAATCCGCGATAAGAGGAAACATAGCTTTCATCTTTGCTGAGGAAAATGTCGGTGTAACAATTCGTCGCATATCATGCCATTCAGGCCCACTCATGTTAGCTAGATTCCGGAGAAGCGGCTCTCGCTTGGTGTCGGTCGCAACGGATATCCGATCACTGAAGTTGTTGAAATCCGTTGTCAACACCGCTTTAGCTATATCTACATCGATTAACAATAAAGCCGGTCTCCTCGCTTGGAAAATGCCTACATATTTCTCGTCTCGATATTTATCGTAAAAAAACTGAAGCGTTTTTGTATAACTCTGACGCATTGTCAGTGTAGCGCCAAAGTTGCCGAAAATCGGGCATGGCTCTCTATACGGCACCTTCCTATAATACCAGTACTTCCTTCCCTTCGTCGTATAGTGAAAAACTGTGAGTAAAAGCACTAAAGAAAGCAAAATCACTAATAACATAACAGTTACACACATTTTCACTCAGTTTCATAGACTTGTGACATCAATACTAAATTAAACCACGTTTTGGAACGGCTGAACTTAATTTGATCAATTTTATTCGCGGCGCGGCGTTCGGTATTGTAAACAAAGCAGCACGCGTGCCGGTCGAGTTCATGCGGAGGGAGCGGCGCTAGCTGCGGTGACGGCCAGGAATCGAATGAACGTATCGCTAGAGCGTTCAGCGTCAAGATAAGCTCTACGCGTAGCCCCAAGGTCGTATATGTTGACGTACCAAGTCCGTGACTAGCATTTACCCGCATGCCCACTCTAAGGGCGTTTTTTCACTTTGATTGGTCCTATCCGCGTACGGTAACTTTAGATATTTCGCAAGCAATAAATCTATAGTCCCCTGTTGATACTCTGGTATACATAGCTAAAACTGTATGCATATAACTGTAAAAAGGCATGTTACATTTAACTGTAAATCTGAAAAATGTTGAGAAAAATACACAATCAGCTATAACGTAAAATTTTGGGCAACAAATCCTAACAGTTCAAAGTATACAACAATTTGTGTTCATTAATTGGGGAGGGAATTTTTAACATTACTTATTTAATATGCAGTTTAGTTATTAACATTAATCAGAGCAGTTTGGATTAAATCTCTTTTATCATCAGTACATCGAGTAGGTTAGGTAAGTCTACTTTATCCACCGAATGTAATACTGCAAATACACATTAAGGTTATTTATATTTCACACTCAACCGCAGTGTAGAAACGTTCTTATAACATCCATTGTATTCCAAAAGAAGAATAAGTAACAAGAAACAAAATAACGCATTCCATGTTCCAACGCTGGACAGTTATCGCGTTCGCGATGTTTATAATCTCTTAAACCGATTGTAGAGCTATTTTAATCGCAAACTCTACTATTGCAATTCCAAAAATGCGGTCAATCTAAATAGTGCTTATCTTTCTCACATGATTTATCCAAAAAATATCTAATATATTAAGCTATCCATCAATTTAAGATCCTAAATATTGCAGGCTGCTTTCATAAACTAAATATTATTTTAACAGGAAATATTGTTGTCAACTCTTTAAATTGAAAATTCTGTATTAGAATTTTAAACTATCATAGACGAATCTAAATAGTGTTTATCTTTTCCATAGGATTCCTTCGAAAATATATCTAGTATACTAGCTTCAAAAAATTGCACGCTTATTTTATTAACCAATATTTCGTGTCAATTATTTATAACTGGAAAATATTTGTAAACTCATTAAACTTAAGATTTTGTGTTAAATTTATAAACCATCACAGATGATACTTTAGAAATTGCTAAAATTCGAAAATGACTCAAATTACAGATTAAATAACCAAATACTAAAACCGGTATACATCCTTATCTATACGATATATTTTTATACCGTGTATACTGTATAACTGTATATGATGCTCGTAAGTGCTATTTGAAAACTAGTTAACCGGCAAAAATCGTCTGTTATCATATCCGAACAATGTAGGAAAAGTTATGTACCTACATAAAATTTGGTTCACAACACTAATGCGAAAATATAGTTTTCATAACCTCCTAAGTCCTACTCTATTGTGTTTCGCTATCAAAAACAAAGTTTATTAATATAACTGCGTGGGATTTTCCAATAACCCAAACTGAAATAGAGTCGTTGACTGATTTTTGATGTGGTAAAGGTTATATACCTAGTTAAAACACATAGGTTTCCTATGTTACGTAATAACGCCCACGCAAGAAGTTGATGGGCTAAATTCAGACAAAGAACCAGAATTTTACACAAAGAATTAAGGGGTCACGGCCCAAGTAGCAAAGCGAAATTCTAATTTTACTTTTTTAATTTCCGCAAATAGTAGGATAGTTGTATGTTTATGCATGTACAATGTACATGTTGAATGGAAGTAGGCGTTATTTTGCGGAAATCCATAATTAGCATCAATAATTATGGTACTTAAACAAAATCTTTTCAAGTAGCGGATTATAGCAAAACAAATTAATCTGTCCTGCATGTACATGTTTTTTATAAGGACTTTGCTTATAAATTCCCGTTCAACCCTTTTTGGTTCCCGAAAGTTATTTTCTGCATTTTCCCAGACTTGGAGCTATCGAGAACCAATATGAAGTCAATGATTATATTGTTGACCAAAGTTTGATGAAAACCATGTAGATGCATAATCGTTATGCTCGCCAAACTCATTAGCATAATCCTACGATGTATTAGTCCACCATTTGCGAAAAACTAAATAAAATTTGAATTTTATCGCGGCCGGATGATGCACATCCACCTTAATCGTATTGCGTAATCGCAGCCTACGTTAGACAATTTCACTAGCCGAGAGACCTTCAAAAAACTTGTTTAGTAAAAAACTTTGGTGTGGTTAGAAAAACGTTATAGAAAAACATTGGGTGAGATCTGCTGATGTCTGAGTTTAATAAAACGTGGAAAACATTAGGTACTTGAATGTTAATTCTAGGAGCTAATGGCCATTATAATAAATTATCAAGCAATCTGAATAAATTATTAAGCACTCTAGTTCAGTTACAATCTGAATTGCGTAGTTTCTGTTTAAATTTGTGGTGACATAATTATATTATTCCGTTTATTGAAGTATTATTATGTTTATTAGATACATTACAAATTATCTTATTGGGTTGAACGATGTAATAAATTCCACTGATGACATGCTTCACTTTTGTTTAGATATTTACATACATAGAATACATACATAGAATATTCACACGTTTCCGGAGAGCGTGCGAGCCATTTTTGAGGGGTGTTTAATCCAATCTGAATATTCGCAAGAAGATGTATTCAATCTTTGTAACATATAAAAAATAGCTAGCACGTAAGGTCTGGACTCTGCCCCTAGATTGTGTAAGTAAAACGTATTCATCGTAATCGTAATCAAATTCCCGCTGATTGGTTCGCTGATTTACGTCAGCCAATCGGGGGCAGAATTCGCTAACGATTACGTTTACGATTGAAAACGTTTTTCTTACGCAATCAGACCCCTGGTGTGAAGTAATTTCACTACTCCACACGATTTCTATTTTCTCGCCCAAAGAAAATATTTTAATGCGGCTACGATGTCTAACAGCCTAAAACATATATTTCAACATTTGGAGACGTTAATGACTAACGAAGATACCATAGATTTGCCGGCAAGTGGTGTTTAAGGAATGTAAGTTGATATAACTGTGCTTATGTATGTGTCATATTTTCAAAATCGGTATTATGAATCCTATAAATTTAAATTCATGGATCGCGGATGGGTGCTCTAACCACTGAGCTATACGAGCCATATCCTCTGCGATGATCACTATTATGAAGCTTTACAGTGATCTGAACCTACAGTAAATATTCCACATTGAGACGGCACAGAAGTGACTGTAGATGGAGTGTAAACTGCACCCCCTCAAAATGACCTGCGCTCTCTCGGGCTAACACGCGCTAATTCAATTCAAGTTACATTTTTATTACTCACGCACCCAAACCTAAATATAACTATCATCGCGAACCACGTAGGTGGTCCTCAATATTTGATGCACGTACAACTGCGGTTACTATAATTTATAGATCATTATAGCAAAACCTATTATAGTCGTACCAATAAACGTTGCTGTTTATTCTTGTCGTTACGGTACGAAGACAATTTGAAGTTTAAGGTGGTTTCACTATTCAAATTACGTTTTAGGGGCTTTCATAAATAAGGAACTGAACTCTTTTTGCGCTCAACTTGATCATTAAGTATGCCGGAAAAAATTAATCATTGTTACTTTTGTACCTATTTTTAACCTTATCCAAAAAAAAGGATAATTCTTGAACATTAAAAATTATTTCACTCTTTGTAGTGCCATTTGAAGTGGGTTTTTGGAATGTATTTTCCATTTTATGCTTATAAGACATAATGACGTCACAGGCCGAATAAATATTTTTGTAGATGCAATATTTTGTCGTAGTTTTATATTATTGTAAGTAGTTTATTATATTTATTTATTCTGGCACCACCTACATCGTATCCAATGTAAAATATTCCTTCATGCCATTGGTTGCCTGGAAGAAATCGCTATGTAGCGATAAGGCCGCCATGTTGTACTCCTAAGTTTGTGTTTTCATTATGTCTTCTTTTTTATATTTTTATTCTGTGGTGTGCAATAAAGTGTTTATCTATCTATTTATCTATATTTTAACTTAAAACGAATATGTGCTGTAATAATATTATGTTGAACAATTTTTTCATAAAACTGTAGCATGTAAATGATAATTTTTAGTTCATAACAGGAAGTATTTGGTATATATAAACTATAGTGTATACGACAATGAATCGTGAGATTGGCATGTGTGAACAAAATGAACATTTTATGTTGAAGTAATCTATTTTCATAACATTTTATTTTAATTACCACTTGGCACGCTAGAGACGAAAACTGTTGTTACTTTGGGGTAATTCCCGTTTATTCTATTGAACAATAAGACTATCTATTATTATCTAAGTGTTATAGTGTTTTACACACGTAGGATATAATTCCACAATTGAATACTAGCAAACGCCCGCAATTTTCACTATACCCACGGGAACTTTAGATTTTTCGGGATAGAATGTAGCCTGTTTTAATAAAAGGTATAATCTATCCCCATTCCAAATTTCAGTCAAATCGGTTCAGTAGTTGCGACGTAAAGGAGTAACCAATATACTTACACAATTACACACAAACTTTCGCCTTATGATATTAGTGTGATGTTTATACATATTCAATCGTCAAAAAATCGCACCTGACGGGATTGGAACCCACGATCTATCGTGGCTGGGTGCTCTGCCACTGAGCTACAGAAGCCTATCACGCCGCGGCAATTATTCTGAAACGTATCTTGTTCAGTCCTTAGACAGAACTATGATGCCATATATTAGGAAACATTCCCGTTTCAATCTAATTTCAAAAGCAATTCCATCATTTCAAATCAAGCTAGCTTCTAACCGAGAAGAGACAGGCGTCTTGATGCTGATGACAAATATATCACTAACCTGCGTGTGAGGTGAAGTGCGAGCAGCAATGGCGGTCAACAGGGAAGCTGCCGCGGCGCGAACTATATTCGCCTCGCCCTCCTGAGAGAAGATTTCCATTGCGTGTTCGATCAATGACTCCTTCGCAACACCTGACCATATGGAGAGAACATACATTTGTAGAATATACCAGCACATAATTGATGCAAGTCAATTCATACGAGTTTGCCTCATCATCATCGTATGCCAGATTTAGGATATATTTTTGTAATTTTTATGGCAGAAATCAGCACATACTAAGAGCGAATGAAATCGATTCAATTATCGATCCTGAACAAACTTTCAGGTTAAAAATTTTTTCTGTTACACTGCAGTGCTTCTCTAGAGATCGTAACAAAAAATTCTCAGTCAAATAAGTTCCTTCACGATGGTTTCGATGGATGGGAAACCAGTGCTTTTAGTTTCCTCAACTGTGCAACACCACATATTGGGAATACAATAACTCTCAAATCCATTTTCTTCTCCAAAGCTGGCATAATGAGAGGGTTTTCGCCAATACGATAGCCAAGTGCGGATTAAGCCAGCCATAGACCATCCATTCTATCATCCAATCGGTATAACGCTGCTGTAATTAGAACTGACCGTGTGGAGGCGTGGGTTGGCATGATAGTTATATTATTACTTGACGGCACAATAGAATTTCAATTATTATGGCTTGATTATACCAATTCGGTGAAAACATCATCATCTGTGACGTCACGTTTCAACTGAACTGTTCAACTGAGCTGTTGAACGTCACTGTCGACAGTTTTACCTGATAATGCGCTGATGACGACCGAATGGCGTACCGGTAGCGAACCTGCCGTCTGCGTCGGAGGTCGTGGGTTCGATTCCCACTACTGGTAAATATTTGTGATGAGCATGAATGTTTTCCAGTGTCTGGGTGTTTTTCAATATATTATATTTATTTATATTAGTATGTATGTATAATTATCAGTTATCTAGTACCCACAACACAAGCTATGGCTTACTTTGGTGCTAGATTGCGATGTGTAAAATGTCCCGTATACTTATATTTATTTATAATATGTGGTGTATATGGACGAACTGCAGATTGGATCATGCCGATTGGACGATAGAATGGACGGTTTAGGCTAGTCAGTACAGAAACTCACATTGTACTAGCTGCGGCATCAGTTGCGTGTACTGGGCGAGTGCAGCCGTGACGTGCAAGGCGGCTGCGCGGAGCTCGGCACAGCCTCCGGCGCTGCATCTCACTACAGCGCGGACCACGTTGCCGTCCCACACTTCGCTCCATCTCTAGCCACAGAAAAATAACTAAAAAATTAAAAAAAACCTTGTGCAACAAGCATTGTGGTTAAACTATTTTCTCAAAAAAAAATAAAAATATAGCCTATGTTACTTGGAATGATGTAAGGATTCTAACGATATCTAATATGTCTAAGTATCTTCAGTCATTCAGAAGTTATGGTGGAATAAAGAAACTCACATACAGGCATACATGAATCCTAAAAACATTACACTCCTTTTTTGGGCAATCGTGTAAATATAACAATAGTAAAAGGCCAATAATTGACAGATAAATATACCCTTCGATAACAAATCCGTCAAGTATCCGTAACTTGCATTGTCATTAAAATCTTGAATTTATGCTAAATTGCAACCAAAAAAATAGCAGGTTAATACTATTTTTTGGTTGCAATTTAGCATAAGAATCCTCTAGATAGAGGATCAAAACACAAAGCGAATTTTGCAAAAATAAGTGTTAATTATCATACTGCTAAACATATTTCGGAACCAAGTACATGAGTACTTAAGTGGTATGAAGTGTTCTGAGTAATTACCTGTTAGCTGTTATCCAGGATTGTGTGAAGTTGTAAAATAGAAATTACTTTATTATTCATTAATGTCTCTATTAAACTTATAACATACCTAGCCGTAAGTAAGCACATATACGAATAATATATGATAATATATTCTAAATTTAGTTTTACGCAATATTCACTAATTCAAAAAAATTCAAGGAACTGTTTTTTTTTATTTTTATTGAAGATAGGCTTGCGCTTGACGACAATCATGCCTGATGAAAAGCAATGATGAGGTCTAGGCTGGAGCGCGCTTGCCTAGAAAATGCCTATTCACTCTTCTCTTGAAGGGACCCAGATTGTATTTGGCTGGAAACACGGAGGCTGGAAGAGCGTTCCACGCCTTAGCGGTTCGTACAGAAACGTGGAGGAAAAACGTTTAATGCGACTTGCGAGTTTCTTGGACGTCAACCACATAAGGATGCCACCGCTCTTGCGGTCCTATGGTAGAAAGGTGAAGGAGGCACAAGGTTACGTAGTTCCTGAGCACACTCACCAACTACTATTTTTGGCGTTCGTCCGTCAATGTTCTAATATATAAAAGAAAAGCCCCAACTTCATCATTGCTCATTCATTCTTTTAAACACTGACTGTCTTGCCATCGCCCAACCACAATCCTTGGTCTTGGAAAGATGATATTTTTAAACAAATTGCCTTTATGAGACAAAAAAAATCTTCAAAATTGCCACGGGGTTACCCAACCCTGTTACGGGCGGGTCATTTGAACATGCAACATACATACCTGCACTGGAACAGCATCTTCACGGATCTGTCTCAGCAGAGCCAGCAATGAAAGCATGGCATCCAACCTGCACGCCTGTCCCTTACGCCCCGCGCCGCCCGCGCAGCCGCTCAGGACATACGTCATCACCCTCAAGCCCTGTATGAGCGCATCTTCCGACAACTTGCAGTACCGAGAATGTATCGCGTATCGTACACATCGTATCAGCTCGTTGAGATATCCTGGAATTCGTCTTCATGTTATTTGTAGCCACTTGAGCGGAAACTATTGTTTTGAGTTGCGTTGATTGCATATTTTTAGAATAACGTCAGTCGAAGCATCTGTCTTCTAGGACTGACTTTGCTCTAGATTTTAGAGTATCGTCAAAATCGTGAAAATCGTGGAGGTCGGTTCAGCACTTGAGACTTAATAGACTTGAGACTTTAAAAGAGATATTAATTACGTGACTTATTGATGTAGGTATATTTTTTTATTTCCGTCCACAAGCGATTGTAGACATATAATAGATAAAGTAACATGGTTACTGCTGCTGTTGTTTAAGCGACAGACACAACAATTTGCGGGGATATTCAAGTGTGATTTCGACATGTGGTGTGAAACAGATGGCGAGTAATTTCGCACAGGCGTCATAATAAGACCACAAAGAAATCATAAAACTGCATAAGTGTGTTTTGTGTGCAGGTAATTTATTATAAATAATGTACTTTCACCAATATTGTTATAGATAGATATATTTATTTGCCATCTAAGGTATAGCGCAATCTCGGTGGAAATACAATTAAGATTATTAGAGATACCTATTTTATGATTTTTTTATTTACATTACATGCACATTGTAATCTAGCAATCTAGCTCCAAAGTAAGCGATATCTTGTGTTATGGGTACTAGATAACTAATAAATATACATAGATACAGATAAAACATTCAGACACTGGAAAATATTCATGCTCATCACACAAACATTTACCAGTGGGAATCGAACCTACGACCTCTGACACAGACGGCAGAATCGCTCCGCTACGCCATTCGGTCGTCTGAATTTGAAAAATTATGAAGACGAAACTGGGGTTTTTTTATTAATTTTAAAAACCTAATCCGTATCATCGCTGCCAAATTTTGTGCAAAAATACGAAATTTTGCATATTAAGATAAGATGCAAACTTATAGTAGATATTATGATGCAAAGATCAAGAGATCTTGATGCAAAAATAAACAATTTTTGATAAGGTTGAACTTCAGTTTAATCAGAAAGTTCCGTTTTTAAAACATGCGTATCATCCTAAAAACAGAAAGTGTACAAGGAAAACATAACTATGAGGATGTTTGAGGCCGTTGACTGTCCTCATTTGCAAGTCATGATATTCCGTGAACTAATAACGATTAAATTAGCAGTTTAGCATGATTCACATCATAGTTTTTGTAATAAACAAGCTTAAAATCCCAAACGACTATTAGATAAGCCATGAGTTAATTGGGTACTTAATCAAAATGTTAATTTTTGAAATTAGAAATAAAGGTGTTTTCCCTGTATTTATAATCAAATTACAATCATGTGACATCGAGGGATAGAATTACGAATACTTTTTTATACTATATAGGCTAGCGCTTGACTGTGATCACACCTGATGGAAAGTGATGATAGTCTAAGGTGGAACGCGCTTGCCTAGAAGATTCCTATTCACTCTTGATTTGAAGGCGCCCGGATTGTAAGTGGCAGGAAAGACACGTTGCCTGTTAGGGTATTCCAGGCCTTTGCAGTGCGTATCAAGAACGAGGAATCAAACCGTTTCGTACGCGTCTTTGGTACATCGACAATGTATGGGTGGAAGCCTTTTCGATGCCGTTCTATGGTAGAAAGGTGACGGGGGAACCAAATTAAATAGTTCTTGAGCACAGTCGCCGAAATATATTGTATAGAATACCGACAGACAGGCAACTTTACGACGATGTTCAAGGCTTTGGAGTTTTTTGTGGACCAGTGTCGCCGATGAGTCTTCTAGCACGGCGATCCACCGAATCCAAAGCATCAAGCTGGTACTTGGCAGATCCATCCCATAAGTGCCTACAGTACTCCATGCATGAGCGAACCTGTGCCTGGTATAAGGTTAGGAGCTGTTCCGAGGTGAAGTACTGTTTGACTTTATTTAAAATGCCGAGTTTTTTACCAGCTGTTTTTGCTTTGGATTCGATGAATCCGCCGAAGTTGAGTTTAGATGACAGAGAGTGCCATAGAAGCCCAATACTGTCGGTAATAATATTAGTTGTTATGCAAGAGAAATACATCATCTGAGCGAAGTCTCAGTAATAGGGCCCCGTTTTTACCCTTTGAACCCTAAAAAGTAACAAAAAAATTAATATAGCTAATTATGATTTACAAGGATTCTTAAAATATGTGCTATAGGTATAATAGTACCTATAATATTTTTGAATTATTTAGAACTTGAAACTCGAACAAAATCACCTGCTGCGGTATTTAAATAAAGCAGGCGTAACGTTGCGGAAAACCGTGGTAACTACGGGACCACCAAATTCGAAAACTTTTTGACGACCGTGATGTTAATTACCCACACTGTTTTTTTCTAGGACATTTTACACATCGCAATCCAGCCTCAAAGTAAGCGATAGCTTGTGTTATGGGTACTAGATGACGGATAAATGAACATAATATTTGAGTTAAATGCAATATATTGTAAAACACCCAGACACTTGAAAATATTCATGGTCATCACACAAACATTTTCCAGCAGTGGGAATCGAACCCACGACCTCTGACGCAGGCGGCCGGATCGCTACCGTTATGCCATTCGGTCGTCGTATTTAGACTTGGAACATACCCAAAACGTGAAAGTTTTTCAAATCTATCCTTTCCAAGCATGTCAGCAGAATCTTCAGCAAGCTTTCCATCTTGCTGCAGCTGTAATCGCCATGTTGGTCCACCAGTAAGATGCATCTGACGAGAACTTTGGCTATGTGTGTGCGCAACTGAGTGACTTCTATATCGTCTTGCGGTGTTTGTTGCGGGTACATACGATCTCGACTTAGGAGTGATATGATGGTAGCTTCGTTACCGACGAAAGATGACTTTATCCATGACATCGTGCTGCAGTCTACAAATATTTGCAGAGTTAAATTAATATGAACGCTCCAAGGCTCTATAAGTCTTTAAAAATTACCCGATTTTACAACCTCAATTTTATAACCTCGTATCTTTCAAACGGTTGAATGGATTTTACAAGTTAAGCGAGGTTTAGATTAGAAGGAAAACTTGTAGAAGTTGACTTCTGGAAGCAATGTAGACAGTCACGCAAGCCACTAAGCAAAGGAGGAATAGCTTAGTAATAGAAGTCAACTTCTACAAGTTTTGTTGCTAATCTAAACCTCGCCTTAGATTCGTCTGTAAAAAACCTTAAGTGTTCTGATTTTTGATTCCAAATGTACTTATCGTTCTTTAAAAAAAATAACGAAACCTAACGGGTGTCAATATGGAGGAAATCAAAAGAATATCATCAAAATTATTAATTAGACGCAAGATAACTAACTAAAGAGGGCACCTCTTCGCCAATAATCTGCATAGTTTGACGAGTCTGTTTAAAATTTAAATGAAGGTCACTTGTAAAAATTGAACGGCAACGATATGAAAACTTACCTTCTTGAGGAACATTGTCGATGTACGTAATCATGAAGTGCAACAAAGCAATCAATAGCGTAGTGTCTCTGGAAGAGGCCGGAGGCGCGTTTAGGAACCGTTTAGTGTGCTGCCACGGTAGACTTCCCAATTCCTTGGCGTTTGCTGGTGATATGTGCAGCAAATGTATGTAGCTATGAGAAAAATAACAAACATCTGTACAAGAAAACAAGAAACAGTAACAATCTCCACTATTATCATACTAATACATATGCAAGTTTGTATGTTTGGATATTTGCTACTGAATCACATTGTAACGACTGAACCGTTTGGGATGAAATTTGCAAAGGAGATAGCTTATAACCTGGATTAACATACAAGCTACTTTTCATACCGGAAAAATTTGCGATTCCCGTGGCATTTAGAATATTCAATAAAGTGAGCATTTGTGGTAGATATCTATTGCTATTTTTTTTAACTTCTTTGTACATGGGTTGAGAGCGGGCACGTGAGCAAGAATAATAGGATAGCCCATATATTAAACCAAGCTGCCTATATTAAAAAATTTCATCCAAATTGGTTCAGTATTTGTGGCGTAATTTAGTAACAAACGCCCAAACATACAAACTTTCACATTTATCGTATAACAGGGTTGACAGGTGAATGGGTTTAGTTACCTCTCCAACAAATGCAACGCTTCGTTGACTTGCGAGTGCGTGGTAGCGTTCTCCAACGCAAGCAGATATTTTGAGCACGAGTACTGGATGTATGCAGTTCTTAGTGCGGCCACTTCGCTAGCCGGAGGTGGCGCCACTGGCGACGCGGGGGAGGATGTTCGCAGAAGTCTGACGCCTCCCCCGCACACCCACCACCAATGCACACGAACTGCATTGCGCCACAGCTCTTCGCTTAGTAGCCACTCTGTGAACAAGATTCTCATGTAGAAGGAGGAAGGTTTCCAAGCAGCCGTAGCCACTTCTCAGTTTTCTTCGCCTCTACCCGCATTATGTGGAGTCGGTCTGATTTTCATCCATTTGCATTACATGCCCGTACCATGTTTTATGCACCTTTTCCTCCTAATTTATTCTGTCAATTCTTCATAGCCATAATATTATTTATGTATTCTATTTCTACGTTTTTGATTTTCATTTTTTGAAACACAATTCAAAAAATGTATGTCCAATTTGTCGATTAAGTGATTCATGATGATGAACTTCGTAAAAGGTCACATAACGAAGGCTTCAGGTATCCTTTGCTGTGGAAAATTGAAACTGGATAATACTACAGAAGGCAATTATAAATCAGCTCATCTGTTACATATATCTTATCTGTCATTAGAAAAACTGTCAAAACTGATAACTTTGACCCAGCCCATCCAAGAATGTAAGATCATTTTTATCATCAAACCCCACAAGTTTGACCACATTCGTTCATAAAACATCAAGAGTCAAGACATACCAACGGACGAGTGTTCGGCATTCGGGCTCGTGTTCCAGTAACTGTTGACTCTGAACGGCAGGGTTGTTCTCTGCGTGACGCTGAGCGGCAGCGCCTGCACGCGGCGACGGTCCGCGGCCAGCTCCTGCAGCGCGAACCCCGCCCACGCTGTCAGAACTTACCAACGGACGAGTGTTCGGCATTAGGGCTCGTGTTCCAGTAACTGTTGACCTTGAACGGCAGGGTCGTCCTCTGCGTGACGCTGAGCGGCAGCGCCGGCACGCGGCGCCGGTCCGCGGCCAGCTCCTGCAGCGCGAACCCCGCCCACGCTGTCAGCGACAACACTTGGCACGCCATCACCACCGAGTTTTCGTTCGCAGGGAACACCAGAATTACTGCAAAAAACCTTCCGTCATTTTCAGGGTTTCGTATCCAAAAAGTAAAAAAGGAACCCTTTAGCGGGACTTCGCTGTCCGTCCGTCTGTCATCAGGCTGTATCTCTTGAACCGTGATAGCTACAGACTTGAATTTTTCTTTAAATTTATTTGTGCTAACCAGCGGGCTTACATAATCTTTAAAATAAATAAATACCAAAGTACTGTCTAATTCTATGGGTTTGTAAACCCATTTTAATGTAAGCACTACTTGCTAAGTTCTTTACTTGCTGGCGAAATTGAAAACTATGGTAAAGAATAGTTATCTTCATCTCACCCGCTTTAATGTCGAAAATGCGGAAATAGTAGTTTATGTAACGGTTACATAATGGGGGGTATTAAAATACGAGTGTGAGTTTAAAAAACGAGCCGCAGGCGAGTTTTTTAATAGTATCACACGAGTGTTTTAATACCTAATTATGTAGAGTTTCATACACTACTTTATCTACGCTCATATTATCATAAATCCAAATCATAAAATCTTGCTAACTTTTGTCGTAAATCATTGCAACTACTAAGATGTCAGGTGGAGTGAAATTTTCTTTAGTAGGTTTCACTACTAGACATTTTTCAGCGCAAAGTTTTGACTAAGTAACAAAAAAAAATTAGTTGTCTGTAAAGTCGGTTTACGGACGATAGATTTACGAGATAACGTCATAATCGTAATCGTTATCGTAATCGTTATCGTAATCGTTATCGTAATCGTAGTCGTTATCGTAATCGTAATCATAATCATAATCACAGGCCCAGGTGGAACGTTACGCGGAACGTTAGACATTGTGTTGTTGTCTATGGTCAATCATGGCCCATCTATACTCTCGGCAATGACTACCAACTATATGTTGTCTGTGGATTCACTTAAAAAAATATTACATAAAAAATAATATTACCTACCCCAGATAATAATTGTAACCGTTAACCGTTGTATTGCCGATAGCGGTACTGTAATCAATTCCTTCAAAACCCCAGATACAAATACAGGAGTCCAGAGCCGTGTATCGTTATGGATATTATACAACTTTCTTTAAATATTTCCATAGTAGAGCGATGTTATTATGAATAACTTTTTAATAATTATAGAAGTCTGTGAATAAAGTAGGTAATTATTTGACACATTTCGATTTTATAATTCGAACTTTATGCAATGAGCGTAGATAAAATACCATTATATTCTCTAGGCCGAAAAAGAATTTCCAATATTCCCAAGGGCGGAATATCATACTAAGCCGAGCGAGATATTTAAATACACGAGACGCAAAATCAAGGATGCATACGAAAAACAATTGAAATATTTTAATTTGGCGTTTAATAAATGTTCATGATCATCACTTTCATGAGTTTTTAATTTTTATACTTTAACCCGTTACAAATAAACGTGGATTAGCGGTGGAACAAAGCTGAACTGGTGGAACAGAACTGAGCTGGTGAAACTCTGTTTTGTCCTTCTCTGTCACGAGAATTTTAGATATAGAGATTTACACGAGCGAAGCAAAGGTGGGTCAATTAGTCTAAAATAAAACCTGTTATCTTTTATTGTAACGTATAACCCCTTGCTTACTAAATATTACACTGACCTCTCAATAAGAGTAAAGGCAAGTCCGATATTTTAGCCAGAGTATGTCGACTAGTAAAACAAATGCTATTCAGTATCGACACACAACTGATCGCACATTCTGGAAACGCCAAGTAGTCATCCACCATCAGCGATAGCCTACGAACAAAGTAACATTTTGCTATAATATTGTTGAACACAAGGTAGATGTCAAGGCTACTGCCTTAATTACTTACTGTAATAGTAAGTAAGTATACCTTGTATAGTATGAAGTAGTAGACAGAATTAAATACAGCACAAAAATGCATGGAAAGCAGTGACTGGAGTGGAAGGAGAATATTGAGTTCAGCACTTGAAATAGAACAGGAAAAATAATTTTATATACGAGAAGACTTTTCATGCAAATTAGGTGCAAATGTGCAAATGCGTGAGAAAATTATTTAGAGAAGAGGTCTGCATAAAACGGAAATCATAGCATTGGGCATTACCCTAAAATTAAAATGCCTGTAACATTGTAAATCTTTGTTGGGTTTTCAAATTTTTTCAGTTTACGTCATTATTTTTAACCCAGTTTATAATAAAGTAATATTTTTTATCAAATTCAAAAGTAGTGTAGTACCCAATTTTGTCGCACCGACTGTTGCTCGTAAGAGAGCGTTACAGTGGGCCGCAGTTGTATATAATACAAGTGATTCATAAGTAGACATAATACTATGATATAGATCTAAGCATTTAGAGGCATTATAAGCATACCTGACGACCGAATGACGTAGCGGCCGCGAACCTGCCGTCTGCGTCGGAGGTCGTGGGTTCGATTCCCACTACTGATAAAGGTTTGTGTGATGAGCATGAATGTTTTCCAGTGTCTAGGTGTTTTTATATATAATATATAAGTATATTAGTATGTATATATATTTATCAGTTATCTACTACCCATAACACAAGCTATCACTTACTTTGGGGCTAGATTGCGTTGTGTGTAATGTCCTGATATTTATTTATATTTATACCTAAGTAAATTAACAACTAAGTTCAAGCCGTCATATTGCAAGAAGGTTTCGTGCAGCTCCTGCTGGCGCATCATGACCGCCAGCTGCTGCAGCGAGCTGCGTCGCAGGGACGGCTCTAGCGCCGGCCGAGCGAGCCTCTGCGGCACGTACTCTGACGTCTCTTCATCTAGAATCAAGTCTTGTTTGAGCACGTCTAAAATCTGTACTAGGCCTGATGTCTGAAAGCAAATCATTCATACTAAGATATTTTTTCACGTAATATTATTTGAACATAAAACGATCAAATTATGTGATCGTTTTGACAGAGATTGCTGCATATAAAGGCGTAAAATTGTTAACTCTCAGTCACTGAATTCGATTTGTATGGAGCCAGCAGAGGGCTCGGCAAATTGAGGCCTAATTTCAGGTGCCAATTCTTGTGTCTTTAACATCTGTGCCGATTATACTCTTAACGGTCAACGAGAGTTACGAAGCTTTAGTCTGTGGCAATGTTATTTTAAGCTTCCAATTCGGAGCCTGTTTGGTCAAATGTCCGTATCTGGTTCTGGACATATTGATATTTTTGCCCTTAACAGAACTCAAGTTTTTCAAGATAGATAATTGATTAAATATCATGGAAAATCTCAGATATTTCTCGATTTACAAACATGTTTGTCTAATGAAAACGTACAGAAATGTTGCCTCTTTAGTAGCTGAAAAGGATGTGATCAGCCAATTCAGCCAATCTGGCGACACTATTTTCGATTACGATTGCTAGAAATATGTTTTCCTTACAGAATCAAAACCTATGTCAATAAAACTACGGTCGCCTTGTATTAAAGGGACTTAAATTAAAAGTAGTCATTTAAGTACAGTAAAGGAATAAGGAAAATGTATTAAAATTTCAACTTACTTGAGTGGTTCTTAAAGGAGAACTTGATTGGTCAATATTGAAATCTTGCGCCTCTACACGTCTCAGAGCGTTTACCATGACATCTGTGCGCAATGACTCTCGAGGAGGCAAGTATCTGCTGTCATCTGGGAAAAGAATTAATTAAGAGCTAACAGGCCAAAGAATAACAATAAGAAAGTCTCTCAAAAGAACATCTAAATTACTAAGTTTAAACAAAATTGGTCATGGAAGAGACCTTTGGAAAAAAAACTTTACAAAAGAAAGGTAAAATAAGAGGATTTATAATTTATTATACATGGCATAAACAGCAATTTTCAGTCAGAATACTCAGAATATACTTTAACCCCCTTGGCCCCTTATAATAATCATGGAATACAGGTATCTTCGAATTTCAAATTACTGATGAAAAACCTGATGACCGCTATTCTACGTTTATTTGTAAAGCAATTAGACACAAATGCGGTACTGATTTTCTTCTATAGGGATCAGTTTAGGTCCTTTTGTATTCTTGTCCCACATGTTAGCTTTAAAACAGCGCATCTTGGCGCTTATCATGGCTTCGGGCGTATCTATAAACTCTGTGCCGGAACATTTCTTACCCAGCAACTGGCACAGAGTATGCATAGCGTCCAACTTGACAGCGGCGCAGTTCACAAACATCAGACGCACGAGCCCAGCGATCATGTCCGACCTCGACACCCCCATGCACTCCACTATGTCTGGCTCCAGGGACTTGCAGATTGCTTTACCTGGACAAGATGTTTTAAATAAGTGAGTATGTATGGAGTAAAAAATGCGTGTATTGATATTGCGGGCAGCAGACTGTCGAGCAGGCGACATCAGCAGTTCTCGCTCAGTACCAAACATTCTATAATAAGTATCTAACATAAGTACCATCTCTATCATAAGTATTAAACATTCTATATAACAGTTCATTTTTTGTGCCAATTTGAAGCGCCCCTCTCGAAGGTCATAATATGTTTCTAAATAGACATTTGTTGCTAGTGACCGACGTTTTGAATGTCATTTATTATTATTAGTTCCGCCAGCGGGGCTAGACAAAGTAACAGTCGTTTGGCGTTAACGACAATAGACAAAAATGTATGGACAAATCACATGACTGTAGAAAAACCACGTGACCGAATAGAGGAAAACACGCTGTGTTTGATAATCGACTACGACAATTTGAACGCTCCCTGGCCTTTACTTTAACTTACTTCGCATACTTTAGCGTACTTCGCATGACAATTGACAGCCGCCAGTGAACAACAGTAAGCATAAAGCAGATTCTGTTTTCATTCGTCACGTCCATACATTTTTATATACTGTCGTGAACGCTAAACGACTGTTACTTTGTCTAGCCCCGCAGGTTACGCAACAATCAGCGCCAAAATGGCGAAAATCAAGTGTCTTAATTTTTACGTCAACAGTCTGTGATCCGGCGTACTAGTATAGAATCAGGGGGCTGATTGTGTAACTTTTTACGATGAAATGGTATTCCTTGACCATCAAAGTAAAATATTCCTTAATTGTATCAGTTTAAAGTCACAAATTCATTACAACCGATTTCAACATGGAGCGTTATGGAGCGTATCGTACATACCTAAACGTATAAGAACGCATACACAAAATTGAGCTCTAATTCAATGTCGTTATGGTTTATTTTACTTTGATGCCAACGGCCATCAGATTAATACCATTTCATCGTCAAAAGTTACACAATCGGGGGGCAGTGCATGTATAGCATTATTTCAGCATAGACGTGCAGCAGCGGCAGCACGGGCAGCAGACTGGCGAGCAGGCGCCACCAGCAGCCCTCGCTCAGGACCATCCTCCCGCGCAGTAAGTATAGCATTATTTCACTAGTGATAATGTTGACACGTACCCAACTGCGTATCGTGCTCAGCATAGACGTGCAGCAGCGGCAGCACGGGCAGCAGACTGGCGAGCAGGCGCCACCAGCAGCCCTCGCTCAGGACCATCCTCCCGCGCAGTAAGTATAGCATTATTTCACTAGTGATACGTACCCAACTGCGTATCGTGCTCAGCATAGATGTGCAGCAGCGGCAGCACGGGCAGCAGACTGGCGAGCAGGCGCCACCAGCAGCCCTCGCTCAGGACCATCCTCCCGCGCAGTAAGTATAGCATTATTTCACTAGTGATAATGTTGACACGTACCCAACTGCGTATCGTGCTCAGCATAGACGTGCAGCAGCGGCAGCACGGGCAGCAGACTGGCGAGCAGGCGCCACCAGCAGCCCTCGCTCAGGACCATCCTCCCGCGCAGTAAGTATAGCATTACTTCACTAGTGATAATGTTGATACGTACCCAACTGCGTATCGTGCTCAGCATAGACGTGCAGCAGCGGCAGCACGAGCAGCAGACTGGCGAGCAGGCGCCACCAGCAGCCCTCGCTCAGGACCATCCCGCCGCGCAGTAAGTACATATAGCATTACTTCACTAGTGATAATGTTGATACGTACCCAACTGCGTATCGTGCTCAGCATAGACGTGCAGCAGCGGCAGCACGAGCAGCAGACTGGCGAGCAGGCGCCACCAGCAGCCCTCGCTCAGGACCATCCTGCCGCGCAGTAAGTATAGCATTACTTCACTAGTGATAATGTTGATACGTACCCAACTGCGTACCGTGCTCAGCATAGACGTGCAGCAGCGGCAGCACGGGCAGCAGACTGGCGAGCAGGCGCCACCAGCAGCCCTCGCTCAGGACCATCCTCCCGCGCAGTAAGTATAGCATTATTTCACTAGTGATAATGTTGACACGTACCCAACTGCGTATCGTGCTCAGCATAGACGTGCAGCAGCGGCAGCACGGGCAGCAGACTGGCGAGCAGGCGCCACCAGCAGCCCTCGCTCAGGACCATCCTCCCGCGCAGTAAGTATAGCATTATTTCACTAGTGATACGTACCCAACTGCGTATCGTGCTCAGCATAGATGTGCAGCAGCGGCAGCACGGGCAGCAGACTGGCGAGCAGGCGCCACCAGCAGCCCTCGCTCAGGACCATCCTCCCGCGCAGTAAGTATAGCATTATTTCACTAGTGATACGTACCCAACTGCGTATCGTGCTCAGCATAGACGTGCAGCAGCGGCAGCACGGGCAGCAGACTGGCGAGCAGGCGCCACCAGCAGCCCTCGCTCAGGACCATCCTCCCGCGCAGTAAGTATAGCATTATTTCACTAGTGATACGTACCCAACTGCGTATCGTGCTCAGCATAGACGTGCAGCAGCGGCAGCACGGGCAGCAGACTGGCGAGCAGGCGCCACCAGCAGCCCTCGCTCAGGACCATCCTCCCGCGCAGTAAGTATAGCATTATTTCACTAGTGATACGTACCCAACTGCGTATCGTGCTCAGCATAGATGTGCAGCAGCGGCAGCACGGGCAGCAGACTGGCGAGCAGGCGCCACCAGCAGCCCTCGCTCAGGACCATCCTCCCGCGCAGTAAGTATAGCATTATTTCACTAGTGATACGTACCCAACTGCGTATCGTGCTCAGCATAGACGTGCAGCAGCGGCAGCACGGGCAGCAGACTGGCGAGCAGGCGCCACCAGCAGCCCTCGCTCAGGACCATCCTCCCGCGCAGTAAGTATAGCATTATTTCACTAGTGATACGTACCCAACTGCGTATCGTGCTCAGCATAGACGTGCAGCAGCGGCAGCACGGGCAGCAGACTGGCGAGCAGGCGCCACCAGCAGCCCTCGCTCAGGACCATCCTCCCGCGCAGTAAGTATAGCATTATTTCACTAGTGATACGTACCCAACTGCGTATCGTGCTCAGCATAGATGTGCAGCAGCGGCAGCACGGGCAGCAGACTGGCGAGCAGGCGCCACCAGCAGCCCTCGCTCAGGACCATCCTCCCGCGCAGTAAGTATAGCATTATTTCACTAGTAATACGTACCCAACTGCGTATCGTGCTCAGCATAGACGTGCAGCAGCGGCAGCACGGGCAGCAGACTGGCGAGCAGGCGCCACCAGCAGCCCTCGCTCAGGACCATCCTCCCGCGCAGTAAGTATAGCATTATTTCACTAGTGATACGTACCCAACTGCGTATCGTGCTCAGCATAGACGTGCAGCAGCGGCAGCACGGGCAGCAGACTGGCGAGCAGGCGCCACCAGCAGCCCTCGCTCAGGACCATCCTCCCGCGCAGTAAGTATAGCATTATTTCACTAGTGATACGTACCCAACTGCGTATCGTGCTCAGCATAGATGTGCAGCAGCGGCAGCACGGGCAGCAGACTGGCGAGCAGGCGCCACCAGCAGCCCTCGCTCAGGACCATCCTCCCGCGCAGTAAGTATAGCATTATTTCACTAGTGATACGTACCCAACTGCGTATCGTGCTCAGCATAGACGTGCAGCAGCGGCAGCACGGGCAGCAGACTGGCGAGCAGGCGCCACCAGCAGCCCTCGCTCAGGACCATCCTCCCGCGCAGTAAGTATAGCATTATTTCACTAGTGATACGTACCCAACTGCGTATCGTGCTCAGCATAGACGTGCAGCAGCGGCAGCACGGGCAGCAGACTGGCGAGCAGGCGCCACCAGCAGCCCTCGCTCAGGACCATCCTCCCGCGCAGTAAGTATAGCATTATTTCACTAGTGATACGTACCCAACTGCGTATCGTGCTCAGCATAGATGTGCAGCAGCGGCAGCACGGGCAGCAGACTGGCGAGCAGGCGCCACCAGCAGCCCTCACTCAGGACCATCCTCCCGCGCAGTAAGTATAGCATTATTTCACTAGTGATACGTACCCAACTGCGTATCGTGCTCAGCATAGACGTGCAGCAGCGGCAGCACGGGCAGCAGACTGGCGAGCAGGCGCCACCAGCAGCCCTCGCTCAGGACCATCCTCCCGCGCAGTAAGTATAGCATTATTTCACTAGTGATACGTACCCAACTGCGTATCGTGCTCAGCATAGACGTGCAGCAGCGGCAGCACGGGCAGCAGACTGGCGAGCAGGCGCCACCAGCAGCCCTCGCTCAGGACCATCCTCCCGCGCAGTAAGTATAGCATTATTTCCTCGGAGCTAGTTGCCACCTTAAACATGATGAATTCAATATTACCCAACATTGGACCGAGGTACTGTAACTACCACAGATAAAACAGGCAAGCTTGGTCTAAGCGAAAGGATGGCGTACTAGAAATTTTCTTTCTTTCCAATATAGTTTTCATAAAAACATATAAATAACATATTTTTAATCCCTGCAGAACAAAAACTAACATATTTTTCTTGTTGGTAAATAGCTATCTGTTCTGTGATGCGGATGTGTTCTATTGTGCTTTGCTTACCGAGAGTGAATTCAATTGAGGGTCTACCCATGTAACACAGTTCTAAGTTCTAACTTTGCAAAACTTCTACCACCAATTTATTAAGATTTAAGTTGCTTTATACAAAATCCGTTTAAATCTTTTCAAAATCTATCACACACTTACCTCTTTCTGACTTGAAGACAGTGCATGGCAACATATCTCAGTCAAAATGCCCACATCACTGATCAATGTGAGACACTTCTCGTTTTCCGACTGATCAGCCTCTTCGCTCATCAACGCAGACTTTACCATGTCACAGAGCATTTTATAGAAGTCAACTCTAACCCATTCAACGCTATGTGCCATTAGTGTCAACGCTACGCTTCGAGCTGTTGACCAATCACTATCGGACAGATCTAAATCTTTTGATGTTCTGAGCAATATTGTTGCGATATCATTCAAGAAGTTTTTATTTAAATTCAAATGAAGCACCGGTAACGCATTTTTGATGGTAGTTAAAATGTTCTTTGAAACGCGTCCTCCCTGTGTCTTCATAAACTGGACCGCGTGGTCCATACTGATGAGTAATTTATTTAACTCCTTGTATTTGCTTTTGTATTCTTGATCGACCGAAGATTTTGCGCTCTGTAAAGAAATCATACACTAGGTTTTAGTACAACATTCTGTATCTCTAATTACATACAACAATACTTTTTTGGACAAACCATGGGAACCTGGGATTTTTCTGAGATGAAACGTTCTTTACATGTAATCTAGTATACCTATCTTTATTTCACAGCCTAATCAGCGGCCTTATTCCATAACTCGGTGTCTATCAAAAAATGATAGCCACTGGCACATATTCTTTATTCATTGAAGATTTGCTCTCAAATGGCATGAAATAAATGCCATTCAAACGCACGTCACTACGAAGAATTGAAGGTGTCTGGGATTCTAACCGACCCCCTATTAGAAGACGTCTGAATCACCGAGATAAGAGTATCCTTGTTTGTAGTCTATGTGTTATAAATATTTCAATCCACGATAACGCGCCCCACTCTGTCAAACTCCATACGAATCGAATCAAACCAAACATAAGTGATTTTGACAGAACCTACCAGTAAAACGGCGGTTATCCTCTTGCCAAGTGCAGGATACAGCAGATCTATAGCGGGGTCTATCTGCGCCGTCTGCAAGGCGGTCACCAGTGAAGACGGCGGCAGTGCAGACGTCTTCGCCCAGCTCAACAGAGTGACTGCGGGCGGAACTACACGCAGCCACGCCACCCTGTGGTGTGATCGCTCCGGATCTTTATAATAGGACGATCTGTGAAGACAATATAATGCTATTAGAATAAGTTTTCCAGCCTCTGTGATCCTCTGATCTAGTATAACCTGGGCACTGCCTGTCTGTCAACGTAAAAATGAACACACGTGATTTTTGCCATTTTGGCGCTGAATGTTGCGTAATCTAGCGTGAGCGTCCATGGAACTAAAATAAAATGACATTCAAAACGACGGTCACTAGCAACATGTCAATTTAGTACCATGACACTTCGAGGGACGCTTCAAATCGGCACATAAAATGAACTGTCAATTGTATAGAATGTTTGATCCAGCGTACTAGTATAACAAAGATTAGTGCCTGGGGAATATAACTTAATTATCAGTTATCAGTAATCATCACTAAAGAAATCAACTGAGCTGTTGTCTTTGGTTTGATATACATTTCTGCTTTTCTGTGTGTTTGACAACCCACCGAACTCCCACTTGGATTTTTTTATACTATATTTGTGGGTTTTTTTATACTATTCAAGTGGGAGCCCGCAGGTTCAACTTAGAATGTAGAAATTTCTAAGTCCAAGCAGGTCAAGTCTGATCTGATGGGCGGCTTCTCTGTGGCTAGTTACCACCCTTCCAGCAAAGACGCTCCACCAAGCGATTTAGCGTTCCTGAGCGATGCTGCGTAGAAACAGTAGGGAGTGATTTTATAAGTACGATAATTCTTCATCTACATCACCTACCTTCAGGTGAGATCGCAGTCAAGTATGTAAAATTTGGAATTGTGCCGGTTAAATCTGAAGTATTTTCAAACAAAACAAACCTGTATTTAGTAAGTAAATCGCCCAACATGCGCATAGCGGTGCATGCCTTGTGAGCTATGTCCCTTTGAGTCGTACCCGTGTGCTCCGCGGACCAAAAGTGTTCATTCACACAGTTCAATAACAATTTGATCAGTTCCTCTATTAAGGACAAACAGATGTTTAATTCTTTCTGGAAACAAAACGCACTAGTATTATGTATACCTACGCACTACTACTAGTATTACGTAATACATATCATGTTAGGGCGAAATCCATGCAAAATCGTAGGCAATAGATAAGTATTATTTATTTATATGGCATTATTGCACACATATACAGAAAAACACAGATAGAGAAACAAAATACAACGGAACACAGTGAGCGCAAAGGCGGCCTTATGGCTAGAGCAATCTCTTCCAGGCAACCTTTGGAAAAAGAATAAATATGTATTATTATCTAAGAAAAATATGTAAATAATACAGAATAAGCTATTATTTACTTACTTTTAATCTACTAACTACTAAACTACTAATCCCGGGTAAGCCCTTCTGATTGTTCAATGCTATGTGTTGGTTAGGAAACTAAACATGATTACCAAGTGTAAGAAGATCGTGTGTAAGAAGGTGTGTAATAATCTTAAAGGTGTGTGAAGTCTGCCAACTTGCACTTGGCCAGCTCCCCGTCATTTTTAGAGGACACTATTGTCTCCAGCAGAAGTGAGTTAACTTACTTCTCCCAAATAAGTACGAAAATTTTTTGCTGCATCATCACCTACTTTCAGATGAGATCACAGTCAAGTAACACTTTGTTCAGTGCTACGTGTTGGTTAGGAAACTTAACATGATTACCAAGTGTACGAAGATCGTGTGTTAGTATGAAGGTGTGTAACAATCTCAAAGGTGTGTGAAGTCTGCCAACCCGCACTTGGTCAGCCCCCCCATCATTTTGAGACTTGTGCCCAGCAGTGGAACGTAAAAAACAGGTTGAGACGAAAACCCTGGATAGACAGAATCATGGTATTCAAGTAATAATAAAGCCCAATAAGAAAGGTGTGTAATTACCATATCGATAACTCCGCTTTCCTCATCGGTGTCCAACAGAACACTCCTGATCATGACAGTGAGCACAGTATTTAGAGCTTCCAATGCGTATAGAGGTGCTGGCATTTGCCTAAGAGCAACTAGAGGATCTTTGGTTGGTAACATTCTATTCTCTCCTGCAAACTGCTCCAGCTCTATGTTTACATTGTCCACTGACTCGGTATAGTCAATTGAATGCTGTAGGTAACAATACAATTATCACATTGTTGATCTTAAGAATGGGTTTAAAGTAAGATTATTTCAACAGGGTCTAGTTGTAAGGGAGGTAAAAAACCATTAGTGTAAGTACTGTAAATATTCACACATCGCTGCATGCACTGGCCGTAACTTGCACTATTTTTTTATGTATGAAGGCAAGGCAAAGCAAAACACCTCAGATACTTGTACAATACAAAAACTGAAGAGTTTTAGTATTGTACAAGTTATGAAACTTATGAACTTATTGTTGTAACTTATGAAGATAAGGCAGACTCAAATGAATACCTACTTCAAAAAATAAAATTATGTTCTTCTTGCTATAGTCTCTTTCATTTCTTTTATCTTATTTTTAATTATAGAATTTTATAGTAACCAAAATAAGCAAACACAATTAATTCAATAGCGAGCATAATATGAAAATGTTGTTGTTTTATAATATTAGAAAAATAATACCTTAGATGTGTGCGAGACTAAGTCGAATGAAAATAATTTTAGGAATCTTGTTTGTAGACCTCTTGTTATGCTGAGAAGTACATGCAGAGCCTCTCCAGGGTTCCCACCATATTGTCCATCAACTATGGCTAATAATGTCTAAAATACAATTGATTATTTTGATTACTTAATTTTTTTGGGTGTCGTCTTCATTTTAAAAACCTTTACAAACGAAAATTCGCCTAGCACATGTATGGATCAGTCTTTAAGACAAATATTTTTTTTAATAATTAAGTAAATAAACTGATTACACACATTACGTTATGGGTACTAGATTACTGATAAATATACATACATATTAATATACATAAATATAAAATATTGAAAAAGACCCAGACACTGGAAAACATTCATGCTAATCACACAAACATTTACCAGTAGTGGGAATCGAACCCACGACCCCCAGGTTCGCTACCGCTACGCCATTCGGTCGTCAAAGATTTCGTTACACACAACAGGTCGTTTATTCATTTTTAGCAGCAATTCAGTATAATTAATATTCACAGTGTAATAGTATATAGAATTTAGGTCGTTTATAGAAGCAAGAAAATAATCTGAAGCAAAATAAAGGCTAAATAACCAGTTACGGCTCTACGCGCTATAAATAGAGAGAACAACATCATACCTTTATGATAGCAGGTCTGTTTAAAAATATTTCTGCTGGAAAATCACGCAAGAACACATCTCTTATGAACCTGCAGCAACGGCGAGTTGATTTCACAACTTTGAGTGAGTCTTCAATCAGAAGCATGGTTTTCAAGTCGGATGGATAGAGGTCTACCCAAGGAAAGAGCAGGACATTAATTCCTTGTGCAACGTTGGAGCTACAAATGGACAAATTAAGTCAGAATTGTGTTATTTAAGTTAACAAACAAAATCAAGTTCAAATTCAATACAAGTCCTAGGTAAAAAATGAAGTCTTTTATCTGCAAGAAACAATATACATATTAGGCTTTCATAAAAAAATCAAAAAGTGTCTTCAATTTAGATAAGACCAGGAAAGACGCACCGCCAAGCGATTTAGCGTTCCGGTGCAATGCTTGTAGAAACCATTGGGGTAAATTTACTTATCCTTCCAAGTTAGTACGATAACATCGGCTGCATCATCACTTACCTCCGGTGAGATCACAGTCAAGTACTAACTTGTTTAGACTAAAAAAAAAGATAAAACAGTAAAATATGAAGATGGATTAACATTGCCAGTAAGGAAATACATACTATTTTATTCCATTTGTTTGTATGTTTTCCTCGGAAATCGAAGTTTCTTTAGATGATCCTTTATTTAGTCCCATATTATAATATTCACTACTTGATGCATTGCTTTCGAAACTAAAAAACAATAAAAAAAAATGTTACAAGCAGTCATAGCTATACACTGTACAATGGTAACAGGATGCAGACAGCCAAAGTGGGAGGACAGCCTATGCAGCATGTGCATTTAACTTTATAAAGCTCAGAGTAATCAATATTTAATATACTATATTATAACTTGCATTACTTTTATTATAAGTAGAGCTTGCCAATGACCAGCACTTAGAGATATTGTTTCTCTACTTTTGTCACTCTCTTTTCTCTATCAATATGGATCAGAAAGAGAAAAGAGAGCAACAAAATTAGAGAGACATATCTCTAAGAGCGCACCCTAGCCCTGCCGGTCATTGACAAGCTCTACTTATAACAAAAGTAATGCAAGTTATGATATTATATTAAATGTGTTATTGTTGTTGTATCTATGAAACTACCGAGTGCTAAATAACGAATGTCGGTGTACAGACAAATCCGATTGGGTTTTTGTTACACCGTTGAGTATTAAGTATAAGAAGATGAAAATGTATAGCTTTATTTAATAAATAAATATAAAATAAATAAATATAGATTACCCTAAGATTTATAAAAGTAAATATTGTAACAATGAATTATAAACAAGCAGCACATTATAAAATTAACCTTGTTTGGGAATGCAGCTTCAGAGGTGGCACTCTTAGATTGACGTCAGAATCCACTGTACTTAAAAAGCGGATAGTTTCAATGAGGTCATCAAACACTTCAGTGGCATCTAAGCTGATCTTGGGTTTTATTTTATCAAGAGTTAACAATATTTTTTCAATGCCTATTTCTTTAGCAATATAGGTTCCAGCTTTGGTCTGTAAAGTATTAATAACGTGAATTATGAAATTATGTATGTGTTTTTATGTTTTTACTTGTATAAAGCAGTTTAGATATTCTAATTGTTGATAGACTAAAATATACAAGTCTTATATTCTTCCATGCAAACAGGACATCAAGCAATAATAGCTCACTGGTTCTTCTCATCAGGGGGTGAAGGGGGTTCGAAACTCAGACAGACTTTTAGCTTTCCAGAGTTATATTTTGACCACCTTCCTAGCGCAGCGGCGGCGCACTCGGATTCGAGTATGAGTTTGTGGGTTCGATTCCCGCCACGTGTCACTTAGGAATTTTATAATTTCTAAATTGGCTCAGGTCTGGTCTGGTGGGATGCTTTAGCCGTGGCTAGATACCACCCTACCAGCAAAGACGCACCGCCAAGCGATTTAGCGTTCCGGTGCGATGCTTGTAGAAACCATTGGGGTAAACTTTACTTACCCTTCCAAGTTAGTATACCATCAGGTGAGATCGCAGTCAAGTACTAACTTGTATAAGATAAAAAATAAAAAAAAGTTATGCATATTTGTGGGAACTGAATATCACTTGCAAAGTAGGGAAGGCAAAAATCAGAAGGAAACTTGTATGCTTGAGAAATCACCACAATATTCTCAAAGATGGCAAAAGCCCACAACCCCCACTAAGATAGTATGGTGGGCTATGACCAAACCTCTTTCATTCTGAAAGGATACATGTACTTTGTCATCACATCCTTTCTGGACATATGGCCTGGAGCTGTGGGGGACAGCAAGCCACTCTGTAATAGAGACTAGAGTGACCATAGAAAATAAAATATATAAACCATACTTTAAGAGTTTTCAGGAGTAATTCCAACGCTTCTCTTTGAAGTGTAGGTTTTTGAACATTGAACCAAGCTAGTAACGCCTCCAATATTTCTCTCGTACCCGCCAACTCGTCCTCTAATCCCCATCCCAGCTCGAGCTTAGCCATTAGCAATCTCAATGAACGCTCGCGTATTTCCATCATTGGATGATCTGAAATTAATAAATTGTTAGTAAACTTACTAAGTACAATCGAGCAATGTTAGAGATAATGTTTTAATTGAATGACTTACTCAGTTTCTTTATATATGCAGATGATACTTCGACAGAATCCATTGTAAATTAATTAAACCTCACACTATTACAGTTTAATTATATTGCAGTAGTACAGTCTAAATTTTTTAATTAAAACTTGTTACATTCATACTTTGTAAACAACAACCACAACAACAACCATTTTTTTCAAATTTCGGCCCATTGCAATCATGTCAGTAGTCTATGATTAGAAATTCACACGAATGAATGTATGGTCGAAAAAAAAGCGCGGGAAACTTCTGATTTGGTGGACGTGTTTTTTGGTTTATTGATTTTAATTGTTTTATAAAGTGGATCAGTGGAGGTTTTTTTGTGTAAAATAGTAGTTAGTCAATAGTTTTTACATATTTTTATTGATATTTCATATAAATAGTGTATATAGGTACTACTTATCTGGTAAGCGTATAGTTTTCTACTATGGGCCCGGGGGTTGACCCACCCCCGGATAACCCCGGACTGGGGGGTCCAGGGCCAGACACTGGCCCTCCTAGTCCTGTAGCTTATAATGTAGTTATTGACGACTCATCGATGGACACTGAGGATGGTCTTATTCCTCTCTCAGAACGGAAAAGAGTCAAACCACAAAAAAGGTGCCGAATTTGCAAAACAAAGAGAAGTAGAAGTAGGAACGGTAAACAGATTACTCATGAATGCCAATGTGACGATTCAGACGAGAAGTTGGTCCCTGTTGTGAATAATGCTCAAGGCGAAAAAACTGTGCCTGTTGAAACTCATGTCCCTCCTTTCAATAATAGAGTCTCCGCTACACAACCCACTGGTGCAGGTCCCTCAACCGCAGTTAGTAAGGAAATATGTAAGCACAGATTCAGGGCCGTTCACTGTTCTCATTCAAAGGATAACCACATCTCCGAATGATCCTGTTACGCTGCATCCTATTCAATTTGGTAAAGATTTAAAAAAATATAATATCAATAATATAGTTAATGGTAGCTTAAAACGTATTGGCAGAAATAGAGTTTCTATGGCATTTACCAACTACGAAGATGCTAATTTGTTCACAGATAACCCACTAATTGCTAATCTCTCATACAAGGTTTTCATACCTAGTTTTATTGTCACAAGAGTAGGTATTGTAAAGGGTGTACCCCAAGACTGGTCTGAGGACGAGATTCAGGAAAACATTACTGTTCCTATGGGTTGTGGAAAAATTATAAAGGTTAGGCGTATTAAAAGAAAAACACTGAAAGATGATGGTACTAGTTTATTTATTAATACCAACATGGTTGTATTGACGTTCGATGGTCAAATATTACCAAAAAGAGTTTACATGTGCTATACAGCGCTCCCTGTTGAATTGTACATATTTCCAACTATACAGTGCTACAACTGCTGCAAATTTGGTCATACTAAATTGCAGTGCAGGTCAAAGCCTCGTTGTTATAAATGCGGGGACGAACATGTCTCAGACACTTGTAACATTATCTTGGAAAATGCTTATTGTCTCCATTGCACTGGTCGCCACTTTGCCACTAGCAAACTTTGTCCCGAGTTCTTGAGACAACAAAAAATTAAAATTTCTATGGCCCAGAGCTGTATATCTTACGCAGAGGCAGCCAAAATCCATCCCCCTTCTTCAAAACCTTATACCGATGTTGCAGCCTCGTCGCCTCAGTTCGAAAATAAAAATATTACACTAACAAGACCATCTTCGCCCAATACAAATTCTCATAAAAAAACAGTGTATATTCAGCGCCGTGTACCCCCAAAACAAACTGGAGGTTACGACCGCACCATACATGACGAAATTATAAAGGAATACAATAATAATAATTCTCAAACACCTAATGGAAATGTACTAAAACATAAAACAAATACGACAATACCTCAACAATCTATAGGTCAATTAATTTTGGAACTTATTAAATTACTTTCAAATACCAGTAATCTATTTCCGAGCGATAGCTCTTCACCGTCCAACGCCGCCGAATCATTATTGACAGCTTTAAACAATTTTTTTAAGTATGGATCACAACATACTTCAATGGAATTGTAGAAGTGCAATAAGCAAAAAAACTGACATTATTTACTTATTAAATAAATATAAGCCCATGGCTATGTGTCTCTCTGAGACATGGTTAAAACCAGAGTTTTCCTTCAGGATCTCTGGTTTCGTTACTGTGAGAAGTGATAGACATGATGGGTATGGTGGAGTGGCCATACTCATTAATAAAGCCTTCTCACATAAGATTATTTCACTCCCTCCCCTCAGTGATGGTATTAATGCCATTGCTGTAATAGTAAATAAAATTTGTATAATTTCTGTGTATATACCTCATCCTTCTTCTTCCTTATACAATGAATTTAGTCAGTTGCTTACTACCTTGCCTAGCCCATTTTTAATACTTGGGGACTTTAACTGCCAAAATCGATCATGGGGTAGTGTTAGCACTAATTGTTATGGTGAAATGATGGCAGATATATTAGACTATCAAAATGTATGTATATTGAACAACGGCACTCCAACTCGACGTACTGGTCCCACTGAAATTCTTAGTGCTCCTGAGTTGTCCCTTTGCTCCCCAAGTCTGGCATCTCTGATATCCTGGAGTGTACTTGATAATTCTTTTGGCAGTGATCATATTCCAATTCTTCTTTCATTACCAATATCCTGCCCTCCTCGTAACCTACAACACAAACCTAGATTAAAACATAAATTGCCAGATGACTGGAGTACATTTAAACATTATGTGGAAAAAAAACTATCTAGCCTTCCTATTGCTAACAGTGGTAATGAAACAGTATGTGCCGATGAGTTTTCTAAAGTCTTGATTGATGCCGCTAACGCTTTATTTCCATTAAAAGGCAATAGATCTAGTAAAATACCATTTCCTCCCTGGTGGGATAGTGAGTGCACTAAAGCTATAAAGCAGCGGAAGGAGGCAGACTTCAGAGAATTTTGAAATTTATACCCAAACAGCGCATTCCACTCGCAAGCTACTTAAAAAGAAAAAATTCGAGGGTTGGAGACGATTTTGTGAGTCCTTGAATCCAGATATATGCCCATCGATAGTTTGGAAAAATATTAGAAGATTTAAATCAGCTTTCTGTTCATCTTCATCAAGTACATTAGTTATTGAGCTAGCTGACCAATTTATGGATAAGTTGGCTCCTTCATCTGCTCCCAATTTCATAAATAGCCAGTGTTGTATTCCCTTCTCTATAGCCTGTAGCTATACAGACCTTAATGCCCCTTTTTCTTTGTCTGAACTAAAAGGAGTACTCTCTTATGTAAAAGACTCATCACCAGGTGAAGACGGCATCACATACTCTTTCATGATAAACTGCAGTGACTCTACCTTGAACTATTACTTGAGTATTTTAAATGCTATCATGTTGTCTGGAAATATACCTTCTTCTTGGAAAGCCCAAGACGGAATTCCCATATTAAAACCAAACAAACCAGCTTCTGATGTTTCTTCTTTTCGTCCAATAGCCTTATCATCTGTTCTTGCCAAAATAGCTGAGCATCTTGTTAAAAACAGGTTAGAATTTTTCGTTGAAAATAATAATATTTTGACAGCTAATCAGTTGGGATTCAGAAGGGGCCGTACCCGCCGTAGCACCATAGACAATATAAGTATTCTTACTTTGGACATTCGGTTAGCTTTCTCAAAAAATAAGTCGGTTATTGCGGCTTTTCTTGATATTAGCTCAGCGTATGATAATGTGCTGATCTCAGTATTACATAAAAAATTACATGATTTACATGTACCACAATTATTGATTACGTTTATCATCAATATGCTTTCTGAAAGATGTATTAAATTAGACCTAAACAATGGTATTCAACTATCAAGGCTAGTATGGAGAGGCTTGCCCCAGGGGTCAGTCCTTAGTCCATTACTGTACAACGTTTATACCTATGATTTAGAAACATCCTTAAACTCAGATATAAATATTCTGCAATATGCTGATGATCTGCTTATATACAACTTAGACAATTCTATAGAAAATGCTAGTAACCGCTTATCTAATACTCTTAATAAGCTAAATGACTGGTTAGATGTAAATGGACTAGAATTGTCTGTTAGTAAAAGCACTGTGGTTGTATTCTCTAGACGAAGAAGGATTCCGGATTTCAATGTACTTTACAGGGATAAACCTATACCTGTAAAGTCTGAAGTTAAATTTTTAGGAGTAGTTCTAGATTCAAAACTTACTGGAATACCTCATTGTGAATATATTGTAAATAAATGTGAAAAAAATTTAAATATGATGAGGTGTTTAACCGGCGTCTGGTGGGGTGCCCACTCTTTTTGTTTGCATCTTATTTATAACGCTCTCATCCGTAGCTTACTAGATTATGCTACTTTTATTATAGAGCCCTGTAGTGCCATTGCTCTTAGCAAATTAGATTGCGTGCAAGCCAAAGCTTTAAGGATCATCCTTGGAGCTATGAAATCTAGCCCTATCAATGCTATGCAAATAGAGTGCGTTGAACCACCTTTACGTTTAAGACGTCAATATTTATCTGATAGGTATCTATTCAAAGCTATGCAATTTTCTCATCATCCTCTTCGTGATAAGCTTCATCTTCTTTCGCAATGTATAGACAACTGTTCTTACTGGTCCCATAAATCACCGCCCCGTCTTATCAAGAGTTATCGAATATTTTGCTCCATACAAGCGCCGATGTATAGTACATATTGTTACCCAACGTTTAATTCTAAATATAAGGCACTGACAATCATTCCGGATGTTAGGATCAATCCAGATATTCCAAGAAATCAATTGGAAGCTCCTCGGTATGTGAACATATTAAAATCAAATGAATTTTTGGATTTTCATTATATATATAGTGATGCTTCGAAACATTCATCAGATGGCATAGTTGGAGTGGGAGTTTTCCATTTCCAGTATAATATTGTCCAGAAAACAAAACTTCCGCCTGAATCATCTGTATTTACTGGAGAATGTCTTGGCCTGTTTAAATCTGTTGAATATATTCTTCTTGCTAAACTTAAGAAATCCGTTATATTTACTGACTCTATGAGTGCTCTGCAAGCTTTATCTAGGTTCCCATTCAAATCTAAGTCTGGTCAGATCAACCATGTTATTATTAAAATCAGAAACCTACTAGTTACATGTAATGAAAAAGGCTATACAGTGGTGTTTTCCTGGGTACCAGGTCACTCCGGCATTTCGGGAAATGAACGCGCTGATCAGCTTGCCAATGAGGCTATTTTATGCGGAGATATGGCAGACTATTGCAATGATGCCCATGATTTGTGTACATTGCCAAAGAATTCACTTCAAGAATCTTGGAGAGTGACTTGGTCGATTTCCAGCCAATCAAAAGGCAAAAAATTTGCTAGGATTCAAAGCTCTATTCCATCGAAGCCATGGTTCTCAAGTTTGAAGTTGAGCAGGAGAGTGACGTGTATCTTGACGCGTATGCGTCTGGGCCACGTTTGCTCTCCAGTTCATCTGGCTAGACTTCGTATTGTGAACAGTGATTTGTGCGAGTGTGGTGAGGTGGGTGACCTGAATCATATATTTTTATCTTGCCCAAAATATAACCGGGATCCATTTTACCAGGGTCTTATTCAGTGTAATATACCACTTCCTACTTCTGTTGACATCCTCTTGTCCTCCGATATATCCTGTGTATATAAACTGTTTTCTTCATTCATTCTATTAAATGATATTAAGTTGTAAATATGTAGTATAAGTCTTAAATAAGTATTCCATTATATTTTTATCTATCCTTTTCTGATCCTTTTCTAAATTCCGTTGTATATTTCAAAATTTTGGTTTAAATTTATAAACAAGTTTCCTCGTTTTATTAATTAAAAAAAAAAAAAAAAAAAAAAAGATAGAAAGAAAATAACAAACATTTGACAATGGCTCAATCGCTCAACGCGCGGAGCCAATTCCTCAAAAAGAAGAAGAAGAAGAAGAATGTATGGTCTCAGACCTTTGCCTGTCCCGAAAGGGACGAATGGATTAACCTTTCGACAGTCTAGACTTCTGATACTGCTACTCGACCGTCCGTCCGACCGCTAGCGACCGCTCCTCCGGGCGCTCCCGCGTTGCGTATTAACCTAAATTACACGCTTTCTATTCAGGGTATTGCTTATTTCTTGACGGAATCCTAATATTTATTAAGTAATCCTTCCTCTCTGTAAATTTCAGCTTCCTTTTTAATGAATTCTAGCTAAGCTGATACTTGCAATTTAACTTTTACGTACATACGGCCGCGTCACACTCCAAGACATATTTTTCGTAAAATCGAAAAAGCAGTGCGTTACCAATAGCTTCATATTGAAATATATTAGAAATACTACTTAATTCGGCATTCTCACAACACACACACACTTTTAAATTATTATAAAAAACAAAAAAAAACAATTGAATTATAGCGACAAGGGCCGACTGTCACAGCAAGTTCGGGCGACTCAAATTCCACCGCAGACAATATACAATTTTCCATTCGCGTCCCTATTTGCTGTCTTTGTTCATTGACTTTAGTTTAAAAGGTGTTAGAATAAGACAACCATACATCGGTAAGCACAGTCGACACTATGAACAGGCACCATCGACGAAGAGTAGAAAAACCACTAGGTGTTATCGGACGTTTTTGACGTCGATACATAAACACCACCAGGTGTTTGCGGACTGTTTAATGAACAGAACAGTCTATTTAGATTAGAACGTAAAGCCCTTGATTCTTCGCATGGAATAAGTAGGTAGGTAGGTACGTACTTCGTACAACAAGTACTTATTTCCTCGTCCGAAAAAGCTATATACTCTTTGGTCTTTGATGTTTGATTGGGGCCAGCACAGACCACTAATTTTTTTCTTTTGAGGTATTGGCTCCGCGCGTAGAGTGATTCAGCCAATAAAACCACCTAACACAAACCACAAACAGACGCGGCTTGTTTGTGACAGGCTTTAAGATGGCCACAGCAGGCACAGAAGAGGCACAGACACTAAAAATCACAGAACCATGAAATTATGTAAAATACAAGGTACTTTCTACAACTTTAACAACAGTGAGAACAACAGTACTTACCACAGAACACTATACTTGGTAAATACTTATTATTCTCTGCTGGGGTTGTCTATGCTTATTATTTCCATGAGAGAGAAAAAAACTAATAAGTCGGAGCACAGTTCAATGTACTCTATGGAGCACAGTTATCTATGGTTCGGACGAAGAATTCTTCGTCCGAGTAACCTACAAACTACAAAAATGGAATAAACAGAACCTAAGCTAATGACGATTTTATTTGCTGATTATCGATATACATTTTGCGGGCTACATTAAATTAATTTAAAAGGTAATAAAAAAAATGTATGTAATTTATGTGAATTTAACCTTTGTAAGAGCTAAGGCGAATTTATAGACAAGCTGAACCATTGTAGTAATCTCTCTGCCACTGTATTTATTTTAAGTTTTGATTTCTTTGTGCTCGCTTACTAAAATCAATTTTATATTTATAACAGTATTAATGATACTTCTCATATCGTTAGTAATGTTGGTAAATTCTGATATTAAGTGTATATTTGTATCGACATTCGACCTGTACCTACCGACCAGACGCGCTCGTCTGGTCGGTAGGTACAGGTGCCGGCAAACACCATAGCATGACGTAGTGGGGGCAAGTAAGCGCACGCGACTCTCCGCCGAAGCGCCCCGCACTTACCACCAAAAGGATTTAAAAGCAAAGCAAGGTCATATACCCATAAAGTTTACCGTGTACGGTTGAATGAGCCAGACGAGCGCTGCACGTAGTCGTCCGAAATGTGAGGATTAACTCATTGATAAAGCTTCTGCAAACAGGTTATTAAAATATTATTTCTGAATTGGTTCACTTTTGTTCTGGTGTGAGGCTTCCGCCAAGTCTAGTTATCATTCTTTCAGCAAAGATTCACTACCAACCTATCTATCAGGCTTCCAGTACAATGCTCTCTAGCAACTGTCAGAAGGTGCTTGCACTTGGTAGTTTGTACTTGAAAGAAAGGCAAAAAATGTTTGAAAGAACACATGTAAGGAACCCCATGTAGTAAGGATATACTAATACCCTTCCAAGTTAGTACTATAACATCTACATTTTCAAAAACACAAAAGCATTTTAACCCTCATGTATATCATATTTTTCATAATATTTCAGATGGCTGACATTAAGTCCTTATTAAAAGAAGCAAGGAAATTAATAGATGAAAAAAACTTTAAGGAAGCTCAAGAATGTTGCAAGAACATACTAAGAAAAGACAAACAGAACTATTTGGGTTTAGTTCTACTTGGTAAATCTTTACAAGAATCTGATCAAGCTGCTTTAGCATTTCAAAAGGCTATAGCGAGTAAGCCTGATCATCCATTAGCCTGGCAAGGTCTTGCTAATTACTATGAACACAAAGATAATGTAAATAATAAGCTTATTGCGGTCTATGAAGAAATACTGAAACTTCAGATTGAGGAAGAGAAGGCTTTAGAAATTTTAAACAAGCTTGGTCAGTTAGGATGCTCTTTAAAGGATAACCAAGCTATAAGTATACTCATAAATTATATGGACAAAAACTTAAATGAAAAACTGTGCTTTACTGCTGGAAAACAGTTAATTGAATTACTGAAAGCTGATATAAAATGTAAAGAGAAAGATATACCAAAAGTAACCAATTACTTATCACAAGCTATAAAGAAAGAACCTAATGATGCTCTGCACATTTTACTTGGAAAACTGATTTTGCAAAAGATAAATTTTGTTGAAGCAATGAGAGAAATAATGGACCTACATTTTTTCACACCAAGCATTACTTTCCGTGAATGGCTTTGTAAATTTTTATGCACACACTATGTCAAAAACAGTTCATTCTCTGGATTTGACATTGAACAACATATTAACAATATCACAATAGGAATTGAAAACTCCAAATATCCAGACCTCTTACGAAGTATAATATTCTATGATAAAGGATTATTTATCGAAGCTTATAAACTATGTGTTCCACTTGTAAATTACCAAGAAGCTGATATCACTGAAGCTACTTTTATTATACAATGCACATTCAAGTTGAAAAAGTTTTCGGTTGCACAGAAACTTGCAACAAACTTCTTGTTGAAAGTTAAAGATAAAGAATTTGCAGTGAAATTGAAGAAATTTCTGTTTCTTTCAATGGCTGAGCAACAAAAATGGAAACAAGCTATTTCAGTGGCAGCAGAAATTCCTGCTGATGATTTGGATATAAATGAACAAGCTGTACTTGCAAAATGTTATATTGAAGGTAATGAGAGAGTGGACAATGTTATGAAAAACTTACAGGAAACAGAACACTATAAAGAACTAGTAGCACTATCCCTTATTAGGCAAGAAAAATATGAGGATGCCATAAAATTATTGGAAGAATCACCAGATAAGCCTCTTCATTTATTTTACATAGGACAAGCATATTGGCAATTACAACAGTACGATAAGTGCCTTATATACTTACTAAAAGCTGCCAAACTAGATGCAGATCATGCAGACACTTTTCTCTATTTAGGAATGATTTATCAACACCACAAGCAAGATTTGGAAAAAGCTAAAAAATGTTACGAAAAGGCATTTAGCCTTAATAGTATTGATTTTAATATTATTAGGAATTTGAGTGATGTTTACACTAAGCAAGGTCTCAGTGCTGCTGATTTTGATTTATTAACTAAAGTTAGTCAAAGTGGCCAAACAGTATTACCATGGATAAATTTCCGCTTAGGTCTTCACTATATCAACAGAAGAGATTGGGAGAATGCCATATTACAGTTCCGCAATGTCATTAAAACTGAGCCAAACAATATAATAGCTTTTGAATGTTTAGCAGATGCTTATTTCTCAAGAGGATCTTTTACATCGGCGCTTAAAGCTTACAACAAGGTTATATCAATGCAGCCTAAAAATATATTGCATTGCCTTACCAGAATGGGCTACATCAATTCCATACTAACCAAGTATGAGGATGCAATCATTAAATTTGAGCAAGTTTTTGAAGTTGACCCTGATTCTCTTTTGGCCTTGAAAGGTATTGCAGAAACTTGGATGAGAATAGCCAAGAAAAAATACAATGCCAAACTTTTCGGCAGTGCCAGGGACACTGCTCAATATGCCATAAATTATCTTATCCGAGCTTTAACAAAAGAAAAGAAATTCTTATGTTTTTGGAATTTATTAGCTGAAGCTTTGGTATTCTTAACTAAATTGCCAAACCAATACTGTTATGTTCACATGAATGATTCTTTAACAGATGACGATGACATCATGGTACGAAAAGAAAAGCGTGACATCTATTCTCAAGCTTTAGCCTGTTATTCCAGAATTGCAAAACACAAACGTCAGATCACTTCATATGACTTAGCTGCTACATATCTTGATTATTATCATGCAACAAACGAGATGGTAAATTGTCGCATAGCATATAAACTAACTATAGCCAACATCAAAATCATACCAAGCTCTTGGAGGAATTGGAACCTACTTGGAAAGATTTGTATTTTTATGAAAAAGTATGCTCTAGCTCAACATTGTTTCATAAAGGCATTGTTGGTAACCCGTAAATGGTCTGTGGCAAAAATATGGTGCAATTTGGGGACACTTTATGTCAAGTTGGGTCTTCATAAACTGGCTAATTATTGTTTTTGGCGGGGGCAGTCAACACTGCCATCTTATCCTCAGAGCTGGATTGGTCAAGGTTTAATTGCAGAAGTCATTCGAGAAGAGGAAGCAATGGACCTATTTAGACACGCCTGTCGTCTCGGTTACCACCCTGAGAGTGCCATAGGATATGCGGACTGGGTATGTCGGACTTTAAAAGATGATAATTATAAAACTAGCTCTGAGTTGAAATACGTTATTGAAGGTCTTCATGCAGTATCATATGCAATGGATTTAGTGCTTTGGTTAATTACATATGAACCAAACAATGCTTACGCTTATAACATTCTTGGGATCTTGCAAGAACGAAGTAACCTTTTGGATTCTGCATTAGCCTCTTATCAGAAGGCATTTCTGAATGCAGATGAAGACAAGAAAAATATGATCCTTTTAAATATTGCCAGATCTCTACTAAGACTGGGAAAATTTGATGAAGCCATAAAAACTTACAAAGACATATCTGAAGCAAGTTTCAATTCTGCTTGTGGGTTAGCTCTTGCTCTATTCAAAAAAGGTCTCTATGAAGAATCATATTCTGCATATGACACTGCTCTACATTGGCTCAGTAACAATGACAATGAGAAGGCCGAACTTGTAGTAGCCATGTCTGGCATAGTGTATATGTTTAAAGGCGTGGATGAAGCCAAAACATTACTCTTTCATAGTATACAAGTTTCTCAGAAAAATCCAACCCCATATAGCTTGTTTGCAATTTGCTCACTAGGAATTATGCATTCGGACCAGGGATTATCCAAGCTTGCTCTAAGTGAGTTGCAAAAATATGAAAAAGATACAAACTTTGGATGTGACATAGGTTTTTTGAAATCTTATCTAGCGCTCATCGATGATGTCAACAAAGCTATCAAATTATTGAGTGATTCTCTACACGATCACCCCAGTAGTACACAACTATGGTATTTTATGGCACAGTATTGTTTACAGGGCTCTGATACTAAAGCAAAGATAGCTAGCTCTTGCGCCCAGAGAGCATTATGTTCAGCAAGCCATGAAAAACATGTTGATGATTCAGCAAAGATGCTCGCTACTGCTAGCATTGCGGAACAAATAGCAGGGAATAAACTAAAATCACTTGTGTTAGCCAAAGCAGGGCTCCACATGTACCCATGTCATTCTGAGGTCTGGGCTGCATTGCTTTTCTCAATAGTAACAAATAAGATATGGTTCGAAAAGACCCAATGGATTATAGGTGTCACTGGTCATATGAGAAAAAAATTACATACATCTAGAGGTCTGAACCGATGGATTACTCTTTTAGAGAAAAAGCTAAGTAGATATTTGCATTGATTTGATACACCTATTAAAACTATATGAATGAATTGTGTCTGTTTCATACCTGTTTAATCATAGCTTTTGTACTCCTGTTCTTTATTACATGTAGGTTAAAACATGATGTAGGAGATATGATTTAATATTTTAAAATAAAATTTCATACTTATTACAAAATATTTTATTACTTGTTTTAACCCTCAGTAACAATGATTATTTAGTTTTTTCCAGAAATGTATCTGGTATCCTCTTAAACACTGCAAGGAATTTATCACCGTTATTTCTGGTTACTTTTTGACCCTCTTCAGTGCTTTCGTACAGTTTTTCCACAATGTCATCATTTTTCTAAAAGACAATATACAATTATTAAGGGAATGGGTACCATTCGAATTCAATGAAGTAAACGAGTATTGTTGAGCAGAGTTCTTATTAAAAACATGCAGGTGCATAAATATTATGCCCACAAACATAATTGCCATAAACCTACAATGTACAGGTAGTCCACTATTTGCAAAAAACCAAATAAAGTTGAATTTCGCAGGCTGGTAGGGCCGAAACACAAAAAAAACGAATTAAACTCCCATCAGACTACTGTTGAATACATCCTTTCCAATTAAAAATTTAAGACTTGTATGGTTTTTTCTCATGGATACCATTTATCAGAACTGCTAAATTGAAATGGAACCACACAGGAAGTGTCAGCCTTCTAATAAAAAAAGAATCATCAAAATTGATTCACCCAGTAAAAAGTTATGAGGTAACAAACATAAAAAACACAGTCAAATTGAGAATCTCCTCCTTTTTGAAGTTGGTTAAAATGTCAGTTAATGGACTTGCATCTTAAAAGAAACAGTTCACAAAGTAAACACTTACTAAATCTTCTGCAGTAATTCTTTCAAACAGAGGATGCTCTTCAAAGTGGGTAACCATCCATTCATGTAAATCTTTTACATCTGTTATAGTGTACACAATACCCTAAAATACAAAAACAGTACATACTGAAATTGTACATTTAATCTTGCGAAAATTACTTTAAAGTACCATTAAATATTTGAATTTGCTTCAAACAACTCAGGGTTAGTAAGTGTAACTTTTTATAAGATAAAATAGTTGAGTTTCTTTTCCAAGCTATACTTGAGATATAAGAGAAACAATATAAAGAGGGATGATAAATATATTATGTAGGAACAGAATTATGCAAGATTACACTTATTATGTCAGCGACAGTTGCATTGCACTGCAGTATGAGTTTGCGATGCACCAGTGAATTAATTATGAACTATTCTGCGCAAGAATTCAAATTACTTTTTACTTACATGCTCTGCAAGTACATAGGCATATTCAGAGAGAAGCCACTTATTTATAATCCTCCATTTATGCTTAGCTTTTTTAAAGTGGGGGTCTGGATACAGGAAAAACATTTTTTTCAACTGCAAAAAAAGAGAAAATATCAATGAACATACTAGCAAATAAATGTAACGAGAGGCCAGAAAGTTAGAAATTGCTTATGTATACCTGGCCTTTGTAGAAAAAGTTTGGTAAATACTTCATAGCATTTGTTCTTAGTACAGCAATGTTTTGGTATTGGTCTTCGAACTGCGTTCTTAATGCCTGAATTCTATCATTAACATAATCTGAGACTTTGACACGTATTTCCAGGCCCAAAATTAGATTGTCAGGAAACATAGGTGATAGGGTCACTGAAATAATTTATAATCATTAAAACGTAGGTATATGATGTAACTTAATGGTTAGATGAAATATAAATTGGTGAATTAAATACTTACCTAGGAGACCTCCATATCCGCATCCAACATCTAGAAACTCGACTTTTCCTTTAGATTTGTCTGTTTTAAGAATAGGATACAAATTTGACCAATCATAGTCATCCGGGTGAGCTGGACTGTTAAAAGGATGAATAATTATTATTATGAAGGTATTAGACATAGGTTTATAATCTGTTTGTGCATAACCTAAACTTACTATTCAAAACAATGGTCAGCAATTGGATTTGAATGCGCGCGTTGTCTGTAATACTTCTTTTGTGGAAGAGCCATTTCAAATTCCAAACCCGACGTGATAATAAAAAAATTAAATCTAGTAATTCTAAATCTAAAACGATCCACTCACGTCATGGTTCTAAAATATTTTGTTTACACCCATGTTTACACTACATACCGTAAAACGGGGTAAATAGGTCCGATCTTCAACTTCAACTGGAAATTAAACCTTCTTGCGCAACAAATAGGGTGTGTTGTGGTACAGTTTTGAATGTCCGGTAAGCTGTTTTAGATGATAAGTAGCTTTGGATTCTCAAAATATTGCCAGATTTTAAAATATTCACAAAAAACTATGCTGGATTCCAATTTACCCCCGATGGGGTTGATAGGTTCAAGAGAGGGGTTAATAGGAATTTTACTCAGGGCTGTCTATTCAAATCCAATATTTATCCAAAGTAAGTACCTACCTACCTAATTCTACCTAATTTAAAAAAAGGTTTCAGTTTATTTAATCTAATCATGCTGCTTAACTTATTTTATGTGTGTAGACTATAGGTAGGTATAGTAAAAATAAAAACTTTTTGAGATCAAGTTTTTATTGTAGCTAGGGTACATAATACAAGTAACAAAAATATGGCATTGAGCTAGAAAAACAGTATTATAATCAGTCTATTCCTTATTTATTTATGGCCTTCTCTTTAGAATAGCTTATACAAAATTACTATTATATGATTAGCTTACAAGTTACTTAAATAAAAAAATGAAGTACTTTATGTAACGCTTAGCGCCTGGCTTGGGTGTGTAGTTACGAGGCATTCTGAAAAAAAAAAACATTAAGACATTATAATGTTTTTCAAGAAAATAGTTGTACTATTTGAATACAATGCTTCACTCAATGAAGAATAAAATTAATAATTTAGATTATATCAATCATTATTCATAATAGATTCAATTCATTAATCATAATTAAAAAAACAGTAGCGCCATCTGTCAAAATTCTATAGGTGGCTGCTGAGCGAACGGTGGCCTGACTGTTGGTGGCAAATCAAGCATTTTTGGCACCCATAAACTGGCAAAATTTACTTAAATATTCATTTTTTTATTGTGTATAATGTAAATAATGGTTTACGGCCAAAAGAAGTTTTTAATAAATAGTTTTTAACTTTAATAAGTTTAATAGTAATCGTTTTTAACTTTAATAAATTTAGAAGTAAAATTAACTTTAATTAAGTATTATAGTAATTAAACTTTGGTTTTTGACAACCCTATTTCATGATTCCTATTTACCTCTTGTTCGTACCAAATAGCCCCCGTGCTGTTCCAATTAGGCCTGTTCATGTGCCTATTTCCCCCCTTCGCGTTCCTTTTATCCCCAAAATGACCTTAAAACGAGCATTCATCTAAAATTAAGGTTTACGATGAAATCACGCAATTATTTGCTTACCTCTTAATGTTCCTTCAAATTTCAATCCACTATTATTATAATAATTAAATCAATTTCAACACTTCCTCATTAGAACACATCAAAAACTTAAAGTTAAAAACAACAAATTTCACGTGTCCACGACGACCTCACTTTCAACGCGATTTTTTAATATAACCTGATTGGCTAGTTTAAAACTGGTTAGTCTTGCCAGTAGCAAAAATAATAAGCTCGTTCAAAAATAAAAAACAATTGATCTCTCATGCTTATGATGACAAAAAACAGGACAGTTTAGAAAGTCAGAAATTTATTCCTATTTACCCCGCCGTTCCTAGTATCCCCGTTTTACGGTACTCATATACGTCATAGACTCTCGCTAGAGAGTATAGTGTTCTGTGGTCATAGAGTCACAGAACACATATATAGAGTAAAGCCATAGAGTAAAGTAATATTATGAGTAAAGCATACCCTACGGTTTATTGCACAATTTGCACTGTCAGCGTGCTGAAAGCTCTCGAGAGAGTAAATGTGTTCTGTGGCTGAAAGTCGGTTTAAGACATAGAGTAATGTAATATTATCGGGGTTTAAGATCTCAGAACAATAACTTCATCTGAGTTTAAGGATGCGTACCTATTTTAAAGACAGCTGCGTGACGTCATGAGCGACGTCATTAATCGCGCTGACAGTGCTCAATAGACCAACACAGCAGAGACGCAGAGACACAAAAAAGAGGTATAAATAGGTAGTGCAGCCTGTGCGCTAATGTGTATAATTCAACTGACATCAGTCAGATCAATCGCTGATTTGCAAATTAATTTTGATTTGTAAACTGTGGTGAATTTTAACGGTTTTGCTGTGCAGGTTGTTTATGAACATTAAATATTGTACTTATCAAAGAGTATATAATCACTACGGGTAGGTACATACTTATTTTCTGTAAAGTAAGCATGGATTTCATTGACAGTGACAGGACTGACAGGCAACAGCGCGCTGTCGTCGGACGAATAATCCTGAGGAATAATCAATCAAGTGATTCTTCGTCCGAGGTTTTAAAGCCTGTCACAAACAGCTGACGCGGCCTGCGGTGGCGGCCTACCGCCGCGGCCGCGCCTTCAATGAACTTCATAACGTCGCAGGCCAGGCCGCGTAGATTTGAATAGTATAGACTTCGATACTACACAACAAGCCGCTACCGCAGCCGCCATCACAGACCGCGTCTGTTTGTGACAGGCTTTAAATGTTGTCGCGCTAATTGCGCGTTCATAATAATTTAAACCTAGTGTCAGCAGCGTATGCAATGTCAGCACTGTGTACGCATTTTAAACCGTACAAATAGTACAATATAGCGCTACGGTTTATAATTCGTACACAGTGCTGACATGACATACGCAGGTTTAAACAAGTGGAAAATTAAAAAAATTTAAAAGACCCACGACTTTTGCAGACTATTGTAATTGAAAAAGGATTAAATAATTTTTTTAAAACTCCCCGACTAAAGGAAAGTAAGAACTAAGAACCTATCAGTATAATTACAAATCCAAGAAAATCCGCCGGAGCTGCTGTGTTTTGCCTAGTGTTGACGGTGCTGTTTACCAGTTGATGAATAATTCAATTTCTTTATGCTTCTCATATACCGGCAGTTTATCAATACTTACTAATTACATTAATTGATATTGGAAACGGAAATAGCAATGGCAGCTCCGACGGATTTTCTTGGATTTGTAATTATACTGATAGGTTCTTAGTTCTTACTTTCCTTTAGTCGGGGAGTTTTAAAAAAATTATTTAATCCTTTTTCAATTACAATAGTCTGCAAAAGTCGTGGGTCTTTTAAATTTTTTTAATTTTCCACTAGTTTTATAGTTTTTCGATTAATATATTAATGTAATTTAAATTATATTATTATTAAAAAATGAAAATTAATCTTCAAACTAGCCATTAGCTCCTCTAGCAGCGTTTGAAGGCATCATCCCTTCCAAGTCATAAAGAGACGTTTATTGTGGCGCCCCCTGCTGTTCAATCACAAGAAAAATTATCTACGAACCATTGCCAATGACTCACTAATATTTTATATAAAACTGTATCCAAATCGGTTCAGTCGTTTTTGTAATAATTGAGAACATTCGTTTGCACTGTAAATGTTTTTTATGGCGCCCCCTGGTGATCGATGTTCGTAACAACTATCTAAGAACCATCGCCAATGAATACTAAACATTATACCGAAAATTGCATCTAAATCGGTCAAGCCATTTTTGAAATAAATGGGAACATTCGTTTGCAATATAAATGTATTTTATGGCGCCCCCTGGCGATCGATGTTCGTAACAACTATCTAAGAACCATTGCCGCTGAACACCAAACATTATACAGAAAACCGCATCTAAATCGGTCAAGCCGTTTTTGAAATAAATGGGAACATTGATGTGCACAAACAAACAAACAAACAAACAAACAAAAATATTTTTGCATTATTGGTTTTTGTGAACAATTTAACATACAAACAAACATAAAATCTTTTAAATAGAGTAATGTACAAACGGTCTCTCACCCTAAACTCATATACCCGTACTCCGTTCCGACGTGGGTAATTATTATAAACGCGCGACAACATTTTAATTTTAAACCGACGACAGTGCCTGTTGCCTGTCAGTCCTGTCACTGTCTCAATAAAACCCATGCTTTGTCTAAATCATAGACAATCTGTCAAATATCATCTATTAAACTCTGTCTGATTCTGAATCTATGTGAGTATATAGTGTTCTGTGCTATGTTCTGATTTTGCAAATCTGTGGGTAGTCTATGTTGATGTTGCAAACAGCAAAATATGTCCTCCCCGGCCCCGGACACCCGTTAGTGGTGTAATGTAATTATTGTTTTCAAATTTAATTTTTAATTTTTGTGTTTTTCATAATCCGAGAACACGATTAAGTACTTGATGTGCTATTTATTGTGATTTGGGTTACGTAGAGACTAATGCTGAAAGCACAGGAGAAGCCATTTAAGTCCAAGTAAGTAATGTTATTATCATAACACTAGCCAATCTTTCAGTAATTTTGCGGAATTCCGATACAAATCAAAGATCTTAATTTAGAAAAGTTATTTTGTTTCACTTACTTCATCAAAATTAGAAACAAAAACTAGACTATAATTAAAAAATAAAAAGCAACAATTTACTATTTAATAAGCATGCAAATACAACGATGAATATCGTTATGTTCCTGAGATAAGGATCTGAAATTAAATTATTCCTTTCCGTTTGAAAACAGAAAGGTTTAAAACTGTATTTTTATAGAGCAAGTGCATAATTTTCTAATGACATAAGCATTGAAATTAAGCAACAAACTTCTGGCTGGATTTTAGAGCCTATAACTGGAGTAAAGTTGAAAGATCAAAGAGGTCAGTGTTTTCCTTCAATCTACCTCTTGTAAAACCATGATTTTAATTGATGAGACACTGAATTAATATGATTATACAAAAACAGTCGACGTTTACATAACTGATGATAATATGAGGCCAATTTCTATAATATTGGATCTTCACCTATGAAATATTTCATTAGGAATCCTCGCAACTTGAACTCACTGAAGAACTAGGACAAGTTGTATTAATAAATAATAAATAAATAAACGTTTATTTCAGAGGTTTCCATCCATATGTTGTTAGTAGGTATGTTAGTAGTACTACAGAATAATTCACAACAACCTCTTGAGTTCCTCCGGAAGATCTATAGTCCTTAACTTGGTGTGACAAAGATCATGATAGAAGTTAATCTGTTGTGGGGACTGATCTCCCCATGTGACATGGTTAACAGTTTTCATTGTTAACGGCTCCGCAACCTTAGGCTTAAGTTTATTCAAATTACAAGTTACTCTCATCACACAGATTTGCATGTTATCACACTATCAAAAATATTAAAGTAGTAAAAGCTTGTCTGATGTTTAAGTAAGACAGTGTAAGAGTTGTTCAAAATAAATTCAAAAATTTAGCTGATACTTAAACTATAATTGCAAGATTCCATACTTTTTTGACAATTCTTGTGATTAAATAAGTTTAAGTACCACTTAAACTTTTGAATTTATTTCAAACAACTGAGGGTTGGACACAGCATAAGTATTTGTATTAATTTAATTGTCACTTGCGACGAAATGTTGATACTGTAATTTTACTCCAAAATATCCATCACACTGGGTTGAGCACATTGGAGGCAGCCAAAAAAGACTGGCATTATTCACTACAACTTGCACTATTCATTGTCAGCTCCAAAAGGCTAGTAAGTAGTCTTTATATTATGTCTTTATCAAGACAGGAGATATGAGATATATGATAGAAAAGATACCTACTACGTTAGGGTGTATATATCACACTGGTTGAGCTCACTGAACTCTGGAGGCAGCCAAACCAGGCTGGCATTCATTACAGCTCAAAACATGGCACACCAATTTATTACAGCGGAAGTTGAGTGTGACAAATCCTACTATAGATGAGAAAGTTTGTAAGTATATCTTTGTTACTCTTTTGAGGTTTCAACTACTGAACCGATTTGGCTGAAATTTAGAAAATAGATAGCTTATAACCCAGATTTATTCTCACGGGATTAGCGAAACACCGAAATTCAGGCGGCCGCGGGAAATACCTAGTTATATTTGAAAATTAAATAAAAATGAAAACTCTAAAGTAAAGTTATGACTGGAAAACCTTGAAAGGTTAAACCTAGGGTAATATTTTCTAGTGTAGTAGCTAGATGCCATCATACTAGAAAAAAATAGAAATCAAATTGAGCTTGGTCAATCAATTTATTACTGTTACAGAAGTTAAATCTATCCTGAGAACCCAGGAAACTCCATTAGCTACTTACTATACAAGAAATAATATACGTTAATTTATTAACAAAAAAAACGACTTCAACTCTCGTCAAACTACTGTTGAATACATCCTTTCCAATTAAAAATTTTAGTTTTCTCATGGATACTATATTTTATCAGAACTAGACTAAATTGAAATAGGACCAGTCAGGAAGCGTCAGCTTTCTAATAAAAAAGAATCATCAAAATCAATTCACCCAGTCAAAAGTTATGAGGTAACGAACATTAAAAAAATACAGTCAAATCGAGAACCTCCTCCCTTTTTGAAGTCAGTTGAAAAAATAGAAGTCAGTTTGAGTTTGAGGAAGGTGGACCAATTTACAGAAGTTAAAACAATTCCTGAAAACCCTGGAAACTCCCTTACCAAGGCTACTGAACAAGAAAAAATTGAAATTGAATTGAAATTGATTTGTGGGAGAATATATAAATAAAATGAATTATGGTAGTCAACAGATTTAAAGATTTCTTTGATTCCTTTCCTCATAATTTCAAAATTACACCCAAGATTTTTGAAAATCTAATCTACTCCTAATTTGGTTATTCTGTTAAATTGATTTTGAATTATAAATTACCAAGTTAAACAGTTATTTATTTTAATGATTCACATAAAAATGATTTTGTTACATAGTATTTGCTTCAGTAGATTGATAATTAAAATTATAAATTAATAAGTTTTTTTAAAAATTATTTTATAGGTAACTAATTGCCTTTTATTCCTACTTCCCAGAGTTCTCACTTAGGATCTTAATAACGGATTGAGAGTAGACACTGAAAACTCACGATAGCATAGTTATTTTTATTATTCATAGTTATTAGTTTTATTACTCATTGAGTGAATGTCTCCTTGGAGTCAAATGAAAAGTTTTGTTTTCTGAGGGTATATCATTTTTCTATCTTAGCTCAAATGAAATGTAACCTTACACATGTTATAGTTCATTGTTTCTCTGCAGTAGCATGTTAATGTGATACTGATACTTCCAAGACTCTGTCGATAACTATCGGCGTGCGGTAACCCGATGTTTTGACGTTGGAGTGGCAACACGTGGTCCCGCCAGCGCCGAGGCACCGCAGTCTGAGGACGGCCTCGCTCGAGCCACACGCCTGCCGCCGCCGGCAAATCGAGTTTATCCACGGTTCGCGGAATGTTATCACTCTCGTAGTTCACGAGTCGCGGCGAGCTCGCACGTTCCGCGTTCAGAATTCAGATCCGCATTTATCGATAGTGTTTTATTTCTTTAGTGATTGCCACAAACGTACCCAAAATGAAGAAGGGTGACTCGCAATATAGTCTCAGCAGAGTCACTTCGAGGTCCGCACGGTTGCTCACGGACAGCATTTCCTCGGATGAGCCGGAGACGGAGAGGCTGTTGGATTCACAGCAGCCCCCTGTCGTCGTCCCAGCGCGCGGTGATCGACGGCAGTCCCTCACGGCGCCGCCCTCCCCCACGGAGTACCGCAAAAAGCGCGATCACCGCCATCACAATTACATGAACCATTTCCATCACTTCATCCACTGGAGAGATATCTGGGGCGGAGAGCCTCAGAGAGCTCAAGAGGTATAGAATTTAACGGGCTTTCGCGTTACTAAACAGTTTCATAAATTCTAACTCAATATTTAATTAACATTACCTACGTGACTAATCTGCATGAGTTGATTTACGTTTACATGAGAAACATAACGCATCATAACATCGTATCCCAATTTTATCGATTTTGGAGTTTTTAAGCAAAACTTAAAGAGGAATTCTTATATTATTGTTATGTTCATCTATCCGTAGGTATGTCGGACTCAGAGCCATACATGTAAAAAAAGTAGTGACTCGCCCCAAACTAAAACGTATTCCACTAGGAACAAAAACGGCAAAGGTCGACAATTTTTGAATTAAAATAGATATTTTTAAAAGATATCTTTGGACTTTTCCAAAAAAGTGATTTATTTACCTTTGACTTCCAAAAAGACAATGCATTACAGCAGAGTCACCTAACTCGGAAAATCTTTGGCGTCGATCGGTCAACATTTCAATAAATAGGGATGGTCTGCAATCGCCTCAACCTATATGTCCCACTGCTGGTCACAGGTTCCCTCTTGTTCAGCCATCGTCCATCACTTTGGTCAAATGCCGGCGGGTTTCTCATACATTGACCGTTAGTGTCAGACATATTATGGTAGGTTTTGTCTGATCAGTCCATAGATTATAATAGATCTTTCATCATTGGATCAGTCAGACGAAATCCACAGTGTTTGATTATAGTGACACTTTTCTGTATTATACTTCACTTCTACAAAACAAAAATGCTAATGGTTTTACTATGACCTGCCTGCTAGCTATGACATTCTCGTAACGTTAACTTTCCTAACCGCTGTTTACTTATCAGACACCCTGAGTCATCTATTCAGCTGAACAGACTATGTACTCAATCGTATTTTCTTTGTCTCTATAGCCTTGGTCTACTTTTTTAACCGACTTCTTTATTAAACAAGTGATTTTATTGACCGTAACCCGCTTTCAAGGTAAATCTCTAATTCGGTAAACAAATTATCGGTTTATTGCCTATTAGATAGGTAGTATTCGTTCCATTAACGTTCTTTTCCGGGATAAAAAGTAGCCAGTATCCAGGGTAGAATTTTCTTGATTCCCAGCTAAATCAGTCCTGTATTTGAGGCATGAAACAGTAACATGCATAACACAAACACACACATTTTGCCTTTATAATATTAATGTGACTAGTTGAGTGACCGAGCTTTGCTCGGTAGTATTACAGCTACTTACCAATAGATGGCAGCAGGAGTTTACTCTAATAGTTTTACTTAAGCGCCAATAGATGTCAGGTATAGATTTATATTTTTTTTTTGTAAATACGACATTTTTTAAAAATGAATCCTAGCTAGATCAATTTACCGCCCCCAAAACCCCTTGTATACTAAATTTCATGAAAATCGTTCGAGCCGTTTCCGAGATTCAGATTATATAGAAATATATATATATATTTATATATATACAAGAATTGCTCGTATAAAGGTATAGGATTTATGTGATAGGTATTAGGTATTCAAAAGTGTTAAATTACTCATTTACGTCACCATCAATGTTCACGTTGCAAATTGAAGCTACGTTTTCATATTTTAAACTTATTTTTACCCGACTTCGCAAAATCGCGACGCAAAGGATCAGCACTTTCTGCCATGAAATGTGATATCGTTGAATATCCTGTTACCCATAATAGATTTTGTTGTTGCTTTCCACAATTATCACGTTCTCTTGGTAAATTATTAACGGCGTAGAAGCCGTATTTAAGCGATTTTGAATGAAGATTTATTTAAAAACTATAAAGAAAATTACTTTCAAATTTACACGTCATGTATTTTGGGTCTCTAAACCGCTTAGAAGCACAAACACGATTGGATAAAATTATCTAGATAGGTAGAAAGTTATCCCAAAAGTTTCTCCAAAATCTCAGTTTTTCTAATTTTTATCGGAAACTACATTGGATGTAATTGTAATTTTTGTTTTAATGTGTCAATAATAACAATATCCAAAAACGCTTAGAAAGAGATTTTTGATAACTGGCTTAGATTTTGAGTAATTAGGTAAAAGGTTGTTTTTCTGTTATACTCTTCCGCGACGCTGCATATCGCACCTACCAACGTATCCGTGAGAGTGAGAAAGACAAAAATAAATTCAATAAATCCCCTATAGAACCTATACAAACTTAATACATTCTATAGTTTAAGATTACGCGTTTTTTCAGTTTTCGACTAATATAATGTTACACAAAATCGAAAAGAATCTACTCTCATAATCAATCGTTTGCAAGGAGTCAAAGCTCTGGCTACTACGCTTGCAGTAGTTTGTCTGTAACAGACAATAAGTATAAATGATGCATACAATATGACTGATAAAATACGAGCAATGAGTTGCGTACATTCAATTCATTCCAACAGTTCACAACAAGCCATCTTCAGTTCTATTACTTTCATTAGTCGCACACGCAACGAGGATTTTATGATTCTATGCCATCAGTCCACCAGTTCATCGGTTTGCCATACACTTCGTTTTCTGGGGTCTGATTGCGTAAGAAAAACGTATTCATCGTTATCGTAATCGTTTGCGAATTCTACCCCCCGATTGGCTGACATGAATCAGCGAACCAATCAGCGGGCAAAACTGGATTACGATTACGATGAATACGCTTTTGTTACACAATTTAGGGGCTGGTTTGGAATCACCATTTCAGCACCATGCTTTTCAATACATATATCAATATATAATCACTAAAGTCTGTGTAGTTTACCTCTTATAATTTGCTGTTATAGAGTGATGGTAGTAGCTGTTGTTAATTTGTTATGGTTGACACTATACATGCATATTGGTTCTGATTGGTCTGCGTTCGTGTGAATTCTGAGAAGAAGGATGAACTATCTTTTTCCATAATTTTCACGCTAGTCTTGTATGAAATTTACTAGAAAAAATGTCCAACTTTTTTGACTCACACACATGTAACACATGAAATTTGCAAAAACTTCGATCTGATAAAATATAAGATAAGACAAGAGTTCAACTCTTCTCATTTTATCAGATCGGATTTTATCGTCAATTTTAAATCTGTAAAATTTTACACTGATAAGTCTCTTAGGTACGTAAGTATAGGCAAAGATAATATGATAGTGTCTGCATAACACACAATCCCGTATCAATTTTTTTTTTACAAAAATGATTTATCTCGTGATCGCCGATTTGAATCAATCAATGATGCCGATACAGGACAGTGGACAGTTAGACACCTGACTTTTATTACACTATGATAGATGTAGATAGGTAGATAGTACATACGATATATAATACATACCCGTACTCTTAGGTTATGTTGCATACAGTACCAGTGGGACTGGGAATATTATTTCTGTCGTAATTTTAACCCCTATTTCCTGGCACTCTAATTTCTGACACGCGCCAGAATTTTAAAGCTTCAGTAAGAATCTTTTTGAGTCGTTTCAAAATAATATTTTATAAATGATAATAGAGTCGATTTATTAAAGTACTTACCTATAGGCTCTATCTTACTCGCCCCCGAGTTTTATAAAAAAAAAACATTTTTATATAGTCTACATACCTACCTCTTTGCACAACAATGTTAGTTACGACCAAGTTTTATAGGGCTGGACTACGGGTGTTCACTTCTAATCAGTGTCAATCACAAAAATATTCTTTTTCAACAATTTTATTGTGGTTAAAAACTGGATTTTTTAAATAATTTTATAATGTAATAAGTATTATTGTTTATTCTACAGTTAACAGTACCAATACGGATTAGTGTGTCACGAGTGGTGATAAGAATTGTTGGGCTAACCGCGCCGTTAAAATAATTGCCATGTCGTTATTATTTACCTACTATTCTTTACGCCTGCGTAAATGATGTCACCCACTCTACTTTTAACAATACTGCTTTTTCATTACAAATCACCCGAATGCTGAACATTCTAATTGTAATGCTATTCTAATGTTATCTCGTTCTCAGAGATTCGTTTTTCCATTCAAATTCAAAATATATTTTATTTCATATAGGCTTAGCTAACAAGCACTTATGTCCAGTTATATCTCTTTAATGGTGATCACTATTGACTATTGTTTTCAATGTTTTCAACTACTGTAGGTACATTGTTTAAACTTACTGAAAATTCCCTAAAAATATTTTCATTCGTTGAGATTAATTGGATACAATATGTAGCCCAGTCTATAGTGTAGTCTAGCCTCAACAGAATTGGCCTAAGAACGACTATTAGGATTACTTTTGAAGCCCTTAAAATTTAAATGTTTCAAAATCTGTATTAATTTTACCGTTTTTGTTTTCTTTGAAACGGCAGAATATTTTGTTGGAGGGCACAGGCCACAGGCAAGTCTGTCATAAGTAACCACACAAAGGTGAAAGTTCAAACACACTCTAAACCTGATTTTGTGGGCATAGGAAAAAGGTCACCAAACAAAGGTTAGACCTTATTAACAGCTATGCTTTAACTTGTAGTTACGACTTGCGTACATAATATGACTGTCATAATACGAGTCACGGTAAATTTTGGCACTGATTCTTCTTTCGTATTTTCAATAGGTAACAACTAACACGGAAGTTTCTGAAAAATCGTGTTCAATAGATTACAAACAATTTGATAGAAACGAGGTCAAAAGCTTTTTTAAATAAAAACCTTTAAAAATAAGAATAAGTTTCCTTTTTTCTAACGTTCAAGTACAATAGTTACGACCTTGTTCGACAAATGAAAATAATAGGAACTCTATGGAGCAAAAAGCATGCTGCATGACTAAATATAACGATGTTGTTTATTATTTTAGCTTTGTTAGAAATAGGTATTAGGTATATTAATACCATGCTATTAACATCAATGCAATTAAAGAAGTAGCTAAGTAGTCCTAATATTATCTTTGAACATATTCCATAAATCCTAAAACTAACTCAATACTAGAAACAACAATAGTTTTCCTATAAAATTATATTGGTGTAAAATAATCCGAAATTGTTTTCAGTCTTATGGGTAGGGAAGGACATAATATTTTATAAATATTGAAACGTGTGTTAGGTAATACGAAAATAAACGGTAAAGTTATTCTTGTCCTCCTCGTTCTTTGAAGTTAATGTTATATTTATATCCTAGTTATCAACATGACACGATTTTGCTGTAATAAATTAATTATTTTAGTCTAGGTACAGGTACTCTTATATCTATTATTTATAAAAAGAAAAGGACCGATCCGATCCGAAAGGAATTAAGATCCCAATCAAGCAATGAGTAGAAGGGTGAAACTTTCCTAGCCGAAGATGTACCTACCTACCTACCTACCAAGCTTATTGACGCAAGACCCAATTATTATGATCTTCTTTCAGCATTGAAATACATATACCGAAAGAGATAACTTTAGTAGAGACTAGAGACATGGAATACCACGTTTAGACTTCTTCATATCACGGTGACAAGATTTGAATTTTGGTAGACTCGAGGACATGCTAACAACAAAGTATTTTTACACGCTTTGTCTCTGGTAGTCCTACTATGACATCATGATCGCGCCCTAATTTTACACTTCGATTACTAATTGTAGCCTATATTAGAAACTTACCAATTTTGTAGCTGCGTGTCAGTGGTACATTTGTGCGTTACACGCTAAACCTTGCTCAGCCCTCTACAGCCTAGCGAATGGCGATCAATATTTACAGGATTATTCTAATTTTTTCAATCTCGGCAGACAAACATTGAGGGCCTAAGTATATTGATTGAGAATAGGATAAAGTTTTATTCACGGTAGTGTACTGAGTAAAAGTAGAGATGGTGAAGGCAAAAAAGCGGAGAATTGATCGGGAAAGGATTTTCTTCAAAGAATTTTTTTTTTCTACAAAGAAAACTGAATCAAATTGAATAGAGATTAAGGATACAAAAATAATTTACTTGTATCCAAATATCACAGTGGTTTCGTTCATAGCTTCCAAATAATTTGCTTCTAAAAATTTTCAATAGCGTAGCCCATTTCAAGGACTTATTCCTATTGAAAATTATTATCTTTGGAAGTGTAAGAAAGTAGGTGTACAGTATACGTCATGTCAAATGTCGTATAACGTATTGAATTTCAGTTTTTATGAGAATGAACCCAAATAATATCACAGAAATAAAAGAATGTGCTGTTTCAATTCATTTAAATGCACGTGTTTAAAATTTTATTTAATAAAACCATAGATCGTAATAGAAAGTAGAGGATAGGAAACAAGAAATGTCAAGTGAAGCTTCCGTAGCCAAATAATGGCGAATGGGCGGAGCCTAAATGACATTTAAGGCTAGGGACTACCCCTACATCTGTGGGACTACCGATATCGATGTTTTTATATACTCGACAAAATTATCAGAAACATTATTTAAATAATATTATATTATAAACATAGGGTACTTTTTACTTACGTACGCAGGCAAAAGCTTGGGGATAAAGAAAATCGACTTATTTTAAAAATGATTTATTTCTTAACATAGATATTATATTTCTTAACTCATAACTTACGATAAAGTGAAAAAAGAAAAAAAAAGTGAAGATATCATCTATATCACTAAACCACGTGTGCGTCCTTTATTTTGCTCGACATCCATTTTTTGGGAATCTGAAATAAAAATAAAAGGTATAAGTAGGTAAATTTATATACCTGAATGTATGCAGGCATGCATACATGCATTCACGCACGCATGCATACGTGCACTCACGCATGCATGCATGGATATATTCATACATACACGCATGCATACATGTATACTGTATACATACATACTTTATTTTTCCCGGAGATGCAAAATTATTTTTTTGTGAAATAAATAAATTTTCGTAAAAAAACTAAAACTTTCGGTAATCCCTAAGACACCAGCTACTGACTGACGTAACCATGACGTATCAATAGATTAAACATCGGACGTATAATATACTTTATGCAAAAATAAATACATGTATCCTCCTCCATCGGTATTAAAACACACCTGTATTTTGAATATCACTTTTTTTGCGCATTGTAAATTTTTTGTGAGAAACGTCCATCAATGCCTCTTTTGCGGGCCGCTGCAGTAATGTATGTACTAGATATTATAATATACAATAGTAGTATGCTTAAAAAAATAACGGAATAGTCCGTGTACAATGGCTCTTGGCTTGAATTTTTGTCCTAGCTCCGTGTTTTTATTTTTTAATAACTTTAATCTATACAATTGTCTATTGTGTGTAATTTTTTTCTATGTATTTATATCAGTAATATTATTATAATATTTACGTTGAATGATGAAAACTTTATTTAAATCACAAAAGAATTAATTCGCATCTCGAAAATATAAGTATGTATGGTGCACCCTCTCGTCCTACTGAATATCTCTTAAGTCGTCGTAACTTCGAACTAGGGCAACCTGATTTAAACCAACAGCCCTTACTGTTTCTCTCTCTACCCCTCAACCACCTTCAATGTGACAAACAGCACGTATTATTTTTATCGATATTCAATTTGTTGATAAACAATACAATCCCAACACTACATTTACATTCAAACAAAAACTCGAGAAATAATCTAAGTTTTCCATTTTACCGCATAAATTTGAGTGTTTTTAATTAAATAAAGCAGAAGTTGAGCTAAACTTTACCGAAAAAAGGCAAAATACTCGTTACAAAAAGAGAAACTAGAAAAATTTATTGCTTACCTGTGAAATGAAATTCCTGGGATTCTTTCAGTGTTTTTGCTATTACAGCCTACAACTGAGCACTCTACCGTTATTTATTGCTTATAACAACAACTTAAAAATTTACCAATTTTAATAAAATCCCAAACAAAATTTAAATCAACACCGGAAAAACAAATTACGCCATGTTTACGGTCCTGAAAAAAAGCTTCAACACACAGATCGTATGACGTCATTTGACATTTGCGGAACGCGTTTACGCAATAACATAATCCGCCTGTCTCGTTCTAATAACGTAGCTTTCCATGAATGAGAAAGGCATGGAAATAGTTTTATATGTTTCATTCAAAAATACGTCATATAACTATAGATAAGTAAAATGCAACAGATCCTCTTAGAATCTTTCATCATTGAATAAAACCAAAACTTATCTGTAATGACTCACAGGTCCTATCCTATTTTGTTCTACCAGAGATTATCACACTCGTAAGTTGTATGGAACTTTTTTTAAATAAATTTATATTGGCTGTTATCACACGATGTCAAAACTCTATGTACTCGTAAGTATGACTAAATTTGATTTTAGTATTTATTGAACTAGAATCTAGATCAATCTATTTGTTTTCATTCATAATTATTTTAATTAAATCATCATTCATCTCAAATTGGAAAACATTGCAGAATTTTCTTGTAAAAATCACGGCTATAACCTTGTCAGGTTTACGAACTCTCGTTGAATGGTTTCATTTGTTAGTGTTAATCAGATGCTTTTTATGAACTTGTTCGCTATTGTTATACGTTTGGGTTGAACTGAATCTTGCAAGTCAAACATTCTTTTTCTGCTTCTGCTGCTAAGTAATTAAAAGGCATCTCTTTCAGGAGGGAGCGAACTTGTAATGCGGGTTTTTGTAAGGACTCTCCCACGTTTCGGGTCGCGACTCCCTTGTACTATTGTTCTACCTGCTCTTACATAATAGTCCAGTCAATTTAGACATTCGAAGTTACATAAATTCCCACCAAGCTGAAAATCGGTAAGATTGTTTAAAATATCATTAAAAATAAAATTTAAAATTTCCCCTTTTTCCCCCTGTAAGGAAAAAATTTTTATTCAAGGTCAAAGGTCAAAAAGGTACTGTTTTTCTGAAAATCGCGAAAAACTCATTTTTTTGACCTTTGACCTTGAATATTTTTTTTCCTTACAGGGGAATTATGGGGAACTTTCAAATTTTATTTTTAATGATATTTTTAACAATCTTACCGATTTTCAGCTTGGTGGGAATTTATGTAACCTTACTCTTATTTTTTGGTCTAACTGGACCGGACTATAAGTTGGGATTTCAGTATAAAATTAGCCTTGTCGGTTTAATAAGTAATAGTTAAAGTTAGAGTTGGGTTCTACATTGATGTACACTGCTTGGTATTGGCCTTTTAAAATTAATCAAACACTGATGCTAAAAGAGTGGGTGACTTAATCGTACGTGTAAGTACTACGTATTAGATCTATTTTTAGTAATTAGTAGGTAACTAAACTTATGACAATTGTCTGCTGCAATTCATTGGCACGTCTAAATGCTATCAATCTTGCATAAGAGTTCAATAAGGGCATGAGTCATGTCTTTGACCTATAGCGGAGACTGTGCGAAAACTTTCCTCAAACAAATTTTGGAAGGCTTTGTGTGGCCTTTGGTTATACATTGGCCCATGCTGTGTACAAGATTTGTTAACTAAACTAATTTTAAGGCTCTTCATTGAAAAAGATAGCACTATTTTATAGTATATGCGTCTAGTTTCGTTTAGTTTACAGATTTTGGACAACAAAATAGGCGCCACTGTGTAACGTAACCCCTATACGCACCTAATTTATATCTGTGTTATATGTGGGTACATGCAGACATTCGAAAAGTAATATGCAATGAAGCCAGATATTTAACGATTCCAAAATATCCATAAATGTGCAACTTTTTAAACTCCTAAAGATTAAATAAGCTTACTACCGGCCTTTGAGCCTTAGGCGATGCCTTTGAGTTTCCAACGCAGCAGTCTTTTGACGCAGAATCAAAGAATTGTTAAATTATTTTTGCTTTTTAAATAATATTGATTTAATATTCATTTTAATTATTCCAACTAACGACATTTGACAAATAAATTGTTATATTAAGTTTGATTATCGATTTGATGCACCTCAGAAAAGACGTCCCACGGGGGTTTCTTTACACATTGTAAAATACGAGTGAACAGCTGATGAAATAATAGGGTTATTCTCATTTTTTATGGGAAATTTAGTTTGACGTGTTCAAAGGGTACCCAATCCCTTTGTATCCATGTACACGTCATGTCATTGTAAGCTATAATCGTATAAATGGAAAGACCTCGTTTTAGTATAAATCACATTCCCATCAACTGACATTGCGTATTGTTTTTGCGCTTTTTAAACGTACTTAAGGCGAACCCTAGACGATCAATTATATTGCGCAATAATACGACTAATATTGAAGAGTGCGCAATGATTGAACGAAAGTTTGAGCTAGTTTTAATTTTTATTGCACCATATTTGAATTGATGTACATTAAAAATTATTTCACTCTTTGTAGTGGCGTTTGGAGTTTACGTTTACGCTTAACCACAAGCAATAACACTACACCTGCAGCTAAATCTTGTGTGGACATGTTGCTTGCATGTTACAATTTGGGAAGTTCTTATTATTGTGCAATATAATTGAACGTTTGGATTCAAAACGCAATTCAATCTTATTGTACAATTAAATATATTGTTCAATGTTATTGTAGGTCTATGGGCCGCCTTACGTGTACGAAGTGTCTTTCAGACCATTACGTGCCATTAGTAAGCATATCTATATCTAATTCTAAGGCTATATAATACTCCGTACTCGGACGTTCTTAGTCTAACGGTTAGACTCTAACCTATAAGCTAAGGTGTCCTTTCCATTGTTATGTTACGACGCTCTAAACATTCAAGGCCGAGTCTTTGCAATTCGCCCTTTCGCCATCAAAACTTTAACACTTTACTACCTTCTTACACGTTGTGATATGTACCTAAATTGATATTATTGTTTTAAGAAGGTAAACATCATGGCGGTTTTAAGGCATTTATGATATTTCACTCTGTTATATGTAAAACCTATATTAATTAATTAAAAAAAAATTGTTTAACATGCCTAATTGGCTTGAAAGGTTTCAACCTTCAATAGTTGGCTTGTATTTAAGTTAACAATGTAAGCATCGGTTGAGTAATTCCCAATAGAGCTACTAAGGTCATTTCCATTCCGTGAACAAAAACAGATCCAATTTCTTGCTAATATTTAGTAAATATAGCGAAGTAATCAATTAGTTACATATACTACAGTGCAATTATACTAAAACCGTCTATTGCCTACGGCTCCGCTGGCGTGAATTTTAGTTTCGCAAATGCCATGAAAACCATTGATTTTTCTAAGTTCTACTTAATGCATCTTTATTCCAACGTCAGCCAAATCGGTCACACACTCAAACACATACAAACTGTCGCCTTAATAATAATAGTGTAATTGCATGTTGCAAGCCAAGTTTGGCGGCGATGACAAACTAGTTTAACGCGAATTATGAGCGCTTGTTATGTAATGTATTTAATAAAGATGTCAGGGTTACACACGATAACGATTGGGTACTGAATCTAAGCCAAGACAAATATGTCTAACCTAACCTAACTTTAAAGATTCAAACCTCAAAATATATGCCTTTTTGAATTCTAGTACCTACATAATACGTAAATCAGTAGTAGTGCAGTCGCATCCTCACACTAGGTATATACTACATCTACATAGTCTAGTAATGTCGAGTCTTCAACCAACGCTACCTTCATAAGATACTTGAGAAAACTCGCATGTAAAATCACTTATTATTATCTAGTTCATATCGCGCTTCGATAACATTAATAACTGTCAAAAAGTCATACTATAGATTCAATCGATCAGATTAATCATTCATTTACGTCGACGGATCTCAATGTTTACTTGATACTCTAAAGTCTAATCCATATTATCATACTCTATTAATTGTATTACATATCATATTATTAGGGTAGATACACTAATCAATATTATCATAAATTTTTTTGTATACTCTATTAATTTTAGGAGTGTAGTGTATCTCCGTCACAAATTGCTAGTGGTCTTTGCATCACAATGAAACTAATTAACTACGCGTTTCTGGTGATTTACTCTATTTATAAATGCAATAAAACAGTGGCTACTTACACGACGCAATCATTCACGAGATGCGGAACCTTGATATATCTTGCAGCTCTTGTTTTGATTATTACGCAAGTAAACTAACTATAAACATAATACTTGTATGTGCATTAAGCTACTCATTCTATAGCTTTTTTCAACGCTCTCTTTCCAATATCCATGACCCTGTGTTTCACGATTCACCTTCCTGTATTTTGGTAACGCCTAATCCAGCTGTTATTCTCATTTTTCCCATAAAATTCATTATTGGTCATTTTCTACGATATCCGTCTACAAGCTACATACATATTGAAATACACGGCTTCCTTTCACGGATTCTGAAAACAGTGACCGCACGTAACTAATCTACTCAGCATATACATTATACAATCTAATATTTAAATATCTGAATTCGGAATTGAAAACGCGAAGACTCCTGAATTGGTATTACATTTATATATTTCTTTCAAAAGCTTTGTTCCGACATGAATCACATGAACATTGGTACACATACGAACGGAAATTGTCATATTTTTTTTATTCTTTGAAAGTTCTATCGAGTTTTAACTCCCATCGATATTTTTGATCTAAATTGAAAAGCTCTATCGATATTCGATTTCCATCGAGTTTATTGCTTTGCAAAGTTTTGTCGATATTCGATAGTTGATACCTACAGGGACGTTCATGATTTTATAAAAACTTCGGTCTAGATGTTCGGTCTCCATCAACTTTTTGATCTGTAAAAGCTTTATCAAAAAATCTCTCTCCTTGAGTGATTAAAGTTACATTATAATTTGTTGAGCTTTGTTTTCTTGCACTAATAACACAGTAGTAGGTAGTGTGAGTATTAAAAATTCAATGTTTCATCTTTATAGTAGGTAGGGTTGTTTTACCAATTGTTTGTTATTAATTTATTTATTATCAAGGAGACAATCGGCGGTCAATTGATAGAACGTGATTCATTTGTTAGTTTATTGGTGTTTTGCCGTTTTGTCATCGTCTGTTTTTATTGTGGAAGCTATCTTTTGTATTGACAATACAGTCTCACAGCTCACTAGTAGTAAAATGAATATTATAATTAACATGACCCCATTATAATGTCTCTCAACTAATATAAGTCCCAAGCCCAATCTAATACCTTGTTAAGACTGTACAAATCTTTGTTTTGTTGTCTCATCTAACAAGCTGATGTAAAAGATAACATTGTTTGATTAATTTGTTTTACTTAAATTAAAAACCTGTGACTATACTCATAAAGGTGAACAGATTGAAAAAACTACAACCATGATAAATGTGGACTCGCGACAAGCCGTTCTTCGAGGTTAGAGTGGTATTATTAACAAAATATCTTAGTTTGGGCTATTTGCCTGGACAAAAAAATTGCTCGGTGTCTCAGTGAAAAAGTAATATACGAAATAAATTCTTCTCAAAAGTTGACCACTGCCTGATCTGTTTGATTTGGTAGTATAATATTATAATATTCATTGCCATAGTTTTTTTTGTTTAGTAAATAAGTTATACGCGCCATCTATGTAAAAGTACTGAAACTGTCTCGCTTATCTCGCCACAAAAGCAAGCAGCATTACTGTGATTTAAGGCGCAAGCGCACTTCGAAACTTAGGATTGTGCTGTTACGTGATCCGTGGCTGTAGTAGTATAACGAATCACCGATAGAGGGCTGCACTAGTACAATTTTGAACTCTAGTGCTTTAGTTTTTAAACCGACTTTGAGATCGATCCTTTCAGATTATAATTACAACTATCGCAATCTAAAAACTAACAGTATTAATATAATTTATTCTAAATGATATAATAATAAAAGATCTAAGTTTTTATTGTATTTTATGTATTTTTTTGTTGTTTTGGTTTATCTTTTGGGTGAGTTTTGGTAACTCTGAAGAAAATAACTTTTCAACAGAAACTAACATCTGCTGTACTATTACTGAAACTGACTTAACTTTTTACGTGAAAACTTTTAAACACATTAAGGTAGTAACATTAAAATTTAACCATGTAGGTACCTAAATGCTTTTAAAAGATTTCACGATATTATTAAATGCTCAATATTTTTAAATGCTGGACAAAGAGTGAGTGATATCATAAATGTATCCATACGTGAAAACCACGAGGAGGGCTCAACCGACCAACTGATAATAGCTTGATAAGCACTCCTGTTTAATTTACTTAATATTTCTTCCATCAATTCTTATCAATGTAAGTGAAGCGTCGGTCGTCACATGAAGGAATCGTCCTTTGTGCTCGTTATTGTTCGCTCTATTTATTGTTCTATAGCTATGCCTACCCACAAGTTAAACGAAAGGACTACTTCGTTCTCCTGACAGATTTTCGGAGCAGCTTAAACGAAATTTAAGCTTTTAAGTGAGAGTTAAATGTGGCGGTTTGTGATATGAAGTGATTGTGAAATGTCTCATTGGCTAGACAGAGGCGGGCCTTCGTCTTCCCCAGATTCGCCCGAAAGACGAGCACTCGTGCTCCCGTTTAGAGTACCGAGGAGTTATGGAAGTGTGTTTCCTTACTACCGCTTCATGAGGGAAGCGCTGAGTGAACCGATTCCGCCTGAGGTGATTTCTACATTCATATTATGGTTATTATTTGCATCTTACTGAATAATTAATGCGGATTGAGGTTACAAAACATGCCGTTACATGTGACCTGTGGTGAATTTGTACAAACATTTCTTAATCAATGTAGCATCTACGTAGCGGCTTAGATAATCTAATAAACTAATAATACTCGTATATTGGAGTGATATGAATTCAATCATTATAATGTCATCTATAATAATCTAAATAATAATAACAATGCTTGAAAAAATAATGAGATTATCAACATGCGTAATAGATAAGAAGGTTTTCTATGAATATAAAGTAAATAATATTATTTCTCTATTTATTAAACTCTTAAACGTATCAATGGAGTGAATATTTATTAATATGCGGCATATAAGTAATTGTGCCTATAACTACTGTTAATTTAACGGATCTGCGGCATTGAAACATTAATAACAGCAAAGAGTGTAATCAGTACACCAAGGTTTAACGGTAAACTATATTATCTTTCCATACTTTATGGGCCACGAGTAAATTATGGTGCAGTTATCAGGTAAATCTGTGTTTACCGAATAACCGCTTATCCTAGGATCAACATCCAATATGTAACCTTATTCAGCGTATAAATATTGGAGATGTCCAGTATCGCGTTCATTGTTCATAGGAAATTACCGTATAGGTATCAGGTACAAAATGTATACTGTACAGGAATTTTGAATTTAATAAAGCACCTAATACCTGATGAATCCATGTGGTTTCGGCGAAATGCTCCGTGCTGCCTCTTTTATACGAGCTTATAGTCAGGTACTAATAAATCAGTTATTTTGTTATTCTACGTATTGTATTGTTTCACACGTCCAATAAATAAGTAATGCGATTCGTTAATATGTTAGTTGCAAATTAATATTTTTCCTGGATAAACTCACTAATTGTAAGTAGGTAATAAATAGGCTGATTATAGGGTAGATAACATAACTGGTACAACTTACAAGTTAAAAATATAAATATTTTTTTATCTAGAGTTAAACTTAATTAACATGTTTTTAATGGGTTTAACTTCTCTATGCTTTAAATACAACGGTGCATACTCTTAAAACATATATTTAAACTTTTTGTTACGCCCGATTTAAATAAAATTTCTACTACTTATCACTGACATAAAAATGAATTGATATATTGAGCTCATCTTCATTTCAACTAATTTATGCTGTTAAGGCTCTCATACTACGCAATTTTTCGTCAACTTTCTAACCTATGGTAACTTTTCAACGGCGGAATTTGACAAATGATTTATAATTAAATCACAAATCTGCATTATCGTAAATAAATAATGACAATGATGTAGAATTGTGGATATGCTATAAATATACCAACATGAAACTATCTAAATTTTGTTCGTAAACACCAATTTGAATGCTGTAAAAAGTCGGGGATAGGTACACCTAAGGATTTAACATTATATTATTTGCCAAATATGTCCCTACAGTTGTAGTTTTATTTCAAGTTTTATGTGGGACCTTCAAACTGACCCTAGCCTCGTTCGTGTCAAGCAAGCTGAATTAGAACAATGTCCTCTTTTCCCACAGAGTTGGATTTTTACATGTGGGTTCAGTTCCGCATTGTTATTGTAAACATGATCAATCAATCATATGACAAATCAATAATTTGCTCCAGTTAAAAGAGTTATCTTCAATATTCAACGGCATGGACACAAACGCTACTTTGATAGCTGTTTTCAAGTTTTACCATGAAAGGTTACTTAGGTACACTCAAGGTTCGATACATGATATACATTCACTTATGATAATAATTATTCATTCCAAGTGTCATCAAGACATGGCTACTGCACTCAACGTTGGCTCCTAGACTTCTCAAGAATTTAAAATCCAGACATGAAATCTCTTGCTTTTAAAAGTAAAATGTTGGATTAAGGGTTGCTTATTTTTTTTTATAGAATTATAAAAAATATGCATCTTACAGCAACTACTGATTAAGCTTGTAAAAAAAACAAACATTTTTGTTCTTCGATAACGTAAAATGATAATACGAGTAAACCATCCAAGCATCTTAGATGATAGTCCTGCCTGAGGACCTAATAATACGCATCGAAAATTTCACCTCAGGGGGATATGGCTCGTATAGCTCAGCGGTCAGAGCACCCAGCCGCGAAAGCTGCAGGCGGACGCGGGTTCAAATCCCGCTGCGAGTGAAAATTTTTGATTCGTATTTAAATTTATAGGAATCTTACGGATGAGTCAACACTAATAAATAATAATTATAATGTAAACTCTTAATTAAAAAAAAAAAATATTAATGAAACAAGATGTAACTCGCGTCACTGTAATATGGTTTGCGAGTGTGACTCGCAGTTGGCCAATAATTTTCATTTTTATGTCCTATAGAATTTTTCAAATTTTTTAATACGCCGATTTTATGAGTATTTTGTTGCTTTCAATATTATCTTATTCAAATCGATTAAATTAGGCAGGAGGAAAACCAAATTCGTCGCATACCTGTGTTTGAAGTTATCTAAAGCTCTATACATACTCGCGATCGTACTGGAACTGCTTACAAGACGTAATTTAGATACACCGTGTCGAGCTTTCTTTTTTTGTCGAGTTTTTTTTAATTGGGACAGGATGGGGAATTAATTGAAGAAGATACAGAAAACTAACTCTTAGAAATTTTGAAACGGTCTATTTTTGTCATAGATATATTAGGTCCTTACATATGAAATTGGCGTTTTGTCGTACTGGCCACTTTGATCTCAAATATCTCTTCTTTGGTTAGAAATTCCAATTTCAAATTTATACAGCTATTTACTCATGCTTTTGTGTTTGGAAATCGTAATTCATTTGTTTTTTTCTCTTTTGGTTTTTTTTTGCGCCACTCTGTTTACAAAATGGAAAATTTGAAATATCGCGTTATTTACGAGTACGAGTTCCATCGTGGCACCAATGCTGCAGAAACGGCTCGAAGGATTAATGATGTGTACGGCGAGGGTGTCGCAAAAGAAAACACAGTGCGTTTTTGGTTTTGTGTTTAGTGTTACAACGTTTTCGTTCTGGAAATTTCGACCTGCAGAACAAGCCCCGTGGACGGCCGGAGACCAAAGTTGACAATGAAGAATTGAAGGTTATTGTGGAAGCGGATCCATCGCAAACCACGTCCGAGCTAGCTGCAGGCTGCGGTGTTAGTGATAAAACTGTTTTAGTTCACTTGAAGCAAATTGGGAAGGTGAAAAAGCTTGAAAGGTGGGTACCTCATGGATTGAGTGCAGCAAACCGACAAACGCGCGTAGACTGCTGTGTTACATTACTCAACCGGCACAGTAATGAAGGGATTTTAAATCGAATCATTACCTGTGATGAAAAATGGATCCTGAATGATAATCGGAAACGCTCATCGCAATGGTTGAACCCTGGCGAACCAGCCAAATCCTGCCCCAAACGAAAATTGACTCAAAAAAAATTACTTGTGAGCGTTTGGTTGACTAGCGCCGGCGTCGTTCACTACAGCTTTCTTAAATCTGGCCAGACGATTACGGCGGATATCTATTGTCAGCAACTGCAATCCATGATGGAAAAGCTAGCTGCTAAACAACCGAGGCTGGTCAATCGTTCTAGGCCAATGCTGCTTCAGGACAACGCTAGACCACACACTGCACAACAGACGGCTACCAAATTAGAGGAGCTTCAATTAGAATGCCTAAGACATCCACCTTACTCCCCGGACCTTGCTCCAACAGATTACCATTTTTTTCGAAATTTGGATAACTTCTTACAAGGGAAAAAATTTAACTCCGATGAGGCAGTCCAAAGCGCTTTCAAAGATTTTATTGATTCCCGTCCGAATGGCTTTTTTAGTAAAGGGATCAATGAACTACCTATAAGGTGGCAAAAGTGCATAGATAGCAATGGTACATACTTTGATTAAATATATATATTATATTAAAAAAAAATCGACTTTATGTTCCTCCCATACAAAACGCCAATTTCATATGTAAGGACCTAATATTATACTAAGGATGACGGGTCAGCGCTAAAAAGTGTCCAAACCGAAAGAGAGATAAAACGCGAAAAGGGAGACAATCGGACTATAGCAAGTTGCAAGTAAAATTAGGCTGTATAATAATGATTTAAGACATAAATTACAATGTTTTAGTTTATTTATAAAAATACATATATCTTCGTTTATAGGTTTTCTCGGGACACTTTTTTCGTGAATTTTGTATTACACCCAGGGTCCTTAGATAGTAAGTTAAGTAATGATTTTTGTGAAAAAATTTTGGCATATTAAATTTTTTGCTCAAGCGTGACTTGTCCGCAGAAATTAATAAAATTAATTCACTAAATCGATTGAAGAACTGAATCGATTAGCAAAAATTTTTTAATTAATTTTGTTAGTTTCTGCGGTAATAATAGTATACTTACCTACATAGATGATAGATTATAAGAAATCTTGTTACTAACAATTTAGCGAGTTTCCTTGTATCTCGACCCCTGAGCCTATCTCTATATCTCGACCCTCATGGTTTTGGATATCTCATTCTGTCCCTTTTAATATATCGGAACAACGCGTTTAGCATCACCTTTATTTTTTCTTGAATCCTCACTAAAAGACGTAAAAAATTGGTACTTCTTTAGAAAGCTAATAAAATAAGGACCATGTTTCCAGTTTTTATGCAAAGTACCTACCATTTTATGCGAGAAATCGAAATCTCCGAAAAACATAAATAAACTCGATTTCTTGCGCTTAAGAAGGTAGGTACACTGCTGATATTTGCGTATTACATACCTAATTGTACTTTTTAAGGAATGACTTTAAATATCAGTTTTAAGAAAATATCATTGATTTAAAAGTTCTGTAGACTCTCTACTTAGAAATCTTTAAGACTAAAACACCAAACAAACTCTCATAACTAAAACTATCTTTGCTTCAGAAATGCGTAGCCCCTAGTTTGAGTTACTTTTGTTTGTATGTTAATGTTTGAACAGATTTTTCTCTTTTTTTTATCTATAGGTAAGTATATGCTTTTAGAGGACTACACTAGAAATAAAAGAAGAAGAAGAATTACTTTATTGCACCCAAACATTACAAAGAAAAAAAAAAGATACACTGACAAAATAAAATAGTGGTATGTAAAGGCGGCCTTATCGCTGCAACTTGCAAGCGATCTAAATTCGATCTAATCGATTCGATCGATAGAAATTTAACAAAAACTATAAAATGAAAATAAACAGAGCCAAAAACTTCAAAGGTAGAGCAACGGCTGGTTTGATATAAAATGGTGTTTTCATCAAGTCGAGCGCTCTAAGCCTGGCGATTGGCGACTCGACTGCAGGGAACCGCGTACTCCATAAGTCTTTTTATCCTGATTGCATCGCGGATCTTCACCTCCATTCCTTTTTCCCTTTTTCCCCCTGTTACGACTTACTAGATCTTACAAACTGGTTATTATGAACACAATGCGTGGTTATGAAGTAAGCGTGTAAGATAAGGTGCAACGACTTTAAAGTTGATGGAACCAGTCGGTACTCACATCCGATACTTATATTTTGTTGTATTTTTTATCCACTTTTCGATTATGACTCTTTATTACAAAACTTAATAGGCATCCACTTTTTTACTGATCATCAATAACAGTCAATTGATAGTGAGTTTTATTATGATTATTCCATAATATTGAATGATTATAGGTACAAATACCAACATACATATAAGAATTCACCAACTTTAAAAAAAAGCTTTTTAAAATAGGATAATGATCGTTTTGAGAAATCATTATAACGACGCCAGGTCTTAAGAATTTTTTTATTTTTTATTGAATATAAATTTACTTATTTATTGTTTTTTTTTTCCTGTTAAATACTATATATTTATTACAATATGACTAAAATTAAAAGATCAGTTTATGGATTTCCGTCTATAAAATCTGTCTAATGGGTAAAACAACCTAATAGTGGATCTTGATTGTTGACGTCGCTTCGGCGTGTGGTTCGTGAGTCGCGTCTCGCTGGCGACTCGGCCACCGGCCAGACACCAGTAGCCTGTAGTATTTACCTCCGAGTCGCTCGCCTGGTCGGCACAATGTGCGCGGACACCGAACGACATGCTGCCCTCCGAGCGGATCGCACACCGCACTGCCTCTGCGATGTTCAAGCGGCTCTCGTTAGGCGCCTACAGTACCTATTCTCTCGTACGTATCCGGCCGCGTTCATTCATCGCTCCCGCCCTCCGCCCGCCCTCGCCGCGTCGCGCTCTAAATAGTGTCCGCCCATCGTGATCACGAGAGACGGTGCGAGTATCCCGACTCGCTTAGTCACCACGCTCGCAAATCTGTCACGGGACGTCTCGCGAGCGCTCGTCCGACTATGCGTGTCGGCGCGACATGTCCCAGGCTCCTCGGCTGCCCGACGCCGCGGCGAGCGGCGACAATGAATACGTGCACATCCGCTGCCTCATCGCGAATATTCACAAACCGAGGAATGTGTCCAGGCCGCCCGTATCCTCCGACGCGCCGCTGGAGGTGGTTCGGGAATCGCCGACGTCGTCGGATTCGGAGAGCCACTCGGAGTCGTTCCGTTCCGACGTCTCCGAGAAGCCCGAAGTGTCGGAGGTCAGCAGCGTAGAGGAGGCGCCGCCTCAGCGCGCGAAGAGTAACAGTTTCGCGGGTGCGATGTTGGCGCCGCCGTTGCACCACAAGCGACGGCGGCCCTCGTTCCTTCACCTCAGCCTCGGAGGTGGACACGAACATATCGGGCCCTTGTCTGCAGGCCCTCACCTCAACGTGCCCCGGTTCACCGTCACGGCGCCTCCCGGGGAGCACCGCCGCCTCAGTCATGGCTTCCCGTTCCACGGATTCGCTCTGCGTCGGCACTCGAACACGGTCTGAGCCAAAGCTGCTGGTGTTGCCGTCATAAATGAATAACAACACGAGTTTGACAAGTTTTGTAGACACGATAGTTGAACACTAACTTAAAGCATGACTCGTGGGCCCGGCGATTTATGAATTGCAAATCGCATGAATGTTTGACTTGATTTTAACATAATATATAATAATCAATGGAAATAGAGCCATTAGAATTTATTAACTCCGAAAATTCAAGGAATTCTACCGAAATTACTTTTGTGATCGAAAATGTGCAGACAGTATTGAAAACGTTAAATTCACTGTACATATTTAATGCGAAAAATATTACACTAAAACGTCACTATTGTTTGTGCCGCGCTGCTCATGGAGTTGTGGTGATATCTTTCGTTATCACTGTATCTACCTTTAGTTCTACACTTATTAATATTCATTATACACATAACATTGTGAACTGTGCAGTGCAAACGTCGGCTTGCTCTTGTGTGCTTTGCTTCAAAGTTTTATCTAGTTATATTACTAATACTAGTCATATAGATGGAAAGGAGAATGTTGCGCTGGAGTTTGCAAGTGTCTGAGGTGTGATTTTCTAAAAAATGTATTCATTAATCGCGTGTTTGATGTCTTGTATTAATATTTAAATAATACTAATTGCTTACTTAAAAACTGACAAACAATTTTACAACGTGCATTCGTTTATAAGCATTTTTTATGATAACATCTGAAGTAACCAAAAATCAACGAATGTTTCAAGGCAGCACCTAACTGAGCGATTAATTCGATATAGTCATCGTTCTTTATCTAAAGTGAAACGTATTTTTTCCTCATTTATTTTATGGTTCCCGTAATTTTTTGTAGATAATAATTATTATTATAGAACGTGAGTCTTCATTTTGCTAATTTGTTATTAAACCCGTAGCATATACCTAAGTAAACTAGTGCTCAAAATGGATTTTGCTATTTTATTAAATACAAAAACTAACATATTAAATTGCAACGGGCGATTCGGTTTAACAGTCTTTATAAACAAACCTTTGCACTATACTCCGACTTTTAATTCGATGCAGCAAAACAGCAAAATGACGTTTTAAACTGTCATTTGTCAGTAATTTTGGTGAAATATAGGAGGATTTTATTGGATTATAAGAAAAGTCATTTTTTGACTTGGCATCGAATTAAAAGACAACTTTGAAGAGGTCGTGTATGAACCGCGTGGTGTTCGTTGCAGAGCCTGCACCGCAGCGAGTCGATGGTGTCGCTGGCGTGCTTCAAGACGCTCTCTCAACTGGTGAACAACGACGGCAATGAGCTGCAGAACTACCTCTCCACCAACAGGAACCTCAACATCGATGACAGAGATGAAGTAAGCGTTAGCTAGCTTTCATGTGTTATTTTTTTTATGTACCTATCAAAAATGTTTTTTTTTTGATCAAGTGAAAATGCAGTCGAAGGTGTTATGAAGGGGATAGTGTTGTGACTAACCTGGAAACAGTAAATAAACCGTTGCTCTTAGAGGCTATTATAGAGGTAGAGTTTATTTAAATGGCTAAAATACGCGACACGAAACGTCGATTTCTTTTCTCCATCTATACCTAGATAGACCATCATATGTAGCCACCATATTAATATAATTTGTACGATAGCTTAAGAAATATGAAAATTACATATCTGGTCACTTGATTCACAATTGTAATTTCCATACACAATTTATTTTTTACTGTAAATATGGTTGTCGTACAAATAAAGTAACATGACTACGGGTGCAGCTGTAGCTGACAGCTGCTACCTAGAATGATAAATCGTTTGGTACGTCTTTGCCGGTAGAGTGAATTAACCTCCGATAAACTGCATATCTATAAGGGCCCGCTATCAAAAAAGCATAATTAAATATTCAACTTTGACTCAGAACGGCACAACGGCGCTCATGTGCGCGAGTGAGAGCGGGCGCGTGGCGGCGGTGCGGCTGCTGCTGGGCGCCGGCGCAGACGCGTGCGCGGCGGACAGCGACGGCTGGACCCCGCTCGCGTTCGCGGCGCGCGGCGGACACCTCGCCGTCGCGCAAGAGCTGCTCGACGCCGGCGCGCTGGTTGACGCCAGGGACTGTGTAAGTGACATGAGAAACACAACGGCGCTCACGTGCGCGAGCGAGGACGGGCGCGTATCGGTGGTGTGGCTGCTGCTGGGCGGCGGGCGGCGCACACCTCGCCGTCGCACAGGAGCTGCTCGACGCCGGCGCGCTGGTTGACGCCAGGGACTGCGTAAGTGACATGAGAAACACAACGGCGCTCACGTGCGCGAGCGAGAACGGGCGCGTATCGGTGGTGTGGCTGCTGCTGGGCGGCGGGCGGCGCACACCTCGCCGTCGCACAGGAGCTGTTCGACGCTGGGGCGCTGGTTGACGCCAGGGACTGCGTAAGTGACATGAGAAACACAACGGCGCGAGCGAGAACGGGCGCGTATCGGTGGTGTGGCTGCTGCTGGGCGGCGGGCGGCGCACACCTCGCCGTCGCACAGGAGCTGCTCGACGCCGGCGCGCTGGTCGACGCCAGGGACTGCGTAAGTGACATGAGAAACACAACGGCGCTCACGTGCGCGAGCGAGAACGGGCGCGTATAGGTGGTGTGGCTGCTGCTGGGCAGCGGGCGGCGCACACCTCGCCGTCGCACAGGAGCTGTTCGACGCTGGGGCGCTGGTTGACGCCAGGGACTGCGTAAGTGACATGAGAAACACAACGGCGCGAGCGAGAACGGGCGCGTATCGGTGGTGTGACTGCTGCTGGGCGGCGGGCGGCGCACACCTCGCCGTCGCACAGGAGCTGCTCGACGCTGGGGCGCTGGTTGACGCCAGGGACTGCGTAAGTGACATGAGAAACACAACGGCGCGAGCGAGAACGGGCGCGTATCGGTGGTGTGGCTGCTGCCGGGCGGCGCACACCTCGCCGTCGCACAGGAGCTGCTCGACGCTGGGGCGCTGGTTGACTGACGCCAGGGACTGCGTAAGTGACATGAGAAACACAACGGCGCGAGCGAGAACGGGCGCGTATCGGTGGTGTGGCTGCTGCTGGGCGGCGGGCGGCGCACACCTCGCCGTCGCACAGGAGCTGCTCGACGCTGGGGCGCTGGTTGACGCCAGGGACTGCGTAAGTGACATGAGAAACACAACGGCGCGAGCGAGAACGGGCGCGTATCGGTGGTGTGGCTGCTGCCGGGCGGCGCACACCTCGCCGTCGCACAGGAGCTGCTCGACGCTGGGGCGCTGGTTGACTGACGCCAGGGACTGCGTAAGTGACATGAGAAACACAACGGCGCGAGTGAGAACGGGCGCGTATCGGTGGTGTGGCTGCTGCTGGGCGGCGGGCGGCGCACACCTCGCCGTCGCACAGGAGCTGCTCGACGCTGGGGCGCTGGTTGACGCCAGGGACTGCGTAAGTGACATGAGAAACACAACGGCGCGAGCGAGAACGGGCGCGTATCGGTGGTGTGGCTGCTGCTGGGCGGCGGGCGGCGCACACCTCGCCGTCGCACAGGAGCTGTTCGACGCTGGGGCGCTGGTTGACGCCAGGGACTGCGTAAGTGACATGAGAAACACAACGGCGCGAGCGAGAACGGGCGCGTATCGGTGGTGTGGCTGCTGCTGGGCGGCGGGCGGCGCACACCTCGCCGTCGCACAGGAGCTGCTCGACGCTGGGGCGCTGGTTGACGCCAGGGACTGCGTAAGTGACATGAGAAACACAACGGCGCGAGCGAGAACGGGCGCGTATCGGTGGTGTGGCTGCTGCCGGGCGGCGCACACCTCGCCGTCGCACAGGAGCTGCTCGACGCTGGGGCGCTGGTTGACTGACGCCAGGGACTGCGTAAGTGACATGAGAAACACAACGGCGCTCATGTGCGCGAGCGAGAACGGGCGCGTGTCGGCGGTGCGCCTTCTACTGGGCGCGGGCGCGGACGCCTGCGCGGCGGACAGCGACGGCTGGACCCCGCTCTCGTTCGCGGTCTGCGAGCTGCGTAAGTGACATGAGAAAAAAGTTACTTCTTAGTTTCGTATTATGTCTGGAGAAATTTCCTCATTAGCAACCATGCCAGCCATGTTTCATATCGATTCACTAGGATAAGACTAAAATTAAAAAGAAAAACAAAACCCTAGAACCACCTGACTTGTAGAACAAGGCAATTAAGAACTCATCAGGTTATTACTTCATAATGTAACACTCTATCCAAGAGAACGAATGTGTATCGGTGTGCGGACATGTTACTTGACGCAGGCGCAGACATTAGTGGCGTAAGTCTAAAGCGTTTCTTATGTCGAGTGATTACTCTAACTATCTGAATGGCTTCATAAAATTTATGTAAATAAGTATCAGTTGATTTCGATACTTAAAAACTAATGGTAACAGGTATTAATAAAAAACATCCAAATTTCCTATTGATACCATAAAAATACTTCTAACTGTTCAGATAATGACGTTCTAAGTGGTTTAAAGTGGTTCTAAACTGTTTGATAACAGTTATAAATGTGGAAGTTATCAAATCCACTAAAAATGACATTTTATCCTTAACATTCACCTTACTCGACCACTTAAACAAGTATTTGTACTCTTTCATTTGAATGACTCACGAACTAATTCCGCAGTTTGTTATAATCATAAACAATTGCTTTGTATAAATGAAACCGTACGCTAATTAAAGAGCAGTTGTCAATAATTTGGCTTACTTATTTAGATGCTTTAGGACATGACAAAATATGATATTTACCATCAATCGTCTAGATACACAAAACCTTAAACGATTCTTTGTTCTTCTTCATCTTTACGCGTAGTTGTAATCAACATGCTTTAAAGAGCATTATTTTGACAACCTTCTTCGAAGTAAATCGAAATTGCTGTACTGTCCCAGCAGCGGCCGGCAAAAGATGGTTGATATCTTACAAATTAAAAGCCGCTTATTGAAAACAAGAACAAATAAACACAGGAAAAAATTTACGCAGGAAAAATTATTCTTGTCCGTAGTTGATCATTGATTTTCAAAAGTTATTGTATTAAATTTCCGCGCATTGTTTGTGAAAAGTACTGTTCTGTACAAGGCTTGGCTAAAACTAGGCATTGATAGACTTACAAGTTCGTCTATCAATGCCTCTTTAAAATAACGGCGTAGAAGCCGTGTTTAAGCGATTTTAAATGAAGTTTTATTTAAAAACTATTAAGATAATTACTTTCAAATTTAAACGTCATGTATTTTGGGTCTTTAATTAATCTAACTTGCTTAGTTTTTGAGTAATTAGGTAAAAGATCGTTTTTCTGTTAAATTATTCGCGACGCTGCATGTCGCACCTACCTACGTATCCGTGAGAGTGAGAAAGCCAAAAATAAATTCAATTAATCCCCTTAATGAACGTGTAAATGAGGGCCGAGGCGAAGCTGAGGTTCAATAATACGAAAATTCAGAGTAATACGTTTACACGTTCGTCCATCAATGCCTCTTTTGCCGGCCGTGGCCGTAATGTACTAATCTTAATAAACCGCGGAAAGTACCTACATTAAACACTGTATTACTATTGAAGATTATATCACATTTAATTTTGTTTTCGTTCAAGATGTCAAGTAGTAATTTATTTTTGTCGATGACAACGACTTGGTTTCAAATAAACACAAGAAAAAGTGCACAATTGCAAGTGGTGACTCAAATAGCAGTAGTAGAGCAATGACCAAGTGTATTCTGGACCGTGCACCCAAATTTTGTATATTTATACTTGCGGTGGATCGCTGCCAAGACAGCGACAATCCCGCATTCTTAAATCCGGTGAAAATGTATATGTGTGCAGTTTGAATAGGGAGTTCGGTTCTTTAATGAACGACATATTTATAGGCATCCATTCGCCTAATAGACTCGATAGAGAACTTACTCTATATTCTACATGGCTTAGTCACAGTGATATAGGACCCGTCTCCCCGGCTCCGATTCCTGGTAATGTACATTTGGGTCAGATGTAATTTCTACAGAAGTTCGGGTGGTGCGATTCAACAACATCCATGAACATTATACGTATACAACGTGTAACGAAAAGTTGAAATAATATAGAAGGGTACATAAGTGTGCTTGATAACGAATCACCCTGTAAAAATATTAAATAGAAATGAGTATATATTATTTTTCCATAATGTATGGAAAAATGGATATGCTTATTAGTACACTTATGTACCCTTGAATATTATTTTAACTTTTCGTTGCACGTTGTATTGAAAAACTGGAACAACAGTATAGTAGTTTATGTAACAGTGGAGTCAAGGTACATATACACACGGTCATGAAAAGCATGCTATTGCAGCATGCTTGACAATAAGTACGCTCATTACTAGCAGACACTTCATGCTAGAAACTAGCATGCTTTCGTGTACTACGTAGCATGTGTGTCTGTACCTTTTGTTTGCTATGTACGTGGTATACCTACAGAGAGATGGCATAAGATTAGATTTTAAAACTCGCAAAACAGACCTTCACCAATAGAGACGAATTGGAAATCAACTCACGTTGCTCTGTTAAGCAACATCATCTACATCGATATCGTTATTCTTCTGTTGTTCCAGTTTTACGTTATAAATGTTTTCTACTCAAAATTCCAAAGAAGTTTTAAGTACAGAATAGCTCTAACAATATGCGAAAACTTAAGCATTACGCAAAACGTGTATTACTTACGTCCATTATTGCTAACAAGGAAAAGTCCACCTCATAAAATTTTATAAGGGTTAGAACTGCGATATGTTTTTCCCATGATTCATGAAACGTAATATGTGTTAACTGTTAATGTATTCCAAATATAAAAAAAAATCTGTAATAATTACAACAACATAAACAAACTGACGTGACGGCGCGACGCGGTGCAAACGTGTGCGTATATTATATACTCAAAAGATTCGCCCTATAAATTATAAATATACTTGGATACGACAATATGTGTCACATTTGTGACGTACCTACTCGTAATATTATAAAAACCCCGGTTTTATAATTTACATACATTAACTGTAGTCGGATAACTTTAAAATTTGTTTATGAATACAACGCTTAAAATTGATTGCGTTTACTCTAAATATGGCGTTAAAACACGTGGCGCGAGAGCTTAGCGCTGTCCTTTCTGAGTATGATTAGGAATTTAACTAATGCTACTTTGAAACGATTCATCAAAGTAGTACATAAGATTTCAGAGTATTTCTAAATATTGAATGGAGCAGGCGTTATTTTGCGGAAATCTATAATTAGCAGGACGGATTAATTTGTTTTGCTATAATCCGATACTTGGTCGAGTAGCGGATTATAGCAAAACAATCTGTCTTGCAGAGTATTTCAAAGTTATTCAGAGCATTTCAAAGTAATCCAACGGATTTCAAAGTAATTCAAAGGATTTCAGAGTAATGCAGAGGATTTCAAAGCAATCCAAACGATTTGAAACGTGACGTCATGAAATTTAAGACCGTCTTGTCACAGAATGTCACACTTCGTCGACCCCCATGAAATTTAGGACCGTCTTGTCGCAGAATGTCACACTTTGTCGACCCCCTCGCTCCCCCTTAACGTGTGACGTAATTTATGGATGGCCCCTTAGTGTAATTTATATTGTAAAGTTGATGGAAGTTTTATTTTCCAGGGAGGATGGACTCCTCTAATGTGGGCAGCGTACAAGGGCCACGAAGACATAGTCGCGCTGCTGTTGGAGAAGGGCGCCGATGTTCATGCACACGGCAACTACAATATCAAGTGAGTACAACTTTCCGCATAGCTTGCCAAATAATTCTGTGTCACTCCCAAGGATTTTTATTATTTAAGTTAATCCTATGTTGTAACAATGTACATATTTCGATTTGTCAATAATCTTATGTACGTGAAACTATCCATAATAGATTCGCATTAAGAATTGTGGTACTTACTATAAGTAGTGTTTCAGATATTTTATTTTATCAAATGTTTACGAATATTTAGGTTTCGTACCCAATTAGGAAAGAACGGGACCCTATTATTAAGACTCCGCCGTCCGTCTGTCCATCTTTCACCAGGCTGTAGATACCTCTTGAACCGTGATAGTTAGACATATTTGCCGTTTTTATAGAGTCCGTCTCGCACTTGGCTGTTTTTTTTGGGTTTGGTGTTTGTAAAATGTACAACTTATTTAATACTTATAATTAATGGGATTCCATAAAGCCACGTTCATGATAGGAATATTATTGAAGAACGTCTTAATAATGTGATGTCGTTAAATTAATACGGTATTCATACGTCAACACCGTCATTTATCAAATGAATGCACTTCAACCATGAGATAAATGATCGTTTGTTATTTATACTACACTTCATTTTTATGTACATTTCAGTTGTAATTTATGTCTTATTTTGCACTGGTCAGCGCGTCAAATAAAATTTTTGTTTAGTTCCTTATAAATTACAAAAAAAAAATTGGTTGCCTGTAAAGTCGGTTTACTGACGATAGTTGAACGTGACAACGTCTTCTTTGTCACTCGTTCCGCGCTTGCGAGGTAACGCCGGTAACGCCGCATGAGCGAGGTAACGCCGGATGAGTCATGTTTTTTCGTGCGTGCAACCGGTCTATCGATTTATAAGACGTTGTCACGTCAAAAAATTGGTTGCCTGTAAAGTCGGTTTACTGACGATAGTTGAACGTGACAACGTCTTCTTTGTCGCTCGTTCCGCGCTCGCGAGGTAACGCCGCATGAGCGAGGTAACGCCGGTAACGCCGGATGAGTCATGTTTTTTCGTGCGTGCAACCGGCTCTTTCGATTTATAAGACGTTGTCACGTCAAAAATTGGTTGTCTGTAAAGTCGGTTTACTGACGATAGTTGAACGTGACAACGTCTTCTTTGTCGCTCGTTCCGCTCTCGCGAGGTAACGCCGGTAACGCCGCATGAGCGAGGTAACGCCGGATGAGTCATGTTTTTTCGTGCGTGCAACCGGCTCTATCGATTTATAAGACGTTGTCACGTCAAAAATACGACGGAAGGCAGGGTTAAAAGGTTAATCCATTAGGATAAAGGTTCTAGTATAGTGTCAAGCAGCGTCACGACGTAAGCGCTTACCGTCTCTGCGGAATAGTGGTAATTTGATTTTGCAGCAGCTACCAAAAACTGCGATAGAGTATTCTCAACGTTTTCATTTGATTATATGACGCCGACGCCGTACGCCGCGCACCGCAGCGTTGTGCGTTATGATCGCGAGACCAAGGGTTAACAATACGTCATTGACGCAGCTCCCTGGTGTGGGCGGCGGGGCGGCGGCACAGCGGCGTGGTGGCGAGGCTGCTGGCGGCGGGCGCGCGGCCCAACTCGTGCGACAAGTACGCCACGTCTGCGCTCACGTGGGCCGCGCGCGCCGGCGACGTGTCCTCCTGCGCGGCGCTGCTGCGCGCCGGCGCCGACGCCAACGCCGCCGGCATGTACTGCTGGACGCCGCTGTTGCAGGCCACGCACGGTAATTGGGAATTTTCCTACTTTTGAATTTGATAAATATTATTACTTCATTATAAACTAGGATAAAAATAATGATGAGCGCTAAAAAATTGGAGTCAAATACCCAATTTACAATCATCTCCCGCAATAACATGACGCGAGTCACGATCAGAAGGACGTGACTCGATCTATGAGGAAATCCAAAAGATAATCCAGAAGGTTCTTCGTAGTTATTGCTATAATAGTCGCAATATCTTTATATCTCCCCGTTTTAGTTAGAAAGGTTAAATTATTTTGCTATAATCCGCTATCTGAAAAGAATTTGTATGGTCTAGCATTGCAGTGAAAAAACAACTAGCCAAATATTCTTCTCAATGGCAGGGAGCGTTTGCGACCCTCAAAAAATTAATTTTAAGACGTGAAATAATTATCACCACTAAAGAGATATTGTATTGAATAATGGCCTATGTGCTATACCTATATAAAATAAGGTAAATTTTGATTTGATTTGCACCGCCCAGCCTTCCGCTCAAGCACGAAGGCAAGTCCCCAAGCAAGCAATGCAACCATCACCCACAACTCTTACAATACTCGACGCACGTTTCGTCCCGGCACTGGGACATCCTCAGGAGATGTTGACTTCACAATGCTAGACTGTATATGTTGTTTATGTTCGCACTATGTTGTTTTAGATTTCGTTAGGTCATAAAAATTCTTCTTAGATAACACATTATAGTAACATATTTTCCTCTTTCTAGCTAATTATGGATTTCCGCAAAGTAACGCTTGCTTCTTTTTAATCTTCCTGAGCCCAGCCCTAGAAGTGTCGAAAATAAATCTGCTAGATAATAGTTTCGCGTGGTCCCAAATATTCCGAGATATATGAAGCTCCAGCAAAACAACACTTGATGGCTCAAAGTCAACGACAAAAGCTACACTTGGTTGTTAGCCAACTGTGATTTCAGCGACGGGTGACCTTGAACGTATCGGATATTGTATCCCAAGATTCCCAAGGTATTTTGAACGACTAACTTTTTTCTGACGGGGTTTAAGCTTCGGTGTCATACAAAAATTGTTTTTCTAAGAGCCTGTTTCACAATCTCCAAATAAACTTTATCTAACGAATAAACTTGACATTTTGACAGATTCCCAATACAAAAATTGTCACAACATCAAATATATTTGATAGATAAAGTTTATTTGGTGATTGTGAACACAGAGCAAGGAATAACTTTATATTGATCAACTTAATGCGCTCAAACGCATCGAGCAAAAACAAGGCCCTAAATGATGTAAACGCCTGTATTTTATTCTTAACTTAGTCGTCTTACAAATATTTGTGCCCTTTCTTCTTTGGCAAAAGGCAATAATGAGAAAATCCAAATTTTCACAGAGTGAATTGGTTGTATCTATGGCCGCTATATCATCCTCTAGTGGTTTTCACTGAGGGTTCCACACGAGCTCACTCACTAAGAGTCGGAATCGGAACTCTCGGTGCGCAAGCCTGACTCGCACTTGACCGTTTTTTTAATAAAACGCTTTAATTAATTTATTATATATTAAGTAAGAATGGTTGAGTCTTCCATATTTTTTGCATCGTTGCCATAGTTTTTAAAATTTAAGAAAACTTCTAGATCACATTGACCAAAATTTTACTTTTCAAAAAAGTATCAGAAAGTACTTTTAGAATACGTTTATTCGATAAATAACGTTTCTAACGATGATTACCATATTATCCTCATTGTGTATTATTTATTATAATAAAATGGTAATCATTACATAACCCTTATTTATGTAACACATGTGGTAATCAAATATATTATTTACAGTTGTCACACAGGTTGACCGATAAAGAACGTTCATTAATTTACAAAAACAAAAAAACCGACATCCACTCTCATCAAACTACTGTTGAATACATCATTTCCAATTAAAAATTTAAGACATATGGTTTTCTTATGAACCATTATCAGAACTGGACTAAATTGAAATCGGACCACACGGGAAGCGTCAGCTTTCTAATAAAAAAGGATCATCAAAATCGATTCACCCAGTCCAAAGTTATGAGGTGACAAACATAAAAAAAAAAAACAGAAAATGGAACGAAATTTTAAATAAAAAATGTATGCAAATGATCGCTTAATTAATCACATGACCTCTGCTCATTCTCATACATTTTTAAAATTTTTCGTATCCAATAGATGTTAAATTCGAGACGTTCAACTTGAGCGTGTCAGAATGACTTTTAACATTTAAGGAAGACAAGATGTGACAGCTCACGTGTTTATTGATATTTGTTTAGAGGAAAATGTACCGCGCACATGACTGAAACGAGTTTGCCCACAACGTTGAGATACCCATTTTTTTATTAGGTTTTTACATTTTGCATTTTCGATTCGTGAATCCTCTGCGAAAACTTGTTGGATTCATAAATTTAAACGACGCGCCTGCGAATTACGATTTTATACATACTTTAAATATTTATAGTATTTGTCAAATGTTCATTCAAATTCTCTTGCGTCATACCACATAACATACCCGTATTTTACTGTTGTGATATTTTAGGAATTCCGATTTTGAAATTCATTATTGTATGATATCGTAATAATTTAAGACCTGGTACCTAAGTACCAATTGGGTATTACACTTCGTTAATAAATTGACTAAGAAAAAATTTTAAGCTAAGATAAAAATAAGGACGTACACTAAAAAGATATTGAAATCCAACAAAGATTTACAAAATTGCACCATTAAAATTTTTGAGTTCGAGGGTCTTCCGTCCCTTTCTAGCAAAACGAAAATTTGTATCACGATTGACGCCTCACGCATGACTATAAGGCGTTATTTGCGCGTCACAATTCATTATAGCTATCTCTATTGAACGGAAGCAGGCGTTATTTTGCGGAAATCCATAATTAGTAGGGAAGATTAATTTGTTTTTCTATAATCCGCTTCTGTATGGTACAATATGCAGGAACACTGCCCACATGAAACACCACACACAATTTTCCAACATTTTCTTCGACGTACGTTTCGTCCCGACACCGGGATTCGAAATCGTACTCTATCTCTGTTTAGTCAGAAATGTAACTTTTTTGTTAATCAATTTTTTTTAGTATTTACTTATCTAGTTCAATGAATTAAAAAAAATATAAGATTGATGTCTAATACCCAATTTCGAACCCGCGTTAATATTAAACAACAAGTACTTCACCACTACTGTTTGTAATTATTTATATACTATTCTGAATTATAAAATAGGCTACGTAACTATAGTAAATACGTAAATGTACTTGTAACAATTAAGTTTCAATCAACGTTTTTCTTTGATTTCAGGTAACCATTTCGAAATCGTCCAAATGTTGTTGGAACATAAGCCTAACGTGAACGCGTTAGACAAGGACGGGTGCACAGCGCTCGCCATCGCCTGCAAGGAGGGGTTCTACGATATTGCCCTCGCTTTAATTAATTCAGGGGCCTATATCAACGTCCAGGTACTTACTTCATTAGATACCAATACATGATTTAATTGGCTACGTAACTCATCGCTTTAATTAGACGCATCAAGTCACAGGGAACTTTTCTAGTGGGGATGTAACTCTAGGAGGAGGAAAGTCTTTCTTATTGCTAATATTTTGTGGTTTGGAAATCAAAAATCATTATTCAAGTAACAAAAAAGTTATAAACATTTTAATATTTCTGATTAAACAGAGACAGCTGTATGAAACTATGGCATCAAAATGTGGTCTTGCCATAGTAGCTCTATAAAAATTTTCGTTTTGCGAGAAATGAACAGAAGACTCCTACTTCAAAAATTAAAATGCCTGTAACTTTGTATTTCCTTGTTCGAATTAGATTTTATTTTTTTTGTAGACGTCCTTATTTTTATCCTAATTTTTACCCACGACGGAACGGAGTACGGGTATATGCGTTTAGGGTGAGAGACCGTTTGTACATTACTCTGTTAAAAAGATTTTATGTTTGTTTGTATGTTAAATTGTTCACAAAAACCAATAATGCAAAAATATTTTTGTGTGTTTGTTTGTTGGTTTGTTTGTTTGTGTGTGCACATCAATGTTCCCATTTATTTCAAAAACGGCTTGACCGATTTAGATGCGGTTTTCTGTATAATGTTTGTTGTTCAGCGGCAATGGTTCTTAGATAGTTGTTACGAACATCGATCACCAGGGGGCGCCATAAAATACATTTATATTGCAAACGAATGTTCCCATTTATTTCAAAAGCGCCTTGACCGATTTAGATGCAGTTTTCTGTATAATGTTTGGTATTTATTGGCGATGGTTCTTAGATAGTTGTTACGAACATCGATCACCAGGAGGCGCCATAAAAAACATTTACAGTGCAAACGAATGTTCTCAATTATTACAAAAACGACTGAACCGATTTGGATCCAGTTTTGTATAAAATATTATTGAGTCATTGGCAATGGTTCGTAGATAATTGTTCTTGTGATTGAACAGCAGGGGGCGCCACAATAAACGTCTCTTTATGACTTGGAAGGGATGATGCCTTCAAACGCTGCTAGAGAAGCTAATGGCTAGTTTGAAGATTAATTTTCATTTTTTAATAATAATATAATTTAAATTACATTAATATATTAATCGAAAAAACTATAAAACAAGTGGAAAATTAAAAAAATTTAAATCACCCACGACTTTTGCAGACTTGTAATTGAAAAAGGATTAAATAATTTTTTTGAAACTCCCCGACTAAAGGAAAGTAAGAACTAAGAACCTATCAGTATAATTACAAATCCAAGAAAATCCGTCGGAGCTGCTATTGCTATTTTCGTTTCCAATATCAATTAATGTAATTAGTAAGTATTAATAAACTGCCGGTATATGAGAAGTATCAAGAAATTAAATTAGTCATCAACTGGTAAACAGCAACATCAACACCGTCATAGGCAAAACACAGCAGCTCCGGCGGATTTTCTTGGATTTGTAATTATACTGATAGGTTCTTAGTTCTTACTTTCCTTTAGTCGGGGAGTTTCAAAAAAATTATTTAATCCTTTTTCAATTACAAGTCTGCAAAAGTCGTGGGTGATTTAAATTTTTTTAATTTTCCACTTGTTTAAAAAGTTATAAATAATTGAGTCAACTACCCAATTGTATCCCAGAATGTCATAGGCCGAAGTCCAAAGCACAATGCTGTCACGCACTAACGATGAGATGCGTCAGAGTGAATGTGTCATCGCTCATCAGTGTTGCATATGACAGCTTCAGCGGAAAACAGCCTCGCTTTCGTTGCGTTGCCAACTTTGTCATTCGGCCCAGTAAACAAGCATCATTGGCAACAAATCATGCAATAACCGTTTCTCCTATTAATTCACTCCAATCATGTCTTACCTAATTACCTAAATGTTCAACTGTTTTATGTGGTTTTAACACATTATGATTATTTGTCGCTCGTAATTAAAAAAAAACCAATTGAAGATTGCCACCGAATGGCCTTCCACGCAGCTGCTATAATTATCTTAATACAAATAAAAAACATACAAAAACTCCAACGTGAATTCGCTAAATACTTTTCCATACCTTGTAAACTAATTTCAAGTCATCTTGAGGCTTGAAATTGGTACCTACAAGTGTAATACAATTAATGATTTAACGAACTTACCTTAAGTAAAACTATACGATGTAGTAATAATAATACGACTCCTTATCTGAAAAATAGACTAGTTTAGTTTACTTGTAGATAGTAGCAAGTGAACCATGTGGCCATTCCAAATATTTGCCTAGAAATCTGGCTTTACTTTTTTAATCAGAGCCATTTTTCAGTACATAAAAGAAGCAAATATTTGACGGTTATATTGACCATTCCGAGTATTAATTGATTAAATAGGAATTATTTTTTTACAGGACCACTCAAAGGATACTCCGCTAATATACGCCGTCAAAGGCGGGTACAAGAACATAGTAGAAGCATTATTGAAGAAGCACGTAGACGTGGATTTGCCCGGCAAGGAGAAGAAAACCCCAGTGTACACCGCCGTGGAAAAGGGCCACGTTGCTATACTCAAGCTGCTGTTGGCCTCTAACCCCGACTTGGAACATTGTACTAGCGTGAGTTCTGTTTACTACTACTTAATTAATATTTCAAGTGGCCGAGTTAAGCGGCATCGGCCATAGTAACCCGCGAAAATCAATTTTTTGAAATGAAATGAAATGAAATAATACTTTATTGCACATTACAAGAAAGGAAGACATAACAAACAAGAAATCATACAAAACATAATGCGCAAAAGGCGGTCTTATTGCCATAGGCAATCTCTTCCAGACAACCTTTTCTTTTTGGTGAGAGATACAAAGGAGTAAAGTGGGTTAGTGCAAAATGATAAAAAGATGATGAGAGTTAATAATAATATCATGTATAATATTTAGTTTATTAATATATATATTTATATATAATATATATACTACATAATTACATATATATATAATAATAAAAAAAAAAAAATACATACTTAGTAAAATAATGCATATTACATAGTAAATACAAATACGTACATAAATTATAACATACATAGTAAATATCAATACTAAGTATAGTATACCTATAGCAAAAATAGAAATTACAATAATTATTATAAGTATTCGTGGAGCTTTAGTTGCTAATTATGAATATTCGATAGATAAAACTCATATACACGGTTTTTGAAAATAGGTAGAGATTTAGAGTGTCTTATTCTAGAAGGAAGAGCATTCCACAGCGCAACTGCCCTACAAGTAAATGAATTGGCGTAGAAGGAAGTCCGCCTTTTCGGAACATGCAGACGGTTGTCCAATTTTTTTTTCGTTTTCCGCAAATAATAATTGCACATCGTAGGCTTATGGTAATCAGTTTTACATTTATGCTTCTACATGTTTTTAATAACCTCCCATTCACCTCGTCTTTCCTGAAAGATCATTTTCCGCAGTATCCCCGATTTGGAGCTATCGGGAATCAATGAAGCAAGTGAGTATTGTTGACCAAAGTTTTTATGAATAACGTAACGTAAATGCATAAATGTTATGCTCGAAAAACTCATTGCCATAATCCTACGATGTATTATAAGCCTACTATTTGCGAAAAACCAAATGAAATTGAATTTTGAGAGCTACTATTGCCGATCCCTCTTAAGGTGAAATTCCTTTTTGATTTGGTGAAAACAATGTATTGGTTAATTTAACTGCGCCAAAACCCAAATCTCGAACACACCCGTGAACACTATAATGTTCAAAAGAGCGTACAGTTTCCTCGTCACATCCGTGAACGCTATAATGTTCAAAAGAGCATATGTTGCCATTAAACTCAAACTGCTGTTGGCCTCTAATCCCGACTTGGAACTTACTGCTTTATTAATATTTCAAGTGGCCGAGTCAAGGATAAATTCTTATTTGATATGGTGAAAAAAACAATTTGATTAGTATAAATGCGTCAAAACCCAAATTTCGCACTCCTCCGTGAACGCTTTTATGCTCAAAAGGGCGTACAATTTCCTCGTCGTCTACAGTTGCCGGCGCGTAGGTAGTTGGGATAGATGTTGACGTGGTGGAGGAAAAATTGCGCATCGTAGACTTCTTACAACGAAATACAAGAGAGATAACTGTCAATTGATCAACCAATACCACTTGGATCCCGTTTCCTCATTCCCCGCGCCCCGTTTGGTAACCAGAGACACACACAAACCATCTTCTGCTTTCTACGACTCTTTCTAAGGCTCGGTTGCTTGACTTTACTTTAACCGAAACGTTATAGTTAAATATGGCGGCCTGACTTTTTTTTTCTTTTTTTGTCTTTCGAAATAAAGGTCACTCCGCCATATTTAGCTATAACGTTTCGGTTAAAGTCAACTCAAGCAACCGAGCCTAAGTGACGGCAACTTCCTTTATACTACGACACAAGAGTTCGTCCGACACTGAAGCATTATTGAATACAAATGGTTGCCTAATGATACAGGCGTGTCTAGCACGGCATGCCTAGGCGACGTCGATTTGGCATCACTTCGGTTATAGATCGATCATAAAACATCAACACCGTATGTTTCATGAGTGTGATTTCAATCATGTCATCTTGACACTTGTAATGAAGTTTTAACAAATAAGTCAGCTACAAAGAAGTGAAAACACAACAATAACGTCATCTAGTAGGATTTGGTTACGTTAACAGGGTGTGTGCTAATGTTGACGCGAGTTCAATGTTTTTTTTCCATCCCAGAAATGCTTAACGCGCCTAAACAAGTTTCACTTCATCAATTTGACGTTGTTATAATAATTGGGTATTACATCCCAATAACTTAGAATGTTGTTTTTTTAAATTCATTTTTTTTAATTTATATACTTGTGGATGAAAAGTGATGATACAGTCTACGGTGGAACGCGCTTGCCTAGAAGATGCCAATTTACTCTTGATTTGAAGGCGCCCGGATTGTAAGTGACAGGAAAGACACTGCCTGGGAGGGTATTCCAGGTGTTTTTGTTTGAAACTAGAATAACCCTCAACTTAAAAGAGAATTTTTTTATTAAATCAATAAATAACACAAAATTTGAAAGCATTTCAATATTTCTAAACGCGCAAAGAAACGTTATAGTAGCTTCGTGTGGCTTCGTACTAATTTTCGTTTTGCAAGAAAGGGATAGAGAGAGTGAGTAAGACACTACCACTCCAAAATTTTTATGTCTGTAACTTTGTAAATCTTTGTTGGATTTTAATCTCCTTTCAATGTACGTCGTTATTTAGTTATATCAGATATTGTTTTAGAGTCAAATATGTTGTGTAACAGAGCGGTGACACGCCGCTGCTGCGCGCCGTGCGCTCGCGCAACGCGGAGATGGTGTCGCTGCTGCTGGAGCGGCGCGCGCGGGTGGCGGCCGCCGACAACCGCGGCGACACGGCGCTGCACGTCGCCATGCGGGCGCGCTCCAAGGTAACTATGTTGTGTAACAGAGCGGTGACACGCCGCTGCTGCGCGCCGTGCGCTCGCGCAACGCGGAGATGGTGTCGCTGCTGCTGGAGCGGCGCGCGCGGGTGGCGGCCGCCGACAACCGCGGCGACACGGCGCTGCACGTCGCCATGCGGGCGCGCTCCAAGGTAACTATGTTGTGTAACAGAGCGGTGACACGCCGCTGCTGCGCGCCGTGCGCTCGCGCAACGCGGAGATGGTGTCGCTGCTGCTGGAGCGGCGCGCGCGGGTGGCGGCCGCCGACAACCGCGGCGACACGGCGCTGCACGTCGCCATGCGGGCGCGCTCCAAGGTAACTATGTTGTGTAACAGAGCGGTGACACGCCGCTGCTGCGCGCCGTGCGCTCGCGCAACGCGGAGATGGTGTCGCTGCTGCTGGAGCGGCGCGCGCGGGTGGCGGCCGCCGACAACCGCGGCGACACGGCGCTGCACGTCGCCATGCGGGCGCGCTCCAAGGTAACTATGTTGTGTAACAGAGCGGTGACACGCCGCTGCTGCGCGCCGTGCGCTCGCGCAACGCGGAGATGGTGTCGCTGCTGCTGGAGCGGCGCGCGCGGGTGGCGGCCGCCGACAACCGCGGCGACACGGCGCTGCACGTCGCCATGCGGGCGCGCTCCAAGGTAACTATGTTGTGTAACAGAGCGGTGACACGCCGCTGCTGCGCGCCGTGCGCTCGCGCAACGCGGAGATGGTGTCGCTGCTGCTGGAGCGGCGCGCGCGGGTGGCGGCCGCCGACAACCGCGGCGACACGGCGCTGCACGTCGCCATGCGGGCGCGCTCCAAGGTAACTATGTTGTGTAACAGAGCGGTGACACGCCGCTGCTGCGCGCCGTGCGCTCGCGCAACGCGGAGATGGTGTCGCTGCTGCTGGAGCGGCGCGCGCGGGTGGCGGCCGCCGACAACCGCGGCGACACGGCGCTGCACGTCGCCATGCGGGCGCGCTCCAAGGTAACCAGCAACCGTAGCCATTTGATATAATATCTTGATTGGAAGGATGAAACAAAATTCAAAAAATGTATGAGAATCATCCCCAAATTGATTAACGTGATTTCAGAATAGACAACTTTTATTTTTTGAATTTGGTTTCATTCCATTTCATCCATCGAATCGACTAAGGCATCAGCTGATTAAGACACTTAAAAATGTTCACTATACCTCTAGCAAACAGTCGTTGCTATATCTCCCATGAAATAGGGAAACAGGATAGTTTCTGTTGCCAGGCTGGCTTGACGTAAAACCTGTAAATGTGACAAATATCGCAACGAGCGGTCTATTTCCCCATTTTATTGCCCCACTGGCAGTGACTGTTCAACAGTTTTATAAACGCTGTTCAGCAATTTGTCTCTCATGGTTAAATGTGCTCAAAAGTATAACATTGTTCCTCCCTCACCGATCTTCAAAGAATAACAGGTAAGGAATAGGAAACTGATATAGACTATTGAGTAACAACAAGCTTAATTTATTTGTCTATATTACATATCAGCATTTTCAAAATAGCTTTTGTTTTAAATGGATTCTCAGTCTCATCGACTAGCATATGAAAAGATTTCTGTGACCCGTTTCAACTTTTTTAGAGTTCGCTCGTTGTAAAAAGCACTTCGAAATCATATTCTAATCAAGCTCCTTTATTTCAGCAAATAGTGGAAATTCTGTTGCGGAACCCAAAGAACAGTCAATTGCTATACAAACCAAACAAGAATAAGGAAACGCCATACAATATCGACATGAGCTACAACAAGACTATACTGGGCCAGATATTCGGCGCGCGCAAACTTAACACCAACGAAGACAATGAGAACTTATTAGGATACGAGTTGTATAGCGCGGCGTTGGCCGACATGCTGTCTGAACCCAGTCTCTCTGTGCCGATCACTGTGGGTCTCTACGCGCGGTGGGGCTCCGGGAAGTCCTTTTTGCTCAATAAACTTAAAGGTAACAATCCGATCCGTATGCTCATGTGTCATTAGTTTTCGTTCATTTCTGTTATCTGCTTTTTACGCAAAAAAATAATACTTAATAATCAAAAGCGGAATCAGGAAATCACCTGCTTTGGAGCGCCATATGCTTTCTTTGATATTGGCTAAAAAGCACTTATAAAGAGTCAGTAAGTTATTGTATTGTATTCAATGATCCAAATGCTAATTTTAAGAAATTAGTTACTTGCAAAATGATTGATCGCCTTAATTCCTAATTGGGCACAGATCTGTTCACACGAAGATGATACGTGCTATTCCCGCAATTTTACTGCTATAAGCAGCTATGTTATTAAATTACAAATTACGAAAAACCAAATCGAATTTGATATGGCGGGACCCTTGCATACTCTTGCATAATCTTAATTCTTAATATTGTTTTGTTTGTGCTAAGAGGAGATGAAGAACTTCGCGCGGCAGTGGCGCGAGACGGGCTGGGCGTGGTCGTGGGCGGTGTCGTGGGGCACGTGGCACGTGGCGCTGTTCGCGGCGGCGTGCGTGGCGGCGGCGGGCGTGGCGCCGTACGTCGCGCTCGCCGTGCTGTTCGCGCTGTTCGCCGCGCTCTACACCACCTTCTACCTGCTGTGGTACCTGGGGAACAAGTTAGTGATACATTCAATGCTAAGAGGAGATGAAGCACTTCGCGCGGCAGTGGCGCGAGACGGGCTGGGCGTGGTCGTGGGCGGTGTCGTGGGGCACGTGGCACGTGGCGCTGTTCGCGGCGGCGTGCGTGGCGGCGGCGGGCGTGGCGCCGTACGTCGCGCTCGCCGTGCTGTTCGCGCTGTTCGCCGCGCTCTACACCACCTTCTACCTGCTGTGGTACCTGGGGAACAAGTTAGTGATACATTCAATGCTAAGAGGAGATGAAGCACTTCGCGCGGCAGTGGCGCGAGACGGGCTGGGCGTGGTCGTGGGCGGTGTCGTGGGGCACGTGGCACGTGGCGCTGTTCGCGGCGGCGTGCGTGGCGGCGGCGGGCGTGGCGCCGTACGTCGCGCTCGCCGTGCTGTTCGCGCTGTTCGCCGCGCTCTACACCACCTTCTACCTGCTGTGGTACCTGGGGAACAAGTTAGTGATACATTCAATCATATACAATCGATACTGGGTCTCTAGGAACCTAGGAGCTTCATAGGTCATTTTTATTTACGGCTTAAGTCATGTAAAGGTCAGGTGCCCGACTAGTTTCGAGGTCTCTCTTTGGTTCAAAGACTCAAAGTTGGAAACCAACTTTTTACTTTTTTTTATAAATATATCTGGTTTTCTGATAAATGTTTCTGATCAGATTCGAGTGGTGGTGGGCGGACGGCGTGGTGGCGGCGCTGGGGCGGCGCTTCGGCTCGCTGCTGCTGCTGCTGCAGGTCATGTTCTGCCACCCGCCCGGGCCCGAGGACCCGAGAGCGTTGCCCGCTACGCCTATTAGGTACAGTATTGAAAAATTCAAATTACTCAATATTTTGCCCCCGGCTCTGCCAGCGTGAAAAAAGGTTCTTCACCAATCCCGCGGGAATCAGGGATTTTGTCAGAGTAAATTCAATAAAACTAACTATCATTCTTCCGACACTCCCAAATGGTTGTTTTTTGCAGTTATTCTCTGCTATAGGCAGATACCTTTTTAATGCGAATTTTGGTCTGAAAGAGTGCCAACTCACGAAGGTCGTGAATTGGTTACTGTTACCTGATTACTTGGTTTGTGAGCAACACTCATCAGAGCATGTGAGTGCTCCGTCAAAATTTTACTTTCATGGTCTGAAGAACTTTATTGAAAAATTGTACACTACATAAGTAGAACAATTTTCGTCACTCAGACACGAAGTGGTAGGTTTGATAAATTATTGATAGAACACACAACCGCCATATCTAGGAGGCGCGGGTTCAAATCCCGCCAAATAATTAGTAACTTACGTAACTTTTTTATACACTACAAGTTAGGTTAGTACTGGATAATTGACTGAGATCTCACCTGATGGTAAATGACGATATTATGCAGTCGAAGAATTAAGAGCAGAAGCATGAGCTATCACTGATACTGTTCTAACTTCTAAATAAAGAACCCATTCCCAGATTCCACTTCACGGAGGGCATGAAGAGCGCGGCGGGGCAGGAAGGGGAGGCGATGGTGGTGCAGATGATCGGCAGCCTCGCCGAGGCGCTGGAGTGCCAGTACGGGCGGGTCTGCACGCGCCTGGCCAGGGCCTTCCGACCGCGCCCCGTCTCTGCCACGTCTGGCTGGAAGTGAGCATTAATAGTACATTTCAATATTATAAGTGCGGAAAGTTTGTCATTTCTTTACGAGTCCTGGTTTGTTGACCCAAGCCGAAAGCGAGGGTCAACTATAAGGACGAGTAAAAATGACAATTCCGCATGTGCAGTGAACGACGTTTTTTAATACATTTGCGAAAAAAAAATATTGGTTTTACGTGTTTGCCTGCTCCGTGTTCGCATGCCGTGTTCGTGTTCATGCGCTCCTGGTACGCCCGCTCCGGTGCCGCGTAGGAGGAAAACACAAAAGCACTAGTGCGGAAAAAAAAATAACTTTGCACACGCTAAACACACACGGAAATGTCAACTTTTTGAGCAAATGTATTCTCTAGTTCATATTGTGACGACCTCCCTTGCGAATTCGAGTGGAAGATTGCAGTTTCGATTCCCGCCAGAATTTTATAAATTACTGACCCGGTAAACGTTGTTTTGTCATTAGGGAACTAAATAAAAAAAATAGCTTATGACCTACTCTGAGACCTACCCAACATATACATAAATTTCATAACAATCGGTAGAGCCGTTTTGAAGGAATGTGTTTACAAAAATTGGCATTTATATGTTAGAGATATATGTCTTGGGTCTGGTCTGTTAGGAGGATATGGGCGTGGGTTGTTACACTACAACAAAGCACCGCCAAGCGATTTAGCGTTCGGGCGCGATGCTATGTGAAACCGTAAGGGGTGCGTTACCAAATTAGTACGATAATGTCTTCAGCTGGATCAGGTGAAATCGCAATCAAGAACTTACGTCAGAATGTGAAAAAAGACTTGATTCAAAAAGTTTTGGTCACTTTTACTTTTTACCTACTTGGATAAATTAAACTAAATTAAATAATGTTTTTCCGGATCTTAGGAAACAGGGAAATCGCCCTCTAGGCAAGTGTTATGCTTGGGGACCGCTTGTGATTCGAGCGTATGACGTCAGGAGTTGTATTCATTAACGCCTTCTATCTTCAGCTATCGAAGACCGCTACAATGTAAACTTGTGTAAGATGAGTTGCATGTAACTAACTCGATGGAGGTAATTCCAGATGGCGGCGCGCGTGCTGCATCCCGCACATCGTGACGTTCGAGCTGAGCTTCGCGTGCGTGCTCGTCAGCGTGTGCGTGCTCGTCATCTTCCTCACTGACGACGACCCATCGTAAGAGTGATTCCTATTTTCTGCCCTTCTTACTATAGTAGTGTTATGTTATTATCTCGCTGCAGACTCGGTCATAAATCATTCGAGTGTTTCGCTTTTGTTGTTCTGCAGTAATGCACAACTCAACAAAGAACAACAAAAGCGAACCAGTCGGATGATTTATGACCGAGTCTGCAGCGAGATAATAACACTACTGTAGCTAAGTACTTCCTTCTTTACTAAAGTGTTTTTTACTAACACTCCCAAGTGTTTTATTCTTCAGGTAATGTTTTTCATTGGTTAAGGTACAAAAGTAATGAGTTCTCGAAAATATTTCGACCACTCATAATAAAAACAAAATGCGTCAATCGTTATTGTTTGTTAAATCCCCCAAGTCCTATATGGTATGGTAGACCAGTTACTCGAAGAAAAATGTAAAGTAATTTTGTTTATTTCAAAAAGTATACAATACTAGTCTATATTAATTCAATTTTATAAAATTTTAATTTTATAAACCAATCCCTTTTGTAAAAAAATCTTATAAAACGCTAGTATAGGTATCGTCACGGTTTATAAGCGCTCCGCAAAATGAATATTGGTATGACGCATTCGCGCTGTGTGTCAACGCTGATACTACCGGTGATCTCATACGCATCGTAGCTGGCCGCTTATATACCTCGTCTCTTCGTTCATACGAGGTCAGCGCTCATAAACCGCTTTGATACCTGTAAGCACACTGTAGTGGGACAATAAGTAAGTGTGTTCAGTAATAAACGGACCTTCGATTAGATCACACGTGTCTCATTTACTCAACGCCTAACCTCCGAAACGTACACGCATCTCCACATGGCGACCCTGCCAGCGCTCGACGCGTAGTTTTGCGCTGGCAGAGGCACCCGATCGCGCGTCACTATAATATAGCAACTGCAAAAATGAGACACGTCACACGTGTGATCTAGTCGAAGGTCCGTTTATTACTGAACACACTTACTTATTGTCCCACTACAACACGACTGAGCGGTCGGTGACTCGGTCAGGCGGCGTGACGTGCGACAGGGGCTGGTGGTGGGCGCGTGCGCGGCCGCGGGCGCCGTGCTGCTCGCCAACCTGTACGCCGGCGCGCGCGCGCTCGCCGCGCTGGTGCTGCCGCCGCGCGCGCGCCTCGCCCGCATCGCGCGCGCCATACGCAAGGACCGCTCGCACGCGCTGGCGCTGCGGCCGGAGGTGCAAGCTCTGACGCACACCGTGAGTGTACTGCATACTAATTTTCGTCGTTCGTCGTTTCAGCCGATGGTCGTACACTGGTTAGTTATTGGTCAAATATGTTTGTTTACCGTCAGTAGGTAGTAGGTAACCGACTCCAGTGCTGTGTATGGACCACGGTCCACGCTACAGAACCAGAACAATATTTATATTATCAGCCCACACGCGGGTTTCCTCAAGGACAGTTTCCGACATATTATGGCGCTAATAGCGGGAAGTTTGACAGATTGCACTACTTTTTTCTTGTATATCCAACAACGTCTACGTATAAGCGGAAGAAGGTAGGTGCATTCACTAGACCGCTCATCAATGACCCTGTCTCTTTCTCACACAAGTAAGGTGAAACAGCAAACAAGTTACCCACGTGCTCGATGGACTTCGTTCGCGCGTTCGGCTTCGGCGCACTCTTAAAATGTTCAGATGGGTTCATCTTGAGGTTCATATCGGTGTGTCATCTACATATTGATGTTCTTATTTTTCGTTTTCTGTTTGAACTCCTTGATTGTATCAAATTGTTGAATAAAAGTCTAATAAAATGTATCCCCATGACAAGGTGTCGTGTCTTGACGCCTTCACGGGGCAACAGACGCGGCTGGTGCTGGTGGTGGACGCGCTGGACAGCTGCGAGCAGGAGAAGGTGCTGGCGCTGCTCAACGCCGTGCACGCGCTGTGCTCCGACCCCAAGAGCCCCTTCATACTGCTGCTGGCGATCGACCCGCACATTATCAGCAAGGTAACTACTAGCGAACATATCGCTATGGCGTGGTGTCGTGTCTGGACGCCTTCACGGGCCAACAGACGCGGCTGGTGCTGGTGGTGGACGCGCTGGACAGCTGCGAGCAGGAGAAGGTGCTGGCGCTGCTCAACGCCGTGCACGCGCTGTGCTCCGACCCCAAGAGCCCCTTCATACTGCTGCTGGCGATCGACCCGCACATTATCAGCAAGGTAACTACTAGCGAACATATCGCTATGGCGTGGTGTCGTGTCTGGACGCCTTCACGGGCCAACAGACGCGGCTGGTGCTGGTGGTGGACGCGCTGGACAGCTGCGAGCAGGAGAAGGTGCTGGCGCTGCTCAACGCCGTGCACGCGCTGTGCTCCGACCCCAAGAGCCCCTTCATACTGCTGCTGGCGATCGACCCGCACATTATCAGCAAGGTAACTACTAGCGAACATATCGCTATGGCGTGGTGTCGTGTCCATACCTTCACGGGCCAACAGACGCGGCTGGTGCTGGTGGTGGACGCGCTGGACAGCTGCGAGCAGGAGAAGGTGCTGGCGCTGCTCAACGCCGTGCACGCGCTGTGCTCCGACCCCAAGAGCCCCTTCATACTGCTGCTGGCGATCGACCCGCACATTATCAGCAAGGTAACTACTAGCGAACATATCGCTATGGCGTGGTGTCGTGTCTGGACGCCTTCACGGGCCAACAGACGCGGCTGGTGCTGGTGGTGGACGCGCTGGACAGCTGCGAGCAGGAGAAGGTGCTGGCGCTGCTCAACGCCGTGCACGCGCTGTGCTCCGACCCCAAGAGCCCCTTCATACTGCTGCTGGCGATCGACCCGCACATTATCAGCAAGGTAACTACTAGCGAACATATCGCTATGGCGTGGTGTCGTGTCTGGACGCCTTCACGGGCCAACAGACGCGGCTGGTGCTGGTGGTGGACGCGCTGGACAGCTGCGAGCAGGAGAAGGTGCTGGCGCTGCTCAACGCCGTGCACGCGCTGTGCTCCGACCCCAAGAGCCCCTTCATACTGCTGCTGGCGATCGACCCGCACATTATCAGCAAGGTAACTACTAGCGAACATATCGCTATGGCGTGGTGTCGTGTCTGGACGCCTTCACGGGCCAACAGACGCGGCTGGTGCTGGTGGTGGACGCGCTGGACAGCTGCGAGCAGGAGAAGGTGCTGGCGCTGCTCAACGCCGTGCACGCGCTGTGCTCCGACCCCAAGAGCCCCTTCATACTGCTGCTGGCGATCGACCCGCACATTATCAGCAAGGTAACTACTAGCGAACATATCGCTATGGCGTGGTGTCGTGTCTGGACGCCTTCACGGGCCAACAGACGCGGCTGGTGCTGGTGGTGGACGCGCTGGACAGCTGCGAGCAGGAGAAGGTGCTGGCGCTGCTCAACGCCGTGCACGCGCTGTGCTCCGACCCCAAGAGCCCCTTCATACTGCTGCTGGCGATCGACCGGCACATTATCAGCAAGGTAACTACTAGCGAACATATCGCCACCACGCCATGTCGTGTCTCGACGCTTTCACGGGCCATTAGACGCGGCTGGTGCTGGTTGGTGGACGCTCTGGACAGCGAATTATCGGCATCTCTAGCCGAATGGTATTTTGCGATACGCTAAAAATTGAACGAAATTTAAAAATTTATGAAAATTTTGCTAAATGATCGCTAAATTGGTCACGTGACCCCGCGCATTCTTACATATTTTGTAATGTCGCTCGAAATCGATGCGATAGCAAAATGCATTGAGGGTCATATGGCTAGAGCTGCAGCAAACATATCGCTATGGCAAGGTGTCGTGTCTAGACGTATTTACGGGCCCACAGACGTTCGCAGGAAAGATTATTTCCTGCCATAAATAGTAGCCACTCCCAGTCTTCTAAGATGCAAAATATGTGTTAATATCATCATGTGATTAAAGAACAGAGTAAAACTCTTTCACATCTATATATATAAAAAGAGTGAGGCATTTTGGTGATTTTGGTTGTTCCACGGATTCCGCCAAAACTATAGGTCGTAGAGATCTGAAATTTGGTACCTAGGTAGATATTAGGTCACGAATTCGTACTAAGACGGGGATTCCAGAAATTCAAACTTTAAGGGGTAAAAACCGTTGGTTTTTTGGATTTCCCCATACAAAAGTGAAATTTTTTTCTTTGTTCCAGGAATTCCCGAAAAGCTACAAGTCGTAGGGATCTGAAATTTGGTACCTAGGTAGATATTAGGTCATGAATTCGTACTAAGACGGGGATTCCAGAAATTCAAATTGTAAGGGGTAAAAACCGTTGGTTTTTTGGATTTCCCCATACAAAAGTAAAATTTTTTTCGTTGTTCCAGGAATTCCCGAAAAGCTACAAGTCTTAGAGATCTGAAATTTGGTACCTAGGTTGATATTAGGTCATGAATTCGTACTAAGACGGGGATTTCAGAAATTCAAATTGTAAGGGGTAAAAACCGTTGGTTTTTTGGATTTCCCCATACAAAAGTAAAATTTTTTTCGTTGTTCCAGGAATTCCCGACAAGCTACAAGTCGTAGAGATCTGAAATTTGGTACCTAGGTTGATATTAGGTCATGAATTCGTACTAAGACGGGGATTTCAGAAATTCAAATTGTAAGGGGTAAAAACCGTTGGTTTTTTGGATTTCCCCATACAAAAGTGTAATTTGTTTCGTTGTTCCAGGGATTCCCGAAAAACTAAAAGTCGTAGAGATCTGAAATTTGGTACATAGGTTGATATTAGGTCATGAATTCGTACTAAGACGGGGATTCCAGAAATTCAAATTTTTAGGGGTAAAAACCGTTGGTTTTCGGGATTTCTCCATACAAAAGTGTAATTTTTTTCGTTGTTCCAGGGATTCCCGAAAAACTACAAATCGTAGAGATCTGAAATTTGGTACCTAGGTTGATATTAGGTCATGAATTCGTACTAAGACGGGAATTCCAGAAATTCAAATTTTAAGGGGTAAAAACCGTTGGTTTTAGGGATTTCCCAACACAGTTTCCCAATACAAAAGTGTCATTTTTTCGATTCCGACGAAACTTTGATTCGTACTAATCAGGGTAGGTACCTAGGTTGTTGAATTTGTACTGCGACGGGGATATTCGAATTTCAAATTTAAGGATGGGAACATTTGCGAACTTCTTTGATTTTGGGATAATTTTTTTTTATATTCTTTTTCTCTCAACAGCAAGCGTAGAAAAGGAATCTGTGGTCAAAATTTAAAAAATTGGCCGCCATTTTGAACTTTTTTGTTACTGGGCCGAATGATTTGAAAATTAATATGGGACTATAGAAGCAAGCATAGAGATGGAATTTATGGTCAAAATTGAAAAAAATGGCGCCATTTTGAACTTTTTTGTTATTGGATCGAATTCTTTCAAAATGGATATCTGACCATTGCATTAAGCATAGAATAAGAATCTGAGGTCAAATTTTAAAAAATTGGCCGTCATTTTGAACTTTTTTGTTATTGGACCGAATTCTTTCAAAATGGATATCTGACCATTGCATCAAGCATAGAATAAGAATCTGAGGTCAAATTTTAAAAAATTGGCCGCCATTTTGAACTTTTTTGTTATTGGACCGAATTCTTTCAAAATGGATATCTGACCATTGCATCAAGCATAGAATAAGAATCTGATGTCAAAATTTAAAAAATTGGCCGCCATTTTGAACTTTTTTGTTATTAGACCGAATTCTTTCAAAATGGATATCTGACCATTGCATCAAGCATAGAATAAGAATCGGAGGTCAAAATTTAAAAAATTGGCCGCCATTTTGAACTTTTTTGTTATTGGACCGAATTTTTTCAAAATGGATATCTGACCATTGCAGCAAGCACAGAAAAAGAATATGTAGTCAAAAACTAAAAAATTGGCCGCCATTTTGAACTTTTTTGTTACTGGGCCGAATGATTTGAAAATTAATATGGGACTATAGAAGCAAGCATAGAGATGGAATTTGTGGTCAAAATTGAAAAAAATGGCCGCCATTTTGAACTTTTTTGTTACTGGGCCGAATGATTTGAAAATTAATATGGGACTATAGAAGCAAGCATAGAGATGGAATTTGTGGTCAAAATTGAAAAAAATGGCGCCATTTTGAACTTTTTTGTTATTGGATCGAATTCTTTCAAAATGGATATCTGACCATTGCATTAAGCATAGAATAAGAATCTGAGGTCAAATTTTAAAAAATTGGCCGCCATTTTGAACTTTTTTGTTATTGGACCGAATTCTTTCAAAATGGATATCTGACCATTGCATCAAGCATAGAATAAGAATCTGAGTTCAAATTTTAAAAAATTGGCCGCCATTTTGAACTTTTTTGTTATTAAACCGAATTCTTTCAAAATGGATATCTGACCATTGCATCAAGCATAGAATAAGAATCTGATGTCAAAATTTAGAAAATTGGCCGCCATTTTGAACTTTTTTGTTATTAGACCGAATTCTTTCAAAATGGATATCTGACCATTGCATCAAGCATAGAATAAGAATCTGAGGTCAAAATTTAAAAAATTGGCCGCCATTTTGAACTTTTTTGTTATTGGACCGAATTCTTTCAAAATGGATATCTGACCATTGCAGCAAGCACAGAAAAAGAATGTGTAGTCAAAAACTAAAAAATTGGCCGCCATTTTGAACTTTTTTGTTACTGGGCCGAATGATTTGAAAATTAATATGGGACTATAGAAGCAAGCATAGAGATGGAATTTGTGGTCAAAATTTTTTGTTATTGGATCGAATTCTTTCAAAATGGATATCTGACCATTGCATTAAGCATAGAATAAGAATCTGAGGTCAAATTTTAAAAAATTGGCCGCCATTTTGAACTTTTTTGTTATTAGACCGAATTCTTTCAAAATGGATATCTGACCATTGCATCAAGCATAGAATAAGAATCTGAGGTCAAATTTTAAAAAATTGGCCGCCATTTTGAACTTTTTTGTTATTGGACCGAATTCTTTCAAAATGGATATCTGACCATTGCATCAAGCATAGAATAAGAATCTGATGTCAAAATTTAAAAAATTGGCCGCCATTTTGTACTTTTTTGTTATTAAGCCGAATTCTTTCAAAATGGATATCTGACCATTGCATCAAGCATAGAATAAGAATCTGAGGTCAAAATTTAAAAAATTGGCCGCCATTTTGAACTTTTTTGTTATTGGACCGGATTCTTTCAAAATGGATATCTGACCATTGCAACAAGCACAGAAAAACAATATGTAGTCTAAAATTAAAAAATTGGCCGCCATTTTGAACTTTTTTGTTACTGGGCAGAATGATTTGAAAATCAATATGGGACTATAGAAGCAAGCATAGAGATGGAATTTGTGGTCAAAATTGAAAAAAATGGCCGCCATTTTGAACTTTTTTTTTACTAGGCCGAATGATTTGAAAATCAATATGTGACTATAGAAGCAAGCACAGAAAAGGAATTTGTGGCCAAAATTGAAAAAAATGGCCGCCATTTTGAACTTTTTTGTTATTGGACCGAATTCTTTCAAAATGGATATCTGACCATTGCATCAAGCATAGAATAAGAATCTGAGGTCAAAATTTAAAAAATTGGCCGCCATTTTGAACTTTTTTGTAATTGGACCGAATTCTTTTAAAATGGATATCTGACCATTGCATCAAGCATAGAATAAGAATCTGAGGTCAAAATTTAAAAAATTGGCCGCCATTTTGAACTTTTTTGTTATTGGACCGAATTCTTTCAAAATGGATATCTGACCATTGCAACAAGCACAGAAAAAGAATATGTAGTCAAAAACTAAAAAATTGGCCGCCATTTTGAACTTTTTTGTTACTGGGTTGAATGATTTGAAAATTAATATGGGACTATAGAAGCAAGCATAGAGATGGAATTTGTGGTCAAAATTGAAAAAAATGGCCGCCATTTCGAACTTTTTTGTTACTGGGCCGAATGATTTGAAAATCAATATGTGACTATAGAAGCAAGCACAGAAAAGGAATTTGTGGTCAAAATTGAAAAAAATGGCTGCCATTTTGATCTTTTTTGTTACTGGGGCGATTGTTTTGAAAATCTATATCTGACTATCGCAGCAAGCATAGAGAAGGAATTTGTGGTCAAAATTTAAAGAAGTGGCCGCCATTTTGATTTTTTTGGTTACTTGGCCGATTGCTTTGAAAATCGATATTTGACTATTATCAAAATCCTAATCAAAATAAATGGTGACGACAGGAATTTTGGAAATTAAACGCTTGAGGGAGTTAAGCAGAAGTTCAACGTGAGCGAAGCCGCGGGCGTTTGCTAGTTTATAATATGAATATGATATGATAGATAAAGTGTGTCATTTGAATACCCAACTTAATAAGTTTCCAATGCGCAGGTTGCTTGGATGGAGGTTAGTTGCGTGTTGGGTGTCCCATTAGATCGTATGACTGTGATACACCTATTACCTTCTACACTGCGAAATCAGAGCCGTTGCCTTCGCGTGCTTGCATGTCCATATGGTCCTTACGTTTTGATTTTGCCCCGTTTTAATATAGTTTATTTGGTGTGATAATAAATTGGCCTTTGATGTTGCATGCAACATTAAGATACTACGTATCCAATTTTGCTATTGCAAATAGCTTCCTCGTCTATCCTTTTGTAGTTTAAGACACGTACAAAACTTCGTGTATAATACAAGTATATTCTGTTAGAACAGCAGAAACGAAATGCGTTTGAACTGCAAAGTGACTGAAAAAATTGCAGTTTGATGCCAAGGGAACCTAGAGTTTATTTCACCACCAGAGCAGCATCACTTTGTAATTGTGTGGTTTTACCAAAAAAAATTGAGTATCACACACCTTTTCAAATTGTAAATTTTCTTAAAAAAAACTATAGACTATTTATTAGTCAATTAAGTGTAGAGATTGTGAAATAGAAGTATTACAAATGTAGCATAAATAAATAATATGACCAAACCAGCACAAGATCTATGTGAATGTAATCTGATAATACCAGCTCCATGTCCAAATACAGTGACATGAACTGATTCTTTTGTGTCCACTGCATCAGAACTGCAATTTTCTTGTACATTTTTTATTTTGTGTGTTCCATTTTGTACGACTTGTATGGTTACTAAACGAAAGATTTTTATATCTCTAACACACACAGGCAGTAGAACTGAACAGTCGCAGGGCATTCTCGGAGAGCAACATCGGAGGGTGGGACTACCTGCGCAATATGGTGCAGCTGCCCTTCTACCTGCAGAACTCTGCGCTGCGCAGGGTGAAGTTGGCGCAGCAGACCGCGACACGGCGCATGCAAGCCATAGGAGGAGACGATTTCAGCACTTCGCTGCAAAGATCCGTAAGTCGTTTTGATGTTAACATGTACTTAATGAGCGATAATACCACCGACAAAATAAGATTATTCGCTGATTAGAAACCTAAGAGATGTTGCTTTAATTGAAATCACAATTATAATGCACAAATCCCTGAATCATGCATCACCTGCTGCAACTGTGCAAGGGGTGGTGCTGGAAAAACCTTCATTCTGTAACCAGACCGCACGCATTAGACACTGAAAAAAACAATCCCGAGCAAACTGTATGTACATATTCAACCACTTTAATGTTGGGCTGCACTATAGTTATTGACTTTGATCCTACGTCAACACTGTCACTCTGCAGGTATCGTCGCTAAAGTTAACCGTAGTAGGATAACCAAATTTCCAGTGCCATGTAAAATCATTAGTTTTGGTCAGGCACCATATGACACACGTACGCACGCACCCATGCCCGCACCCGCGCACGCACATACACACATACGCAACCGTAAAAAAAAAAGATTTCATTTTAATTCCAGGTGTCAGCTCGTCGCCTGTCGTCAACGTCAGAGCTGATGTCGAGTCAGGAGCGCATCAAGGGAGGGGCGCGGGCAGAAGTACGCGACAGAGCTGCCGAGCGCGCCCCGCGTCTACGACCCTCAGAGTCCATCGCGTCGTCGGTCGCGTCCGGCCTGCACCGCGTGCCCGCGCCCGCCGGCGGCGCCGCCGACCTCAACCGCGTGCTGCTCACCGACGACTACTTCAGCGACGTCAACCCGCGCAGCATGCGGCGCCTGATGAACGTGCTCTACGTCACAGGTACTGCGTTTATTACTGTAGATATTTCAATCCACGATGACGCGCCCCACTCTGTCAAAATCGATTATGTTACATTCCATTCGTATGTAGTTTGACAGAGTCAGGCCAGTCTCACTTATCACGTGACCGTCACAGCTACATGTAGGGGTCCGGACCTCAATATTTCAGATGGTTGCCGCTCGCGGGCCGAGTTGCACGCGCCTGACTACGGCAGCCCTAGTACGTCTTAAGAGATAAAGTTAGGCGATAGGAAGAAACCACAACATTGCGTTTGTTGCGTGTCGTTTTTGAGGGCGGGGCCAGGCGCTATTGCGAACTGAATTGCACTTTTTGTGTCAGCGCTAGAGTCGCTATTTCTTTATATCATCGTGCGGAGTGTGCCTTCTGTACCTATTTAGTGTTCCGTGACAGAGTGAGGCGCGTCGTCGTGGATTGAAATATTATAGCTATAGCTGGCTCGGTCGTCAGCAGCGACCACTGGAGTCGTCAAGCAGCTGCTGCCTAAGCCAAGTGACAAATTTACGTCGCGACATGTGGAAATGGAACAAAATTAAAAAAAGTATGCGAACTGTCGCTATTTTGGCACCTGGTTAAGCTCAGCTGAATGTCATTGAATGTCAAATTGCATTCTCTATACGTCGCGTCGTAACTCTATTTTACACTTGGCTCAGGGGATAGGTACTTTTGAATTTTCCCTTTCTTGAGAGAGTTAGAGATGAAAACGTTTGTGTATTTTCCTAGGTCGCTTGCTCAAGGCTTTCCAAATCGAATTCAACTGGTACCAGCTAGCGTCGTGGGTCAACTTGACGGAGCAGTGGCCCTTCCGCACCTCGTGGATCATTTACCACCACGAGACCTACGAGGAGCACATCGACGATTCCACTTCACTCAAACACATTTATGAGAAGTAAGTAAAGACCGAGGGCGCGCTCTTATACTTATTATTAAATAATAATTGAAATAAAAATTTAAAAACCCCTACAACTACTACGCATGTTATTTTACTATTATACTGGCACGCGTATATGCCGCAAATGCCTTACATCATTTAAAAAAAGAGCTGATACTCTTTACATTAAGTACTGGAAAATTGACAGTTCATTTTTGTGCCGATTTGATGCGCCGCCTCATATAACCTGGACAGGGCGGACGGCGCTAATAATGACGCCAGTTTATCGGTGCCAAAAATGCGTGTTTTGCCAGCAACAGTAAGGCCACGCTGTAGTTCGCTCAGCGGCTACCTATAGAATTTTGACAGAGTGCGCTACTGTTTACCTACACGAAAAAGGTTTTCGTAAATCGTTCGGATGCCCATATCCTGAGTTTTCTTATCAGTGGTATAGACCGTCGTTTTGAATGTCATTTTATTTTCGTTCCATGGACGCCTCACGCCTAGGTAACGCAACAATCAGCGCCGAAATGGCAAAAATCAAGTGTCTTAATTTTTACGTTGACATTCTGTGATCCGTAGAATAGAGATCAGTGTTGTCTTCTGTTGCATATTCTTTGATATGCAACAGAAGATATAGCAGGTTTTGTGATTGGCAGGGTGAAGCCGTCGATAGGCTCTCTGCGCGAGGCCACCGCGCTGATGGAGCTGGACCGCGACGAGCGCAAGCTGGACGTGTTCCTCAGCTTCCACCGCGCCACGCTCACCGCCGCCGACCTCAAGATATTCCTGCCCTTCACCATCAACCTCGACCCCTACATCAAGAAAGTTATCAAAGGTACTTTGAACGCCTCACTATATTGTGGACTGTTATTTGTCATCATTATGGACGGTCAAACGAAATGTTTCACAAAACGACATTTCGACGATCATATTGTGTTCGCAGCCCAAAGTTGGCCAAAGTATTATCACAGTGTGAAAACTTAGATTTAAAGAAAATTTTGGTAAACAAAAAATTTAATGGAGATTTTAATGGAGAACTGGGGTCATACCACCATCTCATGTAGCAGTACTATTGTAATATTGTTTCGACATTTTCATACAATGTCAATATGATAATTTTAAAACAATATTACAATAATACTGCTTGCTATAAGAGATGGTGGTACCCCTGGAGGTTGAATGCTCATCCGCAAAATTCAAATATTATTTGGTTTGCCGCAATTTGTAAGCTATCAAGGCACGTTTAAAGTTTAAGTAAACTTATGGCCACATCCCAAAAACGTATCTTACGATATAAAAGTCGTTCAAACACGAAGATCATCAATGACAATTATTCTGCTTCAGAGGAACAAGTGCAAGCGGGCGCGGAAGACGAGTTAGGGGCGGGCGCCGCGACCGCTATGACTTGGGGTGTTCCACCGAGCTCGCGGCCGACTCATCCCAAGGCGCTGCACAAGAAGCATCTCGCACAGGTAAGCTAAACTTATATTTTTAGAGTTCCATTCCTAAATATATGGTAAATCCGTCTGTCACACTCAATTACTTTAGTAACTATTAAAATTATCAACTTGAAATTTGGAATAGTTATAGGTAATAGTAACCCAACGTCATTACAATCATAAAAAAAGAAAATCGTTTTTATTTCTATTTAAAAAGGGGGGGAAACGAGAGTGTTGAAACTTCAAAATGGGGTAACAATATCAGTGGGGCATCATATGAAAGGGAGTTATTTGTATATTCTAATCTTCGTCGTCGTTCGTCGTCGTTTCAGCCGATGGACGTCCACTGCTGGACATAGGCCTCCTGAAATGACCGCCAAACACCACGATCTTGCGCCGCCTGGCGCCAGCGACTCCCCGCGACCCTCTTAATGTCGTCCTTCGATTGCCTGGAGGATTGCGTATCTGTGGACGATTTAAATGACAGGCTGGTGGAAGCTGTCCGTACCGTTGGGTCTAAGTTTTGTAAAACTTACTGCCCTAAGAAACCCAAAAAGTTTTCAGACCAGACCCTCAAACTCATGAACGAGAGGAACGAGATGAGACTCCAGTCTTCTGTAGACGTATCTGAATACCAGCGAATCAATAGACAGATCTCGAAATTACAAACGCGCGACCTACGTGCTCACAATACCGAGCGCATCAAAGACACCATAGAGCAGAACAGGGGCTCAAAAGTGTTCGCCAGAGATCTGTCTATCGGGAAGAGTCAGCTGACGCGTCTGAAGACCGATAATGGCAGTCTTATCTCCTCGAAACCTGAGATCTTGAGGGAGGTCGAAAATTTCTACGGAAGCTTATACACCTCAGTCCAGAAGCCTGTCCAAGATTTGGCTAGAGACCCTAGAGCCAAACTAACCCGGCACTATACCGAAGATATTCCGGACGTCAGCCTATACGAGATTAGAATGGCTCTCAAGCAGTTGAAGAACAACAAGGCGCCGGGAGATGACGGAATCACAGCTGAACTGCTGAAAGCGGGTGGAAAACCGATTTTGAAGGTCTTTCAGCGAACGTTCAATTCCGTCATTCACGAAGGAGTAACGCCCAAGGCGTGGAACAGGAGCGTGGTGGTTCTGTTCTTCAAAAAAGGTGACAACACTTTGCTGAAGAACTATAGACCCATCTCGCTGCTGAGCCATGTCTACAAACTGTTCTCGAGGGTCATTACGAATCGTCTCGCTAATAGGTTTGACGACTTCCAACCTCCCGAACAAGCAGGATTCCGAAAAGGCTTTAGTACCATAGACCACATTCATACGCTGCGGCAGGTTATACAGAAGACTGAAGAGTATAACCAGCCACTTTGCTTAGCGTTTGTGGACTATGAGAAGGCCTTCGATTCGGTGGAGACATGGGCTGTGTTGAGATCTCTGCAGAGATGCCGAATCGACTACCGGTATATCCAAGTGTTGAAGTGTTTGTATGAAAACGCCACTATGTCAGTCCGTATCCAAGACCAAGCTACGAGACCAATCCAACTGCAGCGAGGAGTGCGACAAGGTGATGTCATCTCTCCAAAGTTGTTTACCGCGGCGTTGGAGGACGTCTTTAAGCTACTGGATTGGAACGGATGTGGCATCAACATCAACGGCGAGTACATCACTCACTTGCGATTTGCCGACGATATAGTCGTCATGGCAGAGACCCTGGGGGATCTCAACACAATGCTCAACGACCTCAGCAGGGTTTCTCAACAAGTTGGACTCAAAATGAACATGAGCAAGACAAAGATTATGTCAAATACTCATGTTTCGCTCCAACCAGTTGTTGAAAACTCTGCACTCGAAATTGTTGACGAGTACATATACCTTGGACAAACAATACAATTAGGTAGGTCCAATTTCGAGAAAGAGGTGAACCGCCGAATCCAACTCGGCTGGGCAGCGTTCGGGAAACTCCGCGATGTCTTCTCGTCCAACATTCCTCAGTGCCTGAAGACCAAAGTCTTCGAACAGTGCGTGTTGCCAGTGATAACCTATGGATCAGAGACTTTGTCGCTAACTATGGGCCTCATAAGAAGGCTCAGGGTCACTCAGCGAGCGATGGAGAGAGCTATGCTCGGAGTATCTTTGCGCGATCGAATCAGAAATGAGGAGATCCGCAAAAGAACCAAAGTAACCGACATAGCTCAACGTGTCGCAAAGCTGAAGTGGCAATGGGCGGGGCACATAGCTCGCAGGACCGATGGACGTTGGGGACCCAAGGTGCTGGAATGGCGGCCACGCACCGGAAAGCGCAGTGTCGGTCGACCCCCCACCAGGTGGACGGACGACATTAAGAGGGTATATTCTAATACAGATTTTTATTTACTTTTATGCCTGATGGTTTTTGATTTTTTAGGCAAACTGATAAAAAAATACCATGCCTCCGAAGTTTATCGATATAAATACTCTTTATTGCAGTTTATTACCATACTTCATTATTCTTACAGAAAATGCCGCCAGTGCCTCCACCAGCAAACAGCGGCGCTGCCCCAGCGCAGCCGATGTGGGTCGGGTGGGCCAACCCGCTGATAACCGCGGCGCACACCTACTCGCAGCCCAGCGTGCACGCGGAATACCCCGCGCCGCAGGTCGCACCCGCCGCCGCGGTCAATCCCGTCACCATGCTGCGTACTGCCTTCCCCGGGATGGTGAGTGAACTATGGATTAGAAAGAGAAAGAAGATCGACAAAAATAGACCAAATTATCTCTACGCGTATCCTGGCGCCCCGGAGTAAAGACAGAAGTGAAAACTCAAACAGAGGTTTCGCTTACGTTAACAGAGTGAGTGTGATGTCAGTAGGGGTGTTGCGAATTCAACTGTTTTTCCCATCTCGAAAATGCGCACCGCGCCGGTGTTGTGGTAACATTGTGACCTGTCATTAATGGTGTCGAGTTCAATGATTTTTTTCACATCTCAAGAATGCCCAACGAGCCTAAAGAAGTATTCATTTCAAAAATTGCGCGATCGTGGTGTGTTCATATGTTTGTATGAAAGTGTTTCTTTTTTGTTTTGAGAGAGTGCGAAAATAATTGATTGATCAAGCGAATTATGCGCTAAATTTTGTCATTTTCATGTTAGCCGGAGCTGGTTTCGCTGCGGCTATCCACGCTGTGCGTGGAGCGCGTGTGCCGCGTGGTGGAGGGCGCGCTGGGCGCGGGCGGCGCGGCGGCGAGCGCGGCGCTGCAGCGGCACCGCGTGTGCGGGCTCGTGCTCTCCGTGTGCCACCTCAACGACCTCAAGCCGGTACGTAGACCACCACGTGGACGCTGTGCGTGGAGCGCGTGTGCCGCGTGGTGGAGGGCGCGCTGGGCGCGGGCGGCGCGGCGGCGAGCGCGGCGCTGCAGCGGCACCGCGTGTGCGGGCTCGTGCTCTCCGTGTGCCACCTCAACGACCTCAAGCCGGTACGTAGACCACCACGTGGACGCTGTGCGTGGAGCGCGTGTGCCGCGTGGTGGCAAACACCTAAATAACCCCAAAATTGACTACAGAACCCTATCTTTTGCGTGACAGGCGAACGCGCTTGACCGTTTATTTTTTCAATTGCAGATACTTGAACTGCCATTTGGTGACTGGGAGCTGTTTAAAATGCTTGTACTGAATCTGCGTGAACTTGAATCGGGTATGCCGATAAACGCGCCCACTGTTACTGGTAAGTTCATTATTATTGTAACCCTAATAGTTTGAGAACATTATTCATTTTTCATTGTTTACCTTTCATTGCTTCGAATTAAAAATTGATTTGAAATTCACTTGATGACAGCAGCAGAAATGTAGTTATGATTAATGTTTAAAGAATCCTATTTAAATCGGTCGCGAATCGTGATAACATATTGATATTATGTGATCGCCTTTTCTATGTCTAATCAACAATCGCGACTATATTTTGGCCATCTATTAAGACTATTTTATCCGAACTTTATTTTTTAATTTGGAGCTAGCAGTACAAATAGCCAAAACCAGCCAAAACAATGGAAAATAATGGTAATAAAAATACAATTTCATTTTAGTGTCTTTGCGAGTAGTATACGGCTCTGTAACGTCTGATTTTGTTCACAGTGCTGACTGAAAAATCAAATGAAACTGAATCGGAGCCACTCAAGCCACGACAACCGTTGGAGCCTCAGCCCTCGCGAAGCAGGCCGTCAAATGTTGAAAAACAGGTTAATATAGCATTTTATTTGATGCAAAATGTAAACAGAAAATATAGTGCTCTGAAGAGCTGTTTGAAGAGATTCCTACTTCCACTTTCTTTTTGGCAACTCTGGCATAGAAACTTGTTCCATCCATTCCATCTGCAATGGAAAGTTGGCAGATGGAACATGGCTGGCAATCCACGACCACCCGGTATGCCAGATCTTTCTTTTCACGCACATGCAAACTATGGAACCAGATACCACCAACAGTGTTCCCTCAAAACTATAACATGGAGTTATTCAAGGGGCGGATAAACACATTTCTTAAGATCAGGCAACGCGTTTGCAGTTCTTCTGGTGCTGCAAATGTCCATGGGCGGCGGTGATCGCTTACCATCAGGTGACCCGCCCGTTCGTTTGCTCGCGTTGACTAAATAAAAAAATATATTTACGAGCGCTTATCTGACCGTTTGCAACAAAGGTATGGCCATAACTTTAAGGTATTATTATAAGGTATAAATTATTACTTTCTGTAACGCTGTAGATTTTCTGTAAGAATAATAAAATAAAATAAAAATAAAATAAAGCAACGAAATTTGACTTCAAAGCCATGTTTATTTAAACGTTACCAAAAGTCTCATCAAAATCAATTTTAAATGTTAGTATTATTCTCTGTTTCTTATTAAGAGTTGAATTCGCCTCATGTTTTTCTTTTACTCTTGCAGCTTTTTACGGAATATCAGGTGATTTTTTTAAACTTTAGAGTTTAAACACTCAACAATTAACTTTCGTCCTTGTCACGTTCAAGCACTTGGCGATTTTCAAATCATGTTTACGAATTCATTATTTTGTATTGCATGATAGACATTTTTCTAGTTGGTATGACAAAAATCTTCTGTGTTCTACGTCTGTGTGTCTATATTCTGCATCTATTTTGTATTTTTGTCCTTTTTGTTTGAAGTGTCCTAGTAAATTGATTGTTATGTGTCGGTAGAAGCGTGTCCATTTTTATTTACTTTTAATTAATAGTTCTCTAATACAGATAAATACATCCTTGTACGTACAACCTCTGTATCTTACCTCTTTTTTAAAAGTACTATACATAAATAAATATATGATAAGTTTCTATTTAAAATATTTCTCAAAGATAGCAGTTAGCTTAGGTTTAGGAAAGTGTAGGAAGAAAAAAACTTTACATTCAGTATACTTTTTTGCTGTAGAAGAAGTAAGAAATTGTTATCTTAAATCCCCACCCGCCGTATGAGTGAATACTGGCAATTCGCTGTAAATTAACGATTGTAATATACGTAATACGGATACGGATTGTAGTATATGTATAGTATAGTATACGTGATACGGATTGTAGTATACGTAATGTCTATAGACATAAACCCTAGACAGGGCGGACGGCGCAAAAAAATGTCGCCAGTTTATCGGTGCAAAAAATGCTTGTTTATCACAGTAAGGCCACGCTATAGTTCGCTCAGCGGCTACCTAAAGAATTTAACAGATGGCGCTACTGTTGTTTGTTGCCCATGTCAAACTCCGAATTACGCGATTTTGGCAGAGTGGGGCGCGTCTTCCTTGATTGAAATATCTCGAAGATAATTTAAGGGGATTTATTGAATTTATTTTTGTCTTTCTCACTTTCACGGAGATTTGGTAGGTGCGACACGCAGCGTCGCGGAAGAATATAGCAGAAAAACAACGTTTTACCTAATTACTCAAAAACTAAGCCAGTTATCAAAAATCTGTTCTAAGCGTTTTAGGATATTATTATTACCGATACATTAAAACAAAAATTACAATTACATCCATTGTAGTTTCCGATAAAATATAGAAAAACTGAAATTTTGGGAGAACTTTCTATCGATAAATTTTTATCCAATCGTGTTTCTGCTTCTAAGCGATTTTAGATTAAAGACCCAAAATGCATGACGTGTAAATTTGAAAGTATATTTCTTTATAGTTTTTGCATAAAACTTCCTTCAAAATCACCTAAATACGGCTTGTAGGCCGTTAAGTATCTTCTCGACATCGTGTAGGACTCGACAAGGACAGGATTTTCTCACAGTTGATTAACGTTTGCCAGGTGACGCTGGAGGAGCAGATGATATGCGGCGCGCTGCAGACGCTCAACGAGGAGGCGATGGAGGACGTGCTGCAGTCCGAGCCGACCGCGCCCTCAGGTGAGGCCCTGCGCACCATCCGCGAACAGCCCGCCAGCGCGCGCGCCTCGCCCGCGCCCTCCGCGCCGCGCACCCCCTCGCCCTCGCCCTCGCGCGGCCTCAGCGACTCGTCCTCCGAGGGGGGCGAGCGACCCGACCACGTCATTGTCAACCTGCCCGATGACGTGTTCCTGTAGCGACTTGCTCGGAAATAGCTACTCTGTAGGAAGGTTCAACGCAGGGGTCTGTCCGCGTAATACGAATTTCACTTATAAGTTCTAGAAGGGTTATGGCCGTAAAATTGCGAGAATGGTAGTACCTATCATCTTCACACTTCTATGTAAAAATACTAGCTGACCCAGCAAACGTTGTTTTGCCATTAGGGATATGAAAAATAGCTTACGACGTATTCTCATACCTGCCGAACATACACGGAAAATTTCATAACAATCGGTCGAGCCGTTTGTAACCGAGAGTAGTTTGGTAACACAAATTTGCTCGAGAATTTTATATATTAGATTTGCTTGTAAGTATACTATCAAATATCTTGTGAGTTTTACTTCAAGTTGATTGTTGAAGTAATTTCTTAAAAAGGACACTTTTAGACAAAGATTACAAAAAAAAGTTTAAAATTAAAAAAAGAAGAAAAAGAATAAAGAGTAAATACTAGAGTGAAAACGAACTGCTATTTCCGCATTTTAACTACCATAAGCCTCTTGTCTTATTAGATTCAAAATTACGAAAGACGAAATAAAATTTGAATTTGGTGGCACATTCCTGTTTATTGAATTGAGGGACATCATTCATATAGTACAGCTTCAGTCTGTCTCACTCTGGTCCTTCGCTATTGCTATACACCTCTCTTTCAACAAAACGGTGTTGCGTGCCCTGTAAGGCTTGTTTCACGTACACGGCAGCGAGCGCGGGCACAAAATATCAAAATTAATAAACTGGAATAAACACATAGGAAGGAATAAGTTTTGTAGTTTATAAATGTCCTGTTACATATATTTGTATCTGTGATGTCCTCGCTACAAGGTACTAATTTTATTAATTATACTTTTTTCATTCGTTTATTTTCTCTTTTACACATGAAATCACATGAAACAGATATAGCAATAGCGAGGGACCAGAGAGATAAAGGTAAAGTTGTCTCTTTCATGTGTCAAAGAGGAAATATACGATAGTATATTATTTCGAATTTGTATAAAAAAATGTTCCTATTTATTTTTAATGTTATTGACTAACAGTCGCGTGATTAACATTAATTGTCGAAGAACGGAGAGTTAACCATAAGGTTGCCATTAAATCCTAGATGACCGTAATTACTACTATAAATTATTAGGTTGATCGCTTGGTTAGCGAACAGAGATTTATTAGGAAATGTATACCTTACAATAATTTACTTAATAGTCTTCCTACAGATATATAATTATTATTTTATTATTTTTTACGTACTTAATGAGAATGTAATGAAACTGTATTGTAATTCGACTTATGAGTGTCTTTGCAGCCAGCACTGACACAATTAGTACTACCCTGTGAAATTATTAAAATACGAGAGAAACTTAATACGTTAGACGTTAGTAAGATAGACTCAAATACGAGATCTCATGTTGCTATCAGTTTTAGTAAGTTAGATCTTCATTTATGTTAAACATTAGCATAATATTTAGAATCAATTATAATAACTATATATATAGCCTTTAGCCACTCGAAAATTTTATGATGATAGATATTCCGCTTTAGTTTTTTTTTATTTTAATTACTATTTTTTTAAGTACTTAAGATTATTTTAAGTACTTAAGATTATGTTTTGTCACTTGTTATTATTAGAGTTATAAAACTTAAATTCCACTTAATGTGATATAGAACGATTGCACCCACTAGAAACTATTGTGATTTATATTTAATTCGAGAATAATTAGCCTAGTTATCAATTATCATTTAGCATTCCTTTTGTTTTGCAATAACCTAGCTCCTAAGATTAACAATTGTTTAGGCCGACGCCTTTTGTTCCGGTTGTGATATAATATTATGAGCACGCTTTGTTTGAACTTTCAAGAATGATGCTAACTGTGCCATAACCATTTTGATAACTTATTTCACCACAATCCTATACATTGTGAGTTGTACCTATCTGTTATAAGGAGCTATTATTAAATTATTAGTGTCATTCGGCAAATTAACTTAAATTTTTTGAAACTGTTAGTAAAATTTTAAATGAGAAATAATATAAGTAGGTAATTATTTATTTCATAGAGATTAATTGGAATGTTAGTCGTAAGGATTAAACATTTATTAGATCTACATATTTATGATGACAATTGTTAATATTGTATCTCAACGCTGCGTATTATCAATTACTAGAAGTAATGGAAAGCTATTGGCACTCATTGCAAGCAGTAATATTGTTGTGTATAAGATCCTCGATCAACATATATACATATCTTTTAAAACATAACGTAGATATTATTTATACAATCCGTCGGCGTAGCGTACAGAACGTATCATATCATTCCGTAGAATTAATATATGATAAAGTATTATAAATAAACCGAACTAAACAGACAGTCGTCGTTTTATTTTTCAACCCCCGAGGGTCGCGCAGGACGCTCGCGCGGCCCGCGCCGGCGCGCCCTCGCGAGTGTCCGCCGCGCCCGCGCCCTCACGCGCCGCTTGCCTTGCAGACGAGGCCGGCGAGCCGCGCGCGCCCGCCGTCAGCTTCAGCGTCGAGCACGAGGACGACGACGACCACATCACCTTCACGGCGAGGCCGCGCCGCGTGCGCGCGCGGCCGCGGCCCTCCTCGCTGCGCCTGCCCGACGACGCGCCCGACGCCGAGCCCGCGCCGCGGCTCGCCGCGCGCTCGCTCTCCGTCGAGGACTCCACGCGCAACGGCTCGCCCGTGCTCGACTTCAAGCTGCGCAACCTGCGCCGCACCGCCGACATGCTGCGCAAAGTGAGCTCCGCCGAGCGCCTCGCGCGGCTCAAGGACAAGATCATGCCGCGCGGAACCGGCTCCCGCGAGCGCAGCCCGCCCCGCGACGACGCCGCCAGCGACGACGAGTCCGCTCCCCTGGTCTCGTCGCCGCCGGCGCCGGCCGCCGCGCGCGACCCGCTCGGCGTGGAGTGCGCCGACCGCAGCCCGCAGGACGGCTCGGCGAGCGCCGACGTGTCGCCGCGCTCGGAGACGACGGACGCGGAGTCGCCGCGGAGCAGCGCGCCGGACTTGGACTTGCTGCCGGAGAGCAAGGGCGACGGGCGCGCGGCGGGGCGGGCGCACTTCGCGCGGGAGGCGAGCGACGCGTCGCTGTCGAACATGATGGAGCCGTACAACCTGCGGCTGCTGGCGCACGGCGCGGCGGACGGGGCGCGCGGGCTGTGGCGGCAGGACGCGCTGGACTCGCTGCACGCGGGCCCGCCGTGGCCGCCGCACGAGCCCGACTCCGCGGTGTGAGGCGCGGCGCCGCTCCGGAAGGAACGGTCTGCTCACCGCGGTAGCTGCGACCCGCCCGCGCGCTGTCCGCACGAACGGCGCCGCGACAACCGCTCGCTTACAAAGTTTCAAAGCAATAAAACAATGGCTTTAAATTATGATTATTTAGAAGCCTTTACAATCTTTTGCATCACGTGTTAATCTCAATGATTTCTATGTATACTAGATGCGCTGTGTGGTACTAAATAATTGCTCACTGAACAGCGGTGCAGGCTCAGAAGTTCGTTTAGTCCACTGCGAGCTAGCGAGGCGATCAGTGTTGGTGCACTGTTATGTGAGCCGTGAACGTGGTTTTTACAGGGAGTGACCAATAAAACAGTGAATATTATTTATGTAAGTAGTTTTTCTACGTATTTTGAAGTTTATTTCAGTTAAGTCAGTATAATTTATTTCGTTTTTGTCTAAAAACAAATATTATCGTAAATAAATACACAACTCCCATCATGATTATCCATCACGCTTACTCGTTAGTAGAAATACGCGAGAGCGAACAGTACTACCGACACGTTGACAAAGATTATGAGAATTATTTGAACAGTTATGTTAAGTGACAAAGGGTATATACCAGTAGGAAAATAATTTCGATTGGTATATAATTAAGTACTTAATTATAATTTTTGTGTTTTAGATACATATTGGATGGACTTAAGTTCATAATAACTATAACATTCACAAAAAAACTAAGCAAACTCTGAGAAGTTATTGTCTAAATCGTAAAGACTCAGAAATAAAACAGTTTTTAATTTATTATTTAAGTTTCATTATGTCAAATATTAAAAACTATTTTAATTCTGGTAATTTATCCGTAAAATGTTATTTATCATAACTTTAAATTAATGTTAAACGATGTGTAGGTATTGCAAGCGATTGCAATTATTGCAATATCTATTTTTTAATCTTTGACCATAAGACCACTCATCGACGTGACGTCATACGTTTGCAAGCAAGTTCCCGCTCATCAGACTAGATGGCGTTATATAGGTTTGGAGCACATTTTTTGTTCCACATAGCTTGTCTAGTAGGATACATAGAAGTCTTTGGTTAATCTATGTACTTAAGTATAACAAATCGCTACAATAACTATTCTTGTTATTGTAGCTTTGTAGGTACTTACGTGGTATGTATTATACCTGTACCCTAATAGTTTATCGAATGGATGCGCAACTTTGAACACTACTATTAAAGACGTACGTAGGTACTTAATTATTATTTATATATGAAATGCGTACACGACCTTAATTGTACAATAATAGTAATTATTGAATTTTATTGCATTTGCTTATTAAAAATTTCTCCTGAATTGTGATATAGGTATTCTTAAGAATATGAAAATATACATTTTTCGAATAATTTTTATAGACTTTATCTCTATACAAAATACATTATAGCTGAACCTTAGGTTTGTCTATTGTAGACGTCACCGCGAGCTCTATTTACAGGCAAATCTAATGCCAAGCTATCGACACAGATATTTCACGCAAGTTGGCAACACTAGTAGGAGCCCCTTTGACAAAAGAAGGAAATTACATTAGTAATATAATATGTATTTAGTTTTTTTACCATACTCTGAAAACAGTGATGGCAAAAAAATTAAAAAAATCTGTCATTCAACGCAAAATCCTGATCGAGACTGTTACATAGTAATCCGTCGTTCCAGTGCTGCCACCTGGCAATTAATTAAGAAAACCCACATCAAACCTGAAGGTGGTTGATTTTTTAGGGTTCCGTACCTTTGAACCAGCTTTTTCAGTTAGGCCTATGGAAGAAACGTTTTATTTCTAAATGATGGTCAATATTAGTCTACTTAAAACTTTGGTTTATAGGAAAGTTTCCTGCTAACACAAGCTTTAAGCCGTCAAATATTTATTTAGCTCTCCTTGGCCCATGCCCTGAGTAGAACCTACAACAAACTCCGCCTGCTAAATATAATAAGCCGGAAGAATTAATATTTAGCAGATCAAAAGGAAGGAAAATAAAAACGTAAATCATGGAAACCAAAATCATATTATTTATTGTTGCTATAAATAGGTATAATATCAACAATTTTTTTATTTAAGTATATTTTAGAGATCATAATAAACGAACGAATCCATTATTATACAACTACTTGTCTAAGTTTAGGTTAACAAAATTAAGTTAACTACTAAGAACTTAGTACGATAATAATTATTGTTCCGCCCAAGTAAAGAAGTGCTACACAGAACACCTCATTCAAGTTCAACTGCCATCGACGACCATGATTGGTAAAGAATTTAAAAAGTGGATGAACAATCAAAAATAATTAAAATCATAATTAAGTACAGTACGCGGCAATTAAGTTGACCCAATATAGCTCTAAATCTTTTACTTATACGCCGCCTACTATACTTTCTTACGGCCGTAATTGTATTCCTTGTCATAGTCATAGGCTGTAAATTAACCTACCCTACCTAGGTCTCCAAGATCCATCCTATTTCCTTCTTATCTCTGGTGGTAGGTACTTCTTATCTCTAGATAGGATAGGTTATATTACTTTCGAAAGTTAGTCTCAATCCGTTGCCGACGACTATAACGGAACGGGTCTCTACTCAGAACATCAAGATAATGAATACTACTCTATGGTTTTGCTACAGCCCAACACACCTTAAAGATCAAAGAATCTAGATATTTCAATCCACGACGGCGCGCCTCACTGTCAAACTCAGTACGAATCGAAAGAAACATAAGCGATTTTGACAGAGTGAGACGCGACGTCGTGTATTAAAATATTTATAACGTGCAATTTCCTCACAATGTTTTACTTCACGGCTACGCAACTGGTATTTAGTCACAAACGCACATGACTTGAAAAAATATTTTAAGCAGCTTTGGCAGACACAAGTAAGTATATAGGGAGTTTCCATTAGGAAACTTATAAGTAATATCCCTAAAATAATGGAAACTTAATTAGCCCAGAAAATATTTTTTTCATCTCACCCGCTCGGAAAGGAGGTTTTTAATGCCCAAAATGCGGGCGGGAACTGCTATTATATTCCCTAGGACCCAAAATAATTTTCATTTCTCCCTATGGCGAGAAAGCAGTATGAAAATCCTTTCTCGCCCTAGGGCCGCAAAGCATTTCTAAATTCGAACATGACGTAATCTCGTATTACGTCTATAATAATGTCCAAAGCTGAAGACTTCTTTTTTTTAAATAATGCATACGGTCAGTAACGAAGTTCGACCTTTGAGTTTGTATAAGTACATTACTTTTTGTTTTTACATTTTCTTAGAATATCAATAAATATAATAAATCCTATGTAGTTTTATTAATTATAAAGGAAATCTAATTAAATCCATGATATTTACTTATTGTTTATCTAATTATTGTTATTTTTTTAATCTATTATTATCGTTGGTTCTTAGAAATTGATATTTCTGAACGCATCCAAAATAAAAGTAGAAAAAAAGCATCTTATTTTTTTTCTAATCGTGATAAATATTAACTTATTTTTATTCATTACTGTTTTGTAATAAGATGAGTGATGATTTTAGGTGGATTTAATTAAGTGAGTGAAGTTATTGCAGAGTATTACTAAAGACAACATGCTACATACTCGCAATGCCGATCCTGCAAGTGAATTCTTCTAGTAATTTTCCTTGCTGTTGTGAGATGAAAAATTTTGTGTTATGTACGGCCGCAATTTTTTTTGGGTCTCGTGTCCTTTGAATGCCTCGCTATGCATCCATTTTGCGGCCTTACATAACAAATAACTATTTTTGACAGATATCGTCGACGACATTAAAACTTTAAATGGTGTGTTAAATTTAAGAATCATAATGTATAATACAGGTAGATTTAACACATAAATTAACGCCAACTCCCTGTATCAAAGGTGATCATACCACGAATATATTATATCATATACTTAGATGAATACAATATCAAATATACTTGGTTCTCATTTGTTCATTCAAAACGATGAGTCTTACTACCAAATGCTACATCAATCACCATTTAAAAGAAGAAAAAACAAAATAAACATTTTCACAGATAAAAAAATATATTTCTACTATACATTTAAAACGTAATCGTGGCAATAACTTAATATAAAATTTCCTACGGTAAGTAAATGGATTCAATTTGATTACTGGTATTGTTATTGACTTCACATAAATGATGACAGCAATGCATTGCAATAAATATATAGGTAAACCGCTATAAACTTGACCCTCCTGATGGTCTGCGGGACGCGGGCCGGGAGCCGCTCAACCAATCAGCAAGTCTGTCGCATCGCCCGCCCCGCGTCCCGCAGACCATCAGGAGGGTCAAGTTTATAGCGGTTTACCTTGATAATAATAAAGAATCATTACAACTGATTTTATTATAATATCCATATTTACAGAAAATCGACAGATAATATTTTTAAACAGTATGACACCAGAGTGGTTTTAGTTACAAATTACGAAAATCGAATAAAACGATATATTACAAATAATCATCATTAATTAATTAATTATCTGTCAATTTGTTTACTTATAGCAAATGTGGTTGTTTTAGGTACTATTATACTGTAAGCTAGTAACTGAACTGTTTCATTAAATACTTTAAAATCAAAGTGGTGTTTTCAAAACTAAAAGGATTATAACTAGTTCATAAATATAAAGCAGCTACTTTCTGAGTACATCAGTTCTATAGGCAAGTAAATTATTGAGTCTACTACTACGAGCGGTGAACGCTTTAGAAAAGGAAATATACGAGACGACACATTGTTGACAGTTATAATCGATCAAACTTTCATCAAGTGGTTGAAGATATTGATTGTTAAAATAATAATATTTTCAACATAAGTACATGTAAAATATTGGATGAATCTGTTTAATTTCACCACGTGAATCCTCTATATCAAAATTCTCAAACTCCTGTATTACTCCCATAGAATCTATTTGTAAATATATAATATACTTTTTCTGTGAATGTCATGAGGTGTCATTAAAATCATCCAATATTGAACATGTACAAATATAACAAAGTTAATTTCGTTCATTGAGTATTGACTTCACGAAATAAAATCTTCTTTTATCCATTTATCATATTAAAATATGAGTCTTTGGAAAATGATAAGTGATAACTGACAATGGCTAACGTATACTGAGTACGGCATGGCAAGTGATTTCAAGTTGTTAAGAATGGTCATCCAAACGTGTCGTTACAGAATTTCGTTATAAATTACTATGCGTTAAAACTATGCCACAGGATTTCTTTCGATGTCGCGGCATAACTATGCAGCATATCAATTTGTGTCGTATTCCTAGAGCAATATGTTTGAATGTCCATTGGTAAAAACTTGGAATCCCTTGCCGTGTCATCGCTATACAGCCCTAACAATACAGCTGATGCACGAATATCGGGGAACACTTACTATAACAAATTCACTATTCAACAACGTCACTTCAGATGACTTGTATCTTGCCGACGCGCGCGCCCTGCTCGTCGATGAGCTTGTCGGGCGGGTCGGCGCCGGGGTCCGGGGTCTTCCTGTTGTCGTCGTGCAGGTTGTCGACGGCGTCCTCCGCGTCGGACGGGTCGGCGGCGTCGGACACGTCGAGCTTGTCGTCGAGCGAGTTCTCGGAGGCGGTGGAGGGCGCGGAGGCGGGCGTGGTGAGCGCGCTCCACCAGCCGGACAGCGCGCCACGCGCGTGCGACAGCGCCCCGCCCACCGCGCGCGACGTGCTCGCGACCGCGCGCCCCGTGCTCGCCACGGCCGCGGTCACCTTGCGCCCGCCCTCTGTCGTCGACATTGTGCTGCAATCAAACATATCTATATTATGATCATCTGAACAAGACATGTTCCGTATTTGAAGCATAATAGTGCCACAGACTATGTAGTCTGTGAATAAAATAAATAAATATATACAGGACATTTTACACATCGCAATCTAGCCCAAAAGTAAGCGATAGCTTGTGTTATGGGTACTAGATAACTGATAAATATACATACATACTAATATACATAAATATAATATATTGAAAAACACCCAGACATCACACAATCATCACACAAACATTTACCAGTAGTGGGAATCGAACCCACGACCTCCGGCGCAGACGGCAGGTTTGCTACCAATACGCCATTCGGACGTCTGTGTAGTCCTTGACCATAGAGTAAAATTAAATATTTTCACATACTATCGATATTTATCCTACTTTCTACTAATATTATAACGAATTATAAACGCGAATGTTTATAAGATGTTTTGATGTTTGTTATTCTTTAACGCAAAACTACTGAACTGATTTGGAATATAGGCGCCGTCCAAATTTCGTGATGTTTTTAAAGCATTACTTAACCGATTACTTAAACGATTTGGATTTGGAATGGAGATTGATTGCGCCCTGGGTTAACGAATATCGTGAATAACGTTTGTTTGACAAACCGAAATTCAGAGGTTTTATGCGATATTTTACTTACTGGGTGAATTTCAGTTTCATATCAGCTACAGACAGCTGTCCACAGAAGGGGTGCATGGGTAGAAGGTTCATGAAGGCTTCCACGTCCGCGTTGGCTGTCGCCTTCAGCCACTTCTCGTAGGCGGGGGTGGCCTTGAAAGCACTCACGAACTGAGAGTTGTAGGATTCTATTTCCCGGCTGCCCTCTGAAATACACAACCATATTTAAAACACGTAAATAAATTCTCTAAATAGATTCTCTGATTTTCTAAAATAGACACTTGTACTCGTAGCGATTCCTTAGCTTGAAAATGTCTGCGGGGTTAGACGAAGTCACAAGCGTTTGGCGTTAACGCTAGTCGACAAACATGTATGGACAAAACAAATGACTGTAGAAAAACCACGATAATAATTACAAAACACGCTGTGTTTGATACTGTCGACTCAATTGTCAAGCGAATTAGGCTAAAGTTATCTACAAGGTCCGCGAGAACGCCAGCGAGCGTTCAAGTTAGCGTAGTTAATTATTCAAACACAGCGTGTTTAGTAATTATTATCGTGGTTTTTCTACAGTCATTTGTTTTGTCCATACATTTTTGTCGACTAGCGTTAACGCCAAACGCTTGTAACTTTGTCTAGCCCCGCTGATCTGTCTTGAAGTGATCTTAGCTTGAAAGTGTCTACCTTAGTAAATCCGATTATCGACTTTGACGTGAGTAAATAGACTCATTGATGTATCATTGTTAGTCCAGTCATTTAAGCTTAAATTAGGTAAGAATCTCGGAATTCGAGATACCCAGCTGTAAGTCTGTAAATACTTGTATATTGACACCCTAAAAGTTGTCTCAAAACCTACATATGGTACACCCGTACGCAACTACCTAGAAACAACAACAACAACAACTAAAAATAGATGTGAACTTACTATAATGACTGGACTATGTAGGAATTACGTTTAACACGGTCGAAATTCAGTGGGCCTAAAAATTATGTTTACAAATTGCAATAAAACAAAATAAAATTCGATTTTGGCGGACAGTTTTAAACTTAAGAGCTACGTTATTTTAATTACCTGGCAATAGCGATGTCCTCAACAGATAAATCAAATAACTGGCAAACTGGTCGCGTATCCACGCGTCTCCCTGCATGGGGGCGTGCCGCACCACGTGGTCGGCGAACCGCAGATCCTCCGTGCCGAGGGTCAGCTGCCTTCGGAGGGCCAGGTCTGAGGTCTCTATCCTCATTTCGTTGAGCTCCACCAGAACATCAAACAATTGCCTCTTCTGCTTAAACAGCACGTTCGAAGCACCGACCACGAAGCCTTGCACGGCAGGATCGGACAACAGGTCTAAGTACTGCAGCGATAGATAAGGTAAGCAAATATAACCATCTTCAAACAGCGGTAATGGGAACCCGCATTCGGTTTGGTCGATCTGCCCTGTGAGATTGTACAGGCCGTCGACGCTCATGTCTCGGGCCATCGTTGGACTTTGCTGGGCGTCTTGTATAGATTTCTGTGTTTTATACTTTTCGCCGATGCTGTGGCACTTCTCTCTTCCGGCGGACAGCTCGTGCCTTTCGACCACGTCCGATAGAAGGGAGTCGTCGAAGCTTTGCCTGCTCACTCTGTCTTTCTCTTCCATCATGTTGTCTGTTTCTTTTGGGGTCAATTCCTCCTCAAATTGATTCCCACCATTGACAAGTGCATGGCTCAGAGTTTCTGTAGTGGCATCTATAACGTCTATCGTTTTGTCTTCAGGTACTATTGCTGGCACTGGAGACAAGGGCCGGGAGAGACTAAAATATAATAAAATAATTATACGTAGTTGTAGATATTATAAACTCTTTTAACTAGGGAAGTCTTCTCAAACTCTTGTTGCAAGGAATTGATTTTTGTAAAAACAATTATGCCATTATTTAAATCTAGAAAAACATTCTATAGATTGCCCCAGTTACAAAGAACAATCTGTATACTTTTAGGCATTACAAGCAAGACCCAAGAAACAAGACCATTTCTTGATTAACTAGATTCACTCTAACACAACATTTTCATCAAAATCGGTCAAGACATTTTAGACTGCTAGCAAGACATCGCACATTTTATAAATCACACTTAATTAAAGTGATATCAGCTTAGAATGAATCACTACTCAGTATCTAGTGAGTCATTCTAACACCATTAGGTACATTTATATACATTATTTTAGAAATAATGGAACATACTAATAAAATCAAAAAAGAAACTTTATTCTGAAAATGCCACACGTAACATAAGAATACGCCTTACGTAGGTACTAAAACCAACGCAAAACGTACTTTACGTAAAATCAACGCTTATCTTGTAAATGTAAACCATTTTTTCACCTACCTATTTCATTATTTTTCTAATTTTTATGTGGAAGAAGATATAATTATATTTATTGTTGAAAGATGGTATACAATTTCAGAGAAAATCATTACCAAAATAAAATAAAATGCTTTGGTGGAAACTGGGTACTTAAAAATCATACTTGCAATGAAATGAAACAATCATACTTCTCATATCTATTGCATCTCGCATAACGAAAGCTGAAGAAATTTGAAGGAAATTATTACGTAACTCGTACCTTACACCAGTAAGTACTTACACTACATTAGTGGACTGTGACAGTCCGTCCTCCAAGCATCGCGGCAAGAGCGACACGAGAGTGAGTAGAGTTGCGGACAGGGCGCCCGCCGGAGATCCGTATATGAGAACTTTTCGTCGCAACAGGAGTAGTTTGAATAGCAGCAATGCCTTATGCCTCCAGTTTTCAACTATTTTCTGTACCGACAAACCTGGAATACATTAACAGTGTAGAAGCCGTATTTAAGCGATTTTGAATGAAGTTTTATGCAAAAACTATAAAGAAAATTACTTTCAAATTTACACGTCATGTATTTTGGGTCTTTACCTAATCTAAAATCGGTAATAAGCAGAAACACGATTGGATAAAATTTTCTCAATAGAAAGTTCTCCCAAAAGTTGATCTCAGTTTTTCGAGTTTTTATCGGACCCTACATTGGATGTAATTGTAATTTTTGTTTTAAAGTGTCGGTAATAATAATATCCAAAAACGCTAAGAAACAGATTTTTGATAACCAGCTTAGTTTTTGAGTAATTAGGTAAAAGGTCGTTTTTCTGTTATATTCTTCCGCGACACTGCATGTCGCACCTACCAAATCTCCGTGAGAGTGAGAAAGACAAAAATAAATTCAATAAATCCCCTTAATTTAATCTTCATTAATTTAAGGGTATTTCTTAGTCGCTTTTGCTTCCAAGGTTATTTGACATTTTAAATTTTCTTATATAGTACAGTAAGAATAAAATAGATGTTTTATTCCTGTATTCCATGCATGCTGTACATGTATAACCCAAGATTAAGTTGATCCTACTAACCTCCTTATTTATAAATCAGAAATTCTTTATTCATTTGCTTCAAACATGGTTGTAAAATTGATGTCATAATTAAGCATAAAGTTTAGACATGTTTTGCCCCAACATGGCCGTGCAAATATTAAAAGTAAAAGAAAATTACAATTAGACACTATTTATAAGTCAGAATTTCATTTGAAGGAATTGAGAGTAACAATAACAACTCACAGAACTTATGAAGGTTTTGTCAGAATTTCGTTCTGACACCATTATTAGCAAGTGATACTATAAAAGTCAAACATACCTTCAAGAATTTGGTCAACTTGGACAGGGCAACTATTAAGATGTTTGAAAGCATCTTCTAGAAGTTTCGTTTGAGAGAAGTCCCCCTGCAGGAACCACGCCCGCACAACTAACTCCATTTTAATGGCGAGTCGGCCAAACAGTGGGGCCCGGCATATTACACATACACTTTTTTGAACTGAACTTCTAGTCATGTCTTCTGTTTTTTGAGTTACTTGCTGAAACAAATATGAAGAATTTTTACTTGATAGTTGCATATAATTAAGGAGCTAAGGAGCATGGGTAAATACACCAACTGGCACAGGGAGTTGAAGGACCGCAACAAGTGGAATATTGTGGAGGAGGCCAGGGCCCACAAGGGGCTGTAACACCACAGGAAAGATAGATAGGGTCAGTTAGGGTAAGAGGAACACAGGGGAAAGAGGAACGTAGTAAAGCTATAGTTAACGTGAATGCAACGGTTTATCCGAGGAAGGATTGCCGCTAGATGGCGCTATTTAAGATAGTTACAGTTTTTAATCATTTACTCCAATCGTAATGAACTATTTTTAATAATATATGTTTTGCGGAAGTACAACGTTGCCTTTTATTTTATCACATCATTATTTTAAACTAAAACGTAACCATTTCGTTATCTAGTTCAAATATAAAAATCTGTCATCTCTATCAGCGTAGGGACACGACGAGCACCCACACATAGACGCTATGGTTTCAATCCAGGATCTGTGGTTCTTACGTTTTCTACCAATTGTTAGCGTAAAAAAGGACATAGATGGCGTATATCAATACTCAGAGATATCATTTATAGTCCACAATATCAGATTTTCGGAGAGAGATCAATCAACTCCGAGCTGGTACTAAAATTTTCTTGATAAAAAACAAAAAAAAAACTAGTTATTGCCCGACCCAGGGATCGAACCAAGGAGCTCATAGAGTAGGTAAATCATTACAGTACTACTGTAACTCTATGCACCTACTAGGTACCTTGTTACTAAGTATCTAACAAGTAATTACCTACCTATAGACATTTTACTCCACGAAGACGCGCCCCATTTTGTGAAAATAGCTAATGTTTCATTCGATTCCTATGAAGTTTGTCGGAGTGGGGCGCGTCGTCGTGGATTGAAATGTTTATACCTATCTACTTATACTATAATATTGATATCTATTATTTTGACGACCGAATCGCGTAGCGGTAGCGAACCTGCCGTTGCGACGTAAGTCGGTCGTGGGCTCGATTCCCACTATTGGTAAAGGTTTGTGTGATAAGGAGGAATATTTTCCGGTGTCTGGGTGTTTTTCAGTATAGGTATTATATGTATAATATTATATTCTCTAATATTTAAAATTCTCTCGCCAATTTTGTTACCAAACTCCTCCGAAACGGCTCGACCGGTTGTTATGAAGTTTGCAGTGTATGATCGGTAGGTCTGAGAGCAGGATGTTATGTTTTTTTTATATTCCTAATGGCAATTCAACGTTTGCCGGGTCAGCTAGTTTATGTATATTAAGTATATATAGTATTGTATACTTATATATACATATATATATATTTATCCCGCAAGCAATCTGACACCCGCTGAAGAAAAAAAAACCTGTCAAGTGCGAGTCGGACTCGCGCACTGAGGGTTCCGTACTTCAACCGGAGGAATAAAACCATAAAAACCACTTTTCTTATCGAACCGCAAAACTAACTTTGTTTTTAGAGGTTTTATTGTAAATATCAAAAAACTACTTATTAGATCTCGTTCAAACCAATTTTCGGTGGAAGTTTGCATGGTAATGTACATCATATATTTTTTTTAGTTTTATCATACAGTACGCGCGGCGAAAGTTTGGCTTTGACCGTTATTGCGCAGAAATCAGAAATTGGGTATCAACCAATCAGAGAAATCAGAAATTGGGTATCAACCAATCAGAATATGGGTACCCATGCGCAGTTATCCCCTCCACCCGAAGGTCAAAGCCAAACTCTCGCCGCGCGTACTGTACTCTTATTTTAGAAGTTACAGGGGGGGGGGACACACATTTTACCACTTTGGAAGTGTCTCTCGCGCAAGCTATTCATTTTAGAAAAAAATGATATAAGAAACCTTAGTATCATTTTTGAAGACCTATCCATAGATACCCCACACATATGGGTTTGATGAAAAAAAATTTTTTGAGTTTCAGTTCTAAGTATTATTACAGTATTACAGTACCCCCAAAATTTATTACTTTTTTAAAAATTTGTGTGAAAACCTTAATGCGGTTCACAGAATACATCTACTTACCAAGTTTCAATAGTATAGCTCTTATAGTTTCGGAAAAAAGTGGCTGTGACATACGGACGGACAGACGGACAGACGGACAGACAGACATGACGAATTTATAAGGGTTCCGTTTTTTGCCATTCGGCTACGGAACCCTAAAAATCAACGTAAAAATGGTTGCATTTACCCACAACACGGATTTCTTTTAGAAAAAGGTTTATACTAGCAAAAACTTCGGGTTATTATAAACCTTAAAGTGAAGCAGGTAAGGCTTAATTTTGATTGCTAAACACATAACAGTTACGACGTTTATCATCAGACTCGGGATAGGCAATAAATTTTAACCGTCACTCGAAAGTCGAAAATCTGTATTACAATATGTACAAAAAATATTTAGTCATAATACACAACATTACCCGTACGCAATAGAGTTGAAAATAGAAAACGCGCGTGTGCGCGTATAACGTGGTGCGGTAGTTCAATTTTAGCACATAAATATTACCATAATCTAGTATAGTATTATATTATCTGTGCCATAATCTAACTAGGTCCTCTTTAGGTAGATACTTGATATTGTACCTCACATATTTTGCTACTTTCTTTACTCGGCTCATAATCTAAATATATAAAAGAAGATACTGACTGACTCATTCACTCATTCACTGACATATCAACGCACAGCCCAAACCGCTGGGTCTAGAGACTTCAAATTTGGCACACAGGTTCCTTATGAGGTCTAGGGGTGCACTAAGAAAGGATTTTTCAAAATTCCCCCCTAAAGGGGTGAAACGGGGCTCCAAAGTTCGTATTTTACCATGCTTCAATACCTACTCCTTCACGCCAAAACTACTGAACCGATTTGGCTCAAATTTGGAATTGAGATAAATTGCATCTTGGATTAGCACATAAGCTACTTTTCATCCCGGGAAAATCCATGGTTCCCGTGGGATTAGTTAAAAACTGAAATTCACGCGGAAAAAAATCTTCACGCTGCAAGTACAAGACCGATTTGGCTGAAATTTGGAATGGAGATAGATGATATCCTGGGTTAATAAAAAGGCTACTTTCTACTTACCCGGAAAAATCCATGGTTTTCGCGGGAAAACTGAAAAATTGATATTCACGCGCGAAAAATACTACTTGACGCTGCACTTACTGAACTGATATGACTGAAATTCGGAAAGGAGATAGATTTTATCCTGGATTAATACATAGGCTAAATTTTCATCCCGGAAAATTTCATGGTTTCCATAATAATAGTGATAGATAATATGCCTTCATGCCGTAATATTACTGAACTGATTTGGAATAGAGATAGATTATATTCTGGATTAAAATCAATGGTTATTTCTCCCGCGTGAATATTTGTTTTTCACTATTCCAGCGGGAGAAATACTCATTCACGCTGCAACTATTGAAATTTTTGACTGAAAGTTAAAATGGAGATAGATTTCGCTATAAATTAACACAAAGGTTACTTTTTATTCCGGAAAATCGATGGTTCCCGTGAGAATAGGGAAAACTAAAATTTACGCGGGCGAAGCCGCGGGTATCTGCTAGTATATAATATTGCTACCTCGGGGTAGAAAGGTCGTAAAAACCAAAACCCTACTTTTCAGGACGAGCAAAAAAGAAAATTTTTAAAACTTTTTGGCAAATAACTTTTTTGTTTTTATAGGTATATTGACCCTATTAAGCGATATTTTATTAATTCTATATGTTTTTTGCAATGGATAACCTTATTTTATTCTCAATCTCTTAGTTTAGAAGTTAGCTTGGATTTACGACCAATAATTTTTTGAAACTTGGTTCATACACCCCCTAATTATTTCAGTTGTGACATTGTAATGAGTTGTAACTAGATATAAGTCGTTGTTATTGTGCTAAAAAACCATTAACATAAAATAGAGAGAGTCGTAAAATCAATAGGTACCTTCTGGACGTTGAGAGTCGTAACTATGATAACTTTACTTTAATTTACATAACTTAATATAAACTTGAGTGATAAAATCCATTTAACCTAAGTACCTACAGGTACCTACATATGAACTTATTACAATTTTTAACCAGTTAATAAATCAAAATTACTATTTAAGTATTTTTTTACATTATCAATTTACTTAAAGCAAAGTACAAAGTGATTTAAGGCTTTCCTCGTGGTTTGAAGACATAATTTAACGATTTTTACGAGTACATACCACGATTATTTGTAAATACATAATATTTTGCCAATATTTCGTTCTAATTGCATAGACCGTATCGGTTTACCCTCCTCCTAGATCTTTTTGACTTCATTTCGCGAGTTGTCACGCAAACACACACTAACAACGTCATTTTTCACCCTTGCTTTATTGCGACTTTGCTTCGGTTTGTACAGTTCTACAATCGTATTCCACGTATTGGCTAATTTAAACCCGTCTTCACGATTGAAATTCCAGTGTTTTTGAATTTCTAGAAGCTAGAACCAGCCTAGGTATAAAGTGACGGTCTGTGGATAAAACCATGGGGCTCAATCCAGTGTAGTACCTGGTTGCAGAAGATTCTCCGCGATCGATGACTTCTGAGGTTCATTATTCCTAACCGTTTTTATATTTAGCACACGGGTAGCTATGGATCTCTTCGTTTGCCCAAAGTAAAAAAAGTACAAAATACTTAAGAAGGCGTAAAACACAACGTTAATCAGTAATTATTATCATTAACGCTGATCAGAGCATCATCTTCTTATGTTGGAAATTAACAAAAATATAAAACTTTGACAGCACTTTATTTCTATATTAATTTTCACCTCGGTCATCTTCATCGTCTTCGTTTATTAGGGTAAATTCAAAAATTCATCTTGATATGGTTTAAGTATGATTTATTCATCACATAAACGTATCAAATCATTGTATTTTGCAGTTGAAATAGGGAACTGATGGTCATTCAACTTTAGTAATAATTTACCAAATGCTCGCTATTTCCATTTTTGTGAATTTATCAGTTATCGTGAATTCGTACTCATCCTTTTCCCTTTTTCCTTTTTATAGATTCTTCATAAAGATTGATTGTTTCTTCTAGTACCTCTTCACATACAGAATACTTAATTTGTACTTGTTTTTAAAAACTTTACAATCCTGATATGTTGGATTTTTCTGAAATGAAAGTGTGTTTTCGGACGGTACATCGCTGGGGACGAAAATCCCGAGACGAAGAAAATTCGGGAAATCCTTTCTCGTAAATTGTTTCTTGTTGTCAAATACAAAACTCTACGTCGATGGGAGTTTGTCTGTCTTGTTTGTTGGAGAGTCGATGGGATGTTTCTAGTAACAATTCATCAGCTGATAACAATATGTTATCAGCTGATGAATTGTTACTAGAAACTAAATAAGTATGTTAGTTTTCTGTTTCATTTCATTCATATTCTCATTGTACACAAAAGAAATATATCTTTCCTTGGCTTAGGAAAACTGATATTCTATTCATTGTTGAATAATATCATGTAAAAACCGATTCTCGAACACGTTACATCTGATCATCATTACCATTACTCTTACACTGTTTCTGGTTCTTAAGTTTCTTAAATTCTACACAAATGTATGTAATGTATAAAATAACGTTTTTGAGTTCCCGAGGAAGTGCGCAGGTAGCTTTTCAATCAACATCTTTACGTATTCTTTATCATCGGAAGAATATTTGGCAGGGACATTGCCTATCCTTGAGTCATTTTTCATTACTCTCACACTGTTTCTGGTTCTTAAGTTTCTTAAATTCTACACAAATATAACGTTTTTGAGTTCCTGAGGAAATGCGCAGGTAGCTTTTCAATCAACATCTTTACGTATTCTTTATCATCGGAAGAATATTTGGCAGGGATATTGCCTATCCTTGAGTCATTTTTGGCCTTGCATTCTTTAAAATGCGACTAACTGTACAGTAAAAATTTCTGAGTACAATTTACAAGGCAGTATTTATCCAGTAGAAATTGTAAATAGATTGTTATTAAATTTTGTAAGACCCCTTTGTTCGGCTCACAAGGATTTTGTCCCATAGTTCTTTATAGTTCTGAGTCTTCTTCTCTGTTTTTGTACCTTTCACCTTTATCTTCAAGTTGTTTCCGAAACATTTTTGTATTAATTGTTTTTTCTTACGATTATATTACGTTGTTAATGTTGGTCAACGTTGGTTGCCTTTTTATTATGTTGGTTAATGTAAAATAACCTTTACTAATAGGAGTCAGTGTGCTGGGAAAGAGATTGGAAGGATTCTAGTGACGGTCCCCGTAGATTCCAACTAAATTATTTGAATTTATTCATCTGAATATTATAAAAAAGGAAGAAAGTGATTTGGAAGTAGAAGCCTTGAGAAATAGTAAACTACGTCGTATAAGCCCTTAATATCATCAAAACAAAAAATCAATTGAAAGCAAAAGGTGTATAAACCATGTATAGATATTTCAATCTACAATGACGCGCCCCACTCTGTCAAACTCCATGCGAATCGAATAAAACATAAGCGATTTTGAATGAATGGGGCGCGTCTTCTTAACATCTATTGTCACCGGCGTCAATTCACTATCTGTTCTCATTGAACCACACCACTTGACCTCTTGAGAAAACAAAAATTAAAACTAAATTCTTTAACTATTATCTGCATTACTCTAATCTATGACGTTGATAAAAAATGGAATGGGAGGCCCGTTATTATTGTAAAAAAAAGTATATTATTTTATAATAACGTAAAAAATTAGTATGACGAGTCGCCGACGATGTACCTACATCTTCTTAAAATGTATTTTTTCGAACGTAATTTCGTTTCAAGTTATTTGTTTAGGGATGCAAAAGCCAATTTGCACTTCACGAATGTATTCCGAATGGGTGTAGATACTTTATCGTCAGTTGATCAATTTGAGTTCAGGGTGTAAAAACTAAATTGTAATTATCATTGGTTTTTACAACCAAGCGCATTTTGTTACTTAGGTATTACACCATACTTGGCTCAAATCTACTGTCTTTTACACCCTGAACTTCTAAATTAATATGGTATTACTCCAAATAGTTATAGCAATAATAGTTTTTTTGGTTCTTACATCATAAATTCCACAAAAACTGTGTTCAAACTTTGAAGTCATCTGGGTCGTATAACCCGTTATTTTGCGAATTTGAAAGCGTCACAAAGACAAATCGATAGAGCGGGAAATTTTGAATAAAACTGCATTCATAACTCATTTTCGGTAAAATGGTTTATACGACCTTTCTACCCCGAGGTGTCAATATTATATAATGATATAATGCTCGACTCCATCTTTTTATATGCTCGCCAAACTCCTTCCCGACTGTTTTATTAGCACAAAATGAAAAATGATAGGTATAAAAATATCAGTAAAAAGAAAGACCTGTGGCACTCGGAGACTGCCGCGGTAAATATAAGTGTTGCCCAAATGCAAGAACAAGACGAGACTCAGCCAGTCTTGGTCTTGGTCTTGCGCTAGTATATGTGGTCTTGGTCTTGGTCTTGGTCTTGCACTCCGAGTCTTGGTCTTGGTCTTGGTCTTGCAGCAAGAGTCTCGCAAGTCTCGCAATTATCTATTAGCCTATTGCTGGTCCCGAACTCCTACACTCTCCGAAACGACACTCATAGCCACAACGACCTCCTATAGTAATGTTATTATCTCGCTGCAGACTCGGTCATAAATCATTCGAGTGTTTCGCTTTTGCTGTTCTGCAGTAATGCACAACTCAACAAAGAACAACAAAAGCGAAACACTCGAATGATTTATGACCGAGTCTGCAGCGAGATAATAACACTACTATAGCGCAGTGACGCGCGCCTGGATTGAATGGGAGGTCGCGGGTTCGATTCCCACCACGGGCCACTTTGGAATTTTCAATTTTATAATTTCTTATTTGGCTCAGGTCTGGTCTGGTGGGAGGCTTCGGCCGTGGCTAGTCACCACCCTACCAGCAAAGACGCACCGCCAAGCGATTTACCGTTCCGGTGTGTGCTGTGTAGAAACCGCTAGGGGTTGCTTACCTCTTCCAAGGTAGTACGATAACATCTGCAGCTGCATCGTCACTTACCATAAGATGAGATCACAGTCACGTACTTACTTGTAGTGTGTAAAAAAAACGGAGGTCGGCCCGCGAAATTCAAATTTTATTTTGTTTTCGCAAATATTTAACTAGTAGGTACAATGAATTAGGCTCATGGCATCCATTTTGCGAAAAAATTGGTTGCCTGTAAAGTCGGTTTACTGACGATAGTTGAACGTGACAACGTCTTCTTTGTCGCTCGTTCCGCGCTCGCGAGGTAACGCCGCATGAGCGAGGTAACGCCGGTAACGCCGGATGAGTCATGTTTTTTCGTGCGTGCAACCGGCTCTTTCGATTTATAAGACGTTGTCACGTCAAAAAACAATATCATCTTCACAGGTTTATATAAAAAAGTTTGCCGAGTTTGACGTGAAGTTCGCAATTCACAAATTGGTTGATATTCGAACTACATTTCTAAACTGGACATTTTCAAGTACTTAAACATCTTTTTCTTCTAATATATAAAATTTTCTCGCTTTTCTTTATTACCAAACTCCTCCGAAACGGCTGGACCGATTGTTATAAGTGAGAAAAAAAAATTGGTTGTCTGTAAAGTCGGTTTACTGACGATAGTTGAACGTGACAACTCTCGCTTGCACTTCAAGCCTTACATGGAACGCCTCAGAGCGAGGTAACGCGAGCGAGGTAACGCCAGTAACGCCGGATGAGTCATGTTTTTTTGTGCGTGCAGCCGGCTCTATCGATTTATAAGACGTTGTCACGTCAAGAATTATATGGCAAAACAACGTTTGCCGGGTCATCTAGTTTTACATAAAATATTAAACTGTGAAGATTTTAGTAGGTACCTACCTACTCTTATTTTCGCAAAGTGAATTCCATAAGCCTACTTCGTTGGATTAGTTAAATAATTGCGAAAAATAGAATTTTTATGAACTCAACAAATTCGAGTAGGTACCTACCATGTAATTCGGATGTAAACAGCCGCGCCAGCGAAGTATTTTTATCATGTATCTATACAACGCCATCTATCATGATGGCGTTGTCCAACTTCAAAAATAATATGTCAGACACGTAGTTGTTTTAGGTAGTTATAATAGATGTCGCTAGTAACACAAGGTGAAGGTATGTACTTAGATACGCACACATGTGTAAATTTGGCGTTTTTTAAATGCCGTATTATTCTTTAACTAAAGTAAATATTCGCCTGATATTTAAACTGCGGGTATAAAAAGTCCTAAGTAAATCGTAAATATCAATAAATTTAACAACAAATGTATATTTTTCAAGATTAATTCAAGTGAAAAATGTATGAGAGCATCTCCTAGCTTGTGGCCCTTAATAAGTTATATGTTAGTGTTCCTCTTTCCCCTGTGTTCCTCTTACCCTAACTGACCCTAAATAGATAGTTGCATATCATTATCAATTTCATGCATGCACTGCACTCTATTAAATGCAACTAGTGAACCGATTTAAGCCATTTGAAGTGTAGATAGAATTCACCCTGGATTTACACTTTATGCCAAAAAATCTATGGTTTTCAAGTCCCCTAGCAGACTTGTAAAAACGAAATTTCTCACTTGTGAAGCTACATGTTAGAATGCAAGGTTATTATTTTTATATAATTATTATAGTATGTTCAATCTACAAAGAAGCACCCCACTCCTTCATAACTTCCTCCAATTGTATGAAATGAAATGTAATGGATGTGGCATGCATCTTTGTGGATTGAACTTACCATATGCCTATGATTCACTCTGTCAACATCTTAGGAGTTTTTATTCATGCAACATTAACATGATTTTGTAGTAAATGAAATTAAATGCACAAAATTATATCATAGCTGGTATAAATTGATTTTGTTGAATGTGCAGCACAGAGAAATAAATGAATTATCCAACAATAAGAATTTGATAGCAATACAAGAAATATACATAATATATAATACAAATACACATATAGTATAAATTATTTTAGTTTAGTGTTCACAATAAAAAATTTACTTTGGTTGAGATTTTTGTTGTTATTAGTAAAAAAAAAGAGTAAAAAGTTCAGCAAGAAGAAAGAAAGAATGTAGAGGCAAAACTAACAACAACACAAGGCAAACCTCCAAAATCAAATAGAAATAGGTAGGTATTCTTTAGAAAATAAAACAAAAACTTACCTCTACTGGAATTTGACGAAAACATGATATACCATACACTGTGTGGGCAGGCTCAGTCAATCCTGGCAGACTAAAGAATATTGTATCTGAGAGGTAGTTATGAGAGCCATCGGGCAAGGCCAGAGCTGGCAGGTATCGCCAAGCAGCAGGGAGCTCTGAAGGTCGGCCTGGAACTAATTCTGGATAGCAATGTTCAACCTATAAGAATATTATAGAATTATTAATAGTAAGTAAATAGATGCCATAAAAAGATAACAAACACTATTAGTTCCACCAATGTTAGTATAGTATACTCCTCTCATTCAGAGGGGTATACCCATACCCAGTAGTGGAACATAAAAGGGGTGGAGACGAATGTTATTAAATATGAAAAAGACCATACATTAAACTAGGAAATGAAAAATATCATGTTATATTTACGAGAGATATTGATTGAATTGAATCAACGCCTACCTGGCAGCCTTTTTTATGATGGAAACCCACTACTATGATATTTAATACAGGATCATTTACAAACGACATCCTTTTGTAAAGTAAATGTCCTTGCTTTATGATACATTCATAGTCATTCTACAATTTGATCTATTTGTTTATTTATATTTTGTTACAGTAGTTTTACACTTTCAACATTTTTCACATTTTTCAATTACACCACAGAGCACTTTTTTCGATAAATTCATAAATTCATTTGTCAAAGTTTGTCAAATTGAACTCAACAAAGTAATGTCAAACCACAGATTAATACAACTCAAGAACATAGATCGTAATAAGAAAGTCATGTTAAACCACAGAATACATGTTTGTTAAATTGTTACATATATCTACTCTTAGTCACGAGTATTCAAGAGGTACCTATTCAATATACTCTATGATCCGAAAAAGCGCGGGAACGGTCGAAGAGAAAAGGCGCGTTTTTATCTGGGGACACGGTAGTGTCCCCGCCAGACGAGTAAAGCGAAGCGCGAGGGCACTACCTATCTTTTCTCGAAGTGTTTCGCCGTATTTTTAAACCCTTATAACTTAGGCCAGAATTATTCCATATAATCAAAATTCTCGGGAAATGATTTCGCCCGTGAACTTATTAAACGTATAAAGTTTCAAGATCACAGGTCTTATACTTTAGATTTTATTGACATCTGAAAAACCCAGATTTCGTCACTGACTGACTGACTGACTGACTCACTGATGATCATCAAAATTCCTAGGTACTTCCTGAAGTCCTAGAAAGCTGAAATTTGGTATGTAAGCTAGAATTAGTACACAACCAACAAAAAAATTCCAAAACATGGAAATTTACCCCCCAACCCCTTAAAAGAGGGGATGGAAGTTTGTATGAAACTATGGCAAATATTGATGCTAGAGGTCTCAAAATTGATATAGGGACTCTTCGTAAGAAACAATTAAATACGTGTTTCAGGATTTTTAGTAAATCACCCCACATCCATCAAATTAGGGGGTTGGAAGTTCGTATGGGGGGATGGAAGTTTGTATGAAACTACGGCAAATATTGATGCTAGAGGTCTCAAAATTGATATAGGGACTCTTTGTAATAAACAATTAAATACGTGTTTCAGGATTTTTAGTAAATCACCCCACATCCATCAAATTAGGGGGTTGGAAGTTCGTATGGGGTTTCCCATACGTATATAGGTACAAACTTAATTTCATGTTAGATATCTGCTAGTATACATCTGGAAAAACACGTAATTTTTTTTGGTAATTATAAGCGCGATTCCAGTGCCCAAGTGGCCAAGCGCCCAAGTGCCCTGTGACGACCCCCTATCTTTGATGAGCTCGAATCGTATAGGCTGGTCGTCAACAGTATAATAATAGGTAATCGCTTACCTGTATTCTGCTTCGCAATTTGCCTAGGTTGACTTTCCGCTATGCTCTCCGCTGCGTGTGTGTGTGTGTGTGACTGGCGCATGCTTGACTCCGCTCATACCGTCCGTCTGCTGCCCACTGGACCGCGTCCCCTCGTGGGCCATCCAGCAGATCGTGCGTTCTGGAACTGTAAGCCAGTCGGTGAGGTGTTGCTCTCGCAACCACCTCGCCGACCCACAAGTACGTGAGACTATGCTAAGGAACTCGTTAGAGATGTGTCACCAAGGTTAAGCCTGCGTGCTTCACGCATAGATGTACCATCTTCTCATGCTAACAGCATGGAGCTGCCTTAGTACCACGCCCTCGGCGGTGGTTTTTAAGAGTCGTCACTCAATTGGAAATGTCTATAAGGAGTCCGTAACGTAGTTCCTCAGACGTTATGGATGGCGTCTTCGTGCTGAGGGTTCCGTATCGTAGGTCCTCAGGACGAAGCAACTTACATAGTGCCGCAGTACCTGCCATAGCACCGCACCATCCTGTGAAGCTGTACCAGCTAAACGACCTTCATGAATCCAATGATTCCGACTCAATCTCTAAGAGGCGAAAAGGATAGCTGATGACGTCATAAGCCTATCGGACAAATATGGTGAGTTTAAGGGAATTAAAGTATAACTTACTAGATTAAATCAATTAGGAACATTAGCTGGGCACCTAGCTACGCATAGGCGCTCAGATAACATTAACTGCTGCTATTAAATGCATAGTCAAATAATTAATACTCAATAGAACTTACAGCTCTGTACCCGACAACACATAGGTACTTAGCTAACATTAATTACTGATAATAAGAGCATAGTCAAACGTACTTACTGAGATATGCAGGTAAAGCACTTAAACCCGATGCGCTCTGACCCCCTACGGGGAGCGCCTTAACTCTGTCGACTGCACAGGAAGAATATGAACTTTCGGTTACCCCTTTAGCTAAACTGGGCGGAAACGGTCGGTAAAGTAGCGTCGCGGAATTGGACCGCGTCGCCCGCCATTGGCTGGCGACGATAGCTCTCGCTATTCGCTTCATGATTGGTCAGTAAAAATAGCTCAAGGCCACATCATGTCTATAACTTGAATCCAGAGACAAGAAAGATAAATTAACTAAATACGGCCCGGTTCACAGATAATCAAGCAAGCGCCATCGGTCACAGATCTATCTGCACCTCCTGTGCCATAGATCACAGAGTAACTACATTACAACTAATCAGTGTTTCTTACCATAGAGTAATTAACTTCGCGTGTCGCGACATGCCCAGTGTCCCGTGCCTAGTAATATCGCACGTTTCAAGCCCAAGTTCCATGCATGTCATGTTTAACAAGCCGAGTTTCACAGCATGTCGAGTGACCAGGATCCAGCGCTCAATGACAAGAGCCCACATTGAGCCGAGTGCCCAGTGCCCAGCTTGAGCTGTCGAACGTGCCAAGCGTCAAATCTCTCTGATTTTGAAGAGCGTTATAGCGCATAAATACCTGCTCAGTGCCCAAACGGACGCGTCAAGCCCAAGTTACATACAGGCCCCGTCTAACGAGCCCAGCTCTCAGTTTCCAGTGCCCAGGGTGAGATGAGTGCCCAAGGCCCAGTGCCCAGTACCCACAGTTAGCCGTCAGGCATGCCAAGCGTAAAATATATGGATTTTAACAGCGCCCCAACGTCAGTGTGCCCAGTACCATAGTGCACGCGGCAAGCCCGAATTCCCGTACCGAGCTCCGCGTGTTCATTTCCCAGAGTCCAGTGCTCTGTGACCAAAATGAGTTGTCAAGCGTGTCAAGCGTCAAATTTGAATTTCAAGAGCGCCTCAGCGCCCAACGAAAATAAAGACTATAAACAAAACAATAGTTAAAAAACTAATAAACACACAAATCTCAACGATACCTTCCGTAGATTTTTAATGGATAACAAGTCGTCTGTGTTAGTCCAGGATATAATCAGTCTACATTTTAAATTTCAGCCAAATCAGTTCAGTGGTTGTGTTGTGATTGAGTAACAAACATCCAAACTTTCATTTGTATCTGACTTTGTGTTTTAATAGGTAAAATGTGAAGTTAGAAATTGAAATTTGGATCTATACATTACGTTTGATTATCATTTTATCTTGATAAATGTAAAATTAGTTTCACTTTCGGTAGGCCAAAACTACTAACTTTAAATCCACTAGTTTTTGAAATTTTCAGAATATACTTCTAAGCAAAGTACGTATCTACACGTAATACAAACATAGGCTGTGAAAAGAGGCGCACCTGAAGTGCAAGAAATACACAAAAAAAAAGAAAAATTAAGTTAATAAAAAACATTGTTATAAAAAACTTACAAAAAGAAATGAAATCCCAACAAAAACATTTTCATGTAAATGTTGCCAGACGAGCATATGTCTCACACTGTCAAAAAGTTATCAGATCTCATGTAGGGCAAGACTTCTGACTTTATACACCCTTAAATACAAGCTCTAACTTCACAAAATCTACACTTTAGTTACAATAATGTCTTGACCGTTTGGCTACCGTTACATTGGGCGTAAAATTAAAAATTTATTCACTTTTCAGTACTCTGTAAGTTCTGTTAAATCAAAATTTGAAATCAGGAAAATGATTTTGGTGGGATAAATTTTTCACTTTACGCCCATGTGACGGTAGCCAAACGGCCAAGACATTATTGTAACGAAAGTGTAGAGTTTGTGAAGTTAGGGCTTGTATTTAAGGGTGTATAAAGTCAGAAGTCTTGCCCTACATGAGATCTGATAACTTTTTGACAGTGTGAGACATATGCTCGTCTGGCAACATTTACATGAAAATGTTTTTGTTGGGATAACAAATTTTCAAGAAATTTAATAGTATCGCATATAGTGCACAAAAATTAGTAAAAATAGCATTCCGGTGCCCCCATAATGAGGGGCGCCAAGTTAAAATCATTCAGATGAATCATACATATTTATGATTAAATAATATTGTACGATTGAACAGTCTATGCCTTTATAATACTAAACACAGAAAATACACACGAATGAATAGGCTGTATGGTCTCCGACCTTTGCCTGTCCCGAAAGGGACGAATGGATTAACAGAACCTAAAACCAAGAATAAACAGAACAGAACTATATGATCCACTCCTTTGTTAATCTCGTGGCCTGAGGTCTCGGCATAGGAAAAACGTGCCGAAAGAGATAGCCTGAGGCGAGGGTGTCTCTTTTTACCTCAGACCAATAATCCCATCCTTCATCTGAGTTGCCAGTAGGCAAAAATGACAGGAAACTCCATGACTCACACCGACTTTAATTTGGCGATAGTTGGATCTATGAGTTGGGTGGTGGTTGGGTGCAATTTTTTCTCAAAATTTGTAAACTTGGTGTCCGACTTTAGAATGTTTATTGTCTGGGATGCACTATTATCGTCTCAGCGTCTGTGTCAAAACACAGAATCACAAACCAGATAAAAGTGATATAACTCGTGTCTCGTAATATATTTTATCTGGGATTATGCTGGGATTATTGGTCTGAGTAGGTATCGGTTATTCTCAGAAAGGCTGGAACCCAGAGCCGTAAAGCCAGTTATTAAAAAAAAAATTTCGTAAAAGTTGTACATTGGTTGTAAAAAGTTGAACTTGAAAGATTTATACATTATTTTAATTGTAGGTACCTCTAATTTAAAATAAACGTGTTGTTGTTGTGTGGTGTTATAATATTTTTACTTCTTTTAAATGATATTTTCTTTAGACTACAAAGTACAAGAAATATCAGTGGATGTTATTCTGTACCTACTGTTTATTGTAATATAAAGTGCGCCGCCATTTTCGCACTTATTGCAGTGACATTTTATTAGATCGTGTGAAAATACTATGATTTATGAAGTGTGATAACAGTTGTTATTGGAGAAAAATCGATTGATTGTTCGAACATTACATCCAAAACAGGTAAGATTTTTTGGATTTACATGAGTAGGATTACATTCAAAAAGTTGCAAATGAAAGTCAGTTTCACATGCCTGGATAAATGTTTAGAAATTCAGTAAAGAACATGAGTAGATGGATTTAAGATAACACATCGGTAGTAGATGATATCAGATAAAGTTCCCATACCTATAATAATTTACTGATGTGCATCTGATCTGGAAGTCTGTGATTTTAATGTAAATACATATCTTGATATCTATAATGTCTATACTTCGTGTATAATCATATTTATAAGCGAGTCTGAATCAAAAACTATCGTATATTCTTGATTATTTCCTTACACAGCCTTTGATGTGCAACTGTGTTCTTCTGAGAAGTTCCCTGTGTTGCTTGCTGTTTAGAACTTTGCATATCCACCCCTTGAATAGTCACAAATCACAATACGTTGTACAAGTAAGAAGAACGTAGTTATTTAATGTATGAAATAGTAAGAATTAGGAAAGCTTTTCTATTTACATACCTTCAAACTTTGAAGATAGCTCACATAATAATAACTCACATTAGTGAGTGATATGTATTATGTTTAACAGTTTTGACACAAAACTAATGGGGAGCCCTGGGGAGTCTTAGCTTATGTTGAATGTACAACAAGATTGATAACATCTGAGATATTGCAGTCAAACGGCATGTTAAATGTTAAAGTTCCGTTGGAATACATGTTTGTTATCAGTCAAGAGCTGTAGAAGTATTTATATCCAGCTTTAAATCAACCTTTGAGATATGAACTAAATTCTGAGTCTTCCAGCCCACTTTCTGGTCTGATTGTAATCATTACTTGATGACCAAATGGTGTAGTGGTAGCAGACCTGATGTCTGTGTCAGAGGTTATGGGTTCAATTCCCTTTGATTCTATTAGTAAATGTAATGTGAGGAACAAGGATGTTTTCCAGTGTCTGGGTGTTTACCTATATATTATATTTATGTATACCAAATTTTATGTATATATAAATTAGAGTTGCCACGAATAGTGATTTAGCCGAATACCGAATGTTCGGCAACGCTATCGGCCGAAGCGCCGAATATTCGGCCGTCGAACATTCCGCACTAAGTACAAGCTTGTCGATGATGATGAATCTAGCAGTACTGAATGAAAATGATAAGACATTTGAAATAATATACACAACGGTTTCTGGAACTGCTCTGAGGAAGTTGCTACTGATAATATGCGAAATAGTAATAATGAGGAGAACATGGAGAAGAATACTGTAGCAAATGAGATAGATTTTTATTTGAAAACTACTCGCCTAGATAGGAAAGCTGATCCTTACAAAGTTACAAGTGGTGGTCAGCAAATGAAAAGCAATACCCAAACCTTTCAAAATTTGCTAAAGTTTATTTTTCTTCTCCCGGGAGTAGCGTGTATAAGTGAGAGGTTGTTTTCTGAAGCTGGTATCATATATGATGAAAAGGGTAATCGTTTACTACCATCAAATGCGGAAAAGCTTGTTTTTATCCACCACAACTTACTTACCGCTGATTAATTTTACTTATTAAAATATTGTAATTTGATAATAAATACAAATCTTGAGTAATATTATGATGTGTCTCTTTTTCCACGATTTGGTATTCGGTATTCGGCCGAATAATAAGTACTATTCGGCCGAATACCGAATACCAAAAAAAAATACCGAATAGTAGCCGAATATTCGTGGCATCTCTAATATAAATATTATATATATCAGTTTATCTAGTACCCATAACACAAGCTATCGCTTACTTTGGGGCTACATTCCGGTGTGTGTAATGTCCTGAAAAATAAAAACTCAAAAAACGAAATTATAAAACTCAAAACAAAATTATATCTCAAAACAAAATTATTTCACATAGGACTAAAATATAGGCTCTTGTAAAAGGTCAATTACTAGGTTATATCTACTAGTCAACTAAAAACTAACTTTACTCAAGTTCGAGTTCAAACCCACCCTGCATTATAGAGCCATTGCAGGAAATTGGTCAAATTTTCTATATTAGTAGATGAATCATAACGCTTTTTGTATTTATGCTCATAATGTAGCACCTGCTGTCTCTGATCTGAGTAACATATTAATAGTAAATAAGAAGACATGTGATGTGTAACTAAGCAATTTAATAATTGTTCAAAATGAAAAAACTAGTCAGACTTCGCACTAATGCAATTAACAAGTGAAACTAATTTCAAATGTGCACAGCAAAAAATAGTAAATTTATTTTATTACATGTCATTGAGATTTTCGTACAAAAATAACATTTATAATCTTTCATCATGCTGCAATTGATTTTATTTATAACTAGCTTCCTACCCTGGCTTTGCTTTACCTAAATTTTTCATTTTTCTGTACAGTTTTACAAGCACTTTCTCTCATCCACCTCAAAACCTTGTTGTGGCACCATTACAAACAATGCAATTAAAGAATTTGCCAAAATAGTCGCAGATGTTCTGAAGTGATTTGTAAATGTAACAGTAACTGACTAATTTAACAAGAACTGTAATAATGTTGTTAATTCAAGAGAGTGAAATAATAATATGATCATTAACTTGCAAATTCAAAATGGTTAGAGATTAATTTTCCTGCTTGATTTAAAATATACCATTTGCGATAAAATTTTCGTTTGGGCCGTTTACGCATCCCACCAGCACAGGTGCAAGTTGCAACCCTATAACTCATTCAAGGACAACAGCTTCTTTTATTACTTCTGGTTTTATACGAGCGCGATCGCCACTTTTGTAAGGCGTAAATAATCGAATTTGATATGCTTTTAAAAGTATTGCATTAAAAGTACATGACGCGGTATTTTCAGTTAAGTAATATTTTCAACACTAAACAATATGAAATAAAAGTGATTGCCGGGGCTTTCTCTAAACCTGATAATAATAACCACTACAACATTATTTTTATGCATCGTCCAACATCTTTAGTCTAAACTATGATCATTGTTTTATTTGACAGAGGACGTCAACTGGAAATCCAATTCGTACTACTATTGTAGAGTTTTCCACATTCCACGGTTTTCTGCCACACTTACAATATCGTCCGTCTGCTTAATAGGGGCTCTATAAAGCTGGTTCTCCTTTGAGGTGGCTATATTCTAGTACTTAAGCAAGTAACACATAGGAACAGGATTCAAATTACCATTTTCAGAGCAGCATGTTATGTCTAAGTATGGAATATTATGCTTGATGTGGAATACCAAGTTACTAAAACCCAACTCTGATTTGTTTGCAGGACTCAATGGATACCGATTTAGAATCATCGGCATGACAGAAAAGGTTCTATACCCAGGTAAGAAAATAATGAAGACGACCAAAAACTACGTGCGTATAGATTACATAGGTACTTACATTGATAAAAGAAAAAAATGCAATGGTCATTGTTCAAGACATCGCGGGTTGCTAAACTTTTTTTGAAAAAACGTACAGCTTGTGTGTACAGGTAGAAGTTCTTATTATTCGTACAGTAACATTTTAATCGGCAATAAACTATTAACACATCTACCTAGCGCTTGATTGAAATCTATGCCTTTACAGACCTCAAAATGATCTTAAAGAGAAAGTCTGACCATGTTACCTGTGTCAGTTTATTAAAACGGGTCTGTAGCGACAGTTCGATAGAATCAGTAGTAGTCCCTTTTAATTTTAAAACCACACCCCTAACAGTTTTGATACGACTTCGTGAATCGCATCAGAACGAATAGGGTGGTGAGTGGCGATTGTTGAATAGCCACAGACGAAGATCTAGACTGGAGATCGTAGCCATATTTAAAATAACGTTCAAATATCGGGCTTATTGGATAGACCATAATATTTTAGTGCAGGGGCGACTAGGAGAGACACTGCGATTTATTAGACAGGGTAGTAGTTTGTCAAGGTTATTAAAGAGGCGTATTGATTTTCATTTGCCCCTCGTCACCCTTTAGTTAAACAACGTTACAACGCTGACTACACTTAAATGGATAATAACGCTTTATATGGATCCCTTCAACTCCACACAATGTCACGTGGTTAAAGCGTCACAGATGAGTCGTCAGTCAAATCAATAAAAGTTTTCTAGATTGTTCCGACCCATGTATTGATCTACAGACTGAACTTCGGAGTCTTGTTCGGAAAAACGCGAGTGCAAATTTAAATTGAATAATAGTATATCAATGTCTGGTACCTTTAAATAATATTATCATTGTTTATTTTAACAAAATACTTGCTATTCTGATGTTTCATACGCAATAGTACATAAAAGGAAATCTATAAAATATTTTCAGTGACCAATTAATTTAAATTCGTGATGAGTTTTGTTTGGTAACGGAAGCACCTACTACATTATAGTTAACTGTTTAATATTCATCCAATTTGGTATATCCAATTAAGACGCTGCACAAATTATGTGTATTTAGGTATACAATAGGGACGTTTTGCGAAACCAATTTTAAAGGAAGGACTTAGTAGTTCTCTCCAAGGTCGGCCGCGTATCGATGCCTCAACCGTAGTAATAAGTATAATATATAGAGAACATCGATACAATATTAAAAACTAGAGTCGAAGGGTGGAGCGTCAAGCGAGAAAGTAGCACATATCGGATAATTTATTCACATGTAGCCTATAGAAATGCCACGTTTATAATGAGCCGAGACGATGCGCAGTTAATACAGCGTTCTCAAGATTTCCGTAATGAAAGGAGCTATAGTTTGACCGCGTATCACGTTTCTACACACACCTATATAGTCGTATACAACTATACATGCACATGTGTCGTAGGACGAATGAACGCTCGAGAAGTCTAAGGAATTTGAGCCGTGAAACAACCGCTTATGTACCGGTCTTGTTTATTCTGTGCGGTGCATGTGCATTCGTTGTCGCGGTGGCATCTTTACATAGCGCGCGACTCGCGAGGGCCGAGGAAGTATGTAAAGCGGGTACATAGCCCGCGGATCGATGCCGAGGACCGACACCCACGGGCTCTCGTTCCCAATCCTATGTCTTATGAGAGCTCTGAAGTCTCACCGCCTGATACAAAAAAACGTAATGTTTAAAAAAACAGGCGTTATGATCTGTTTATGCGGTTGAATTAATCTGTGAATTTATCACGATAGTTAAGCTAGGAATCGGTCAAGGTCAACTCTATCTGATAATAAACTATTACATAAAAAAGACCTCAAAAAGTTGTTATATGCGGGGTTAACTTCCGGGATGCAGACACCATTTTATTGATATTTTGCTTGTTTAAAACGAATATAACATGTTATTTTACGTAGGTAGGTGAAAATGAAAATGAAAATATTTTTCACGTAGGCCTAAATAATAGGCTGTTATGAAAAGTCAAAACTCTACCGCCAGGTTCGGAAAGCGTAATACACTTTCTTTACTTAGATTGGGCTTGACGACAATCATGTCTAAAAGGAAAGCAATGATAAGGTTGCTTGGTTTAGGTTGGAAGAGCCCTTGCCTACCAAACATGATTATATTCGGTGCTAGTACTTACTTCATGTGGTATCATGGAACCTAAACCGTAAGTGGCAGGCACTTCGGGTGCTGAAAAAGCGTTTAATCCCCTTTAAAAAAGCCTCTGCATGGTTTAAAGCTCGGAGTAAAATGTTGGATTGAATGTCAATCATATAAGGATCATAGCATGCAATCCCTCACGAAGATGACCTGAGGTAGAAAGACGAAGAAGGAAAATGATTCCTGAGAACACTCAAATAATTTCTGTAAACATTGCTTTTGTCTTTCGAACGCGAAATTAAAATTTAATTTCGTTCATGACAATTTATACGCACGTTACATTTTGTATTTGCGTGAAGTGTGACTATTATAATATGTACCGTCACCCCAGTCAGACTTCTTCAAAAGCCAAGTAACACGTTCTGTCAAAGAACCTCTCTTAAGGATCTGCAGATTCGGCACAACTGGACATGTACCTTTCTGTATTAATGCAGGTGTTGTCTGCGTACCCAATAATATATGGGTATAATATTGGGGTATTGAAGATCGTGAATATGAAGCAACAATAAAGTTGCAGAGATATCAGTTCCCTGAGGTACTCCGCCTATAGCAAGCAAGCAATGCGTAGCAAGTAGGCTATATACCTACTCCAAATGATCGTTCCAGGATACCAGATCGATCTCCGGTTTCGTAAGCCAAGGGGTTAAAACTTGAAAGACTTTAATATGTTCAGTGTCACAAAGTGCCTCACTCGTGTTTCTTAGAGGCTTTATAAGCAATCATATGTACGATTTTCAATCACAATGAGGTGTCTAAGAAAATGGAGATCTTAAATATAAGATATAAGAAATACTTTATCATCATCGATGAGCATTAAACGCTTGATTGAAAAAGTTCCTTATACTGGATTATATTAGGGAGAAACATACTATACTCTAATGTAACTGACTGTTTATTTATTCTGGTGGAGAAAATCTTTATTCTTTGAAATCAAGTACGGACGGCACATGCGCACCCCTGTGACCTTGATGTTCAATGACAACTTGGGGGAAGAACTTAGCGTTTTATAGTTAGTTGTATTGTAACAAGCTTTTTGCCTTCAGCGATACCCGCGAACTATTGCTGTATTTAGGCAAATATAAAATTATCATTAAATACATTAATGTAATGATTAAAAAAGAGGTAAAGTTGATTGTGGACCTAACGCTAATTAGGAGCATGCTTATTTTTGGTGATAACAAAGACTGCTTATTTTCATATTTTATTTAATTATTATGATTATTGAAGGTACGATGAAGTAGTGGCTAAACGAGCAAAAATAGTAATTGCATTATTTCTGTTCATTATTCCTTACCAGTTAAAACATTTTTCGAGACGCTATTTTCAAATTCCGACCCTCACAGCAGAAAGAAGTATTTTAGATATTCGTCGACACTGGTTTATTCAACTTAAGAGCAAAATTAACTTTTTAATGAGTTTATTTATGGCCAGTGTCTGTCGCGGGAATTGTTTGCCATGCAGCACACGTTACTAGTCTATCTTATTTAGAAATAGCAGAATAGTAGTTTTAACTTATAATAGGGCCACTGAACCGGGCTGGGCGCTGAACGCGTACAAGCAGAGTGAAACCCGGCTCGCTGGAGGTCATTGAACCGCTCATTTTGCTGCATCCGTTGCAAATAGTCTTGTGCACATCGCTGTTGCCCACCACCGCAATTCTGACGACTGTACATAATATATATGTATAAAATACCAGCGTAGTGCAGTGAGGTGAAAAAAATTGGTCGATGCTAAAAAGAAACAACAGGCAGCGTCTACTTGATAATAGAAAGTTGACGTCGTAAACTGTATCTGTTTACTCAATCTGTGATGGTTTCACACTTAGCTTTGAATATTTGCAGCTTTGGCATACATTGCAAACTGCTCTTGCATGCTCTAAGGCAATGTTATGACGGTAGCATATAACTAATCATTTAAATACGAGTTTGTCCAAACCCCAATAAAAATGTGATTGAACTGATAACCCTTTTAAACATCCCTTTAGTTTCAGAGTTTTACAATTTCGGGTTTTCAGAAAATCCCCTGAGAAGTATTATTTTATTTCGGGCTTAAATAAATCTTTTTACAGTTACGTTCGAAATGGCAGATAGGCTAGAAAAAAATCTATGCGACTAGTAACTCTCTGCAATGTTACGTAGGATTGTGAGGCAAGTAGAAAGTGGAGGAAATTAGTCGTGGCCATTGTCAATCGTTAAATTAGTTAGTAGAAGGTACGGTTAACGTTACACGTGGCTAATTGGAACAGATGCGATCTTCCTTGTTTCTTCAAAAGTCTCACCTGACCTACCTAACCTACTCCGGATCAGAATACTATTAGAGCCTTTTTAGTAGATATTTTACCCGCGGAATATAGTTTAGCCTGCCGTAACAACTAATAATTAAAACTTTGATACTGGTGCCAATTCTGTTGTGCAAAAATCTGTAAACTAATTCTGTAAATTAACGTGTCTAAAAATATTTCTATCCTTGCCCATGGTGATGATTTTGAAAAGGATAACACTATTTTTAGACGCGTCAAATTAGTTTAGAGATTTTGCAAATTAGAATTGGCACCATTGTCCATTATACTCATTCCATTCGTTTATTTTCTCTTTGACACATGAAACAGACATATAGACAGACATATAGAGCGATAGCAAGGGACCAGAGAGAAATAAAGGTGGTCTCTTTCTGGTCCCTCGCTATTGCTATATCTGTTTCATGTGTCAAAGAGAAAATAAACGAATGGAAAGCGTATAATAAAAGTGAACAGAGCCAAGTAACTAACAACTGTTAATCTATGTGCTCAGACTACATAAAGTCTGTGTCTACGAGTATATGGGTTCTAGATCCAAAAAACCTTAAATGTTTTTGATACTTTATTCTAAACTGAAATTATATTGTTTATATAATAATCATTAATTAGATACACGAATGGTATACCACAGTCTCTGTCAAGTGTCAAACCTTATTTGTAAAAGCGTCAATTTGAATATTTTGTGTTCCGGAATTAGGTTTTGGTGTTCCCTGCGTTTGGTTTCAACAGAGCTTATCGACCGAATCCGTCGCGTCGTCGTTTCGCAATGTACAAGTAAACCCTTTGCACCGAGTGGAGGCTTTTCCCACCCTCTCTTCACTTATTTACGAGCCACGCTAATGGCCCGAACAATTCCACTGACCTGAGCCAATTTTTGATTAAATTAAATGTTTTTTTTTTTAAGAAAAAAAATCGCAGAGATCTGGGCTGCGTTGTCTATCAGTTTCTAATTTCGATCACGAATTTTTGGCGACTTGAATTTTTCTTAATTTTTGATTTCGTGATTTTGTGTAAATAACTCTACCCGTAGAAATCTCAAATTCCCAGACTTGTAGTTTGTAAACTCCCTGAACGATGTGTCGTCGCCTTCAGGACGCTGCATGGGAACAGGTTTCGCATTGCAATGCGTCATTTACTCAAGAGGAATTTTGCTGCGATTCGTATTGTAAATGATTTACGCGATTTTTTCGTTTATATTTAGGAAGAAATCATTTGTATTATGAACATTGAACGTATAACAGCAGAAAATAATGAAACCAGCTAAGTGAAAACGGAAACAAAATCTTTTAGTGACGACTTTGAGGGTGGAGTAATAGTGGGTGTCGGGGTGCGGTCGGTGGTAGGAGTTGTTATATAGTGACGCGATCACGTGTACATTTTGCAGCCTGTATTGATCCTGTCGTCTTTTTCTTGTTAAATGCGGTAACCCTGCGTGATTTCTGACAAATTTAAAACTCTGCTTAGCCTTGATGGTTTCATTACATAAATAAAATGTTATTAATTATTTTTACTGTTTGTGGTAATTAATATATAATTTGCTTATATTATTACCCACGACGGAACGGAGTACGGGTATATGCGTTTAGGGTGAGAGACCGTTTGTACATTACTTTATTAATGAGATGTTATGTTTGTTTGTATGTTAAATTGTTGACAAAAACCAATAATGCAAAAATATTTTTGTTTGTTTGTATGTTTGTTTGTGTGTGCACATCAATGTTCCCATTTATTTCAAAAACGGCTTGACCGATTTAGATGCGGTTTTCTGACCTTTTATAATATGGTGCCTTACAACAGTATATAACCATGTAAATTCTGTACAGGTAAGATGTAGGATTCTGTTTATAACCATTTATAGTTTCTACATTGTTGTACCTACTATGTATGTTCAGTTTACGTCGACATTTACTTCTGAATAATAAAGTACAATGTTCAAAAACCAAATGGTACCAACATTGATCCCTATTTGAGATTATAAACTCTCTTAATTACTTTGTCTGTACTAAAAATATGCATTGTTATCCTTTTAAACAGTTTTTAGTGGTAGAGAATTGTATTCTATTTTTGGGCATGATAAAGTCAGGATTTAGTAATCTCAAATAACCAACATTATCCCCTTGGATATTGTACGAGTAACAACTGGTATTGCAAACTCTCGTGCTGCTGTCCCAGGCGATGTGCCGTGTCCGGCGTCGAGGCTCAAGTCTATCCCCGAGGCATTGTGCCTCGACTCGTTGCCGTTTGGGTGCGTGTCATTATGTCCTCGCTTTATTTATTTCTGTTAAACAAACCTAAATTAGTAATAGGTCGGTCGATATGAATTTTGTAGCGTTTAGCTTTTGTTGCTAATAAATTTTAACCTTTTCTACTGTTTGAGTGTGGATACAATCAGAATTTGGTGCCCTGAATCAAAAAGATATTGTAAAATGAAAGCTCAGGCAGAATCTCCTTTAGACTGAGATTGTAACATATTTCATATATTGTACAGCAGATTACCGTATAGCCTCACTCTGTCGTCAATTCTGAAGCAGTGGTGCCCAAATACTTTAAACTTTAAAAGAATTGGCCACGTATAAATATAAGTTTTCATGGAACAGTTGAAGAGTTGAACTCGAACGCTAGTTCGAGCTCGGCAAAAGTTAGACGAGGGACTGAAAGAGGCGTGAGAGTTTAGTGAAGTAGAACGAGATGCGAGATTTGTATGCGTGCGCTCTATTTTGGTCGCGGTGGCACACTCGGCTAATCGGCGCGTCACGTGGCCAGCGCCGGAAGGATGGGGGGTGAGGCCTCGCGGGACGAGGCTGGGCGTCGGAATGCAGTCACCAGCGCTCGGTGCACGGCTCGACGATTGATCGCTCGCCTGCTTACCAGTTACCAGTCACCAGCGAGCCATTTACACGCACTGCCCACTGCCCAGTGGCCACAGACCTATTGTTATTCCAACATAACTACAGAATGACTCAAACCTCAAAGGGGCTTACTTGGCCATCACTGTAAATCATTAAGGGGCATCGATTTCTGGTGATTTGTATCATTGTTTCCTATCTATGCTACTGAAAACTAAACCTTATTGCTTGCAATGCAAGTTGTAATATGCTTAATCTTGGAAGTAATGCTTAAGTTTCATTAGGTTTAATGTCTGAAAACTTCCCAGTTCCCTAATCCGTACACATCTATCATACCTACATGTAGGTACATTAAATATGAATCAATCAGACCCTGAAAACTGAATTCTAGGAGCTCTATATTGTAGGCAAAGGCATTTCACGGAAATTGGGTTGAAGGCGTACGCTTTCCCGAAGGATCGTTTGTGCGGGTCCATGTTAGGATAAAAGAGTGGAGTACAAGCAAGTAATTGCAGCGCGCGGATTGCAGGCAATCGCCCCGCGCCGCCCCCGCGCCGCGCTCGAGCACCGTAAGTAAACAGTCTGGTGTTTATCCGCGTCTCGCTCGCACCGACCGCGTCGCGTTGTGCCTCCGAGGTGCACTCGCTGTTCCTATTATTTTCGTGACGGGTATTGCGCCGAAGCCGATTCCCGCATCCTCGCCCCGAGACGCGAGGTCCGGTCTCGCGGTGGAGGCGACGACGGCGGCCGCTCGCATCGCGCGCCAGTCCGCGCCCGGGGCTGACTGTCGCACGGTTCGCACTTCGCGCCTCACGAAACATTCGCGTTCGCCTGCTCGTCGATCTGTTTGGTGCTCCGCCGTCCGCCGTACGCCCGGTGTCTCGTGACGGTCGGCGTTAAACCGGTGTCGTAGAGAGCGCGTTCCGGTCGATTACGGCGGCGAAACTTAAACTGTGGATCGGTGACAGTGTGTGGATTGTGCTGGTGCGCTGATGGTATACGTGCATGTGAATGGGGTTCGGAGAGGAGTCGGAAGATGCATTTCAAGGAGTCGTTTGCGATGAGCGATCGTCCGAACGAGCGCGGCCGGCGCAACTCCCGCTGCAAGGGTGGGTGTCCGTCCAACGCTCCAAGTTCCAACGCTTTACAGTGTTCGTGTGCGCCGCGTGCGGCGGCGACGAGTGTTCTGCCGCGGTACGTTAGCGTGCAGCATGGTCGCCGTTGCCGCTCGCAACGCGACAACATTGTCATAATAACAGCTGCTCAGCTGACGTTTATGGAGTTTTGCGCGATGTTGATTGCTGTTTACTCGGTGGTTACAGTCGAAGTGTTAAATAAAGTGGACACATTCAAGTTAATGATTGGTAAACGCTTCTCCAAACGTAGAATTATAATATGAGACAGATAGGTTTATATAATAGGGGTTTTTGGTTGTTGTTAAGTTCGGGTGTGTGGTCTTAAGTGAAGACAGGTCTTGTAAACCACTTCATCATTAATTAAATTTAATGAATTTTAGACAACAGTAACTTAATGAATCTTCACAAGTCATCATCATCATCAGCTTGTTACCAGTATATTAACATCAAACTGACAGGCACACATTTTATTAATTATTATCAGGGTCTTTTCCTTTTTATAAGTACTGAAATGTGTGCCTCTAAAATCCCTACCACCACCTTCTACGCTGTTTCAATCCGAACATAACTAGAAAGCTAGGTACGCTGCTAGTTTAGAGTTCACTCCATGAGACTGAGAAATGGCATACCTACTTCATATTCGAATTTCAAGAGTATATATAGTACTTACTTGAAAACCAACTCAAAATGTGTTGCCTCTATGGTGTAGAATCTGCCTAGATCGCTGACCCCCATCCATACATTGCCATATTGTTGAGTGCTAAAGTTCGTCCGAATCCGAATTTTATTCGGGCGGGAGCCGCGGGCAAAAGCTGGTAAATAGAATACATTGTGATAAAGTGTACTTATTGGGTATCTTAAAATTAGATATCTAATATCACCTATCTAAGAGCACCTTCTGAAATGTAGTTGCCCTATTTATTGAGGGCTTCACAATTTGAATGAAATTTTAATGGATGATTATATTATGTTTGTTATTTTGTTCGAATGTGGCAGACATCCGTGGGTTCCCGCTCGCCCTCAAGTCTCGACCTTGCCCATTATACTCTTGGGGGCTTGGGTCGCTTATCCTTGGAACGTACGCACCGGTGTAGAGTTGTAGATTGTAGCGGCGCAACTCCGTATGTCTTTGAAATAAGTCTTTGACTTCTGAAATCTCAAAAATGATCTGTCATAATACCCATTATTTAATTGTTCAAAAACATTGGTCACGATAATGTCTTCTTCGACACAGCTATTCCGATCTGACTAACAGATATTATGTTTGTTTTATTCGGTCCTGGAATTCCGTTAATTGTTCGATACTGGAGCTAAGATTAATATTGTAATAAATAGGGTACCTTTAATTAGTCTGAATAATATGACACTTGATATTAAAATCTGCTTGTTTATTGATGTAGAGAATAATACACGTACCTAGATGTTTACAAATTATCCCAGTGGTGATAAAATTATAAACCCTTATAAATAGAATATACATACTTTATGATTTGATTAGTTTCAATAGAAACGAATGTCTTAAACAGCGCTTTTCAAGAACTGAATTTTATAAAAATCATTGATCAGCTCTTTAGGCAAATTCGACATTTGGTTCGGTATAGGCTTTAGGGTGATACGGTAGCGGGTGTGAGGGGGGCAGGGGGAAGGGAGTCACAGAGGATGGAGGTGAGATCATAGTGGCGAGTGGCCCGGGGAGGCGATCAATATGTACATTGAACATACATATATACCTACCTATATAAATATAACCGTACCTAACTTCTCCCAACTCACTGTCTGCCCCAGATACTGCGCCAAAACCCCGTTCCCCGCATCCCTGTCCCCTTACCATTTCACCGATTCTTTTTCATTAACATCTGTATAACATTAAAGTAAAATAATTATTCTTAAGATTCTGGTAGAATTTCAATGGAGTATGCTGAAATTTTTTCCATAACAGCGATACCCTAACTTGTTGTTTTACAAATGTAGACCTATTAGTTACGTTCTAATTTATAATCTTGCTCGTATAGTTAATTTTGTATTGAATTTATTTTGAGCCGTTATGTACATGAGATGTTGCCTATTTAATTTCATTTTCCTCCATTCTACATAATTAAGGAATATTTTTCCTCGATGAAGTTTTTTTTTTCAAATAGAATAGGTTTAGTCACTTCTGTATAGTTACAATCATTCTGTATATTTATTATATCCGCCCCCAAGCCCAATGTCGTTTCCACACCCAGATCTGTACCAAATTATCAATTACATAAAACTCCAAATGGATATATAATGACAAATATTTATTCGATAAACTCGTCTGCCTTGCAATAAACATTAATCAATCGTAGAAAAATAATAATTCGTGATAAACACTTTAGTAGTTAAATTCAAATGACCTTACACAAGATAATTGTGTAGCATACAATACAAACAATGAAGAAATAATACCTATGTTGAAATAGGTGTATTGTACCTACCTTTATTCTAAAGGAGAAGTAAATGAATGTAATGATTCTTATTTCTTCCTATACTACATCTTTAGTAAAAAAGCAAAGACAAAAATGTAATAAAACATTAATCTAATATTTTCTTCTTATTTTCTGTTATAAGAAAAAATAATAAAATTTTACATGTCGACTATCACTAACGCTTTATTTAACACGAGGTATCACATTGAGATTTCTATTATTGGTATTATTAAAACATCTAAGACAAAAAAAGTCCTTTAAAATGTTTTGGATTTAAAATTAGAAATACTTTGTTGGTTACCTGATGATGCCTCACTATGTAATTAAAAGTTTTGGAACCTTGAAAGCTTTTCGGTTTGAAAAATCGATACACATTACACCAAACAAATTGTGAATGCAATTTTAATGACAGCATCTATTTTAATATTTTCAATTTAATAATTCAATTTAGTAGCTACTTTTATTTTTTCGGTATCCGTGAACCTTAAAACTCCATAACCTTAATTGATAACCTTAAATTAATTTTAAGGTTGTGCGTAATATAGCGTTTAATCTGTTGTTGTTAGGCGCTGGCGTCAAGATGGAGCACTTCCAGGCGGCGCTGGATCCTCGCAAGCAGGAGCTTCTGGAAGCTCGCTTTCTGGGCGCCAAGGTCAGCATCCACTTTGTATCTAATATCCCCCACTCGCATTGTAGCTAACTAAACTAATTGGTTATGTTGAACACATGAACATATAGGTGCTATTTGAGTTGAAGGAAATCTAAACTATATTGGCAGTTCTATAAAAAATAATATCCTTTTCCATTTCCTTGAAAAATAATTTTGAAACAGATAACACTGAAACCCTAGTTTTAGTTAGACTTGTCAATTTAGTTTAGAGATTTGTAAGAGAAGCAGCATCATTACTTTATTAGGTAACGTTTCTGCAATTTATAATTGAATCACTTAAAACAAAATACACTCGTGTCTCGTACGTATTGCATTACCTTGAAAAGAATACCAATCTAATCGCCTACGTAAAGAAAACCTACGTACCTAGTCTTGTCTAGCGGTGCGCTAATAATAAACATCTATTTATGCGAAGTAGCTATTCTTTCATACAGTATTGTTTTCCCCTCGAAATACTCGTACAATTCGTGATATCAATAAAATATTTGTGATGTCCAAAGTCCGTACAAAAGAAAACTCTTGGTGTTATAAATAAATATAAACGGCTCTCTAAAATGGAAGATGGCGCGGACAATAATGTTTGCAGATCGATTCTTTTGTTGTCTCATCGTTACCCGTGCGCTGGTCTCCGTGCTCGCGAGTCGAGTCGAGTCGCGTGTTATTCAGTTCATCGTAATTCGTTACCGGGCCCGGCTCACCGCAACCATTGCCGTGTATCATTGATCTACGTCAGCGCAGGCTCACGCTTACGTGTTCAAAAGAAAATGGCCGCATCGCAACACTCGCTGTAATGGAGTGGAAACAAATCTTGTACAGTATCAATGCAAATAATAACTGTCCGCTTTAAATAGTTGTTATGGTCTCAGTTATTACAGATTTAGAATTAGAATCTACGTATAAAATGGAGACTGCAATAATTTATCATGATGATGGAGTTTTATCATTTACAAAGTTAGTACTATTAACGGATGTCCACGATATCACAGCTGTTTTAATGCTTGCTGGAACGTTTGCTTCCGTTAGTTCTGTATAGTATACTAAAACTACTGTACAAAGGCGTCTGTATTGTAATGTTTCAGATAATGACTGATCTTTTTTTTCTCTTATTCACTCAACATATTTGAGGTTTGATAATGATTGCGTTTTTTAGGGTTTTTTAATTATCAGCTGTCGTTCGGACATAGACTTTTTTACAATTAGTGTAAGAATATCTTTTCATTACAATTATGTAGCATTTGTTGCACTATTATTTTCCTTACATAAATTTTTACAATCACTAATAACTTTTGCCCTCCTACAGTTTCCCCAAATTGCGCGGGAATAATAAATCTTTCCGGTATAGAAATCTATGTTGTAAGCCAGTTTATAAGCTCCCCACATTCCAAATATCAGCCAAATCGGATCAGTATTAGTGGCGTGAGTGACAAACATCCCAAATATACAAACTTACGTTCACATAGGGAATGCAATCTCGATCTCGCGAGATCTCGACCTCGCGAGATCTCGACCGTATTTTCGATATTCGATCTCGACAATACGGAATCTCGTTTTTGAAATTTCGTGCGAGATCTCGAAAATATTGATCGAGATCTCGATCGAGATTTTGTGACAGAGCGCGCGTAGCATATAGAGTTATTTTCAAAATCATGACTAGTTAGTCATGATTTTGAAAATAACTCCTAAGTTTGTTTTCTTCTTTTTATGATTGAGTGCCGTAATGCCATCTTATTTTTTTTCCAAATTATGTTACGTCACCGTTCTCTAAATAAATGATTTTTCGGTTATTTAATAGTCACATATGATTTTTCGGTTATTTAATAGTCACATAGTTTGTTTTATTTACGAAATATTATCAATATCCTGAGAAGCACTATTCTACACAGTTTGTCTTAAAATTTTAATGGAAATAAAGGTTTTTTTTAGAAAATAACAAGTTATTTCAAAATCTCGTTAATATCGAAATCTCGCGAGATCTCGACTTGTTTTTGAACGAGATCTCGAAATTCCCTATCTCGAAACCAGACGTGGCACTCGAGATCTCGAATTGCTAATCTCGCATCGAGATTGCATTCCCTACGTTCACATTTATAATATTGACTTCGTTTATCAAATTACTTAACATCTTACTCTCTAACAATCTAAATCTTTTTTTACATATTTGATTCACACCAAGAAATTCGTCGTTAAAAATACAGTATATCTTTCTTTGATTTATTTTAAAGGCATGATTTTTTATAGTTGTTAGAGTAGGAAGACAGGGCTCATAAGGGTCGGCTTTTTTTTAATAAATCGCGCTATAGTCATTATTATATTATCCTTTTATCAGATCGTTTTGTTTCGCTTTTTAAAGTCGGATGACGCGGACGTGAAGGTTAGTTGCTAGTAGTGCTTTCGTGAAGCTGCAAATGCAAGCTTCTATCGACCCACCTGAGTCATTGTTGCGCTTGCTCGTGCCGACTGATCATTGTGCCACCGCTTATGCTAGTTATATACATAGCTTATATAGAGACATTGTGGTCTCGGCCAAGTAAGTGATGTAGATATGTAATTCCATTATATGTCTCGCCTTCGTCCGCCCCTCTCCCCGCACCGCTCTCGTTCTCCCCTCCGTGGACCTATTGACGCGTCATTGTGCCGCGCCAGGGCATTGGTTTTATACGTTGTTTTGCTTTATGGCTTATTCAGATGATCTTATTTATTTAGATTGTTGTCAACGCGATCTGAACGCACATCAGAATCATTTAGTGTGAGTATGACTAATCAATATTAATTCGACTTAATTTGAATACGTTACGTATCCTGCTCCTATAGCTGCTTTTTTTGTAAGGACATCTAGTTTCGGTTATGGAATAGCGTTCTCGGTCTATAATAATGAGCGGCGTAGGTATGAGTCTACCATTTCGTCATTCGAAAACAAGATGGCGGACAGACACAAATAGTCGGTAAATGTACGTTTGTGACTTATCAACCTACAAACAGATTGGTGCGCTCTCACTGCCTGACTGAGCGGAATCAGAGCGGCAAAGTGCCTACGTAATGTAAATATTTCTTGCTAGAGGATTTGTTGTTTTATACGTTTGTGTTGTAAAATTAAGTACAAAACGAGATTTAATAGATAATAAACAGTTGTCAAAACTACATTTAGAATTTAGAAGGCCGTGTATTTAAATTGTAATTAGAAAAAAATACGTCTTATAAATTATAGAGCGTTTTAAAAGCAAAGAGGCAAAGATTCTGGTTTGTGAACGTATGGTTTAGTACATGAGCGAATTGATCGCGTGTTTGCAGGTGAACGCTGGGGCGGTACTTGTAGAAACACACCGAGTCACCGACTTCAAGACGGTGGTGAGTTTGGCCTTTCTACTCACATCCCTGTAGATCGTGTAATATTTTTGTCTTTACGCCAGTCTCGCGTTGTCCGTCTTTCTATTGCATGATGGCATACGCTAAATTTAGACTTTAGTGACTCTCTGCAGTTACTCCGCGGCGCCATGTCACCTTGATTTCAATTAGTATCTTGTGACAACGTAATAGATGGGTGCGGCTCACAAAAAATGTACCTTTTCCAAATTTTTCGTGACCCTAACTTTGAAAAAAGAAATAAGTATTTTTTTTCATTCAAGGAAAAGATTTTCTGTTATCTGTACACGCTCCAATTCACTTGTAATAGTATCAGGCCAATGTAGCAGATAAAACATTAATATTAACAACAAAAACATTTGCAATCAGTAGGAAAAATTTTTAGTTCCATAGAAAAAACAAATGTCCCAGCCCCGACTAAAATCATTAAAAATTATTTTTCATCATATAACCTGTAGTTAGAGGCCCATCGAATTATTAAACAATGGCATTGGAATGAATCTACATATAATGCGTCAAAAAACCGATATTAATACAGATAAAATAATAAAAACGTTGGATTTAAAAAATGTCCCTATTTTATTTCACGTGTGTTATTAGTCAGTTTGATACATGTAAGTTTTTTTTTATTATGAATAGAAACACTTCACTTATTTTTTTTGGTCTGGCAACATTTCATCCATCAAATAGTAAAGTCAGTGATCTGACAGCCATCTTAATTTGCTTTAAAAATGCTACCCAGTGTGTGTCACGAGTCCGTCATTGGATTTTCTTGACTTTTTGGAATTAATTTTTCATGGTAAACAATGATATAGTTTGTTGGGAGACTAGAGACATAAAGTTAATACTTGATACGACTGAATAATGTAGTTGTTTAGTAAATTATATTGCATTTGAAGTTGCTACATGACTTTGAGGTTACTTTTTCATGTGTGTGTTTTCACGTGCGTTATGTGTGTTACAAAGTTGTGTGACGTAACACACGTGAAAAATATAAAGCTTAGTATTCATTACAAGAATGCTTATTCTAACTTTATATATTTAGAAATAAAAAATAGTAATATATAATTTGTCGAGAAACCAGCCAAGTGCGAATGGGACTCACGCACGAAGGGTTTACCATTATAGATACTAACCTTTACATTAACTCCAGTGTGTTACGCATTTCCAGTGTGTTATCGTGTGTTACAATTTCCAGTGTGTTATGGTACATTTTTTGTGAGCCGCACCCAGATAGGTACGTGCTATCAGTTTTGTATCTAATATTATAGATAATGGCGCGTCTTATACCACAAAATCTACTGCTAAAGTTTTTATAAGTCCGGAAATAATTAAATCTTTTGTCGCAGGGAACTATCTGAAAAGGTTTACACACTTTTTTAGTCTGATAGATGTAGTTTAGATAATAGATTGTAAGAATACATCACTTTCGTCACTCAATGACATTATGCAAATTATCCTTTTTAATATTTGTTCTCTTTTAGTTTTAAACCAAATTCTTATTAATAATCAATCTCATTGAATTGAATTCATTGAGTAAGTTAACGAATCGGTACCATTTCATGTTATGTCGATATTCGATTATGTTACTTGTATCAGCTTTCCAGTTCATAACCATATTGATAATGAATAATGGGTAAAATTAAAAATATTTAAAAGGAGTAGAGTAGGGCAGAAATTAATAACCTATCCTATTCAGATTTGCCCTATCTAAGATAGAAGTTTGAAATAAGTTTTATATAAGTTATCCATGTTAATTTTGTACTCTGGTAAAAAAAAATTCGGGAAGGATAGTTTATTGATTTCGGTCGTGTAACGTTTTATCAAAAATTTCACGTAAGTATTATTAATATTTCTTATCAGTGGTTTTTCTTATCGCTTGCACGCGGCGTTCCATCCATATCGTGGGCGTAGAACATTTGTTAGATTAGATCGTTCGAACGTAATTTTAAATTTTGGTTTATTGAATACTCGGAGTAGTGTTTTCGTGCGAGAGAGCTAGAATGTTGCGGACGGCCTCGACGAGAGTAGCAAAGCGGCTTAGACGCGGGGCCGAGGGGTCACCGACACTGCACCGCGCTCGCTATCCTATCTGTCACCAGTCACCACGCTCCACAGTCCGCACCGATCCGTACATACTTGTCGTATAAATATCATTATGTAGGTATGTACTTAGTACATCTACATTCTTAGGTGGGTTTATTTGTTTTACAAGAGATCTATTTGGTTTGAGTTGAATCATGCCCAAAATTTCACTTTCATTTATTTTGGTTTCCTACTTAATTTTAAATTTGTCACAATTATGAACGTAATCGTCGTTAAAATTTTAAAGCAGGGTTGTAATTCTTTCTATGTTATTTATTATCTTTCTCGTAGACAATTTATGTTGCTGATTTGAGAGTGGCTTTGCTCTACATTGATTTTATTAATTACTCTTTGTTGAATATAATATTACCATCACCAATCTGTTGAGATAGTGATCTAGATTATAACAATACATATTAGTGAACATTCCGTATGTAAGTTACGTCTTCATTTTCAATCACACTACTTAGTATAAATACTCGTCCCTAAAGGCCTCAAGAAGTTCATAAAAAACTGCACGGGGCACAAAGAGGTAGTTCGCATTCCAGGTAAATAAATCAATGTGAGGGTGTTCGGACTGCTCGGCACGGGTGAAAAGCGAGAAGGCGTAGCGCAATGTTTTGTCGGTCGGTTTGCACATTCAACGCGAAGGGAAATTATAACATGGCGCACACAGCCTCGCCCCGCCTCGGCTACAATGTGCCGCCAAACCTCATTCCACCGCTGCCACCGCTTAGCCGCCCGGTTCCGCAGTTATTTTTACACAACCCGACCTTTCGCACCGGTCGTCACCGCACTCCAGCGAAAATCTAAATCGCACTCACAAATAATTGAAATAAGATTCACTATTCGATTGTGGCACTACAGTATCGATATTCAAATTCGACGTCGGCAGCTCCTGTTCTGTAGTCATCCAGTCGCATTGTTGATGAAATAACATCGCGTGCGAGCGCTCGCTCGTCGCATACGGCACGTCCGCTCGCACAGCGCGCCGCGAAGGCAATGAACGCGCGCGCCGCGGGGGCCGGCGGCGGCGGGCGGCCTGTCATGCGTCAGCTGAGCGTCACGCCGCGACATTGCAAGGTCCGCCCGTACCGCCTCGCCTGACCCACTGCGCCGACCACCGTACCGGCCGGCTCCACGGCGCCGGTGCTTCAAACTATTTACAAATATGCCTCTGTATTGAACTCTTAACATTACACTCGTTTAATGCTTTTTTATTCCACTCATTTTACCTCTTAAGAGTATCGGAGGTATAAAGTTAAGCGTTAAGTGGAGCGCACTACTCAGCCGGTCCGCCCAAGGCGACACGTCACTTGTTGTGAATGGAACGCCGCGCATGCTCGCTACGCTCGTTTGGCTCGCTCGAGAAGTGCATTTGGATTATTTTGGTTTTATAGTGAGGCCATTAAATTATTATTATGTTCGCAGTGAAACTTAAGTGAAGTATGAGTTTATAAAGTATCTTAAATAGCGACAATTTGATTTATACTGATGCTCGTTATCAAAAATCCCCTAAACGACTTCTTGCAAAAATCATTGGCAATTAAAAGTTAAAACTCTCATATTACAAATTAGTAATCTCCTTTTAGACAAATTATTGTTGAATATCAATATTACACTTAAGGGTACTACTGTCTCTTATAGAAAGTGATGTAAAACATCCATTTTTTCAATTCTAGTTAAATTGAGACCGCCACAGACCATAATTTAAATGAAACAAGTTGACCACATATCGGGCCTATGTTTGGAAGTGGGATTTTTGGGGACCAGAAAAACCAGTTTGAGCGAAATTGGCTTTACTGACAAACGAGCACTGGAGGAGCAATCGAAAATAAAACATATTTTAAACATTGCAATAAACTAAAATAGTATTGGGACCTTTTATTGATGTCTTTTATGATCAACGCAATATGGTACAAGAAAATATCAAAATGGTGTACCCAATGGTAAAAGAAATACTAGATAATAATTGGTATGACGATATAACAGAAATTGTCGGGGGGTGGCACTAGCTTTTTAATAGATAAATACATATTATATACGAAAATTGAAAGTTTTAATCCTGTCAGAAAAAAAGAAGAAGGTTATCGGTTCTACCCCTATGTGATATAGTTTAATCTCGATGATTCTTTGTTTTTGAAAAAAAGTTTGGCGACCATTTGGCGACAAATTTGTTCCATTTTTTGGTGAAATCATTATGAAGTTCTTCGGATATAGTCGAAGGTACTGCTAACTGCGCAGTGTTCGTCCAATTCTTAAAACCGACTTGAGTTTTATTTAAAATCTTTATTAGTTGAATTTGTTAAAAATATAATGCGGGCTTCGTAGATGGACTTGAATTTCTTCAATGTTAACTTTTTGTCCACTGTTTTGATATTTGTTTTTGGTTTCAACTTTGATGTTAGTTTTTACTTTAATTGCATTGGGTAATGGGTTTTGTTTGTTTGCGCCTTTTAGTTTTGTAGTTTTTGAAATGTTGTCCCAAGCAACTATGGCATTTGAGTAATGTTAATTTTCTTTTAAATTAAAATACTTATTATTTTGCACAAACAATACATTAACATTGACGTTGGTCTGTTTTAAAATATTTTGGAAGGTTATTAAAATAAATCATTAGTCTCAACTCTCATATAGGGTGCTTTTCTTTCGTTAAGTCGGTATACATTATTTACGACTGGACATGATTATTAATATTTTAGCTGAACTCATTAAAAATCACTTCGTTATGAAAATTTTCACATTCGAATTTTTATAGCCATTGGTTATTGTTGGTGATAAGACAATAGCGAGCGAGTGTATGTAGACTGTGGAACACAAAATGGAGACGTTTGTGCATAGAGAGAGCCTAGCAACAGAAATAATCAATATTGCAGGGTCTGATTCGAATCTCGCGGCGCCTCGTTGGCGTTGCACACTTGTGGCTGAAATTGCGCCGAGCCCTGCCTCCCCCCCTCCCCCCTGCGCTCACCTCGGGCCCTGCACCCCCTCGCACTAGAAAATTGGGTTAAACAGCACGCTGAATGCCGCACCGGAAGAGGGGAATTCGGGCTTCGGGAACTGCGCTTCCAGTTTCCACAATGAGTGCGGGACAGAGATGTGACTGAGTATTGATTGTCTTCACTTCGACATCGAGACGCAGTTTCCTGCGCCACGTTTATGCACACGCCCCTAACACGATTCCGATGGTTTTTTAGGAAGATAGAAATAGAATAACTTCGAAGTGAACAACGAAAGATCGGTACGGCTTCAACCGCAAGATAGAGTGAAGTGCCTTGATTGGCAACATGTATGGAAACAATTGTTATAAATAATGACGTCTTGAAATATAATCTCTGATAAAATATTAAAAGATAAAACATGCATTTACCTATAAATGCATAAAATATAATACCTATTCATGGTCATGAATTTTCAAGATCTATTGTTAAATCTCACATTACTTCGCCGGATAATCAAAAGCAAAAAGTATTTATAGTTGACACAGGTACTTATTTTTCAATTAAATAACTCTATTTCATGCATACGCGTATCAATTATGTGCACGAGTCATATAGACACATATATTATGGATCGACGTATGTACATAAATATGTTGCCAGCTCGCTAACTTTCCATTCGCCTGGTGCTAGGTGTGCTAAATATAGCCACTACAATAAGTGTACTGCGTGGTAAAATGTAAATGATCGAACAGTTAACACATTACTTGGAACTGTTGGATTAGACAAAGCATACTTAGATAATAACGGTGATAAAGACAATTTTATTAATTTAGTAAAGCCACATGTTATTATGTATGTAGCCGATAATTTGTTGATGACTTCCCTTAGAAACTTGTTATCTTCTAGTTACGTCACCTAGCTAGTTGCGAGAGATATAAATTAATTGTCAATATTTTACAACTTGTATTGAAATCACGTGATACAATATTTCTTTTATCGTTTTAATTTGAATCGGTCGCTGCATTCGCTTAAACATCGTCGGTGCCATAGTTGTTAGTTCAGTAAGGAGGTGAGCTGCTCGGTGCTCGGGGTGCGACGAGGGGGAGGGGGGGAGCAGGAGGCACAGAAGGGAGTGCGGAGCGGCAACGTTTCAATGATAATACTAATATGCCCGTTTGATAATAATATGGTTTCACCGTTTATTGCGTCGCTTAGAAAAAAATTATCCGCTACTTATTTATTGTTGCTGATGTTTACCTGACATTAGTCTTCTTGTCTCCTTCTAACTTGTACTAAGGCTTAAGTATTAGTAAAGCTACTCCCCCAACATATTTTCAACTCGTTTGACGGTGACTGTGTATCGTAAACAGTACTTTTCCGACGCTTCAGTAATTGTTGTTTGAGTTCTGTAAACGCCCTTGGATGACTTTAATAAATTTCCGTCTCTTCACTAGTCCGTTGCTTTGCTCGTTGTTTCTGCAGTACCTAAATAAAAAAAAACAGGTTATAAAGGTCTCATATTAATAGAGAGTTCATTCGATCTATAAAGGCCTTATATTCCGTAACAAATTGGATGTTCCTTTCAACATGCATTTTATTAGTAAAATCGACGTGTGTTACCTTGGAATTCTTTAAATTACGTTTCAGTTGATCTTAATGTTGGCTAACGGCCAAAATTATGAACCTATCCTATCCATGCTCTACCAGAGATAGAGATTTGACATGCAATTTATTTATGTCAGATTTTTTCTCTGGTAAGGCATGTCTGGATAGAATAGTTTTTGATTTCGGCCGTAAATTAGTTTTGTACTTTAGAGTTATTGTTTACAAATAACCGGACCTTTCAAACCAATTATCCTACTTATTTTGTGTTTTCGCAATTTCACAATTGGTTTCTCGCGTTGGTTTTTCATAACCTTTAACTAGATTATCTGGATAGTAGTAATAATATCCATACTTAACATAACTAACACCTATGGACAATACAACAGACACTAATTACGCTTAGTTCATGCATTTCCTAACATTTACTAGATAACTCTAGGCAAGGTATTTTTAAAATAAGAGTGATTAAAAGTATTTTTCGTTTTATTTATTGTTGTTCTACTTGAAGTTTGACAATTTTTGTCAGAAAAGCTAAACCAGATTTCGGATTAGGATTGCTCCACCTGCGCCCTTGGGGTCATCGTAATTTCATAACTTGATAACATATTTTAAAAATCTTTTTTAACTGCTTCTTTTAGTTTTTAATTAGATGGTCAAAATCTGATGCACTTTTTTATAGGAGCTTTAATGTGTTGATGATGCTATTGGCATTATTTGGATTTTGGACACCTGGTAAGTGCCGAAAAATCTTGTTTGGGCTTTATCCTCAGAATACAGAATAATCTGTATTCTGAGGCTTTATCGAAGATATTTCTATCAGTAGGTAGAGTGTAATAGAGTATGTTTTAGAGTTCCATCTGGTGGTTTTGTGATAATATGTTGTGAATTATCCAATCGAGTTCGATAAGAGCCAGGTATTGGGTATTAGCTCGAATGTTGTGGCGTGTCATGTGTATAATGTTTATCGCGCGTTCGGCTCGGTCGCATGCCATCGATATTTTAGCTTAAGCTCGTGTAGGTGCCTGCGTACCTTCGTGTATCTGTGTTTATGTTGGTACATCGCGGCAGTCGGCAGTCGGCACAGACGCCTACGTAACACGTCCAGTAAGCAGTTTGTTGTGGGGCACGAGCGCCGATATCACGTACTCGTTTGCCGCAGGTCGGTGGCACTCCTCAGTCCTCCCGCCGCCCGCTGTTGCCACCGCGCCTCGTTGTGACTTGTGGGAACAATCGGTCAAGTCGATTTCATACATTCTCATTGGTTGGGTTGGTATAAGAAATTATTCTCAAGTGTCCACTGACTTCATTCAACCTGAATAGGTACTTTGTTTCCTTTATATCCGTAATTGATTCGAAATTGTACTATAGTCTCTATCTACCTTCACTGAATGCAAAATTTTGCTGTCTTCCTATTTCCAAGTTTGCAATTACGGGCTATTGACCCGCGCTCTAGCTTCTGCGAATGCCATTCGTACCTTTCACAACAATCTTGCGAAACTCCTACCTGCGTTCGTATCAGAAGTAGGATTCATGCCTGTAATGGTTGTTATATTGTTTATTTTATCGGATTAACAATGCTTCTGGCCGTGTATCCTTGTAAAATGGCGCCTCGCCCGTCGTATATAATATTATTATTACGTATACACGGACTTACGGAGCGAAGTTCGTGACGATCTCCATTCTCCAGCCCCCCGCCGCCGACCTCACCGCGGATGCGTTTCCGACTGTCGCGAGTCTCGACTGGCGTTTACTACTTGTCAAACAAGTTAGGTTATTCCGATAATTGAAGCGAAAAATTAACCAAAACATATACATAAAATAAACTTTTATCTTCGCTTATAACATGTGAATAGTGTAAGTTGAGTGCCAAAATGACGGATACTTGCGCGTTAGCAGAAATAAACTGGGCGAGTCATATGTAGAGACGCCATCTTTCATTACAGATGTCAGCTGGGTCACAAATTCAGATGGCACCACAAACCACTGTCAACACGGGGCAGCCACTACATAGTAATCAGGACTCCAATATGAGCACAGGTAAAGTGTTTGAGTGGCACAAGTGCAGTTTAACCTTGTGATGTGATCAGTGAAGTTAAGTGTTTGTCGTTAAACGCTCGCGAGTTCCTCGGAGGCTAAGCTTATTTACGAATTCCGCGGACGAAGCTTCTATGGATTACTGCCGTCGAAAGAAGGACTGTGACGTCAACTTATTGTGTATAATGCCGGATAGGAACTGTGAGAGACTAATCTATCTGCCTGAGATCAAAAAGTATTGCGTGACACAATGCATGACTATAAAAGTGGAACTAACGTGAACCACATCACTCTACTCGGCTCTTTATCGAAAAGTGAGTTTGTGTCATTTCCCTGCATACTCGTGTGTCGGATTATTATTTTTGTTACTGACAGTCAGTCATTTTAATGTACCAAAAGTACTGGCATGGTAAATAGATAACATACAGAGCTTTACCACGTATAGTATATTTAAGATGTTTTAGTAATCTAGATGTGCAAGGACTTGATTGTCCTTTATCTTTAAGACTTATTCCGGCCCAATTTCTTTTTTGTGGCGTTTGTAGCATAATTTATTGATACAGAACTCTGTAATAGAACTAAAGGCTGACACTGTATAGAGCTGAAGGCTGACTCTGTGTAGAGCAAGGGGCCTTACCACCATCTCTTAAAGCAGTAATGCTGCAGTATTTTCACACAAACATGGTATGAAAACAATTCTGCAACAATACTGCTTTAAGTGATCCTAATACAGCCTCTGAAGTGGTCTGGTTGTTTCCTATATTTTCAAAATTTTGCAATCCATCTATTATAATTTAAACTTAAGTTAGTGTATCCTTAAAGAATGACATCCATCACATTGTGACCGTCCTGTCATTTTCAGGGTCCTCACACAGTGATAAAGAAGTGGACGCTTTGACTCCTGAAAAGTCTGCTGCTATGCGAGGTTCAAATTCAGTTCCTGGTAGTGCTTTGGTGCCACCAAGTGGTGCCACGCCTACTATCGCCACAATGCCCGAAAGAAAGAGAAAACGGAAAGGTAATAGTATCACTTTTTTGTTTTTACTGTTATGATGTCTTGTTTAAAGATTGTACATGAATGAATAGAATGTACATGCATAGAACGTCCTATGCATTTTTGAAAGCTATCTGAAGTTGGTCTGACTAATTCAGGTTTAGGTTTTAATATATCCATAAAATAATTTTTATCTTAACTGGCTTCTGTGTCAAAATACCAGAAAGCTCTGTTTATATTATATGCAATAATTTTGTTGAACCTAACATTAATTATACAGGGTCTGCATTTTCTTAATAAAAAATTTAAATTTCCAGGTGAAGAAGGTGTAGGCGGCGGTGGAGGGGGCGGTGGGAAACAGAGGCACAACTCGTCAGATAAGAATATTCGGGAATATTTTTCCAAACACCCTTCCTCCAGTCCTGTGCGGCTGGCGGGGGCTAAGTCACCTTCTCCTCAAGGAGCTAACTATCCTATGGTAATTATAGTTATTATGTCCCAACTCTATCTCTTTTTATGGCCCACTTCTGGGCACAAATATTCCCTCGGAATGTTAAAAGTTTGGCCATAGCCCAACAAGCTGTGCTGGTGCAGTGCAGTTTTGCAGGCTTTACATACTCAGGAGTTCTTGGATTATTCTAGCCATGTAAGAGTTTCTTCACAATGTTTTCTTGAACTATTAAGCTAGTGCCACAAAAGCACACAGAAGTAAAAAGTGTGTGAGTAGGAAGCCCACTTGGAATTTGGGGACCAAATTGTTTGGGAAGTCTGAGCCAATTGCCATTGCTATTAAAAATCATTGCCATTGTTAAGTTATAGTAATCATTCTTGTAATATAATAATTCTTATATATAAAATTCTCTCGCTTTTCTTTGTTACCAAACTCCTCCGAAACGGCTGGACTGATCATTATGAAATTTGGGTCTGGGAGCAAGTTGTTATCTATATTTTATGTCCCTAAGTGACAAAAAATTTATATGGCAAAACAACGTTTGCCAGGTCAGCTAGTAATTCTTATAATATTGATGACATTGAAACCCATCTTGAAAGTAAAACTTTGTTTAATTAGATGTTTTAATCTGTTAAACAAATGTCTAAACTCTATTTGGGTATTCAGCTGCTGCAAGTGCTAAAGTATTGACTAAGTTCCGTTGATGAGATTATTAATTAATTTACACTAGTTTGTTGAAAGATAATTTTACTTGGTGGTTGGTAACTATAAAGTATGTTTTAAACATTTCTAGTACCCACCGTCACCCTCGTCAATATTGCCTCCGACTGCTGACTTTTTACGTTCCGCCTCGCAACCGCGACCTCACACTTCTGTTAAACAGGTACCAAGTCAGTTACAATGTATTTAAAATTTTATTTAAGTTCAAAATCTTAACCATGCAAATCTTCGGCAGATTCAAACAGAACTGACATGTCAGAGGATAACAGAGTTAGAAACTCAAGCTTCGTCTGACCTAGAAGTTAGAAATAATAGAATAGAAGAATTAACAAGAAGTAATGAAGAGTTAAAACATCAAGTTCAAGCACAGAGCAAGGTACTTTAATGCATTTGATGCTTTTCAATTGAAACTGTAATTGTTTTCTATGACCATCAATTACGCGTTTTAGTAATTAAATTAAAATTTACAGTTTTAATAGTTAAAAATCATTTTACAAATGAAGAAAGGGAATAAACAATCATGGATAAGCTTCATATGTAGATTGAATATTAATATGAAAATTTTCTTTCTCTTTCAGGTTATAGATCAGCATAAATCACATATTAACAAATGTATAGAAGTGGTTAAGAAATTATTAAATGAAAAAAGTACTATTGAAAAAAAGGAAGCGCGACAGCGATGTATGCAAAATAGGTTAAGGCTTGGCCAGTTTGTTACGCAGCGAGTTGGCGCTACCTTCCAAGAGAACTGGACTGATGGATATGCATTTCAAGAACTCACAAGGTTAGCGAGTATTTTTGTTTGACAACTAGCGTTATTTTTGGTGTTTTCATAAATACTTAAATGGCATAAAAAGTAATTCATTATATTGCCTACCTTGTCTTTATTAATAAAGCTTAGTAAAACTTATTAGTAAAATCTATATTATCCTGTAGAAGTAAGTGACCCTAGGGTAATTTAGCATAGCCACATTTTAAATATTTCAGTGTCCAACGCCCCTTTTTCCACTAGATGTTGCTCGATGCTAATTCGTTACACATGGTAAAGTCGTTAATCTTCTCTTCTCTACTCTTTACAGGCGGCAGGAGGAAATAACAGCAGAGAAAGAAGAGATAGACCGACAGAAGAAGCTGTTGCTAAAGAAGCGGCCGTCGAACAGCGAAGGCGGCGGCGGGCGCGGCAAGCGGACGTCGAGCGTGTCCGCGCCCACCACGCCGCAGCCGCAGCCGCTGCACAACGGCACGGACGCGCCCACCTTCCTCAAACCCGACCCGCTGCCCACCATGACTTCCCAGGAGTACTATGAGGCTGATGAAATATTAAAGGTACTGCAGCTCCACATTTTCTTATTCTCCTGATCGCAGCTTCAGGTTCCCTGGTGCTACGTTGTCCGTTCCCGATCTATTTTGACGCTGCCATCTACAGTTCCCAGCCAATGCTTGTTGCCACCAGGAACAGCAGCTTCTTGGCTGAAAGGAGTTTAGCATCATTAAAGCCGGTTCCCAATACCTGTCTATCTTCTATTTGCCCTACTAGAGATATCAATGTGACATAAGCTCCATACAAGTTAAGTCAAATTTCTATCTCTAGTAAGGCAAACCATAGGTAGATAGACTATTGGGAACCGCCCTAAGTCAGTATGAATTTCCCCAGAAGGTTGCCTATACTTGTGCATCAGTGCTAGGCAGGAACAAATCATGAGTATTGGCGATCGCCGCGTCATTGCAGGCTGCACATGTCTGTACCCCTCAGTTTCAGGTTGGTCATGTGTTGATCCAGTCCACAATGCCCTGTAAGTGCCCGCACTAATTCCATGTAATATAGCATCATAATCGCTGTTATATCAATAAAAGTCTGCCTTGTAATTAAGAATGAAATATAGTTGTTTTTGTTGCTGAGTGTAAGCTGATCTTACTGGGGTGGCCGTTGCATCCTTTACTATAATTTCAATGCAAAAATTTTTAAAAATGTGTCAGACTTCACTTATACTTACTCTGTTTTAGGAACCAAGGAAACAATAATTACTCTCAAGACTGATTTTATGAAGATTGTACTCTCAGATAATGCTACTTTTCCATGTTCTATTTGGGTCCTATAGGTCTCATTGTAACTCCCTAAGTTAGCAATAAAGTACAAAGTCCGTCCGCGTTAAAAACCTTGCTCTGTTTAATCAATTATGTCTACTGGATGTAGCAGAGGCATGAGATATCCTTCGAATCTCCCAAAATGAAATTTGGAAGAATAAATAAATCATAAATGAAAACTTTGATCGGAAATTCAAAAAGTGATATAATTTGTTTCAGCTGAGGCAAAGTGCCTTAAAGAAAGAAGATGCGGACCTTCAGCTAGAAATGGAAAAATTAGAAAGGGAAAGAAACCTTCACATAAGAGAGCTGAAGCGGATACATAATGAAGACCAAAGTCGATTCTCGGCGCATCCTGTGCTCTCGGATAGGTGAGATTTTGATACATTGATAAATATACACCTTACATTTCAGGCACTTGTAGCATGGGACTGGTCACTGGGGATAATTTTTTCACTGGGATAAGAGTAAAAACAATTTCCCCTCCTACAGTTTTATCCTCCATGGATAAAATGAAACTTCTTTTCACTTTTGCTGTGCGTGGAGGAAATAATTTTATTGCTTGTTTGAGGATATCCTTATATCTTCTGAGGGCCGATTTTTCAATCGCCATATAAACGTTAACTTAGGAAAAATATGACGTTTTGACTGCTTTTGTATGGCATATGTTTCAAATTTATTCCTCAGATAGCTAATCGGGCTATTGAAAAATCGGTCCTAACAGGAAATAAAAGACCTGAAGAGAATAGCAATGGTACACTATGCTAAAGGAAGTCTTTTTTGGACTAAATTATACATCACAATCTTTTGTTACATACATTTGCATGTCAATATTGATATTGCATGATAATGTGCTGCTGTTATACTTTTCCATAATAAAGATTCCATATGACCTTGAGAACATTATTTATTGGCTAGATATAGTATCTGATTGTAAATATTTCCAGTATAAGAACTTCTGTATTTTAATAGATGAATATTAAAAATTATATTGTAGAGACTATCTATGTGCCCTTGTGATTAGAGAATGGATAGTAACTCGTGATATAATATAAAATCCCAAACATTTCAAAGTTGGTATGGTAATTAATCAATAATTTATGAACAGTTGTTTTCCCCAAAGATTTCTTAGTACATATAGATAGTTGGTTGAGCTTTAATATAAAGTGCTCAGTGAACTTTGACCACATGTGTTCTGGGAATAATTGGGTATAGTGCGCATGGATAGGGAGTAGGGAAGATATATAGGGAAAAATAAACATATTTTGGTAGGTACATACAAAATATGAAATACATAAATATGGCATAATATAATTATAGATACAGATAAATCTATATAATTAAAATTAATTTAAATATAATATAAATACATAATTTATTCCTCAGATATTACCTATCATGTTTCAAACTTATTTCTCAGATAGTAGCTATCTGAGGAATAATTTTGAAACATATGCCATACAAAATCTGCCAAAACGTCATTTTTATACCTTAGTTGACGTTTATCTGGCGATTGAAAAATCGGCCCTAAATTATTATTTTTTTAAATACGAGTAGGTCTTGTTCCTATTATCGGCTTCGTGAAGGTAGATGTAGGTCCGGCTCCCCTACTATTAGTACTTGTCTACTCGTTCTTGCCAAATACGTGTAATGTAAAATAAAATAATGTTGCAGGTATCTGTTGCTGATGCTGCTCGGCAAGGGCGGGTTCAGCGAGGTGCACAAGGCGTTCGACCTGCGCGAGCAGCGCTACACGGCCTGCAAGGTGCACCAGCTCAACAAGGACTGGAAGGAGGACAAAAAGGCCAACTACATCAAGTGAGTCTGTATGCCGGCACTGACTACACATAGCGATGTTTTGTTTAGTCTGCCATTTTTTTGCGAATACTTATTAATTATTAATTTATATTTTTGTTTCACACGTTAGGTATTTAGGTAGCTCACACAAAAACAAACAATAATTCATAAATTAAGCATTTATAGTGTATCAAAATTAGCGCTGCTAACAGGACTTGAACCCGTATCCCCCAGCTATCATATATATTGGCAGAGCCCCCCCCCCCCCCCCCCCCGATAGCGGGGGGATACGGGTTCAAGTCCCGTTGGCAGCACTAATTTTGACACACTATAAATGCTCTAATCTATTAATTATTGTTTGTTTTTGTGCGAGTTACTTACACTTGATCAGGGAACAATTTTGTGTGCAGCAATTTATGATTTTATGTACAGATATCTACTGATCTCTGAATAATCTTATAAATGCGAACCTACTTAAATATAAACTATACTTAAAAGTTTAATCTCGAAAAAGTTTCTATTAATAATTTTTACTATAAATAAAATAAAGGCTAAGGTTTTATTTTGAGCAAAGGCTTTTTAATTGTTTTTATAAAAAATATAAACATTGCTTGCTGGTCTGGCAAGTCTGCGGCAGGCAGACATAGCAATAAAATCAACCTATTGAATGAACTTGCAACATATTACCCTCGTCAATCATAGTAATCTTACATCCTCAACTGACAATACTCTCCTGTTAATATATAAAAACATAGCAGACGTAGATTTTCTATAAAATTCATTAGGCTACTTTTATGCTATATTTTAATTGTTGTGTAGGTATATTTCAATCCAAGTTTTTCCTCATGTGTTTCTTTTTATACCACAAAATATGCTTGTTTTGATGATTTTGCCAAAATGATGTCATTTCTTCATTTATAACAATAAACGTAATCTAAATACATTGTTTGTGGTTGCTCCAGACACGCGCTCCGGGAGTACAACATTCACAAGGCTCTGGACCATCCCCGGATTGTAAAGCTGTATGATGTGTTTGAAATAGATGGCAACTCGTTCTGTACAGTGCTCGAATACTGCAATGGACATGATCTCGACTTTTATCTCAAACAGGTGAGCAATTATGTTACATAGATATACAAGTAGTTTTTACAATGTTATATGTGTAAATGGTTGTACTAAATATGTTCTGTACTGAGATTTAATCTCACCTTATAGCACCCTCTGCATGAGGGTTGCTTCTTTAGGGGTGCCTACCCTGATCAGTTGCTCTCTTCATTCAAATAATATTTTGCGTGGGTGCGTCAGGGACCATATTATAACAAGTTCATTTAACAACCAATCGAAAAATTTATATGTATACATAACTGATATGATGTCTTAGTTTCTTGTCATTACAAGAACTCTACAAAAAATACCAACCAAACAAAAACAAAAAGTAGAATTTCTGGAGGTAAATAGAAAATTGCATATATTTTTTCAAAAAAATATACTTTTGAGAGAATTTTCACCAATCGTGTCTTAGAACACATAATTCAAACAAAATTAAATTTCAAGCAAATATAAAGGTTGTAGTTTTGAAATTTCTGTGATAAGTAAGCAACTTTACACTCTTTGTCCGAACTCTGTATTAGATAGTAGATACTAATGCAAACCAAGTGTTCAGATTTGCAACATTTCTGTACATAATTGTTTGTTTATCAATCATAACTTTGTCCAATACCATTATCTTTAGTTTCACTACAACCTAGATTGTATCAGCATGACTAATGAATATTATGTTTATCATTGCCTCCCTCCATAAGAGAATGGAAATTTTTTGCAAGGCTATAGAATTATTTGCTCATTACATTGTATTTTCTTTATACCAATTATTATATTATTATATATTTTTGAAGATTTAGGATTAAGAAGAAGAAGACTTATGAAAAAAAACCTTTTTTTAATAAAATATTCTTACTTGCCAGACTGCCTTAGATGACCTGTCAAACCCCTGACCTATTCCATAGAAAGCAAGTCCATACTATCAAACTAAGATATATTATCCTGGTGATTTCATAAGCATAACAACTAATTTTATATTAAATTGTGGTGTATGTAACAGTACATTTTTTGTACCTTTTCATTAATATATTAACAAAGTCAGGATTGTTTAGTCATAACATTGTTTATCATAAAATTCAACCATAGCAAACTTGATAAGCATTTTGATCATATTCCTATTAGCGTAAATAAAACTTCAGTATAGTATAACTAAAAAAACACCATTCTTTTTATTTTATCAATTTTTGTCCTCTCTGCCTCTGGTTGACAGATGACGTTGTTCTTCTTTTTTTTTCAACTAATAAAACGTCATCTGCCAGGTACAATTTGAACATAAACCAATAGCATACAGAAAAGTCACAGATCAGAGAATGTATATCGATAAACTACATTTTACACAGACATAACACAAACATGTTAAGTAAACGGTGCGTGACCCTAACATTCCCCTCCTTTTCTAATGAGTTTCATCCTACTGTAATTTTTTTTCACTTTCTTATTTTTTAAAACTCATCTACCCTGCTCTATTACATAAAAAAACATCTAATAGGGTCGTGCAATAGTGCTGGTACCTTAAATTACATGTAAATATTGCTCGGCATAATCATATTAAAAAAAATAGTAATATACCCTGGACGGCGCGAAAAAATGACGCCAGTTTATCGGTGCCAAAAATGCTTGTTTTGCCACCAAGGCCATGTTGTAGTTCGCTCCGCATTAGAATTTTACTGTTGCTAGTACAAAAAAGGTTTATGTAAATGAGGATGCCCATATCCTGAGTTTTCTTATCAGAATTTAAAGGATATCTGATGTAAATTCCAGCACAAAACCATCCCAGAGCGAGAAGCGCGGTCGATCGTGATGCAAGTGGTGTCCGCGCTCAAGTACCTGAACGAGATAAAGCCGCCGGTCATCCACTACGACCTGAAGCCGGGCAACATCCTGCTCACGGAGGGGAACGTGTGCGGCGAGATCAAGATCACGGACTTCGGCCTCTCCAAGGTGATGGACGAAGAGAACTACAACCCCGACCACGGCATGGATCTCACCAGCCAAGGCGCTGGCACTTACTGGTGAGTTGATTGATTTCTATGGAGGAGTTCCCTCCTCCATCATCATAGGGTATACTGGTATCGCCTGACTTGATTGGGAATAGTGCCCAATGACTTTTAGACAAAAAACCCCCCCTACCGCCGCTCGAACTACCGGGAACCGCTGACCTGTGCCGCTGACTTATTCCTTCCGATAATTCGATCTATTCATTTTGTCACACTATTACGTGCGTGCTTTTGTGTTTGTTACTACTGAACAGTTCTATTGGGCTGTAGAATGGACGTACATGCATATTGCTTACATTGATAGCGGGACTCTATTCTATTTTTACTCTAGTATCTATATCTACTGTACTCTAACTTACTCTCGCGTAGTTCATCTGATTGGGTACCACCGCAGTGTCAGTTATTTTACAGTGAAGCAGTAATGTATGTTTTCGTTTGAGAGGCATGTGATTAATGGGCATATTGAGTTGATCTCTCAGGACGATGAGCACAGTTCCGAGTCATATGGCACCTGCTGCATGGCACTTAACATCTCACAGAACATATTGCTTCTTATCAGTCTTTGTCATAAAAAATAAGAGGCTACTTTTTCCCGGAAAAATCTATGGTTTCCGTCGTATTTTACATTACTAAAATATTTTTCTAACTTGAGTTGAATAACTTTCAACGTGTCACAGTCATTTGCAATGTGGTAATCTTGTTTGTAGGTACTTGCCACCAGAGTGCTTCGTAGTAGGCAAGAACCCACCAAAGATCAGTAGTAAGGTGGATGTGTGGAGCGTCGGTGTCATCTTCTACCAGTGCCTGTACGGCAAGAAGCCCTTCGGACACAACCAGAGCCAGGCCACCATCCTGGAGGAGAACACCATACTGAAGGCGACTGAGGTTCAGTTCGCTAACAAACCTACAGTCAGTAATGAGGCTAAGGTGAGTACACTCATTGTAAATGCAATTAGCCCGTCGAATTCAAATTTTATTAAGTTTTTCACGGATAGTTTACTAATAATACGAGGTCATTGGAGGTTTAGAGCAATGATTATAATCATGCATTAATGACACTGAATTCAAAAATCACTATTTACTTTATATTTGTCAGTCAACCTCGTGGTTATCAAGTCGAATCGCAAGATTGACGTAGAGATTAGAATCTTAGTTGGTCCAATGTGCATTGGCATACTTTAGAACTGTATTATAATTTTGTTAATAACGATTTACGTTTAAACCTTCTATGGAAGGTGTGATTGCGGTCTATAGCCTGTCTAGAAAAATTAGAGACTTTTGTCTCTCTCTAATGTATAGAAAATAATACATTTTTATCCGCAATATGGCGATGGTTTTTTATTTTCGTATTATAATAATTGCATTCGCACCGCGCAGAGTCACGCTATTTGTATCACGCCACGTCACGGGAATGCTATTTTCGGACGTGTTTAATCAGTCTGAAATTCAACGTGGTATTCTGTACTTCATAGCGTTATTAGAATGCTAGTAAAGTGCGAGTTGTTTGTAGCGAATCAAGTACAAGAGACATTTGTATAATATTTTATTTATCGCTAGCATAGGATCACAGAATTTTACTGTACTGTACTAAAATATAATATATCAAGGCCTTACTATAAATACCCATTCATTTCGATGCACTGACTCTATTAAACAAGTACGCTAGACCACAGACTTAGCGCAAAATGAATATACTGATTTTTGCCATTTTGTAGTTTGTTGCGTAAGCTAGCGTCAACATTAAAAACTATGGTATGTGTCAATTTTAGTACTGTGGATTTTCGACGGGGAGCTTCAGATCGGCACAAATAAGGAACTGTCAATTAGAATAGTTAGTCCAGCGTACTAGTATACTAGAGATCAGTATCCCGATGGCTATAATTAACACTTTTTATTTTCTTGAAATTGCTAACCGTGGTCGTCCTCCGGCAGAGCTTCATCCGCGCCTGCCTGGCGTACCGCAAGGAGGAGCGCATCGACGTGTTCGGGCTGGCCAAGCACGAGTACCTGCAGCCGCCCATGCCCAAGCCGCGCGGCGCGGCGGGCAGCGCGGGCGCGGCGGGCGGCGGCTCGGGCGCGGCGGGCGCGGCGCCGGCCGCCTTCAGCGCGGGGCTGTTCGCGGCGGGCTCGTCGTCCTAGCCGCGCCGCGCGCGCCCGCGCCGCCGCCCGCCGCGCCCCTGACGCGAGGCGCGCCGCCCGCACACCCACGCCCCCGACACCCACGACACCCACGACACCCACGACACACGTCTTGTAAAATGACTATATCATTTATGGATTAAATTGTTTAAGATAATGCTTACTACTTGTTGACTGTATTTATTGAACAGGTGATAAAATGTGATTCTCCATTTATGAATGGTTTCATCCTTTTGTCACTAGAGAACAATCCTGAGAAGGAATGTCCCTTGCATATTATATAAGTTATCCCTATTAAAAAAGTTAAAAATAGCGTTGCTGTATTTATTTTTGACCTTTATTATTACATACTCACATGTGAGATTAATTGGACTTAAATAGTCCTAATAGAAGCAATAAAATGAATTATGTGCATAGAAGATTAATTAAAATAAAGTAACTTAATCAAAGAAAAAGTTTACTTATTGATCTATTGGAATTTAAAACCATTTTTTGACGGGACCTGGGTCAATCAAAGTTTGAACATAAAAAATATGAATTAATATGACTATTGTATAATTATGCTCTAGTATTTTTTATTTACATTATTAAATTAAGTAGGTAAAGATTTAAAGTATGTAGTTACTTATCGGCTTCATTTAGTAGTGGGATCTGTGGATATGACCGACTTTTTTCGGACATTTTTCCAAGTACCACAAAGTATTCAGGCCAAAAAATATTTCAGGAAATTAGGTAAACTGAAAACCTGTAGATACGGGCAAAAGATAGATAAACACAACACAGAATAAAAATATAAAAAAAATACCTGTGGGTTTACACCACGGCGGAATCGCATAGAAGCGACATTTTTTACTAACAAAAAATTCTTGACAATACACGAGGATTCCCCGGAAGTCAGACGCACGTCCTTTTTTGGCTCCTACGCATAAAGTTCATTATGCTATGTAAAAAAAGTCGCTTCCATTCCGTTCCGCCGTGGTTTTGACCCTTCTACTTTGGTGGATTGGTAGGTCGGCAACTTTTTTCATAGGGAAAGATCACAGACTGGCGCGACTTTCCGACTACCCCTCTGAATTCCAAGCAAGTCCCAGCTTTTACGGGTGGTGGTAAATGGTCTTAAAACAAGGGTCTAACTCTAAACCTAGAAATTCCCAGCATCGCACCGCAGGGATAAAACGCTTGGCGGTGCGCCTATGCTGGTAAGGGGTAAGGTAAATAACCGCGGTTGAATCCTTCCAACTGTCAGAACTGTATTTATTGATTGCGGTTTTGATCATGTGGCTGCGACACATCTTCCTAAGACGTAGAAAATCTCCATTCTTTTAGTGTTTAAAATGGTATCCCAGATTCAGATTTAGTTTTTCGCAAAATATTTACATTGTAGGCTTCTGTTAATGATTTTTATGCAAATAATTTAATATTATCACAGACTATTATACTCTTTCCATTCGTTTATTTTCTTTTTGACACATGAGACACATATAGCAATAGCGAGGAGCCAGAGGGTAACAAACTTAACGTTGTCTCACTCTGGTCTCTCGCTACTGCTTGAGTCTCATTTGTCAAAAAGAAAATAAAAGAATGGACGGAGTATATGTATTCCGTGTCATAGGTAATGTGCATAACTCACTTCGTGTTGGTTCCCGAAAGATCATTTTCTAGTTTCCTAGATTTGGAGGTAAGTATCGGAGCAAAGTTTTTATTAAAACCACGTAACTACCTACATATGTATAAAATTTTCTGTATATTTCCATGATTTTTTACAGCATACACAGAAACTGAAGGTCTATTTAATATTAAATGGAGCAGGCTTTATTTTGCGGAAATCCATAATAAGCAGGCTGCAGGATAGATAAACTTGTTTTGCTATAGGTACTAATCTGCTACCTACTTGAAAAGATTCTGTATGGTACAATATGATTACGATTACCTGAATCGTAGAGTATTTCTACGATATCGCATTGTGAAGTCAACAGCTCCTGAGGATGTCCCGGTGTCCCGTGTCGGGACGAAACGTGCGTCGAAGAAGTTTTTTTAAGAATTGTGGGCGTAAGTATTTCCTGCATATTGTACGATATAGAATATCTTTTCAAGTAGCAGATTATAGCAAAACAAGTTAATCTGTCCTGTTGATGGTACGAGTATTATATACCTATACATACTTAGATCATCGATATATGTATCGGTCGACGGATGATCGTCGGAGGGTGTAATTCGAAGGCTTTGATGTTCAGCGGCCTCGCACGCGGTGGAGCGTGCTTCGATACCTACTGCTACTACTTTAGAGCCTGTCTATAATACTTATGCCTGCAGTGTTCTACTCTGTGAACTTGACCTTTCGCCCCATATCACATTAACTGAGTTCCCTTGTGGGTAAGCTCGGTATTTATTGAAGCTTTTATGATCGACTAGCGAACGCTCGCGGCTTCGTTCACGTTGAACGACTGTTGAACTCTAGAGGTTTAATTTTTTTTTCTCCTTACAACTTAGTACTTGACTGCGATCTCACCTGATGGTAAATGATTGATGCAGCCTAAGATGTTATCGTACTAACTGGGAAGGGTAAGTAAATTTACCCCAACGGTTTCTACAAGTATCGCACCGGAACGCTAAATCGCTTGGCGGTGCGTCTTTGCTGGTAGGGTGGTAACTAGCCACGAACAAAACCTCCCACCTGACCAGACCTGAGCCAATTTAGAAATTATAAAATTCCAAAGTGGCCCCTGGCGGGAATCGAACCCGCGACCTCCCACTCGAAACCGAGAGTGCGCCGCCACTGCGCCAGGGAGGTCGTCTAATTCTCTTTCTGAAAAATTGCATATCCTACAAGTTATACACAACCATATGACATTTATTGCGATATCTAGGTACCATTGGCATAGATGCACTAACAATCGAACGAAATTAAAAAAAAAAATATGAAAATGATTTCGAAATTGGTCACGTGACTTCCGTCCAATCCTTTTTGTCCACAGCGTAATATGAATTTTGTTTCATTTCCATTCTGTATCGTATCGCAATGTCTTATGGCTAGAGTTCCTTGAGTCTAACAAATTACATTACCATCAGAAAAGAGAAATACACATTACCCCGAGCATTGATGGTACCCTAGGCCTGCAAAATCTTAATTTTTTTTTTAATTTTTAAAAAAATACATGCACAAATTACGATTTCTCGCCAAACTGACCGGTTTGTTTTGATGAGGAGGCGCTTTTCTAATTTTGTTTCACCCTATAAGAATTACCAATCCATCCAGCAAGTAAACGATATCCGTACCTCCTACTTTCGTGTAGGTGGTATTGATCCCAGTGTCATCGCTTATTCCGATCATGTTTTGCTGTTTGCGCAATTCTGTCCAACACATTGAAGATAAGCTAATTTATTTGATGTCAGACAATATAATTTCAGGCAAATTTATTGTAAGTACATTTGGGCTGTAAGAGTCGTATAAAAGTAAAATTGCGGCTAGCATGGGCAGGGTATAAAGACTTTATTCTCTGATTAATGTTCCTTGATATGGGATACCTAAATAGTTATTTGTTATGCAAGACCGCAAAGTGGATTTTTAGGCCAAGTGTCTTTGAATGCTGAGCGGCGGAGGACTCTAGGGTTGAACCCTGAACGCAGCGAGGGATTCAAAGAATAAGTAGAATCCTGAGCGGAGCGAAGACTCGAAACCCAAAAAAATTGCGGCTGTACTTACATAATCCAAAACTTTTCATCTCAACGGCAAGGTATAAATTGCTAGAAGAACTCTTTGGATCGGAATTGCGATTTGCTTTGAAAAATCGGCCCTTATTCTATTTGGGCTGATTTTTCAATCGCCAGAAACAGTATTTGTTGTTATAGCGGTAGGTAACAGAAATACATCATCTGTGAAAATTTCAAGTCTGTCAATGTGAAAAGCTCGCTGTCTGACGGACAGCAGTCTTTAGTAATAGAGTCCTGTTTTTACCCTTTTGGTATGGAACCCTAAAAACTAATGTATAAATATTTCAATCCACGATGATCCGCTCCACTCTGTCAAACTCCATACAAAACGAGTGAAACAAGCGATTTTGACAGAGTGGGGCGCGTCTTCGTGGATTGAAATATCTATACCTGTACAACGTGTAACGAAAAGTTGAAATAGGTAATATTGAAGCTTACATACTTAAGCGTACTTGATTACGAATCACCCTGTAAAAATATTAAATTGTACTAAGCATACGTTTATTTTTGCATAATGTATGGCAATTAAAATTAACATACCCATTTTGCCATACATTATGAACAAGTGGAAAATTAAAAAATTTTAAAACACCCACGACTTTTGCAGACTTGTAATTGAAAAAGGATTAAATAATTTTTTTGAAACTCCCCGACTAAAGGAAAGTAAGAAGTAAGAACCTATCGGTAAGTATAATTACAAATCCAAGAAAATCCGCCGGAGCTGTTGTGTTTTGCCTATGACGGTGTTGATCACAGGTGTTGATGGTGCTGTTTACGAGTTGATGACTAATTCAATTTCTTGATACTTCTCATATACTTTAGTTTATCAATACTTACTAATTACATTAATTGATATTGGAAACGAAAATAGCAATGGCAGCTCCGACGGATTTTCTTGGATTTGTAATTATACTGATAGGTTCTTAGTTCTTACTTTCCTTTAGTCGGGGAGTTTCAAAAAAATTATTTAACTAATCCTTTTACAATTACAAGTCTGCAAAAGTCGTGGGTGTTTTAAATTTTTTTAAATTTCCACTTGTTTTATAGTTTTTCGATTAATGTAATTTAAATTATATTATTATTAAGAAAATTAATCTCCAAACTAGCCATTAGCTCCTCTTGCAGCGTTTGAAGGCATCATCCCTTCCAAGTCATAAAGAGACGTTTATTGTGGCGCCCCCTGCTGTTCAATCACAGGAACAATTATCTACGAACCATTGCCAATGACTCACTAATATTTTATACAAAACTGTATCCAAATCGGTTCAGTCGTTTTTGTAATAATTGAGAATATTCGTTTGCACTGTAAATGTTTTTTATGGCGCCCCCTGGTGATCGATGTTCGTAACAACTATCTAAGAACCATCGCCAATGAATACCAAACATTATACAGAAAACTGCATCTAAATCGGTCAAGCCGTTTTTGAAATAAATGGGAACATTCGTTTGCAATATAAATGTATTTTATGGCGCCCCCTGGTGATCGATGTTCGTAACAACTATCTAAGAACCATTGCCGCTGAACACCAAACATTATACAGAAAACCGCATCTAAATCGGTCAAGTCGTTTTTGAAATAAATGGGAACATTGATGTGCACAAACAAACAAACAAACAAAAATATTTTTGCATTATTGGTTTTTGTGAACAATTTAACATACAAACATCTCATTACAGTACGCGCGGCGAGAGTTTGGCTTTGACCTTCGGGTGGAGGGGATTACTGCGCATGGGTACCCAAATTCTGATTGGTTGATACCCAATTTCTGATTTCTCTGATTGGTTGGTACCCAATTTCTGATTTCTGCGCAATAACGGTCAAAGCCAAACTTTCGCCGCGCGTACTGTAATAAAGTAATGTACAAACAGTCTCTCACCCTAAACTCATATACCCGTACTCCGTTCCGTCGTGGGTAAAAAATAAATATGCTTATTTCAATTTAATATTTTTACAGGGTGATTCGTTATCAAGTACACATAAGTACTCTTCAATATTATTTCGACTTCGTTACACGTTGTATACAAACTCTAAGGTCAAACTTCGATCCTAACCTTATGTGTTGTTTAAATAACCTGTCAAGTGCGAGTCGGACTCGCACTTGACAGGTTCCGTTCTTATCGAACCGCAAAACTAACTTTGTTTTTAGAGGTTTTATTGTAAATATCAAAAAACTACTTATTAGATCTCGTTCAAACCAATTGTCGGTGGAAGTTTGCATGGTAATGTATATCACATATTTTTTTTAGTTTTATCATACTCTTATTTTAGAAGTTACAGGGGGGGGGACACATATCTTACCACTTTGGAAGTGTCTCGCGCGCAAGCTATTCATTTTAGAAAAAAATGATATTAGAAACCTTAGTATCATTTTTGAAGACCTATCTATAGATACCCCACATATATGGGTTTGATGAAAAAAAAATTTTTGAGTTTCAGTTCTAAGTATGGAGCACCCCCAAAATTTATTACTTTTTTTTAAATTTTGTGTGAAAACCTTAATGCGGTTCACAGAATATATCTACTTACCAAGTTTCAACAGTATAGCTCTTATAGTTTCGGAAAAAAGTGGCTGTGACATACGGACGGACAGACGGACAGACGGACAGACAGACATGACGAATTTATAAGGGTTCCGTTTTTTGCCATTCGGCTACGGAACCCTAAAAAAAGACGTATCAGCTTTAGATATTATACGCAATACGGCATTAGGTCATGATTGAATTTGGAAATGCTTTTCTGCCCTAGGGTCGAAAATGCTTTCCCGCCCTAGGGAGAAATGAAAATGCTTTTGCGGCCTAGGGGCACCCACATTTTCCACCCGTGTTTTGGGCATTAAAGATCTCTTTTCCGAGCAGGTGAGATGATATACTTAATTATTTGTTATGCAAGGCCGTAAAATGGATTTTTGGGCCGAGTGTCAAATTTGAATCCTGAGCGGCGAAGGATTCTAGGGTTGAACCCTGAGCGCAGCGAGGCAAGAATAGAATCCTGAGACTAGCGAGGCATTCAAAGAACACGAGACCCAAAAAAAATTGCGGTCGTACAAAACACAAAATTTTTCATGTCACCACAGCGAGGAAAATTACTAGAAAAACACTCGGATCGGCATTGCGAGTATGTTAGATGTAGTCTTTGGTAATACTCTGCAATAACTTCACTCACTTAATTAAATCCACCCATCTTATTACAAAAGAGTAATGAATAAAAACAAGATATTTTTATTATCATTTATCATGATTAGAAAAGAAAATGAGAAACTTTTTTACTAATTTTATTTTGGATGCGTTCAGAAATATCAATTTCTAAGAACCAACGATAATAGAAGATTACACAAAATTAACAATAGTTAGATAATCAATAAGTAAATATCATGGATTTAATAAGATTTCTTTTACAATTAATTAAACTAAATAGGAGTTATTATTTTAATTGATATTCTAAGAAAATGTTAAAACAAAAATCTAATGTACCTATAGTAGACATTATAAACGCAATACGAGATTACATCATGTTCGAATTTAGAAATGCTTTGCGGCCCTAGGGCGAGAAAGGATTTTCATACTGCTTTCTCGCCCTAGGGAGAAATGAAAATTCTTTTTGCCCTAGGGAATATAATAGCATTTTGGGCATTCAAGGTATACGTCAAGTTTGACCAAACGAACACACAGTTACGTAATACTTGAAGAATTTTTGGGGTACAAATTAGTTGCTGCATCGATTTCTTAAGTTATAATATCTTTTTTGACATTGTTAATGTATTTAAGGTTCAAATTTAACTGGTAGATGGGATTGAATAGAAATGATACGTCTTTCTTTGACTGTAACTTTATTGCGACTAAAAAATATAAACTAGATGCAATTCGATGGACGGGCGTGCCGCGGTGCTAGTAACTTATCACATAGGTTCTTTACATTAACATGCCGCCCACCAAAGGAGCCTTAAGGGTCCTTTATAACATCTTCTTACTTAATTTACTTGCAAAAATAAATTGTAATAGAACATAATATACTTAGAACATAAAAATTTAATCGAAACGTTACACATGCTCATTTACTTAAGAGTTTACATACATTTCATAAAAATAAATTGGGATACAGAAACTATTTGAATTGATTACATACATACTTGAACATCTTGCAATTAACGAAAATAACAATAAATTAAATATTAATCAATGTCTACGGGTAAGGGGCACAATTTAATTGCACTTCGTTTCACAATACGATTGCCACATTTGACACTGTAAACGCGCGTCACTCCATCATCACCGGGGTGTTTAGCAGTGATGCGACCCAGTAACCACTTGGAAGGTTGTCACCCTTAAGAAGAACAATGTGTCCGACATCCATTTCCTTCACATTTTTAGTCCATTTGGACCTTTGTTGTAATCTAGACAGGTATTCTGATTGCCATCTGTGCCAAAAGTCGGATAATAATTTTTGAAGGTGTTGCCATCTTGATAAATATCTGACTGGAACGTCTTTAAGGTTGGGGCTTGGTATAGTGATTGGAGCTTCGCCGATTAAAAAATGTCCAGGCGTAAGTGGAGGCGTGTCTATATCTGACTCGTCTACAGCGTTTAGAGGTCTGGAGTTCAGACACGCTTCTATTTCGCAGAGAAGAGTCGTCATTTCTTCGTAAGTTAAGTTCGAGGTCAAGATTCTTTTCAGGTGATATTTCATCGATTTGACTCCTGCTTCTACTAAGCCGGCCATGTGTGGGCTGTACGCCGGTAAAAAATGCCATTGGGTTCCATCAAGGGCAAGAGATTCTGCAATGTGGCCTTCAAATTCTAACTTAGCTTCTGCCCAGGTTGCTGCTAGCTCCTTATTAGCTCCAATAAAGTTTCGGCCTCTGTCACTCCACAGGTGGGCACATTTCCCACGCCTTGCTACAAAGCGTTTCATGCAACCGATAAAGGCTTCGGACGTCATATCTCCAACTAATTCGAGGTGAATGGCTTTCGTGGACATGCAAATAAAAATGCATACATATGCCTTCGTCGTTCTCACTCCTCGACCCTTGGACGTCAGTACGTGAAATGGGCCCGCAAAATCTACACCACTGTGCAAAAATGGTCTTGCTGGAGTTACTCTTTGACGAGGTAAGTCTCCCATTAGCTGTGATCTTACGGTTGCTCGTTGCTTGGCACATATTAAACATTTTCTAAATTTTTCTTTTACTACATTCTTTGCTTTCAGAATCCAGTACTTCGACCGTAAGTATCCCAACATTATTTGCGGTCCACCGTGCAGCGTCTTCAAATGGGAATCAGCGACAATGAGCTTGGACAGGTAAGTATCATGGTCTAATATTACAGGATGTATACCATCTTCGTTGAGGTCAGCATGCCGTAATCTACCGCCCACCCTGAGGATACCTTCATCATCAAGGTAAGGATTTAAGGATTTTAATTTACTTTTTTCTTGTATTCTTCCCTTTGCTTTTAAATAATTTATATCTTCTTCAAAACTTTCTTGTTGTGTTATCTTTATGCATGTTTTTAGGGCTTCATCCAACTCAAGCGTGGTGACAGGTGCATCTTTAATTTGTAACTTCTTTCCTTTTAAGAATCTTTTGCTGTAAGTTATGACTTTGAGTAGTTCTGTTAAGTTATCACAAATGTCGAAACTTGTACTTAAACTTTTTTCGGTTTCTGTTTTCAAGTTTGTTTCTATTATTTCCATTGTAGTTGTATTATTAGGTTTAGAATAAATTATCTCTTCATTTCTTAGCCACTCAGGGCCTTTCCACCAAAGAGTAGCTGCTTTGAGATCTGACAAGGGCAAACCTCTTGAGGCCAGATCGGCGGGATTGTCTGATGATTGGACATGATACCAATTGTGATTGCCGATGTCTTCAAGTATCTCGACGACTCTGTTTCGGACGTACGTGTTCCATTTTGTAGGGTCTCCATTTAGCCATGACAGTACTATCGTTGAGTCAGTCCACGCATACATTTGTCCTGCGGGTATTCTCATTGCTTCCTTAATTTGTTTCAGTAGACCAGAAAGTAATACTGCACCATTCAGCTCAAGGCGTGGTATGGACTTCGATTTGACTGGAGCAACTCTAGTTTTAGCTGCGATAATTGTCGTTTTTACTTCTTCTGGGGTCTGTACTCTCATGTACGCGACCGCACGGTAGCCTCGATTGGATGCATCGCAGAAACCATGAACTGAAACATTCTTCGTTATGTTCTCAGATGTTTGGAGCCATCGATCTATCTCGATATCGGGTAAGTGTTGAAAACTATTTCTTAGATCAATCCATTCTTGAGCAATTGTCTCATCAACTCTTTCATCCCACGTTATGCCTTGTAACCATAGTTTCTGAATCAGTAGCTTTGCAGGCAGAATGGCAGGCGCTAACCAGCCAAGCGGATCAAATAAACGTTGAATATCAGAGAGGATGGTTCTTTTAGTTATGGGATCAGTAATGGCAGGTAAGTTTAAGTTGTACTGAAACTTATCAGTTCCCATATTCCATTGTAATCCAAGTGCTCTGATGCTACCATCGATAGTGATATCTAGTTTAACCTTGGTACTTCTTTGATCAGATTCAAATTGTTTTAGGAATTCAGCGTTGTTAGAGCACCACTTTTGGAGAGCGAAACCTCCTCTTCTTAATATGGACTCAATATCTTTTGCAGTTTTAATGGCTTCTTCTAGATTATCCTTTCCAGACATAAGATCGTCCATGTAAAAGTCTTGTTTAATAATTGCTGCAGCATCGGGATGATCTTGGCCTTCGTCATCAGCGACTTGATGGAGCGTCCGGACAGCAAGGTAAGGAGCTGAAGCTGTTCCAAACGTCACTCTCTTAAGTCTGTAGTCTTTTACAGGCTCATCTTTGTCACTGCGCCAGACGATTCTTTGAAGGTCTCTATCTTCTTTAGTCACGAGAATCTGACGGTACATTTTTTGTATGTCTGCAACGAAGCAAACTTCTTTTGTACGCCATCTAAGAATTAAGCTTCTTAGGTCATCTTGAAGTTGTGGCCCTACTAGCAATTCATCGTTGAGCGAAATTGCATTAGTACCTTTCTGTGAAGCATTAAATACTAGCCTCACACGCGAAGTTTCCCTTTCAGTTTTTACTATGGCGAGATGTGGTAAGTACACGGCAGGTTTCTTTATTTCTTCCTTTGGCACCTCTTCCATGTGATCTAATTCTTTGTATTCCTCCATCACTCTTGTATACTCCTTTCTTAAACTTTCGTTCTTTTCTAATCTTCTTTCTTGTTGATATAGCCGTTTTAGTGCTATATCTCTTGTATTTCCTTCAGTACATAGTAGTTTATCTTGTTTAGTTGGTAGTTTTACTATATATCTTCCTTCGCTTGTTCGGGAGGTGGTTGTTTTGTATAGATGTTCACATTTCTTCTCTAATGGTGTGGGTAATGTAGCTTTGTATGAGTCTTGCTCCCACATGCTTTTCAACATGTCATCCAGTTCAAGGTTGGTGTGCATGCTGATTATATTTTCATCTCCTGGTTTCTTACTATGTATTTTCCCAAACAGAATCCACCCCAGGCTGGTGTTTTGTGCACATGGTGTACCTGGAGGACCCTTGATAATTTCACCCTTAATAATTTGGGAACATACATCGACACCTAGCAACATGTCTACTCGTTCTGGTTGTGAGTATCTTGGATCGGCCAGAACGAGACCTTGTAAGTGTGGCCAGGCGTTGTTGGAGATAGCTTTTGTTGGAAGTCTTGTGGTGAGTCGCGTAGGCATTATATAAGCTTTGATTTTTAGTTCTTCTTGTTCTCCTACTTGATTGTTTCTGGGTAAGACGTATAATTCTGTTGCTTGCTTTACTGTGGTAGTTGTCGATCCAATACCCGTGATTGTTGCATTGCTTCTTGTTCTTTTTAGCTTTAATGTTTGCACGGCTCTCTCGCTTATAAAACTCGCTTGTGAGCCTAAGTCAACAAGAGCCTTTACTGTTGTATTGTTTCCGTATTCATCCCTTATCATAACGATTGCTGTAGCCAATAACGCTACGCCTGATATTTTGGTCGGAGTGCCCTCGATTCTGGTGTTGACTTGTAAATTTTCGCCATTGTCTTCACTGGATACTGCAGGTACTGTTTCCGACGACGTCTTATTAACAGATGTTGTAACTGGTGCTGTAGATTGATGTAACATCGTGTGATGAGATTTGCGGCACGTGCGGCAGAATTGCGGAATGCGGCAGCGAGAGGCTTGGTGTCCAAAAGAGAGGCAATTAAAACAAATATTGTTCTCCTTAACATAAGAGCCTCTTTCCACTGGAGAGAGCTTGGCAAAGTCTCCGCAGTGACTCAATGTATGGTCACCTTTACATCTTGCACACGACTTCTTCTTGCTTGGCTCTTCGGATTTATTGGTTACGTGAAATACCTTTTCCTTCACCGTCTTCTCCCTTGTTGAGCTTGAACTGGTACCAGGTGCAACCAGTTCTAGCGTTCTAAATTTTGTCTCTAAAAATGTCTTTAGCTCTTCCCATTTCGGTAGCTCTTCGGTATTTTCCTTGTAGGCGAAGTCTTCCCATTGTTTTTGTGACTCTGGGTCCAACTTCTGTGCGACCAGAAATATTATTAAAGGATCCCAAGAGTCGGTCGGCACTTTTTGATTGTTTAAGCAGTTGATTACTTCGCTCGTCGTATCTAGTAAGTGTTTTATATGTTGAGCGGACTGTATGTGTGATGTACTTTTGCGTAGGGAAAATAATCTTTTAAGTAGGGAGTTCACTATAAGTCGTTTGTTACCAAAACGGTTATTGAGAGTTTCCCAGGCGAGGGTGTAGTTGTCGTCTGTGACTTGAATGTTCTTCAATAATGCTGCTGCCTCACCCTTAAGACTTGTCTTTAAGTAGTGTAACCGCTGTACATTTGTTAAAGAAGGATCTTCATGCACCATAGAAACAAATAAATCTTTATACGCCGGAAATTGTTCATAACCTCCTTCAAAAACGGGCAAATGTATTTTCGGAAGATGCACATTCGAATGTCTGCATGACGTCATGTTAGGTATCGACGCCGATCCACTTGAAGTTAACTGAGAAATCATGTCCTGTAGATCGCCTCGTAGTACATTGTATAAGTCTTCGTAAATATAAAATTCTTCGTTTAAGAAATATGGAATGGTCCCCTTAAGTTCCTTAGGTGTTATCTTAATGAGACAATCGTGAGCGTTTTTGAATGTTCTCCAGTAATCGTCTACGATTTGTATGCGCGCCTCCAAGTAACCTTTTGTTAATCTTGCTTTGGGAGTTTTCTTCAAGTTGACTTGAGTTTTTCTTAACAACGTAGCTGTATCTTCTAGTATATTTAACATATGAGTTTGATCTTGAGTTGTAGGCGCCATGATTAATAGTCAAAACAAGGTAAAATAATGTGTTTCACTCTGGGCGTCCGAATAATATTCGTAAGTTATGTTATGAACTTGTTTACTTGCACTCAAACCACGCTGACTCGATGCGCTATTGTCTTCTTATCTCTCGGCACTCGGCCGGTCGACTCGTATATCCGGCGACGATTTTCGACCATATGTTAATGTATTTAAGGTTCAAATTTAACTGGTAGATGGGATTGAATAGAAATGATACGTCTTTCTTTGACTGTAACTTTATTGCGACTAAAAAATATAAACTAGATGCAATTCGATGGACGGGCGTGCCGCGGTGCTAGTAACTTATCACATAGGTTCTTTACATTAACAGACATCATGTGGTTTAGATCTCAACAAAATGGTTGGGCAAGGGTATGATGGTTGCTCCACGATGGCTGGACAATTGGACATGTTGGTGGAGTACAGAAAATAATTAATGATAAATATCCCAAAGCAAAGTATTTCCACTGTGCTAGTCATATATTAAATCTTGTTGTTAATGATTTAAATAATTTGAGTGAAATAAATAAATACTGCTGGAATGATTAAGGAAACTATAACTTTTTTTAGAGAGAGCATTTTACGGCGAAAAAAAATTCCAAATATTCCCTTGTTTTGCGAAACCTGCAGATGGTCTGCAAAGTACAAAAGTATTCGAATTTTCGCTCAAAATTTCACCAAAATTGTAGAAGCATTACAAGTCCTCTCAGAAGATCAAGCCACTAATTCTAAGACAAAGGTTAGAGCTTACCAACTGCACACTGCTTTGACCACCACAAATTTTATTGTGGCATTGCATATTATTGCTTCTTACTCGGCAAAGCTTGAGCCTGTCTGCAACCAGCTTCAACAAGTGGATATTGACATTAATTCAGTGAATCACCACATTTGCAAACTCACTAAAATAATAGAGGGTCACAGACAAAACGCATCGCAGGAATTTACTGCTATATTTGGCGAAGCTAAACAAGTTGCGAAGACCTTAATAGGTATTGAGATTAAATGCCAACGAGTTACGAAACGACAGGCTCATCGATCCAACCACCCATCCGAAAACGTTGAAGAATTTTACAGAAGAGCTTTATACATCCCATACCTTGATTCGATCATTTCTTCTTTAAAAGACAGATTTTCTGAAACACATAAAAAATCATTTTCTCTGTTACAACTACACCCAAAAATAATAAAAGGCCTCAGTAAAGAAGAATTTCTTAGAGCTGCAAAAGACATTGAAAATTTGTATGGCGATCTTTTACCTAATTTTATTTCAGAAATCACGACTTGGTTTGAAATGTGGAAATATCCACAGCCAGCGGCAAATGATATAAGTCAAGTTGATCGATATGAAAAACATCTTATAGACTACCTTCAGTAGCAGAAGCGATCAAGATTGGCCTTAGTCTACTCGTCACAACGTGCACAATAGAAAGATCTTTTAGCACACTGAGAAGAGTTAAAACTTGGAATAGTTCCACAACAGGTGACGAGCGACTGTCTGGATTATGCTTGTTAAGTGTCCACCGAGGCAAGATAACCAAGGACAATAAAGATAACTTTATAGAAAACGTCATTAATAAGTTCGGTCAAAAACCCCGCCGCCTGCAGTTGCTTTTTTAATGAGAATTGTGTAATTACTGCCTACTAATTATTGTGAATAAAAAAATGATTTTCAACAGACGGCTTTTTATTTCAATAATTCCTGCTGATCCGGAGATTCCCAAGGGGTGCAAGTGCACACCCTGGCACCCCCCTGCCGGCGCCCATGATTAGAGAGGCGTCTCCAGCCTGCCATGAATGCGGTGCGCCCACGCGCCACAAGTCACGCTCACGGCGCGCCACACCCTCGCAGAATGCGCGTCATGGGCGCCACAAAGACACTCGCTGGTGTCGAGACTTAACGGGGATCTCTCGCTGTCAAGCGTCATCAACTACATGCTTGACAGCGAGGACGGGTGGTCACACGTCACCTCCTACTGCGAGGAGGTGATGAACATAAGGGAGGCTTTGGATCGGGAGAGAGAGCAGGCAGCTGATGCTCTTCCGCTCCGCAGAAGAAGACCAGGCAGAAGGAGGCGCAGATATGCGCACCTTCTGTCTCCTCCGTAGAAACCAGTGTGTTACGGTGAGCGCGTCGGAGCGACAAAGTGCATGCTTTCGAGTTTCGCGATCCTTTGGTGCCCCATCTGGGACGCAGACGGCTCCGCTGGGTTTTAGTGGGTATTCTGACTGCCTCTCAGTCAGGGAGTCCCACATACCTCGATCGATTAATACCTCACGATCTCACCTGATGGTACCTAAGTGAAGATGCAGCCTAAGATGTTATCGTACCAATTTGGAAGGGTAAGTAAATTTACCCCAACGGTTTTTACATGCATTGCACCGGAACGCTAAATCGCTTGGCGGTGCGTCTTTGCTAGTAGGGTGGTAACTAACCACGACCAAAACCTCCCACCAGACCAGACCTGAGCCAATTTAGAAATTATAAAATTCCTAAGCGGCCCGTGGCGGGAATCAAACCTGCGACCTCCCACTCGAATCCGAGCGCGGCGCCACCGCACCAGGGAGGTCGTCAAACGGTATACCTATTATCTCCACCCGTGCGCCCATTCTTCGATAGTGGATAATACTGATGGAAAAGACAAACATTTTATGCTTTCCAACAAAATGACGGCTGCTGGCTTCAGAGGCATATGAAGCACACTGACATTTTATTGTCTATGAGTAGCATTAGAATTTAGAAGTAAGAAAACACCAGTGCATTAGTAGGCTCATGGTTGAGCTTAAAAGCCCGAACCTAATTTAAAACACCTAGCCGTGAATATGAATTTGAAGTAAATCAAAGCTTATTCCGTATATCGCAATGCCTGATCTAGCCTCCTTTATCGGAGCTCGCTTCGACCCGTGCTATGGAGTTGGCCTCGACAATTGACAGATCGCGTGCTTCCCACCGTAAGCACCCTTTATAACCTCCCGACCTTATGCAATGCCAATGTCACTACCTACTTCACTGGTTGCTGGTGGTAGGACTTTTATTGAAGATTTCTTCGGGGTAGGTACCACCGCAGTATCAGTGTTTCTACCATAAAGCATTATTATTGTTTATTTCTAAAGGATACCTACTGTTAGCCAACATTATTAGGCATAATTACTTCAGACTTAAAATCTGATGAACACAGTGCAGTGTGTTGTGTTGTAGATATTGCAATGTAAAGTTGTGGACTGCATCTGACATGGGCAGGTGTATCACTAAACATCAGGTGAAAGTCATGCTTGCTGTATCATTAGGACCTACTACAAAACTTCATACAATGGTTTAAGAAGACAATAATATGACACGACACACAACTTGAGATAACTACTTATGTTGTGTGTGGGAAGATGAGAATTGATCATCCTCAAAAACCGTTGCCTGCGAAGATATATAGGAACACGCTCAACCAGACATAGACCATACCTCCGGAGCTTTTGTGTTTGCGTCTGTTTGGGTCTTTGCTCTGCCGTCTGCGACTGAATTGATTTTGACGAATTTAGCATAAAGGTAAGTTAGAAAAGACATCATGTTCATTGTTCATGTTCTTAAATATTGCAGGATTAAAAAAAACATGTGAAGTTTGCCAGTGCAAGGCTAGGTATGAATTTATTAACTCGCACACATAAGTAAATAGGTGTATGATAAAAAGTGGATAGGTATACTTAAAGATAGAAGGTAAGAATTTCGCGGATATAAAATAAATGTTCACTGAACTGAAAAGTCGAACAAGCGATTCATTTTATAGCGTACCTACTCGTGAGTCTGTAGGTTGTCTGAAGTCGTTTTAGCTGATAAGTTATAATGTTCTGATTCAGAACGGAAAACATTTGCCCCGATTCCTTATCTCGAGTGGTAATCAGAAGAGGTTTACTGCATTTCTGCTAAATGTTACTCGCTGGAGTACATTATAAAAACAAAGTGCATAATTAAATATAAATTTAAACGATTTACCTTTCAATGCAATTAAATACCTGCCTACCTTGGGATTCAGAACAATTTTAATCCTGAAAAAGATTCCTGCGAGATTTGTGATAAAACTAAATTCACGCGGATGGAGATGCGGGCAAATCGTTAAAGCTACTTATTTACTTTCTCATTTATTTCTCTGTAATATAATAATGATGCAGCAAATAGCGTTCATATTTGTTATATTTCACGGCCAAGCATGCTATCTTGTACCTTGAACTGAAGGGAAAATTGCTTTTATAATGGATACTTACAACACAAAGGCCCAATCTATTAAATCTATGACGGCAAAGGTGAGCTTGAACATCAAGGACTTTGTTTGAGGGTCGGCCCCGGTATCTGGACATCTTGAATTTACCAATTTTCGATGAAATGTACTTGTATTCCTTCTAAGTGCTATAAATGACCCTCCCCGCTTTGATTGGGGCTTGGAAGATTTCAGAAGCTTACCTCAAACTTCTAAAATAAGGAATACCTACAAGATAAACAAGGACATAGAGCCTATACAATACATAGGTACATATAGGTGAACTAGGTATCACAGAATTCAAAATTCAGTAGTTTATTTCATGGAGAACTGTTTTACAGGCAACTTATGAATGGTCATTACCTACATTATTATATTAGAATGGGCATCATTTAAGCTATCACCAATTTAATTAGTTTTGTGTTTCTTAAATAATAGGGTTTGTCCTCAAAATAGTAGATCTGTCACCAAAATGTAGTCACCAAACAATGCAAAATCAGTTCCACAATAAATCACCTAAAATCCTGAGATATAAGGTCTAGTACCAAATAAATGTTTTTGTATGTATTATAATAGGTGTGTCCTAATAAGTATTTAAGCAAACTAATTTAAAGAGATCACCAATAAATCATATTATGTTTATAATTTTTTTTATTTTTTGAGCTTGTGTGTTAACTTTATATAAGAATTTACGACTATAGCCTAAGAAAAAGTGGGGGATCTAGGAAAACTCCTTAGCCGTCACCCTCTTCCCCTCCAAGAGCATGTCGACGGAGCCCCGCTTCGCGGGGCTCCTATTTCCGGGTGGTCAAAAAAGGAAAATAACCTTAACCTATTTACCTATAGGTGCACATGGGACCTAGGAAAACTCCTTAGCCGTCACCCTCTTCCCCCCCAAGAGCATGTCGACGGAGCCCCGCTTCGCGGGGCTCCTATTTCCGGGTGGTCAAAAAAGGAAAATAACCTTAACCTATTTACCTATAGGTGCACATGGGACCTAGGAAAACTCCTTAGCCCGTCACCCTCTTCCCCTCCAAGAGCATGTCGACGGAGTCGCAGTCAGGGATCGATAATAGATTTATTTGGTGACAGATCTACCATTCTGAGCACAGAGCTATTATTTAAGTACAAAACTGTTATTATAAGAACGAAGTTTATATTCATGTAATGCAATATGATTTTATTGATTATCGATCTCTTATATTTTACACATATATTAACATTAATTTGATAATTCATACCTGGGAACAATTTTTGTTTATCTGAGAACGAAAATATTTCGTGGCGATAGATCTATTTATTAGGTGATACAACTTGATGACAAATATAAATTTTGGTGATAGAAAATATAGTTCCCTATTAGAATTTAGAAGGTAGGAGCAGAGGTCGGTCGGTCGATTGAGAGGGGAGGGCCATGCCTTGCATTCTGAGTGCACAAAATAAAAAGGATCCCTGACAACGGATTCTAACTGAGAATCTGTACCAGTAAGCAATAGGCAAAATACTCATTGATCATATAATTAATCTTAGAACAACTGCTGTGTGACTCGGTGTGATAATCGTTTGCTTGTAGTTTTTTATTGGACAGTGAATTCTTCTCATGGTAAGTGACAATGAGATAGAAGACCCTCCTACTCCAAAATTAAAATGTAACTTTGTAAACCTTTGTTGGATTTTAATATTTTTTTCGGCGTACGTCATTTTTTATCCTAGTTTATGATAAAGTTATAGTATTTATATTTATCAAATTTAAAAGTAGGAAAATACCCAATTTGGGTATTATATACCCAACGTAAAGTATGAAACCGCACGAAGCTATCGCAAATACCCAGTTGCACTACTTACATTGTGGACTGCATTTAACCTTCTCATCGGTTACTGCGCAGCCCGTATGGGAGCCGCAATTGCTATCATATCTATTGGCTATCACCAATCCTTGTCTTTTGTTTCTCAACACGATATGAACCTGAACATGCGAACGTTTTCATACAAGCAAAAAAGTAGCTGCTGAACGATCTACAAACATGGTGACTGGTATAGTTCGTTTGTGTGGTGCTGTTGTCAGAACAAACATTTTTGACACAAATAAACTGGCGACATTTTTTCGCGTGGTTCGGCACGTCCAATGAAATTACTTCTGTGTCTGTTCTGATCTCACAAACACCGAACCCCTGACCTCCAACGCAGAAAACAGGACCACTATCAACTGCTCCAATTGTACGCCAGATTTTTCTATCTTTCGTACCAATTAATTATTTACGTGGCACTTAAAAGCTGAGACGATTTATATGGACTGTAAGAACCTATGTCAAAGGTCATAGGTGTGATGATACAAAGAGATTGCTTAATTAATTACTTAATGTACCTAACCTTTTCCAAGAGGGTGAGCGGTTCATTGTACCTAGGTACCTGCTTGCAAACAATGACGATCTGTCACAAAGAGACACGGGCGTATCGCGAATCCATTACGTGTAATCCAAGCCCTGGAAAAGACAATGAGCTAATACATAGATAGGTTCCTAGTACCTATCTGCGTATTCGTTTGGTGTATTGGTAGTAACTAAGTTGCCTGCACAATTAGTAGGTAGGCGTAGGATTTGTATCGTACTTCACTCATATACATACTGCAATGGTACGGCTGCAAAAATATACTGCTTTCTTAAATATATATTGAATGGAAGCAGGCGTTATTTTGTGGAAATCCATAAATAGCAGGACAGATTAAATTGTTTTGCTATATTCCGCTACTTGAAAGGTCTGAATCTGTATGGTCCAATATGCAGGAACACCGCCCACATGAACCACCATACACAATTCCTCCAACACTTTCTTCGACGCACGTTTCGTTCCGACACCGGGAGAAGTTGACTTCAAGATGCGAAATCGTAGGCCTTCTCGTCCTTGAGCTTATTTTTCGGAAAGAAAAAATTGTTGGCTTTTATTGTGATTTATGATCACTAATTCAGAGAATAACAACCTTCTCACCAGATCAAACTTATCAAAACTTAGGTAAGTATGTCCAAATTACCCTGTTGTAACTTGAACCCGAGATCGCCCACTTTACTTGTAAATAAGCTCGACAGGATAGGTCGTAATCTCTGCCCTATACAACGTGTAACGAAAAGTTGAAATAATATTGAAGGGTACGTAAGTGTTAATAACGAATCACCCTGTAAAAATATTAAATAGAAGTAAGCATACTTATTTTTCCATAATGTACGGAAAAATAAAATAAGCGTATCCATTTTTCCATTTGTAGAGGTCGTCGCTTCAGTCATAAGTCTCTAAACACTCATAATACTAATGTGGAAAACTCTGATAGAAAACTATACAAAGTCCATAAAGTTTCCATTACGACTTCAAGTATTTTTTGCTCATTAAAGTATGACGCCTTTATGAACAGAAATAATAACAAAATTCACCTCACGTAAGGTTCCTAATATTTTAGGCTAGCACCTAGGTTCATAATATTTTAGGCTTCCAAGATCGAATGATTTATGATAGTAGTTAAAAAACAAATAATTTCGCCGTGACTATTTGTCACAGTCTTTATGGTCGGAGAGTGGAGACTAAAGCCTTGGTCTCGCGATCATAACGCACAACGCTGCGGTACGCGGCATGCGGCGTCGGACACATAATCGTATGAAAAACGTCGAGAATGGTCTCTTGTTCCGTCGCAGTATGCGTCAGCGGCGAGGGGCAAGCGGGGTGAAGTGGGGAGGTGTACTGCCGCACAGCGCGGCGTCATTCTCGGTTCAACGCTGCGGTGTGCGGTGTGCGTCACGGATGTGCATTACGGGTCAATATGGAATTTTTCGAAGACAATTTAATAGAATTAGTTACAATTCTTCTTCTTCTTCCTCTTCAAGAAGCAGTAACAATTCTTCTTCTTCTTCCTCTTCAAGCAAAGCACAAATTACAGAAAAATTGTTCATGTTTCACGTCTACCTTGGTAGCTGCGGCAAAATCAACTGACCACCTCTCCGCAGGGACGCTAAATGCTGCGTCGTGACGCTGCGTTGCGGCGCATACCGCAGCGTTGTGCGTCATGATCACCAGACCAAAGCTTATAATGGGAGATATAGACAATAGATATGAAAGATGCTGAAAGATTATATTCGCCTAACCATGGCGATACGGAACCATCCCTACGCGAGTAGGTATCTATAACGACTCTTACTTGGCATATTATTTAGAATGTATTCATTGGTACAAAGCAATAAATTTCCCTGTTATGGCAGTGGATTTAAAGAACCCGGTATGAATTTTCTATTAAGGACAACTAAGTATGGGGAACGTGAAAAGGTCAGTGGAATATTACCATGTTTTTTCGAACAAGGCTGGGTCCGAACTGCATTGAAACAAAAATGAATAAATGCAAGAGATTTTACAAGTTTAACATAAGTAAGTTTAGATAGATGGATTTTTTGAGTTTATAGGGCCGTTCGCGAAAGTCAACCAATTTATAGATATGAGTTTTTATAGATTGTGTTAAAATAAATATATGGGGTAGGTATACCTAATACAAAATACGTATCTATATAATTTGCGTCAATATAAAGTTATTCCTTGCTCTGTGTAGTTTCCTACCCTGGTCCCAGTACCTAGTAGGTAGGTACATAAGAACAGAAATGAGAAAATAAACAAACCTGAATTATGAAAATATTGTCAAACAAATCTGTATTATGAAAATAATTGTCTCCAAAAATATTGTTAAGTTAGGAATAGTTCAAAAATAATCGACCTAAATCTGAGACCTAAATGCATGCATCTAGCAAGTTAGGTCATATTATATGTATGGGAGGCTCCGTGCAGTGAGGACTGTCACTTATACTTCCGCTAGGATAACAGGAAGCGCATAACCCATATTCGCTATTCCGATATCGGAATTTCCTGCGAACTTGCGACCGGGGAATAAACACTCATGTACTATGAATTAATATATCTACTGAACTAATAACTGCAACATCTGAAATAATTTGAATACAAAAATTCGCTTGAGAACCTGTGAACGATGGTCCTAGATTTTTTCTGACAAACGGTGTTACGATCATCATAATTTGTAGTTGTTCTGGCCAATAAAAGTAAAATAAATTTGTTTTGATATATAAATTACAAGGGGGCTATTCACGTTACTTACGCGTCGGCTACATTTCGTATAGGTTAGGTTAGGTTAGGCATGTGAAATGTTTAAAAAGGTGATGCCATTTACGCATTGAAATCAAAACATTTTTTGCGAACACAGAAAAAATAATTTTAATGCCATTAACATAGAGCTTAAAATTGAATGTAGTTCAAAACGCCATGTTGGTCGACAATTCTAAGATTGCAATTTGTATTTCATATGATGAAATACTTTCAATTTTACAGTCTAAACCAATATACGTTAAGTTCGTTTTTCACTGTATTTTTTTTCTTTTTCTTGTTTCACTTCACTGTGTGTGAAAACTAGGGCATGCACCCGGGATTTCCCGGTTCTTAAAATCCCGGGAAATCCCGGGATTTTTAAGGTGTTAAAAGAACCGGTTCTGAATATGACTTCCCGATTCTCCCGGTTCTTTAAAAAAATCCAATTATTACGTATTTTATAGAAAATTATTTTTTTGTTTGAAAGAGTATACTTTCCAGATGGTTTCATAGTCATCAAGTCAGGATCTGATGTTGGGATCCTGGAGAAATCGAGGGAACTTCAAATTTTATAAGAACACTTGAATGTTTCGTACTATCATAGTCCTTCCTAATACCTACTCCATGTGCGAAGAAAAGACGATAATATTATAAAAAATCGCCTGACGTCAAATTGGTATACATTAAAAATAATTTCACTCTTTGTAGTGGCATTTGAAGTCGGTTTTTTGGAAATAATTTTCTATTTCATGTTTACTACAAATCGTAATAGCCCCTTTTGTAGGAATATTAAAAATAATGCTTTTAATTAAAATTTTAAAACTTTTTTACCAAGAACCGGGAAATCCCGGGTACCCGGTTCTGAGCTCGGTGCAGAACCGGGAATTCAAAATTAAGAACCGGAACCGGTTCTGCATGCCCTAGTGAAAACGCTACGAGAATGTCATAGCTGAACGAATCTTAAGTAAAAGCGGAATGGATTAACGTGGATGGGTATCATCCGGGTGCGATACTCATTTGCTGCATATTGGTTCTGCTGCAGAACATAATCTTTCAGGAACCAATATGAATTTTGACCAAAGTTTTTAAGAAAAACATGTAGATGCTTGACTTTATGCTCGCAAAACTCATAGCCATAAGCCTACGATGTACATGATTAACCTACTATTTGAGAAAAACTAAAAAAAAATTAATTTCCCGGTCTACTTTGGCCGAAAACCACAGAAATAGGAACCGAAAACCCTAAGGCTATTTTACTTACCGACTTGCGACTGTCGAAATCCACACGGGCTAAGTCGCAGGCGATGGCTAGTTGTCAGTTCTCGACTGCACACTGCAGTGCAGTGTCAATGTCGAGACTATCTGTGATGCTGCAGGCATCTGTCAGTGCCCGGGAGACCCTGTCGCGTCGGCGGGACGTGTGATCGGAATAAATCATTCAAGGCGACAGCAGGGGGCCTTCGTTTTACCTTATCGGAGTCTGTTCCTGTTTGTATTGAAATTATTAAAAGCAGATACGAGCACTTTACGAGGGTTCTAACGCGCCCTGACCTGAGAATACCTAATTTTATTTCTATCTAAAAATAAGTTTAAATTAAGGCATAAAAAAACTCATTCATTTGTATATCGGTAGACTCAGTAGACTGTAGGTACCTATAGATTTTTCAAAATATAATTAAACTCGAAATCGATTAACACCTAACAAGCAAGCACGAGCGAAGTACTCGTATGCAAAAATATTATTAATTTTATGTAATTAAAATGTAGTATTTCTTTTCACATATTTTTTTATAAAAAATTTTTCATTAGAATTAAGAATAAAAATAAGTGTACCGCACCTAGAGATAGCTTTTGAATTATTTCCTAGGGATTACTAATTATACTGCAACGCAAAGGAGCGCCTACTGTAGACTGGCTGTGACGGCTGGGTGCTCTACCGATTGGGCACCCAGCCGCAATGGTAATGATATTTGTCATGGGCCGCTATATCCGCCCTCGCACCGCTCCATCGCCAGCATGCTGATTACCATCATTACTGTCGAAACAATCGAGCTCCAAGGTACCTACTCAGCTAACGACTTATATACATGAGTACCTTATTAGTATGTACTTTGGTACTAATGTACAATTATTAGCAGTTATTATTACGGAACATGATCATTCAACCCAAACATGTAATAATTAAAAAAAAATGAAGCATTCGGTGCAACAATGGCGTAACCCATAAAAGCAATCGAAACGTGCCATGATGCCAAACCACCTCGTTGCACTTACTTAGTGTCTGTAATTTTGTTTAGTACTTACTAAAAATACCTATTTTAACTAAAAACGTTATAATAAGGTCATAGAGTAATTATAATCTTCGCTAAGGTTAAGCAATTTTTAGGGTTCCGTACCAAAATGGTAAAATGGAACCCTTATGGTGCGACTTTCTCCGTCTGTCTGTCCGTCTGTCTGTCCGTCACACTCGATTATTTCAGTAACTACCGGAGCTATCGATATGAAATTTGGAATAATTATGTATATTAGTGGCCCAATGACACTGGAATAAAAAAAAATGGAAATTATTTTTGTTCTTATTTAAAAAGGGGGGAAAATCGGAGGGTTGAAATTTAAAAGTGAGATAACTGTACTGTGTGGGGTATCATATGAAAGGGTTTACTTTGTACATTCTAAAACCGATTTTTAATTATTTTTAATCATGATAAATTTTGATTTATCGGGGAAAATGTCAAAAAAAATACCAGTTCCCCCCCCCTTATCTCCGGAGTTTACCATTCGAAAAATCTCAAATAATTATGGTCAATAGGAATTTACGTATAATTTACAGGAAAACTATTGGCAATGCTCTAATTAGCATAGTTTTTTTGATATTAACAATAAACCTCTACAAACAAAGTTAGTTTTGCGGTTCATTAACAAAGGTAATTATTACCGTTTTACATCTTTGGTCGTTACAGTTTTGGTCATGTTACATCTACATTAGTACGAACGAATCTTAAAAGTACCTAGCTATAACTACCTAAGCTTATTTAATGTAGTACGGAACCCTCGGTGCGCGAGTCCAACTCGCACTTGGCCGGTTTTTTTAATAATTGCGTTTGTGTTCATTCTTCCACTGTGTATAGAGAAATTAGGGGCGGATTATCTGAAAGAAAGTTCTCGTTTCTCGGAAACGGTCCTAGCTGAAACTCTTTGCTGAATAATTATTCGTCCACTGTATGTTTTATACAGTTAGGTAGGTACATATTTAGGATTTTTACAACTATTTAGGAATGTAGAAACCAACGATTAGTACTTACGTCCGAAAAAAAATTATTTTTTTATATACGAACTCATCTACACAGCGGCCGATGTGAATATTGGTTGGATTTAATTGTGGTTTGCTCGACTTAAATATAAATGATTTTCTTTGCACAAAGAGGGCATCGCCCGTGCAGCAGTGACGTCGGTTCTGGTTATTTACGTCCGGTTAACTGGGAACTGTCAAACAGAAGATTAGCGAACCGGGAATGCATGGGCTCGCATTTGATTTAATATCACTGATGCAAAACACTCCACGGTTTACAGTAATTTACCACGCTCGTTGACCTTCTTCCTGTGAAACTGAAAATGGGGATTACTTACGCACGAATTAAATTCGTAGCTATACAAAATTACGTACAAAATTACGTTTTAGCGCGACACTGCAGTTTAAAAAACCTGTCAAGTGCGAGTCGGACTCGCGCACTGAGGGTTCCGTACTACAACCGGAGGAATAAAACCATAAAAACCACTTTTCTTATCGAACCGCAAAACTAACTTTGTTTTTAGAGGTTTTATTGTAAATATCAAAAAACTACTTATTACATCTCGTTCAAACCAATTTTCGGTGGAAGTTTGCATGGTAATGTACATCATATATTTTTTTAGTTTTATCATACTCTTATTTTAGAAGTTACAGGGGGGGGGACACACATTTTACCACTTTGGAAGTGTCTCTCGCGCAAGCTATTCATTTTAGAAAAAAATGATATTAGAAACCTTAGTATCATTTTTGAAGACCTATCCATAGATACCCCACACATATGGGTTTGATGAAAAAAAAATTTTTGAGTTTCATTTCTAAGTATGGGGCACCCCCAAAATTTATTACTTTTTTTAAAATTTTGTGTGAAAACCTTAATGCGGTTTACAGAATACATCTACTTACCAAGTTTCAACAGTATAGCTCTTATAGTTTCGGAAAAAAGTGGCTGTGACATACGGACGGACAGACGGACAGACGGACAGACAGACATGACGAATTTATAAGGGTTCCGTTTTTTGCCATTCGGCTACGGAACCCTAAAAACTATAAAGACAATTACTTTAAAATTTAAACGTCATGTTTTTTTGGGTATTTACTTAATCTTAAATCGCTGTGAAGCAGAATCCCGATAGGATAAAATTTTCTCGATAGAAAGTTCTCCCAAAAATATAGATCCATTATCTCTATTTTTTATCGGAAACTACAATGGATTTATATTAAAGTAAGAGAAAATATTATAATGACTTCCTTAAAATAATTTATCATAATATAATGTAAGTTGTAACTGATCACAATACGTAGGCCTATTTCTACTTACTTAAAATCAGCTAATTGTGTTGGTTTAGCACCAAATTTTAAACACAAAAAAATCCAATTGAGATCGCCTCTGAAATAAACCATGGCTAAAAAGGCCAATTTCTGATCATCAGTTATGATGAACATAGTTAATATTTACTTACCTATCTACTTAAGAGTTATGAGTGACTTTATGAAAGAGTGGCTTCAATAAAAAAAAGGAACTTACTAGAAGATATCGGGCTCTAGCAAGCTTTACAGAACAGGCATTTATCTTATCATAGTAATGTAATCAAGCTTTTTAGGGTTCCGTACCAAAATGGTAAAATGGAACCCTTATGGTGCGACTTTCTCCGTCTGTCTGTCCGTCTGTCCGTCTGTCTGTCTGTCCGTCACACTCGATTATTTCAGTAACTACCGGAGCTATCGATATGAAATTTGGAATAGTTGTGTATATTAGTGGCCCAATGACACTGGAATAAAAAAAATGGAAATTATTTTTGTTCTTATTTAAAAAGGGGGGAAAATCGGAGGGTTGAAATTTAAAAGTGAGATAACTGTACTGTGTGGGGTATCATATGAAAGGGTTTACTTTGTACATTCCAAAACCGATTTTTAATTATTTTTAGTCGTGATAGTTTTTGATTTATCGGGGAAAATGTCTAAAAAAATACCGTTCCCCCCCCCCTTATCTCCGGAGTTTACCAATCGAAAAATCTCAAATAATTATGGTCAATAGGAATTTACGTATATTTTACAGGAAAACTATAGCCAATGCTCTAACTAGCATAGTTTTTTTGATATTAACAATAAACCTCTACAAACAAAGTTAGTTTTGCGGTTCATAAACAAAGGTAATTATTACTGTTTTACATCTTTGGTCGTTACAGTTTTGGTCGTGTTACATCTACATTAATATGCCTGATTGTTTTGCTTCAGTACTTCTTGAGTACGGAACCCTCGGTGCGCGAGTCCGACTCGCACTTGGCCGGTTTTTTATTAAACGTTCAGCTATCTAATCAATTACAACTTTACGAGCTAATTACCTAAGTACTGTACAACATAAATAAATATTAGATAGGACCTCCTACCCATTTGTTCGCAGAAACTTCTGCGAACTTGGTTTTCAAACACAATAAATTGCTATTATCGGTGTGAGTAGTTGGTGAGGGCTAAGGGTTAGAAATAGTGGCATTGAATTGTAATTGGGAATAGTTATGCAGGATTTCTAAATGGAAGTTATACATATTTAAGTTATCTATACATTAGGTACCTATTTCAGGTACCTACTAACTACCTAAATAGAAATACTTAGTTCATAAGTTCATGAGTTCAATCGTTCATTCAATGTCCGGTATAATACTACCAAGGGAAAAGGAGCCTTCGCTTTGGTGGCAAAGCCGCTCTCTTCATCGCGTTGGCGCAACTCTCCCCAGTCCCCAGCCAGACCGAGCTACAACATTTTCTGCCGCGAGGTTAGGTATAATCCGACCAACGAAAACGGCGCGCGCCCGCCAGTCATCGAGCGGCGGCCATCGGAGATGCTTTTGTGAAGCACCGCGATATTTATTTGCATTCATGTGACATGCGCGCTCATATTTTATCACATTTTGAATAAACAAACATACAAAAAGGATTTCAGTGATCTAATTTCTGATAGTGAGGTGTTAGAGCAGCCCATATTCTGAGTATCCTTTCAAGTTGCATAAACCGATCTCGATTTTACGCTTGTGCTGTGTTTATGTTGGGAGCGCGGCGCCCGATCCTTCGCCGTGTTGAAGGGACGTCGCCCTCAAGGAGTTTGTAAAGAAGTAAGTCTATAGCTATTTTAAAATTAATCTTTGAGATCAAAATTGCCCCAAGCGGCGCATACCGTAGCACCACAAGAATAAAGACCGAGAGCCGGTTTCTTCCCTAAAAGATGCCTTGCATTTTAAATCCAGTTGTAAAATCGCAGCTCCTGCAATGTTTGTCCCTTTTTACATAAACTATACTACTATACTACTACTACCTAAACGGTTGTAAATTAAAAATAACAATATATCTCCAGTAAAAATGTATAATGTATATACCTTTATTATATTAGTGAACATTTATAGGCACTAAAGATTTTGTACCCATTTGACCCACTTACGGGTTAGATTTTTAAAAATTCCCGCTAAGTGCATCTACTTTTGGTGGATCTACTTCTGCTGGAATTTTTAAAATATTATTATCATACAGTAATTATATTATACAGGTATGTACTGTTATAGTTCTCAAGAGAAATGCTTTTAAAATAGAACAATAATCGGGCAACAAATATATTAACAGGGTTGATAAAAATAAGAAAAATAATTTAAAAAATCGAAATAATCTGACTAGTTAGTTAAATTAATTTAAGTAAATCAACTTTGATTCAAATCAATTTATTATTTTTTTAATTTTTACTTACTCAAGCTAAAACGTTTCGCAGCTCCTCCATTTACTCTTTAGTTTAGAGCACGTTTAGAGTCACAACTGCTCTCCCATGGCTCCCATTAATAATTTCAGTCTGAAAATTCATTTAAAACCTATTTAACAATGCAAAAAAGTCGAAATACTATAATTTGTGTAAAAAATTTTACATTTACCCATTTTTACATACTTTATCGTTTACCTACTTTTTTATTTTAACTACAAGGAACACAATTTTAGATCTATTTAAATCTTTATTAAAGAGATCTTTAAAATGTAAACTGTATCTTATTGCAAATTCTAAAAATCCCGTGATTGCATGAGACCTGCAAAATCCGGCGGCAATCTTGAGAATATTCCAAAAATCCTGAAATCTCAGGATAAAGCTTCGTTGCACCCTATAAAGTTGCTGGTTTCTTCTGAAGTCTTTTCTTTACGGCTGTAAGTCTATGCCGTAGTCACAGATATATTATATAAAAAAAGACGTGTGGCACTCGGAGACTGCCGCGGTAAACCTATTACATAGCTGTTTTTATCACAATGCCATAGAGACGAGTTGCTGAACTAAAGAGACAAGCGTGATATTTCAAAAACTCATTAAACGTTCTGCTATTCATCGATAGATGGCAAAACTAAAAAGTATCACCGCTGTGCCGGTCGGAGTGGGGGGTGTTAGGTTATTTTCGTTACGGAATTTCGGGATTCGGTCTCCTCGCTCAAGGCCCGCGATAGACGCTATGCAATAGCTTAAAAAAGTAAAATTTTGTTTTTTAATTTATACTACGGTCACAGATCTGTGGCCCTAGTATAAATTTGTATAAGAAGCGTAACGCACGAACGGTGAAGTCATTGCCCGTTGGTAGAACTAGAGATGATGTCAGACGCATGATTGCAATTTTGTACGCGACACTATATTAATACCTTTACTGGTATTGAGAATAAAATTATGGGTACAAAAAACTGCAATGCAAAGTTCATAAACTGACACCAGAAGCGATCCTCGATTGACCTTTTGTGTTCCTTTTGTATGAAAAATCTCTTTGATGAATAAAATTTAAAGTAGCTACCATAATCTTGGGATGGTTCTGTTATTCAATCGCAGATCCGAACTCCATTCAATTTTGACGCTTTTCGAACATTCTGCTTTTAGGTAAAATCGGTCGCATCGGTTACACAACCGATGTGACCGATTATATTATGAATTCATATCGTCGACGATCGACGAGAAAATTTCTCAAAACTCGTCTAAAATCGTCCAAATTCCTCTATTATTAACTGGTTTTGGTGAATAATTATACTTATATTTAAACGATATGAGTCTGAGAATAAATATTATTTCCCTTTGTCTTTTTTCAGTTGAAATTTTTTTACTCTTTAGGCCGAATCTTCACTCCATTTACAAAGACTAAACTTGATGAAAAGCGTTGAACGATTTCTGAAGTTTAACCTTAGAATTTATTAGCGTAATTTATTGAAAGCTCATGAACAAACAAAACCTTTTAGTGAAAAGGTGTCTGTAAATATTTAAGTGGGTGACTCTTAAAAATTGAAAATTATTATTATCTAAATTTAAATTTATTGTAATAAGCTTTTGCTTTTTACTTTAGAAAATCACTCAATGGAGTTTACTCTTAGGATTTTCATTAAATGAATACCTTTACAAGTTAGAGCATGTGTTTCGAAAGTTCTTCATCATCCGTAAAATCTGCCTTTCTGCACTTGGTCAACGTGGTAGGTCATATCCATTTTTTTAATTTTTCTGCACTAGAAATATCTTTCATTTGACGAGCAATTGACTTCAGTAGTTACTAGTTATGTAACCACTAACCAGCTGTTTATGGGTCAAAGGTATTAACTCCTACGCCATGATAAACTGGTAAACATAAATAAACAGAGGAACCAGAATGCACATTCATTTGCATAGTACTTACCTATTTATTTTAATACGAGGCCATTGTCACAGATTAATATAAATATTTTATAATATAATAGTAACCAACGTAACAATTATCCCTAAATTTCAGACAATTATCCTGTACAGACTCAGTAACAAAGAAAATAACACAAAACTGTGGGCACAACTTTGATTAAGAACTTTCTTTTATTCTATGATCTCATGCATGTGTTCATACAATAAAAAATCCCGATTCATCCTCGCCTAACACAAAATCCATCCCAGGAATCCTAATAAGATGACATTTTACACAGAGGATCGCTTTATAAAATAGTGACGTGTCAGCTTCTTATAGAGAAGTATATTCAATACCTAAAGGTAAACCGCTATAAACTTGACCCTCCTGATGGTCTGCGGGACGCGGGGCGGGTGATGCGATTGGCTATAATGATACGGCAGCGCTGTCAGCAGACAGTGACAGACTAGCTGGTTGGTTGAGCGGCTCCCGCCCCGCGTCCCGCAGACCATCAGGACGACCCTCAGTTTATAGCGGTTTAACTACAACGGATCATACAGATATGTTAATCTTAATCCTAAAGCCGTAAGTTTACTCTTTTCCCGCGTATTTGAAGAGCTTAATTTCACAATCTAAAGCAAACTCGATGATCTTGTGTATTGTCTGAAGTTAACGTTCATATGGCCTGGTTACCTTGAGACCGTTGAATTAACAATTTTGATCGTAATATATTTAGCGAAATTACGAGGCTTCTTTACTAATATGCTTCACTTAGGTCACAATAGGATTAAGTTATAAAGAGGATTCTACACATAGTAATTCGATTAATTTCTTTACTTAAAATACCTATTATACCTACTTAGTGGTAAGAAAATTATCTTCCGTTATAGAACTTATAGAATTCCATATTGACTGGAAATCCTGTCTAATTAACAATTTATTTTGGACAAAATTCTTTACTCATAGAGTCATAAGTCTACTTAATACCTACTTATAGATAAGTTTCTCAAACGTAAGACCAACTATATCTTTCTTCCTTGCCTTTTCCCACTTTATGTGGGGTCGGCACAACATGTCTTCTCCTTCCATTCGCACCTATCAGCCGTCAACTCGCAATCCACCAACTCGTAAGACCAACTATATACCTACTGGAAATGCCTTTGTACTTTTGTTTTTTCTTTTCCTTTCATTAGTTAGCTTTGATCCCTAATTCCCTACCCGATTCCAGAGTCCTTGGTTCTGACGTATTGATGAATCGATGTTTCAATAAGTGTTGTTACGAACGAAATTAACTCAGGTGTCGTTGGAAGTTAGGTTACTTACATGCTTAATTTTGATAGGATGTTCCTTCACTTCCTTTATTTCATCGAGTCATTTTGTTAGTGTCTTTTGATGACTTTCGGATGCCTCAATGATCGTTGCGTTAACTAAATCGTTTGGCTCGTTTGTGTTTTTAGTGGCAATTCGATAAGGCTAATGGAAGTAGGCGACTGCCGATTGGCTTCCTTTTACGTGCGTGAATTTAATTATTTTAAATCCAATGATGGCGACAATTAAACATTCAGATTAAGAAATATAATAAGTAGGTTAACTACATGCCCGTGCCATTCCGGCTTTATCACAACAGACAAAAAGATGTAGGTAGTAGTGCATTAATTATAAAGTTTGCCTTAGTTGTTTATTTTTATTTTATATTACCTACTGTATAATTTTTAACTTTAAATTGTCGTTTGTTTTGTAAGATTTCGTCCTTGCTCCACTTTTTTTTTGTTAAGTTTAATATTCAGGCAGTTAAATAAGCGACTGAAACTTATCTTACCTATGACAAAGAGTCTATCAAAGATTATTATAATTATAAGAATTTTATTAAAATTAACAAGTTATTATTAGTTCTTATATGAAAGCGAGGGGATTTATTTAAGAATTCAGTAAATCTGATGCAGGTGTTACTAAATCCGCCAAGAGGGTGGGATGTTATTACTTACTTGCGAAGTATTTATACAGTTAGCACTGAGCTCGTGTATACGTGTGTGCTGTGTCTGGGAATTAATTAGCATTTAGTTTGTAATTGTACCTAGTATTACTATGTTAGGTTTTATATTAATTTTAGACCTTTTTCAGCACTTGGATGGTAAAAGACAATATATTAAGTACATTGAAAGTTAGTTTGTTACGTTTGAATCCTGCAAATTCAGTTTCCTCTGATTGTAAGTATTCCTCTACGATCTATTCTATCTTTTATGTACTTAGGTAATTTTTTCACAAAAATAAAACTAAATAGTTTTTAATAGTACATTTCAATATAAGTGCGGAAAGTTTGTCATTTCTTTACGAGTTCCGGTTTGTTGATCCGAGCCGAAGGCGAGGGTCAACTATAAGGACGAGTAAAAATGACAATTCCGCACGTGCATTGAACGACGTTTTTTAATACATTTGCGAAAAAAAAACATTGCTTTTACGTGTTTGCCTGCTCCGTGTTTGCATAACGTGTTCGTGTTTATGCGCTCCTGGTACGCCCGCTCCGGTGCCGCGTAGGAGGAAAACACAAAAGCACTAGTGCGGAAAAGAATAACTTTGCGCACGCTAAACATACATGGAAATGTCAACTTTTTGAGCAAATGTATTAAAAAATAATTTTTAGGGTTCCGTACCCACAGGGTAAAAACGGGACCCTATTACTAAGACTTTGCTGTCCGTCCGTCCGTTCCAGTTTTGGGAATCGAACCCACGACCTACGACGCAGACGGCAAGATCGCTACCGCTATGCCATTCGGTCGTCAAAGGTCGTCGATATTGTTTTTGCACCGACATAATATAGTTAATATTGTCGTAGTAGTAAAACTTATTTTTTTTTACATCAAACTCAATTGAAACGGCTAATAAAAGCTGGTTTTATTCCAACTGGGTCTTCTGAATTTCTCATCAAAATAAGTGGAATTTTAAAGCTTATTTAATACTAACCTCCAGTTTTATGGCTTTCAAAATTCATTCGAAATTGCCTGCAATATCTTTCGTGGTCCGTGAAATGCAGCGTCGTTCATAACTCGACTTAGCTATGAATATACTCTGAACAGTGTATCTGCATAGTCCAATAAAAGTATACTTCACCTGGGTATAGCTATGTTTACCTGGCACACAGACCACGGAAAGTTTCCCTGATCTGTGACCTGGCAGGAAAAGTTCGCCGCCCAGTTTTTGAACCTCTATTTTTAAAAATGAAGTTTCCGTTTTAAACTGAGGTTTTAAATTACGTCAGGAGGTTGATTTTCTTTTATTTAGTTCCTTCAGACCGCGTGTTCATGATTTTTTTTTTGCAAAGGAAGGCGTAACAAAGTTGTACTGTATATTAAAAACGTAAAAAATGTCAATGACTGCAACTGCAACTTGCAAGTACGAAATACGAATAAATTAAGTAAAAGTTGTAAGTTGTAACTGTCGTAATACAATTATTACTCCTCTATTCGAGGAATATTTAAATATGATTAAGTTTCTATTTACTTACTTAAATTTACTTGTTAGTTTGTTTCTTTTACTACTCGTAAGTACTTAATATTAAAAAAAATTCATCCGAAAAGGATTCCCACGTGTAAAGGATAAAATACAGTATAATATTCTAGGAAACAAAAAATCCGGCCGTTTCGTTTTAATTAGCTTCTTTCCAGGGAATTCCTGGAGGTAGCACAGGATAAGCCGCAGCGTCCTTTGATTAAAATTCATGTACCTACCAGTTCCTCGTGATGGTGAGGGTTGGCAGAGGTACGGATTTATGTTTTATGTGCGGACATACAGTAACAAGGGACAGCCTATTTTTCTTTGATCTAGAAAATGTATTCGGAAAATGTCCCAACGAAACCCAATGCTATGTAGGTATCTAATATACTAAAAGCTTTGGTATATTTTTGGTATAGCTTACTCACATATTTAAATTCAATACCTTAGCTATTATATTAAGGTAATTTAAGTATACTAGAGAGTTTATTAAGTGAGGTTTCAGCACAGAGCAAGGAATGACCTTAGGTATAGGTTTCAGTATCTTCTTTTTAGCAGGCTGATTGATATACGAGTCAGAGTAAGTATAGGTATTTCGTAAGTTCATAATCTCACAAGTTAAGGGGGATGGGGATTTTATTTAGTTTTTCGCTAATAGTGGGCTAAATATACACATCTTAGGTAATGAGTTTTGGGGGCAAAACATATTGTGTGCATCTACATATTTTTAATAAAAATCCGCTCAACAATACTGATTTACTTCATATTGGTTCCCGATAGCTCTAAATCTGAGAAACTGCTAAAAATTATCTTTCGGGAACCAATATAAGGTGAGTGGGTATTTTCGAGCAAAGTTTCTATTAAAAACATGTAGATGCGTGAATATTTTGCCCGCAAAATGCATTGCCATAAACTTACAATGTGTAGTTAGTCTAATATTTGCGAAAAACTAAATAAAATTAAGATTTCGCGGGCTGGTAGGGCCTCAAGTTGTAGTATTCGGATGTATGTGGCTGGCAAAAACAAAGGTTTCAAAAACCCTGTCGCACGAGCGGCAGTAAAGCTGACCACTGCTCTTATAGGTGTAAATGTAGGAGGGTTTTGAGCTAGCTGTCCGGTCCTGACATCACTAAGAATAACAAGGGGTTAGCCACGCCACTGATAACTCCAAGACGTGGACGCTGGCAGGATCACAGCAAAAATGGCTTCACACCCGTATGAGAATAAAACGAAGGACTTTCAGGGATATTAGTTTCCTCATAATTTCCATGTAGCCTCTTCCCTCTTCGCTCCACTCTGTCAAACTCCGTACGAATCGAAAGAAACGAGCGACTTTGACAGAGTGGGGCGCGACGTCGTTGATTGAAATATCTATACCCACCCTTACCCCTCTTGTACTCGTAGGCTCGTAGCTATAACCACTATGAAAATCGTTATGTGAAAGGCAATAGCGTGAACGATACGGTTAACAACATGTTTGATCGTTGTCGGGAATAGCCGCCCTTGGCCGCGAGTCGCGACCCTACTTCCGCGCCGTTTTGACTGCACTCCAAACAAAACCAAGTCGTTTGCGTGACAGGCTCGCAGGGGCGCCGGCCTAGTGGGGAGTTTCCTGTATGTCCATCAAGGTGCCTCAGTAAACACGCACCACCCAACCTATAACATGTACATATACCCTGTTTGGCAGATACAATTTGCATAGTCTGCTTCAATCTGGTGGTTAGGTTAAGTTAGGTTACAAACCAATGCAACCGCACTGAAATGATCAAAGATTATCATAGTGTTAAAATCCTAGGAGTTAATTAACTGAAAGGAACCTGATTTATCAACCAGCTTCACGTAATTTTATTTACCAAAGAGAAACTCACTAAATAATGAAGTTGGGGCTTAAATTTTTTAATAGTCTACGTAACTGCAGCTCTTGGTGTTAAAAATGAAAGCTCATTCGTTTGAATAGAATTCTTGTAATTAGACGGCATTTTTTAGTACTGAAATAGGTCAGTAGATTTGTGAGAATGTGATTCGGCGGTTTCAAAATTGAGAGAAGGCTTTACTTTTCATTTAAGTTTAGTTTAAAAATAATTTAGACGAAGAGACATAATAGTTGTACTTAAATAAGTCAGAACCTACGAGTAAGGGAATGGACTCCATGTATAGTATCGCACTAGTCTTAGCCATAGACTTTTCTATTTATTATATCTACGTTTTTTTGTTAAGCTTTTAGAACAAAATTTAAAAATAGATTGGAGTGACATATCCGATCGATAAATTGATCACGTGACTTATCGATGACGACTGTGTTCATATTTTTTTTATTTTTTCCAATAGCGTATCAAGAGCAATTGTAGAAATATTTAAACAGATAACTGATACGGGTACGGCTAGGCTGAAGGATTTTTGTATTTTGTCGAATTTATGGACTTGTAATGTTTTATGTATTATTCTGGTGAGGTGTGTTATCTAAAAGTATTATCACAATGCTTATCCAAACCTTCAGACATGGCTGCTTCAATACGGGTTTGCATGCTCCTAAACTGGTGGTAGTAAATCATACACTGTCGTTTCTTACATACCTTCATAGTTTTTATTTTATTTTAGTAAAACAATCAATAAATAGTGTATGGTTCTTTTGATGAATTTTACGAACGACGAACTTCCAAAGTCCAAACTATATATAGCAATGCTCATACCAAACCTTTAGACCAGCAAGTGCTCAACTCAACATATCGGATAATAGTTTAGATTTTTTGTTAGATATTACAACTCGAAAAAATCCAAGCCTACTGTGTTTTATTGTTCTCTAAACTTGAGCTTCCATTAAGCTTTTTCCACTGCTCCGTCCCATTGGCTCAAAATGAATTTTAAAAGCGTCACTGACTTGATTTTTGAAGTAAAAACTTCTTTTAAGTGCATTTGGCATTTTTGAGATGGGAAAAACGATTGAACTCGTTACTGTACCGTAACGGACACCACACATTGTTACCGTAACCGACACTTCTGTACATATGTTGTTTTTAGTTTTCTCATCAGTTGGCACTTTTCACTCCCGGGTCAGGTCAGCAGTGTCAAGTCCAGCTGTTGATCTATACTTCCTATTCTGTATAGAGGGTAAGCGCAGTAAAATATACAAATTGTAAGGATTTTAAATCTACATCAAATAGCTGAAGCATGCGAGCGGAGAGATTTCGAGTGACAAATCGTTTCAAAGTACGTACGTAGGTACGCTATGCAACGTGTAGCTAATGTACACGCGGTGTTGTTGTAAATAGTCTGCTATTTATTCATATTTTCGAGGTGACAGTCTATTTTCGCCGCCTTGGCCCCGGGAGTTGAGTTGAGACAGATCTGCGGGCGCTACACTATTTACCTTTTTCTTTTTACGAGTATGAGTAAGTAAGTAATGCGCTTAGAGCCTGTGTAATAATGTATCCACTTAGGCATTTTCTGGATGCTATAACAAAAATTACAGGCCTTTTTCTCTTTCTACCATTTGGGCCGCGTACATTCTTTTGCTTTTTGAAATTTTAAGCTTTATTTATGTGTCGGTACGTACGACGTACGTATTTCGGTAATTGAGTAATTTTAGTAATGTAAAGATTATAAGAGTTTCTTACGTTTTACAGAAGAAGACAGCATCTTCATTCAACTGTTTAATGACTAAAATATAAAGTAGCAGGCTATTTCAAAGTAGAATATATTTATTCCATCATCAATCATTATAAGCAAACAGAGGGACAGGAGAAAATCCTGATAATGAAACATTAGGCGCAAATGCTTAATTTAGACAGTAAACACCGCTATCTTTTGTCGAATCTTTGGCTGTTAAAATATATTTAGATTCTATCTATTCTATATTTAAATACAAAAGTTTAACTGTTTGTGTGTCGCGATAGCTTTTTCAGTGAATTAATTAATTTTTTAAGTTTATAATGGAAAGGACCAAAGGCTCCTTTTTAAGTTTCCTTTATCCCGGATAATTTTACGATTCCCGCCGGATTTTAAGAAAGCAGAAATTTTTGCTCTTTCGGAAAATCTAGTAGTTTAGTAATGTTACAATCAGTACAGTACCTAAATTAATACCAAGAACTCGTTACATGCGTAGGTATAGGTATACATTCGGCAGTAATAATATTGTGTGTTTTAGTCTTCTTATCTTTTCGTTATTGTGTTCATGATGTCACTGGTTTGTTGTTGTTTGTTGTTGGTTTGTTGCTTAGGATTTATTCTGAGATCTCATAATTTCTGGACTCTTGTCAGTAATGTGGCCGCATTTCGTAAATCTTGTGAAATTTCAGGATTTTTAAAATTTTCAATAAAATACAGCATACATTTTAAAACTATCTTTGATAAAAAGTTAAACAAAACTAAAAACCATTTTTGTGTGTGTGGAAATGTATATGTTGAAACTTTCGAAACAAATCTCTGTTCAAATTGGTCAGAGGTTTGAATTTTTGAATAATTTTAACATAGATACAGATCGATTTGCAAAACGGTATCGTTGAATTTTGTGGGCGGTTTAAATACAGGCTGCGCTAAATTCAGTTTTATCTCCAGTGATTTAATGTTTACCTAATATGTATAATTTACTAGCCTCAAAGTTGCGCAAATCAGGGTAAAAAAGAAACCCTGTGCCGGTCGGAGTGGGGGGTGTTAGGTTATTTTCGTTACGGAATTTCGGGATTCGGTCTCCTCGCTCAAGGCCCGCGATAGAAGCTATGCAATAGCTTAAAAAAGTAAAATTTTGTTTTTTAATTTATACTACGGTCACAGATCTGTGGCCCTAGTATAAATTTGTATAAGAAGCGTAACGCACGAACGGTGAAGTCATTGCCCGTTGGTAGAACTAGAGATGATGTCAGACGCATGATTGCAATTTTGTACGCGACACTATATTAATACCTTTACTGGTATTGAGAATAAAATTATGGGTACTAAAAACTACAATGCTAAGTTCATAAACTAACACCAGAAGCGATCCTCGATTGACCTTTTGTGTTCCTTTTGTATGAAAAATCTCTTTGATGAATAAAATTTAAAGTAGCTACCATAATCTTGGGATGGTTCTGTTATTCAATCGCAGATCCGAACTCCATTCAATTTTGACGCTTTTCGAACATTCTGCTTTTACGTAACATCGGTCACATCGGTTGTGTATTATGAATTCATATCGTCGACGATAGACGAGAAAATTTCTCAAAACTCGTCTAAAATCGTCCAAATTCCTCTATTATTAACGGGTTTTGATGAATAATTATACTTATTTTTAAAAGGGAAATAATATTTATTCTCAGACTCATATGAGTCTGAGAATAAATATTATTTCCCTTTGTCTTTTTCAGTCGAAATTTTACTCAAGTTTCTTCTTTAGGCCGAATCTTCACTCCATTTACAAAGACTAAACTTGATGAAAAGCGTTCAACGATTTTTGAAGTTTCACCTTAGAATTAGCGTAATTTATTGAAAGCTCATGAACAAACAAAACCTTTTAGTGAAAAGGTGTCTGTAAATATTTAAGTGGGTGACTCAGAAATTAAAATTATTATCTAAATCTAAATTTAAATTTATTGTAATAAGCTTTTACTTTTTACTTCAGAAAATTACTTAAGAGGGGGCTGAAAGCTAGCAAAACTTGTCATGCGCAAAACATCGTTCTGGTACAAAAGTGCATGGCTTATTACGCGAAATAAAAATGTAATACACGCCATTTATAGTTTACTGTAATAACTTTTAAAATACATAACTTAGAAAGAAAACGATAGTGTACGTACTTCGTAATATTTATTGGAATTATAATCCTAAACCTTGGCTCTCTAGTACGTATAACATTAATAATAAATTGAAAATTGTGAAAAATTGGAAACTTCGGGTTTTTTTTATCGACAAAAAATTACCCTTTTATGTTTTCACTAATACAGTTTCTCGAAAGTATGATGTTATATTCGTGTGTTTTATTTTAGGTAGTTGAGACTTTTTACTACTGTAAAAATCAAATCTTGAACTGACATCTTCAGTTAATACCCGCTCTTAATGGATTTTCCTTTTGCTTTTTCATTCAATGGGTACCTTTACAAGTTACAGCATGTGTTTCGAAAGCTCTTCATAATGATATCATAGTAGGTAGTATATCATCCGTAAAATCTGCCTTTCTGCACTTGGTACAACGTGGTAGGTCATATCCATTTTTTTAATTTTTCTGCACTAGAAATATCTTACATTTGATGTGCAATTGACTTCAGTAGTTACTAGTTATGTAACCACTAAACAGCTGTTTATGGGTCAAAGGTATTAACTCCTACGCCATGATAAACTGGTAAACATAAATAAACAGAGGAACCAGAATGCACATTCATTTGCATAGTACTTACCTATTTATTTTAATACGAGGTCATTGTCACAGATTAATATAAATATTATATAATAGTTACCAACGTAACTATTATCCCTAAATGTCAGACAATTATCCTGTACAGACTCAGTAACAAAGAAAATAACACAAAACTGTGGGCACAACTTTGATTAAGAACTTTCTTTTATTCTATGATCTCATGCATGTGTTCATACAATAAAAAAATCCCGATTCATCCTCGCCTAACACAAAATCCATCCCAGGAATCCTAATAAGATGACATTTTACACAGAGGATCGCTTTATAAAATAGTGACGTGTCAGCTTCTTATAGAGAAGTATATTCAATACCTAAAGGTAAACCGCTATAAACTTGACCCTCCTGATGCTCTGCGGGACGCAAGGCGGGTGATGCGATTGGCTATAATGATACGGCAGCGCTGTCAGCAGACAGTGACCTGACAGAGAGTTCAGACTAGCTGATTTGACTTGTTGACTAGTTGAGCGGCTCCCGCCCCGCGTGCCGCAGACCATCAGGACGACCCTCGACGACGTTTATAGCGGTTTACCTATAATGGATCTTACAGATATGTTAATCTTAATCCTAAAGCCGTAAGTTTACTCTTTTCCCGCGTATTTGAAGAGCTTAATTTCACAATCTAAAGCAAACTCGACTTGTGTATTGTCTGAAGTTAACCTTCATATGGCCTGGTTACCTTGAGACCGTTGAATTAACAATTTTGATCGTAATATATTTAGCGAAATTACGAGGCTTCTTTACTAATATGCTTCACTTAGGTCACAATAGGATTAAGTTATAAAGAGGATTCTACACATAGTAATTCGATTAATTTCTTTACTTAAAATACCTATTATACCTACTTAGTGGTAAGAAAATTATCTTCCGTTATAGAACTTATAGAATTCCATATTTACTGGAAATCCTGTCTAATTAACAATTTATTTTGGACAAAATTCTTTACTCATAGAGTCATAAGTCTACTTATTATTTATTATTATGTTTAGTTGTACTTATAGATAAGTTTCTCAAACGTAAGACCAACTATATACCTAGTGGAAATGCCTTTGTACTTTTGTTTTTTCTTTTCCTTTCATTAGTTAGCTTTGATCCCTAATTCCCTACCCGATTCCAGAGTCCTTGGTTCTGACGTATTGATGAATCGATGTATCAATAAGTGTTGTTACGAACGAAATTAACTCAGGTGTCGTTGGAAGTTAGGTTACTTACATGCTTAATTTTGATAGGATGTTCCTTCACTTCCTTTATTTCATCGAGTCATTTTGTTAGTGTCTTTTGATGACTTTCGGATGCCTCAATGATCGTTGCGTTAACTAAATTGTTTGGCTCGTTTGTGTTTTTAGTGGCAATTCGATAAGGTTAATGGAAGTAGGCGACTGCCGATTGGCTTCCTTTTACGTGCGTGAATTTAATTATTTTAAATCCAATCATGGCGACAATTAAACATTCAGATTAAGAAATATAATAAGTAGGTTAACTACATGCCCGTGCCATTCCGGCTTTATCACAAGAGACAAAAAGATGTAGGTAGTAGTGCATTAATTATAAAGTTTGCCTTAGTTGTTTATTTTTATTTTATATTACCTACTGTATAATTTTTAACTTTAAATTGTCGTTTGTTTTGTAAGATTTCGTCCTTGCTCCACTTTTTTTTTGTTAAGTTTAATATTCAGGCAGTTAAATAAGCGACTGAAACTTATCTTACCTATGACAAAGAGTCTATCAATGATTATTATAATTATAAGAATTTTATTAAAATTAACAAGTTATTATTAGTTCTTATATGAAAGCGAGGGGATTTATTTAAGAATTCAGTAAATCTGATGCAGGTGTTACTAATTCCGCCAAGAGGGTGGGATGTTATTACTTACTTGCGAAGTATTTATACAGTTAGCACTGAGCTCGTGTATACGTGTGTGCTGTGTCTGGGAATTAATTAGCATTTAGGTTGTAATTGTACCTAGTATTACTATGTTAGGTTTTATATTAATTTTAGACCTTTTTCAGCACTTGGATGGTAAAAGACAATATATTAAGTACATTGAAAGTTAGTTTGTTACGTTTGAATCCTGCAAACTCAGTTTCCTCTGATTGTAAGTATTCCTCTACGATCTATTCTATTTTTTATGTACTTAGCTAATTTTTTCACAAAAATAGAACTAAATAGTTTTTAAAATAATTTTCAGGGTTCCATACCCACAGGGTATAAACGGGACCCTATTACTAAGACTTCGCTGTCCGTCCGTCCGTTCCAGTTTTGGGAATCGAACCCACGACCTACGACGCAGACGGCAAGATCGCTACCGCTATGCCATTCGGTCGTCAAAGGTCGTCGATATTGTTTTTGCACCGACATAATATAGTTAATATTACCGTAGTAGTAAAACTTATTTTTTTTTACATCAAACTCAATTGAAACGGCTAATAAAAGCTGGTTTTATTCCAACTGGGTCTTCTGAATTTCTCATCAAAATAAGTGGAAGTTTTAAGCTTATTTAGTTCTAACCTCCAGTTCTATGACTTTGAAAATTCATTCGAAATTGCCTGCAATATCTTTCGTGGTCCGTGAAATGCAGCGTCGTTCATAACTCGACTTAGCTATGAATATACTTTTGAACAGTGTATCTGCATAGTCCAATAAAAGTATACTTCACCTGGGTATAGCTCTGTTTACCGGCAGGAAAAGTTCGCCGTCCAGTTTTTGAACCTCTATTTTTTTTAATGAAGTTTCCGGTTTAAATTACGTCAGGAGGTTGATTTTCTTTTATTTAGTTCCTTCAAACTGCGTGCTCATGATTTTTTTGCAAGTTTTTGGAATGAAGGCGTAACAAAGTTGTATATATTAAAAACGTAAAAATTGTCAATGACTGCAACTGCAGCTGCAAGTACGAAATACGAATAAATTAAGTAAAAGTTGCAACTGTCGTAATACATTATTTCGCCAATCTTAATCATCTTTAATACTTAATCATATTTAAATATTCCTCGAATAGATCGAGGAATATTTAAATATGATTAAGTTTCTATTTACGTAAATTTACTTTAATTGTTACGATAATTAATTATTTGTTAGTTTGTTTCTTTTACTACTCGTAAGTACTTTGATATTAAAAAAAAAATCATTCGTAAAGGATTCCCACGTGTAAAGGATAAAATACAGTATAATATTCTAGGAAACAAAAATTCCGGCCGTTTCGTTTTAATTAGCTTCTTTCCAGGGAATTCCTGGAGGTAGCACAGAATCAGCCGGAGCGTCCTTTGATTAAAATTCATGTACCTACCAGTTCCTCGTGATGGTGAGGGTCGGCAGAGGTACGGATTTATGTTTTATGTGCGGACATACAGTAACAAGGGACAGCCTGTTTTTCTTTGATCTAGAAAATGTATTCGGAAAATGTCCCAACGAAACCCAATGCTATGTAGGTATCTAATATACTAAAAGCTTTGGTATATTTTTGGTATAGCTCTCTGATTTCTCACATATTTAAATTCAATACCTTAGCTATTATATTAAGGTAATTTAGGTATACTAGAGAGTTTATTAAGTGAGGTTTCAGTATCTTCTTTTTAGCAAGCTGATTGATATACGAGTCAGAGTAAGTAGGGATTTCGTAAGTTTGTAGCGGTCTTCGATAGCTGACGATAGATGGCGTAACCAGTACCCTAGCACACGCTGGCGGAGCTTTCAACGAGCGTACTATATATAGAAGTTCTGACGTCACACGCTCGGATCACAAGCGGCCCCTAGGCATAACACCTGCCTGGAGGGAAATTTCCCTATTGCCCTAACAACCGGCAAAGTGGTGACCCCGACGTGATATCACCATTCACCACCAGAGGGCGCACATCAACAGAAGAACACGCAACAAGAACACCGAAGTCACAACGACCGCAACCGCAAGAACCGCAACCGAAACCATCAGCAACTGCATTCAACCGCTACAATATCGAAGAAGCAACCGCAAACCTCATTCCTCACCAGACTCCCAGTCTTCGCCGACCGACTCACTGGTCGCCGACACGTCACCGCCGATCGAGTCACTGATCGCGCGGCCGCATTCATCGGACTCCCGGTTCGAAGGTCACTCACACCTCGCCGGCACGCAGTCCATGAAGTCAACCCGGTATCGCTGACGCACACTTCCACGATGCTGCACGCTGTTGACGCACGCGACTGCCCCACGCAGGGCAACGACGACTCACGACTCAACAGTCTCAGAGGGGAGTGATTGTAGCGGTCTTCGATAGCTGACGATAGATGGCGTAACCAGTACCCTAGCACACGCTGGCGGAGCTTTCAACGAGCGTACTATATATAGAAGTTCTGACGTCACACGCTCGGATCACAAGCGGTCCCCAGGCATAACACCTGCCTGGAGGGAAATTACCCTATTGCCCTAACAACAACCGGCAAAAGTTCATAATCTCACAAGTTAAGGGGGATGGTTACCATACGGGCGCGAAAATTCAAATTTTATTTAGTTTTTCGCTAATAGTGGGCTAATTATACATCTTAGGCTTATGGTAATGAGTTTTACGGGCACAACATGGGTGCATCTACATATTTTTAATAAAAATCCGCTCAACAATACTGATTTACTTCATATTGGTTCCCGATAGCTCTAAATCTGAGAAACTGCTAAAAATTATCTTTCGGGAACCAATATAAGGTGAGTGGGTATTTTCGAGCAAAGTTTCTATTAAAAACATGTAGATGCGTGAATATCATGCCCGCAAATGCATTGCCAAATGTGTAGTTAGTCTAATATTTGCGAAAAACTAAATAAAATTTGGATTTCCCACCCTTACCCCTCTTGTACTCGTGGGCTCGTAGATAATATAACCGCTACACGTTCGTATCAAAATCGTTATGTGAAAGGCAATAGCGTGAACGATACGGTTAACAACATGTTTGATCGTTGTCGGGAATAGCCGCCCTTGGCCGCGAGTCCGCGCCGTTTCGACTGCACTCCAAACAAAACCAAGTCGTTTGCGTGACAGGCTCGCAGGGGCGCCGGCCTAGTGGGGAGTTTCCTGTATGTCCATCAAGGTGCCTCAGTAAACACGCACCACCCAACATACATTACATACATTACATGTATACCCTGTTTGGCAGATACAATTTGCATAGTCTGCTTCAATCTGGTGGTTAGCCTGAAAGTTCTTTATTATTGCCGGTTTAATCTGCCGACAAATGGATCTTAGCCATTTTGAGAAGTCGCGTGTATACGAGATACGAGTATAATCATAGTGTTAAAAAGAAGTTAACTAACTGAAAGGAACCTGATTTATCAACCAGCTTCACGTAATTTTATTTACCAAAATAGAAACTCACTAAATAATGAAGTTGGGGCTTAAACTTTTTAATAGTCTACGTAACTGCAGCTCTTGGTGTTAAAAATGAAAGCTCATTCGTTTGAATAGAATTCTTGTAATTAGACGGCATTTTTTAGTACTGAAATAGGTCAGTAGATTTGTGAGAATGTGATTCGGCGGTTTCAAAATTGAGAGAAGGCTTTACTTTTCATTTAAGTTTAGTTTAAAAATAATTTAGACGAAGAGACATAATAGTTGTACTTAAATAAGTCAGAACCTACGAGTAAGGGAATGGACTCCATGTATAGTATCGCACTAGTCTTAGCCATAGACTTTTCTATTTATTATATCTACGTTTTTTTGTTAAGCTTTTAGAACAAAATTTAAAAATAGATTGGAGTGACATATCCGATCGATAAATTGATCACGTGACTTATCGATGACGACTGTGTTCATATTTTTTTTATTTTTTCCAATAGCGTATCAAGAGCAATTGTAGAAATATTTAAACAGATAACTGATACGGGTACGGCTAGGCTGAAGGATTTTTGTATTTTGTCGAATTTATGGACTTGTAATGTTTTATGTATTATTCTGGTGAGGTGTGTTATCTAAAAGTATTATCACAATGCTTATCCAAACCTTCAGACATGGCTGCTTCAATACGGGTTTGCATGCTCCTAAACTGGTGGTAGTAAATCATACACTGTCGTTTCTTACATACCTTCATAGTTTTTATTTTATTTTAGTAAAACAATCAATAAATAGTGTATGGTTCTTTTGATGAATTTTACGAACGACGAACTTCCAAAGTCCAAACTATATATAGCAATGCTCATACCAAACCTTTAGACCAGCAAGTGCTCAACTCAACATATCGGATAATAGTTTAGATTTTTTGTTAGATATTACAACTCGAAAAAATCCAAGCCTACTGTGTTTTATTGTTCTCTAAACTTGAGCTTCCATTAAGCTTTTTCCACTGCTCCGTCCCATTGGCTCAAAATGAATTTTAAAAGCGTCACTGACTTGATTTTTGAAGTAAAAACTTCTTTTAAGTGCATTTGGCATTTTTGAGATGGGAAAAACGATTGAACTCGTTACTGTACCGTAACGGACACCACACATTGTTACCGTAACCGACACTTCTGTACATATGTTGTTTTTAGTTTTCTCATCAGTTGGCACTTTTCACTCCCGGGTCAGGTCAGCAGTGTCAAGTCCAGCTGTTGATCTATACTTCCTATTCTGTATAGAGGGTAAGCGCAGTAAAATATACAAATTGTAAGGATTTTAAATCTACATCAAATAGCTGAAGCATGCGAGCGGAGAGATTTCGAGTGACAAATCGTTTCAAAGTACGTACGTAGGTACGCTATGCAACGTGTAGCTAATGTACACGCGGTGTTGTTGTAAATAGTCTGCTATTTATTCATATTTTCGAGGTGACAGTCTATTTTCGCCGCCTTGGCCCCGGGAGTTGAGTTGAGACAGATCTGCGGGCGCTACACTATTTACCTTTTTCTTTTTACGAGTATGAGTAAGTAAGTAATGCGCTTAGAGCCTGTGTAATAATGTATCCACTTAGGCATTTTCTGGATGCTATAACAAAAATTACAGGCCTTTTTCTCTTTCTACCATTTGGGCCGCGTACATTCTTTTGCTTTTTGAAATTTTAAGCTTTATTTATGTGTCGGTACGTACGACGTACGTATTTCGGTAATTGAGTAATTTTAGTAATGTAAAGATTATAAGAGTTTCTTACGTTTTACAGAAGAAGACAGCATCTTCATTCAACTGTTTAATGACTAAAATATAAAGTAGCAGGCTATTTCAAAGTAGAATATATTTATTCCATCATCAATCATTATAAGCAAACAGAGGGACAGGAGAAAATCCTGATAATGAAACATTAGGCGCAAATGCTTAATTTAGACAGTAAACACCGCTATCTTTTGTCGAATCTTTGGCTGTTAAAATATATTTAGATTCTATCTATTCTATATTTAAATACAAAAGTTTAACTGTTTGTGTGTCGCGATAGCTTTTTCAGTGAATTAATTAATTTTTTAAGTTTATAATGGAAAGGACCAAAGGCTCCTTTTTAAGTTTCCTTTATCCCGGATAATTTTACGATTCCCGCCGGATTTTAAGAAAGCAGAAATTTTTGCTCTTTCGGAAAATCTAGTAGTTTAGTAATGTTACAATCAGTACAGTACCTAAATTAATACCAAGAACTCGTTACATGCGTAGGTATAGGTATACATTCGGCAGTAATAATATTGTGTGTTTTAGTCTTCTTATCTTTTCGTTATTGTGTTCATGATGTCACTGGTTTGTTGTTGTTTGTTGTTGGTTTGTTGCTTAGGATTTATTCTGAGATCTCATAATTTCTGGACTCTTGTCAGTAATGTGGCCGCATTTCGTAAATCTTGTGAAATTTCAGGATTTTTAAAATTTTCAATAAAATACAGCATACATTTTAAAACTATCTTTGATAAAAAGTTAAACAAAACTAAAAACCATTTTTGTGTGTGTGGAAATGTATATGTTGAAACTTTCGAAACAAATCTCTGTTCAAATTGGTCAGAGGTTTGAATTTTTGAATAATTTTAGTACAGATCGATTTGCAAAACGGTATCGTTGAATTTTGTGGGCGGTTTAAATACAGGCTGCGCTAAATTCAGTTTTATCTCCAGTGATTTAATGTTTACCTAATATGTATAATTTACTAGCCTCAAAGTTGCGCAAATCAGGGTAAAAAAGAAACCCTGTGTCTGTCATATCATCTTTCTCTAATATACATCTGAGAGTAGGTCGTAAGCTATTTTTTTAATATACATCCCTAATGGCAAAACAACGTTTGCCGGGTCAGGTAGTGTAATATACAAAATTCTCGTGTGCGTTTTTGTTACTAAACTCCTCCGAAACGGATCGATCGGTTGTTATGAAATTTTCTGTGTATATTCGGTAGGTCGAAGTGTAGATCGTAAGCTATTTTTTTTGTTATATCCCTAATGACAAAACAACGTTCGCGGGGTCAGCTAGTATGACAGTATTTGAATGAAAAAGGGGAAAGGTGAATTGATTGATCGTTATTCATTGCAACGTCAACGACAATTATTATTGTTGACTACGCTACAGACGCGGTGACATAATAATCGACATATCGGAGTTTTGTATTGTGTCCACTGTATTGACTGATTATTGAATAGGCGATTGCGAATTAGAGAAAGTCAAGCTAAAGTCAAAGCTTTTCTGGTACCTACTTACCATGACCTTAAATCGCAGTACAAGTATTACTTTTATATTAGGTACATATAAGGTAGTTTAAAACTTAAATACAGTACTCAGTAAGTTTTTTTAGTTTGTACGTTTATTTATGGAGATATTCTTTTCAGTGATGAAGCAGATATTTAAATGATGCAGTTGTAAGTTTATGGAAAACACTTGTTCCCTATGAGACCTGCGCCTGACTCAAAAAGGAGAAACGCAGTAAACTTCTCTCAGCAATTTTTAAGAGTCGCAGACCTACGAGTAGGTATGTTGTAGATAAAACGCACCTAGCTAATTTTTATTAAAAGCATAAATCAATTTTTAAGAGTCGCAGACCTACGAGTAGGTATGTTGTACATAAAACGCACCTAGCTAATTTTTATTAAAAGCATAAATAAAAATAAACTAAAGCCTTATCGAATCCGAGACCGCGAGGCATACCAACTTACCCAAGCCAAAGATGGTGGCAGTATTACCCCTTTGGATAGACTTATCTTTTGGCCAATTTAGCTGCCACCTCGTGGATCTTTGGTAGACTCAATTAACCTTTTCGAAATGTTATCAAAATAGGAGCCCCCAGGGTTTCACCTCCTAAAGTCACAAACATGAAACTTCCATCAAGAGTCGCGTATTTGCGTCTCTGTTTGATAAACAAGTTTCATTTTGACGATTCGTCACACAATAAAGCGAGTTTCTGCCCCCACGACATCTTTGAACTTCGAAAAACTTCGAAATGAAGAACAAAATATTTAAAAAATACACTAATCCGTGAAAAAATATTATACCTAAATACTATTTGATATTTATATTGCGTTATCAGCAGCTGGTGTAATGGCGGAATTTACAAACGCATAAATGAGTTAATTATTACTAAACGTTGATTATATCAAATACGTAGGTATAATTAGGCACGCGGTAGGTATGTATGCGATACGATGTAAATAGATGAATCATCGACACGATGTCGATTGAATTTTAAATGTTTATTTACACCCAAACAGTGACATAATATTTTATTACTGTACACACCGATGTCGAATTCGACATTATTATTTATTAATCAATTGATAGTTACAATAAAGCTTATCACTAGCTTATTCTAATTACTAAACAAGTCTTACCCCCGTGGAATGGTGCCAAGAATACCGGCTGCATTTCCGCGTTGAGCAGCTAAACTGATACGTTGTGCAAAAAATGAGCCAGGCCTTCTGTCACCAGTTGAGGCTATTAACCGCGGGGAAAGCTCTCGAAGGATTTTTTTGGCCCCAGGGTCTCCACGGCAAACGGGACAAATATGACTCTGTAATAGAGAGGCCTACTTGCGACGCTTACCTGCTTCAGCAGTTTCAGCTGCGGCTCCCGGCTTTGATTCTGTCTCCCTGATATGAATCCAAGCTAATGCGTCAACGCATGTTGCGTCTCACACAATGTTAATCAATTACAATTCAATCCTTTCGTTATTATATTTCGTTGTTTCATTGCGTTACTACCTGCATGTAGTTGTACCACGTCGGATGCGACTTGCAATCGATGCATCAATTCAAATCGTGAATCATGTGGTTTTGAATTGATTGCATCATCATTTACTGTGACGCCACAAGAGGCTAAGGATGATAGTTAGTTCCTTGCTAGTGCTTCATTAATTGAATCACTGTAATGGGATTAAACATTGTTATTATCGACGTATGGCCATCGCATTGTGTTTTCGTTTATTTGTCTTCGTTTTCTGTGGTATCTCAACTTATTGCTAACTGATATGCCTTCTTCCTATAGAATTACTTATTATGAAGTCAACTGGTCACGGCTGTGATTAAGAATAATAATTAATAATAAAATAGTAATTCTCCATATTCCTCTAGACCTCTACGCTTCCAAAATGGGACCATGCAAGAAAGTGAGAAGCAGATAAACGTTCTTGAGATATTATGGTGAAGCCTGAGGGTGAAGCCTAATGTAGTCTGAGTGGTGAAGAATGCTGAGAGCTCAGACTTTAAAGTCTGTAAGTGTCTGGACCGAATGCCGGAACAACAAATCAATTTTCGAATGCTCCGCATCAAGCAGTGTCTATTTTCCTTTGTACAGTTCTGATCCTTACTTTCTTTGGTCACCTGGCTAGACGTGATAACGATTCCATGGAACGTCTAGTCGTTAAAGGAAGAGTAGAGGGAACCATACCTCGTGGCTGATCGTCTATGATGTGGACAGTTTAAATAAAGGCTATAGTGGACGTCCCATTACATGAGTGCTCCCGAAAAGCAGCTGTTTTAGAAAACAATGGAGGTGAATTGCCAGGTGTGTCATAACTGGGGAGTGATGACCACGACTGGCATCACTCTTCATTTCACACATTTTGTCAGAATAAGAGTGAAACTAAAGAAAAGAATAATAAAATAAGCCATCGTTATTGAAGTAGATAGAGCTGTAGATACGCTACCAAAATAAACATTTACTTTTAAAATGTCGAAACATCTAATAAGAATTAAGTGTCACTAATTATTATTTCTCAATCAATATTGAATATGTACTACGGCTAGATTCTTCTAAACATGTTTCTTGTACTTATAATATATTGATAGTTCTTTCTTTCGCTTCCCAACAAATAACAATACAAAACCATCCTCTTTGTCGACGAAGAGGAATCCCTCTTATTATTGTAACAAGTATGTTTTGTTGGCAAGTTATATTCCGTGATGACTTGAGCGTAAATAATAATAGATTGAAGCCAGAAAAGTTCCAACGTCAAAGTATCCAAGCGTCATATTTATTTTAGAAACAAAAACTTTAGTGACAGTGCTGTCGACTGTCTTCTTGTTTAATACTAACTACTTTCCTTTCTATGAAAACCACAGAGCAAGGAATAACTTTGTAATGAAAACAATGTACTCGATGTATATTTTTTTCGGAAAATATGGATAGAATCAATATAAAGATATTCCTTGCTCTGTGGATAGAATTATATGATGCAATCGGAAAACTTAGGTTTAAGGGGTTATTTTATTACACCTTTTTAAATTTAGACGACTACATGAGCAGTGTTAGACCAATACACTGCTAAGTTAATAACAATATCACCTAGTCGTCTAAATTTAGGAAGGTTAGACGATTCTTTCGCCTATAAACCAGGAGACATACATCAAGCCCTTACAATTCATTAATTTATATTAAAATATTATGTAATTAGATACAAGTACATATCGCGGGCTTCAAGCTAGAAGGGTGTATGAGCAAGTACGCCATGCTTTTCAGGAGAGAAGAAATAACTTAATACGTTTTTATTCAATTGATCTCTTTAACTGAAATTATTTGCACGTGTCTACAGACATGTGCGTCTCACGAGGCACTATAAGAACTTATTAAGTTTTCTTGTCTTCTGAAAATGAAGGGTATTACTTATACGCCCTTCTGGCTTGAAGCCCGCGTATTTAATTCTGTTCCGCTTATTAAACAGGGTGTCCCTAGAGTAAGGTATACACCTAAACAAGAATTGAGAATAATACGGAAAATCCTGAAATAAGGATGGTACGCATAGATCTGCAGTAGCGTAAACCAAGTGCATAAAATGAAAGCCATGACGGGTATAGAAATGGTCCGTTTGTGTGGTTGTTTTGAAAGGTTGAATTTCATTGGAGTGCTGTGGAAGCGGGCGGCTCTCAGCTGTGGGCTTCATTCCGCGATGACTACTGTAGTACTGTCTACCCACTGGGGTCAATGACCCGGCGACCGTGACCCCCTCTCCCCTCCACGGCTGCGATTCGCAACCTAGGCTGGGCCCATATTTGCAGACGCTTTTTTACGGCAAACTTTACGTCTGCCAGACTTATTTTAGGCGTAGGAAGTGGCGGTGGTAAAATGGTGAAACATTAAACATTCTCTACGTGAGGCAAGAAATTCGAAAGTGACCTATAGTGGCATAGCCAAAACTGAAGGTATAGGAGCGTAATTATAGCGTTTTCTTTTACCCCAGAGGAGTTACTTTAGGTTTCAAGGAGAAGTCAACATAATTGTTGTCTCAATCATTCTAGTAAGTAGGTAAAAAGGGCACAGATAAACGAGTTGGGTCACTGTGGCCAAATTTTTAGGTACACTTGTGATAAAATAATTCATAATCATACCGATTCGTTTGACTATTATTAAGCATCTCTTCATAACGCAGGAGAAATGAAAGCGCAAAAAGGCAACACGTGCCGACGGTTTTTTCCAATAAGTAATGAAATGCGAAAGAAAACCTGTAGGTATTCTTAGAGCAACTTTAGGTTCATGCGAGAGTAAAGAAATTTAATCCCCTTTTAAGCACATGAGATACCGGCTATACTGGAACAAGAAATGGCCTCAATAAAGAATGCTTCATCTATTGACTTTGTATACGAAATAAATTGAATATAAGACAATGAGAACATTATGGTAAACAAGTTCGTTCGGCGCCTGTTTACCTACGAGTAAATGTTCCCAATCGCAATGAATACAGATGTCTCGTTGTATATGATCCACCTCCAGCTCCCGAGAGAGAAATAAAATGCCGAGGCACTCTTCACACACTGTAATCGGTGCCGGTTGAATGGATACAAACATAAAAAAAATTACACTACTTAAGCTATAGTGAGCGGTACATGATAGTGCGATTCAGAGGACTACTGGCGCCATCTAGTTTACATCGGAGAACTAAAATTTATAATATCTTTGCACAGCGGGCCAGCGGCATTGTGCCTTCTAAACACTCGTCTCTTCTTTTAATGGGGTCTCTCCATTTTTATTTCGGACTAATTCGGTTTGTCAAGATGCGTTTATAACACAGACCAAGGAATAACTTTATTAGCGTATAATATTGGATCCTCATTGGATCATTCATCTGAGAGTTGTTATATGATTTGACAGCTCTAGACAGGTATTTGAGGGTCTTGGTCAATGTTAAAATGTGTTCAACTGGTACATAATAAAAATCTACGACGGATGAACGAACGGAGAAAGTCTCACCATAAGGGTTCATTTTAACCATTTTGGAATTCTAAAAACGTGTAGGTTGATAATAGTAGTATTTCGCTATCGAATTTACGATAGTATAATGTTAAAAGTCAGAAATGGTTCGATCTTTATAGAAATTTTAGGAGTCTAATGCCCAGTTGCACGAAACAAATTCAAAACTTTAAGTGGTACTTAAACTAATTTAATCACAATCAATGTCAAAAAATGTATGAAATTTTGACATTTCTCGCGATTAAATTAGTTAAAGTAGCACTTAAATTTTTAAGTTTATTTCGTGCAACCCGGCGTAAGTTTAGAATTTATTTAGACTTTAAATTTACAACTATTGGACCCGGTAGAGGACAGAACAAACACTGTCGGATCAGCTAAATTCAAAAAATTTTTTTATCTAATAATATTAAGCCTTAGTTTGTTAATTTGCATGTCAGCATACACTCGTACCTCAACAGTTGCAACCAAGGATTGTATTCACTGAAACCGCTGGTATAAAAAAAACTGCTCCCGTCGCTATAGCGATAAAAGTTTCAATGTTTCCTCTGCTCTTTGTGAATTTAAAACTACGCTGGAACGCTTGTACAGCTATGAATTTGTGTGTTTACACACCACAGCCTGCGCTAGTGCCTCTGCCTACGAACCTTTATTTGTTTTACAAAAAAAAAACCGCAAACGTTTTTACGAGATTATGTTTTTATTCCCCGTACCCGTCCAGTTTTAGGAAGTTGTGGAAATTGTTGACAAATTTCTGTTCGTGTGTACGATATTCGGTGCTTTTTACACGGCTGCCCAAAAACAGTAGTGTAATGTTTTTAGGGTTTATGTATGTATATAGGTATGTACGTAAGTTGTACTCCTAAGTGTGTTTTAATTATTTCTTTTTTTATATTTTTATTCTGTGCAATAAAGTGTTTATCTATCTATCTATATGTGAGTTTCTATGTATGTTTGTATGTGAGTTTCTTTATTCATAAAAAAAAAATTCAAAATGAGTGCGTTAAATAGCGGATAGGCTTTTAAAAATAAAGAAATGTTCTTTTAATGCAGTTTGATAAAATCATATCACATGTGAGGGTATGCGCAAAAATATGTATTTCTTAAATAACGTGTTTTTTGTTGTTATGCGAAAAAGCTTACTGAGAGCAACTACTTGGGATTGATAAAACACGTTTTATAGTTCTGTTTGTCTCAGGAATACTCACGTCGTTATTACACGAAGTGCTAAAACGATCCATAACTGAGACCGTCAATATGCTCCCACTACATTTTATTGCCGCATTAATTATTTCAGACGCCCGCGCCACTGTGGAAGAAATGATAAATTCTTACACTTCATAATTTATTGCAATTTAAAATGTTTTTGTGGGTGGTTTTGATTATTCTAAGTACGAGTAGGTACTAAAAACGACGGAGGACATTTCAAACTATCAGTCCGCCGTTGAAGCCCAAGGGATCCCTTACATAGAGTCACGGGTTTTGTTGCTTTCTATAAAACACTAACATTGAAGACCCTTAACCAAATTAGAGGTCCCGTGTTGCATTCTCGGGGTCGTTTTGTAACCGAAAGGGTAAAATTATAAAATATAGATTTTAAACCAGATTATGTGTTTTAGGTTGTATTATATCCTATTGAAAAAAATCATGAACTCAAATGCGTGCAAAACTATTATTTTTCTGAGTAACTTGTAGTTGGAGGAGTGTGCTGCTGCGGCTTAATAAAAGTTGTCTGGAGCCGCGCGCCACGCTTATGTAAATCTGTTTGTTTTTGTGCCGCCAGTCGCCGCAATTTTCCTATTCGTGGGGTAGAGGTAAACTTTTATGTTCATGTTGTTGCCTCAGTGGCGACGGTTACACGCTAAATAAACGTATGCGACTTGTAATAACTAATATTGTCGGCCCATTATACGAGTTACGACCATTTGCCTCGGCCTTTATGATTACTTGATCTTTATTGATATATTTTTTCACAGCCAGAGGAAGCCATGATTTTCCGGAATAAAAAGTAACCTATGACATGGAATACATAATTAGATAATAATAATAGATAAGTAGATAGATACATATCCGTTTTATGCAAACCAACCAAGGTATATAAATAATCTGTGCTTGATTAGTCCAAAATTTTACGTTTATCGATTCCGTAGTTATGTTCCGTGTTATGTGTGCGAACGCACGAGGCACGCATAATACGTAAATTTAGTAGGTGGCCATCATTTAATACTGTAACTTTCATATTTTTTGACGTGACAACGTCTTATAATTCGATAGAGCCGGTTGCACGCACGAAAAAACATGACTCATCCGGCGTTACCGGCGTTACCTCGCTCATGCGGCGTTACCTCGCTCTGAGGCGTTCCATGTAAGGCTTGAAGTGCAAGCGAGAGCGCGGAACGAGCGACAAAGAAGACGTTGTCACGTTCAACTATCGTCAGTAAACCGACTTTACAGGCAACCAATTTTTTATTGTGAACGGGAAGCATAATGATCAAATTGGTGTCGTTTTGAAAATTCGCTTTTGTTATTGGTGCGACGCACTACACAGTGAACGCGTTCTCGCCTTGGATGCATTTCTAACGAAGTGGCTATTATTACCCCTTGTTTCAACTCCGTGTTGACTGTTGATACGACACGAGCTCGGCGTTCAGTTCCTTCGAGCTGTAAACATCATCGACCTCTTGTTTTCTAACTGAAAAGTCAAACAGTTCTACTTCAAATGTTTAGCTCTATTTACATGAATTCCTAATTGCTACCGCTGTCTACCGCTGAGTTGTGTTTGTTGTGCTAATTAATCATCCTTTGTTATCGTTATAAGGAAATTGCTTTAAAGTTGGTTCAGTAAAGTCAGAAGAATCTTGTTGTTGAGTATGTTACCCTTCTTAACCCTTTTTTCTGGAACATTGGATCGAATAATCTCGCGCGAGCGTGGTATACTTACGTATGGATCATTTTAAGGAGGTTAAGGTTTATCTATTATCTAATTCTAATAGATCGATAATATTCTTTGTTATTTACTACACGAATTGTGGCTTTCTTCTTTGGATATTAAGGCGCTTCATGCGTTAGTATTATGCTTGAGTCAAAATTTACGATTTCCGAAGGAACATAAAATAGTTACGTGTTCAATTATAGATTAGATAATTGAATTCATATTATTTGGCGTTTCATAATCTAGAACTTGGCTCAAAAATATTTTAAAATATGTGTATAACTTTCTCACTAGAACAGTTTTTGTATAGGCTGTTTGCTAAAAAAGCGGTCGACGCTCTACGCGGATGCAAGATATTTGCCATGTTTCTTAACACAAACTTATAACAATGACATATTTAAAAAAATAATAACATTTACTAAAAAGTGTCTCAAAAAAAAACCTGTCAAGTGCGAGTCGGACTCGCGCACTGAGGGTTCCGTACTACAACCGGAGGAATAAAACCATAAAAACCACTTTTCTTATCGAACCGCAAAACTAACTTTGTTTTTAGAGGTTTTATTGTAAATTTCAAAAAACTACTTATTAGATCTCGTTCAAACCAATTTTCGGTGGAAGTTTGCATGGTAATATACATCATGTATTTTTTTTAGTTTTATCATACTCTTATTTTAGAAGTTACAGGGGGGGGGGGGACACACATTTTACCACTTTGGAAGTGTCTCTCGCGCAAGCTATTCATTTTAGAAAAAAATGATATTAGAAACCTTAGTATCATTTTTGAAGACCTATCATCATCATAATCATCATAATCATCATAATATATTTATTGCGTCAACTCTTACATGTACAAATGAAGATCTTATAATTAAAGAAAGGCTAACAGAGTTTACCTTTTCAGGTGTGCAATATTGAACTTCAAAATATATATGTCAATCATTATCACAAAATGTCATATTAATTAATTATTACAAAATTCTATATTCAAACATAGGCACAAATTTATTTTAAATACAATTTTATTAATTAAGAACAAGATTAACTTAAGTATTCGCTTAATGTATAATAACATTTAATCAGAAGATGTTCCTTTAATTTATTTTTAAACACATTGATTTTATCTATTTTTGATAGTTCAGCTGGCAATTTATTATAAAGTTTAGGCAACATAACATACGCACTATTACTATATTTGGCCGTTCTTGAAGGAGGAATTAGTAGCTTATGTTTATGGCGTTCACGGCTTGAGTTCTTAAACAGACATAAGTGCTTCTTCGCAAATAACAAAGATTCATAAATGTACAGAGAGGGTACTGTTAGGACCCTTAGATCTTTAAAATAAGGTCTACAACTATCTGTTTGTTTTAAGCCACATATTGACCGAATACATTTCTTTTGAGCCCTGAATACGTGCTCTCGTTCTACGGAGTTACCCCAAAAAATTATACCATATCTTAGTATTGAGGCAACATAAGCATTGTAGGCGACTAATAGTGTTTCTCTATTCACAGTTTTTGAGAGCATGTAAAGGGCATATGAAAATCTTTGTAATTTAAGACAAACGGTCTCGATTTGTGCCTTCCAACTAAAATCTTGATCAATTTCAAGTCCTAAGAATTTTATCGATGCAGTTTCCTCTACAGTATCTTTTTTATACTGAATCTGTAGTAAAGGGTGTTTCATATTTTTATTTACAAATGTCATAAATTTCGTTTTTCCAAAGTTTAATATTAATTTATTTGCTGTAACCCAATTTACTATACTTGTCAGTGTGTCATTAATTTTTCCCTCGAGATCAGTTTTACCCTCGTCACTAAATAGTACGTTACAGTCGTCAGCGAATATGAAAATAGGATGTTCAATTGAATTTGGAAAGTCATTAATATATATAATAAATAACAGAGGGCCAAGCACACTGCCCTGTGGAACTCCACGTTGGATAACTTGGGGGCTAGATGTGAAAGCTATTTCCGATTTTGATTTTAAGTCAATTTTTAATAATCTAGTCATCTGAGATCTATCACTTAAATATGACTTTAACAATTCTAAGACGTTGCCTCTTACCCCATAATTATACATTTTATTAAGTAGAATGTTATGGTCGACAAAGTCAAAGGCCTTTTTTAGGTCCATAAAATTGATATCCATAGATACCCCACACATATGGGTTTGATGAAAAAAAAATTTTTGAGTTTCAGTTCTAAGTATGGGGCACCCCCAAAATTTATTACTTTTTTTTAATTTTGTGTGAAAACCTTAATGCGGTTCACAGAATACATCTACTTACCAAGTTTCAACAGTATAGTTCTTATAGTTTCGGAAAAAAGTGGCTGTGACATACGGACGGACAGACGGACAGACGGACAGACAGACATGACGAATCTATAAGGGTTCCGTTTTTTGCCATTCGGCTACGGAACCCTAAAAAACACGATTTTCCTAGATTTTCATTCAAAAACCATAAACCGAAAAGTGACATTTTTAGCTTTTTTCGATAAATTAAACGTATTATTTTAGGATAAAATCCAAGATAATTTGTTATTTCTGAATTATAGTAATTTAATTCAATTAATATTGAATGTCACTGGTTATTTACTATTTTAATAAGTAGTATATTTATTTTACTATATTTTTTTTTGTAATAGCATTATCAGCGCAAAATTGCGTCAGCGCCAACGCAAAACCAATTTATTATGGCAGGAAACGCGATGCGCGCGGTTTTGCATGAACGCTCTTAATAAACGCGGACCATTACTTTCATTCATAATATTATTATTTACTATCATACTTTTTTATCGTCCAATCAATTTTGTACTTTTATTTCAGACGATCGTAATCTAGGAGAATACTTTTAACATGTAATTAATGAGCACGTTGCGCAGATGCGGCGGCGCAGTTCGCGGCGGGCGCGCGGCGCGGCGCGGTGAGGCGCGGTGCGGTGAGGCGCGGTGCGGCCCGGTGAGGCGATGGACCACGCGGTGAAGGCGATGTCGGCGCGCGGGCCGGTGTCGCGGCTGCTCGCGCGCCGCCGCTTCGAGTCCGCCGAGCTGGAGGAGCTGTACGCGCGCTACGCCTGCAAGCTGCAGCGCAGCTCCGTCGGCTCCGCGCTGGCGCTGTGGGCCGTGCTGGCGGCCGCGCTGGCGGCGGTCGACGCCGCCCGGGGCTGGCGGAGGGCGCCGCAGGTATACACCGTCTTATTATGATTAATAGTTAATACACTATACATAAAAAAATACTAAACCTTAATAATATTGCTCTAATACTTATAATAAAAAAATTATAGCGAGTCCAACTTAGAGATAGGTATTTGCTGTTGTGGATTATTTTTTAGAACTATTAAAGGAGATCAACTCCGCAATACATGATTTTTGCGAGACTTTAGCCGTTTACGCAGCGTACGCAACAGAATTATGGCAATCGCCATTTCGCTGAAACGAAGGAGGGGATCAACGTGTTTGTTTTTTAGAAATTACGGGTCCTGATTGAAAAATTATTCTTGTGTTGGATAGTCCATTTATAGAGGAAGGCTATGGGCTATACATATAACATCACGCTACGACCAATACAATAGGAGCATCAATGAAAAATGTTGCAAAAATGGGAAAATTTGTTCCATATCGAGAGTTTCCGTTGCGTACACTGCGTAAACGGTTAATGTTAGGAAGTTATAGAAAATAAACTATTTTATCCATTGGAGTCCTTGCAGTAAGTAGTAACTACAAAGAAATCAATATCTTCAGCAACTACAATTGTAATTGCCTGATTATGTATATATATGTGCATATCATGTATAATGTGACTCTTAGAATCGCGATATCTCAGGAATGTTAACTCTTAGGAAAAAAATCATAAAGACCATTTTTGTAGATAATTTTAAAACCTACAACTTTGGCCTGAATTTATTTTTGAGAAAACTTACCGTTTTCGAGAAAATCCAAAAAACCTCAAATTTTGATATTTGACCCCGAATAACTTTTGTTGCACACATAGGATTGATGGGGACTTTTGACACTTTATTCCTTCTGGTAAACCTAAGGTCTCTACGAAGATTTGGCTCTGTCGGAATTATTGTTATTTGACCACTATTTTTATGTCTAACTTGACCGGATTATTATATGATAAGGTTTTTTTTGTAGTATTAACTTTTCCGGAGCGTGTGGCTCGAAAACGGTTAGGAATACGGCAAAATTGAATAAGACCAAAGTTTTAGATAATTTTATGAGCTTTAATTTATTGAAAGATTGTTTTTTTCTATGACGCACCGTTTCTGAGATATTAGTGAAAAACCCAAAAGTGGTACCTTTTCCCCCCCCTCCCCACTCCGGCTCACCTCCGAGACGTCAGGACTTTTAGTATGTTAACTTCCTAAGTACCCTGAACAAGTTTCAGAAGAAATCACTTAGGTCCCCTCTCATGCATTCTACAACTCCTTTATTGATTGGACTAATAAGTGCTTACAGTTCTTCTGCAAATCACACATACAGTAATGAATTGTTGTCGCCTGTCGCGGCAGGTGGGCGTGCTGAGCGCGCACGCGCTGCTGTGCGGCGGGCTGGCGTGGTGGTGCGGGCGCGCGGGCGCGGCTCCGGAGCGGCGGCTGGCGCGCGCGTGCTGGCTGGCGCTGGCGGGCGGCGGCACGGCGCTGGCGGCCACGCTGCCCGCCTGGAGCGCGGGCGCGGCGGCCGAGGGCGCGGCGCACGTGGTGTGGGCGGTGTTCGCCGCCTACGCGCTGCTGCCGGTGGGCGCGCCCGTCGCCGTCGCCTTCGGCATCCTGCTGCCCACGGCGCACACGGTCTCCGCTGCGCTCGTCGCCTATCGGTTCCCGTACCACGTTTGGCAACAGGTGAGTTTTATTGAAATTAAGTTCATTTTCAGACGATTTTGCGGTGAAAGAAAATAACGCTCAGTCCCGAAGAAAAGCTACGGAAATCTGCAAAAATCTTTAATGGAAGTTTCTCTTACTAGTAAACAGAATGGCCGCGCATGAAATCACATGTACAGATTTGGTATGACAAACTATTTAGCGTGAGCTAACTGAAGACGCTATGATCTACGAACGATGGGTGAAATCATGCATGAAAATTATAAAATAGAGTTTTGTTTTTGGTGTTATTCCAAACTTTGTTTCGACCGGGTGTTCCACGACACTCACGACACTCACTCACTCACTTTCTTTTTCTTTAATAATAATTGGGGTAGTAGTTAGTCATTAGTGTAAAGGGTACGCTTTCTATTGGTATTAGGTACTTAGTATTATTTATTCATGACTTTGAATTTTTTAAAAACTTTTAGCAGTCTTGAGCAAAAGAAATTATAAAACGTTGCACGAAGATTGAAAAATTTGCTTTCACGAGAGATGCCTGTCAAACGTTGCGGTTCATTGAATTTCAGCTCAACTAATTTTACCTAACGTTTAAAAGGCCTTTCATGCACGGCCTAGAGGGCTATAAAATTAACTTAAGTTAGTAGTTAATTGGGACAGTAATTTTTTTTTTCCTACTGGCTATACCAGCAAAAACTGTTTGAGGTCACAGCCTTGGCCGCTTGGCGCCGTTCATGTTGCCAGGAAATAAATAATATCATCTACGTATGACGTCGCGACGTTATTCCATTTTATCTGAACGAATTTCGCAATAGTGTGACGAGCTCGAGATAGATAACTTGATTAGATAAACTAATATCGGCTTTAACCAAACTACTAATTACTAATGTAATATACCTACTTCGTCCAGTGTCCAACGTTGGGTCACGTCGTATACCTATTAAAGCCAGGAAAACTCACAAAAACCTCGTCTCATGATCTCTGCACCGGTAGCGTGTTTACCTAGAAGTCAGGACGGTTTCCTGCTCTCCCTATAAATTAGGGCTTTTTTCTAGCCTCCGTATGATTTTTTCTTTTCTGTAGGTCTTTACAGTAGGGTTAAGTAAAATGAGTTAAATAAATCAACCTTTTGATTTGAGTAAAAATGTTGACCTATTTAACTGATTTTGAAACAAATGAAATCGAGTAAATAATAACAATATAGTTATTAGCATTATTTTCGGATAGTGACGTCGCTATCACTCATGCCATAGTAACTCCACGTAACTCTATACAAATTTTCGTTTTGCGAGAAAGGGATAGTAGAAAAATTCAAATGCTTGTAACTTTTGATTTTCTTGTCGGATAAGAATTTTATTTTCAATGGATGTCATAATTATGTCTCACCTAGTTTACAATAAAGGAATAAAAAAATGGAATAAAATACCGTATTATTCCCGTCATTGAAATTATGTGAACGCGGGCGTTATTCAAGATCAGAACCTTTACCTAGCATAAAAAAATACGAACTTCAAAATTTTATGGGCATTGACTACATGACGTAATTTTTAATAAATTAAAAATTACGTCATGTAGACAGTCGAACACGCAAAGTTGCGCCCTTTTAGAGGTCTTACAATAGACGTACACACAGGACCCGGCGAACCGCGCGAAAAAATGTCGCCAGTTGATTGGTGTCAAAAAGGATTGTTTTGACACCAACAGCGTCACTTGCAAGCTGATCGCAGTATTGTCTATGTACCGCAATCTACGCCACAGATACTTCCGCGAGGACGATTTCTGCCTGCATGTTGTGGCGTATTAGCGGAAATTTTAACAAAATATAGCGCTACTTTTTGAAGAAGGTTGACGTAAAATGTTACGATTGGCTCATCCGTAGATTCATATCGGTGGGTCTTAAACACACGCCATACCTAAATATAATAGATGATCACAACCTTGTATTTATCAATCCAACTAATTGCGCTTTACAATTAAAACTTTTATTACCTAGTTGCTGGTTACTGAATAAATTTATTCCCGGAACCGAGCTGCTAGGTACCTAAGTATGTGTCATTCTGGGCGTGGATCGTTAATTAACGTAGTCAATATGTAAATTTGTCACGTAACGTAATGTATGTAAGAGAGCTTTTGTACCTCATTTTTAACGACATGTGGATAAAATGAGAGGCTCTCTGTACCCTTCATCCATTTTATTTTTTTGGTGAAATTAAGGTGTCACTAAGCCCACGACGATCCCATTATTATAATGAAAAACTGTATCACATGAAAAATATGATGGAAATACCTGAAAGTAATGTTGTTGCTAGGAGCCTACGTGCTTACTTTGGGATTTCACGGAACGTTCTTTAATTTTGGTAATATGGAGCGTTAGTAAATGGCAAAAAATGTTTTGGCAATATTCTCTTTGTTTATCACGTCTTTTCATTTTCTTTACCTACATACATCTGCTAGGTTACAAAAAATACCAATCTTATCGTATATTATGCATCATAATTTCAGTCTCTTTTGTTTTCTCTCTTTAATATTATAATATTTATCTTTAAAATTAATTAAATTCAGTGTACTGTGAACTCGCCATCCTTGCCTCTTGAGTTTCTAGATGGCAAACTGAAAAATATTTATGTTAAGTATAAAATTGCAACAATAACAAAAAAAGTCTTTGGAAGTCACCTGTATCAAATAATATTTTATCTACGCTCATTGCTTAAAGTTCGAATTATGAAATCGAAATGTGTCAAATAATTACCTACTTTATTCACAGACTTCTATAATTATTAAAAAGTTATTCATAATAACATCGCTCTACTATGGAAATATTTAAAGAAAGTTGTATAAAATCCATAACGATACACGGCTCTGGACTCCTGTATTTGTATCTGGGGTAATATTTTAGTAATATTTTTTAAGTGAATCCACAGACAACTTATAGTTGGTACAGTCATTGCCGAGAGTATGGATGGGCCATGATTGACCATAGACAACAACACAATGTCTATGGGGTAATATTTTGTAATATTTTTTTAAGTGAATCCACAGACAACTTATAGTTGGTAGTCATTGCCGAGAGTATGGATGGGCCATGATTGACCATAGACAACAACACAATGTCTATGGGGTAATATTTTTATGTAATATTTTTTTAAGTGAATCCACAGACAACTTATAGTTGGTAGTCATTGCCGAGAGTATGGATGGGCCATGATTGACCATAGACAACAACACAATGTCTAACGTTCCGCGTAACGTTCCACCTGGGCCTGTGATTATGATTACGATTACGATTACGATTACGACTACGATTACGATTACGATAACGATTATGATTACGATTACGATTACGATTACGATAACGATTACGATTATGACGTTATCTCGTAAATCTATCGTCCGTAAACCGACTTTACAGACAACCAATTTTATTTGTTACTTAGTCAAAACTTTGCGCTGAAAAATGTCTAGCAGTGAAACCTACTAAAGAAAATTTCACTCCACCTGACATCTTAGTAGTTGCAATGATTTACGACAAACGTTAGCAAGATTTAATGATTTGGATTTATGATAATAATATGAGCGTAGATAAAGTAGTGTATGAAACTCTACATAATTAGGTATTAAAACACTCGTGTGATACTATTAAAAAACTCGCCTGCGGCTCGTTTTTTAAACTCACACTCGTGTTTTAATACCCCCCATTATGTAACCGTTACATAAACTACTATAAAGACTATAATTTTATGTAACTACGAGCATTAGAAAATTAATGAATACTACGAGAGGGTACCTACCTAAATATATCCATAAAGAAACCAGCCTGTTCGATGATTGCCGGCATTAGCTAATAAAATACGCATTGTACTTACATTAAAAATCCATCACTCTCTCACAGACATAAAGACAGACATATAAAGTAGAGACTACCAGTGGGAACAATAAAAGGCGACCTCGAACCGGTATTCGTATTGCTGTCGTTTACCGAAATCAAAGCGCGTCGCTTTAGTGCTTTCTGACTTCAAAAAAAGAAGGAGGTATGCGGTGCGTATTTTTTTCTGATACATGATGTGTTACAGTAATAGACAATGAGACATACCATGACAGCACAAAAAATGTCGCCAGATTATCGTTGCCAAAAATACTTTTTTTGTGTTTACGAAAAAGGTTTACGTACCCGAATCGTTCGGATGCCCATATAAACTAGAAGGACAGGACATCCTGGAGATTCTTAAAATATGGTTTCCAATGATACCACACCAGCTTAAATAAATCTAAATAAAATGCTTCTACGAGCAACATTATTTGAGGGTTCAATAAAGTTATTCCTTGGTCTGTGGTTCAAATAGCAATTTTTATAATTTCTGTGCAATCACTTGATTTGGATCATCACACTAACATGTTTCGATGAATTTTACAAACAGACAGTTAAACCGACTGACATGGAGAAAATTTACATAATTATTATGTTCTTTTATCTACGCTCATTGCTTAAAGTTCGAATTATGAAATCGAAATGTGTCAAATAATTACCTACTTTATTCACAGACTTCTATAATTATTAAAAAGTTATTCATAATAACATCGCTCTACTATGGAAATATTTAAAGAAAGTTGTATAAAATCTATAACGATACACGGCTCTGGACTCCTGTATTTGTATCTGGGGTAATATTTTTTATGTAATATTTTTTAAGTGAATCCACAGACAACTTATAGTTGGTAGTCATTGCCGAGAGTATGGATGGGCCATGATTGACCATAGACAACAACACAATGTCTATGGGGTAATATTTTTTATGTAATATTTTTTTAAGTGAATCCACAGACAACTTATAGTTGGTAGTCATTGCCGAGAGTATGGATGGGCCATGATTGACCATAGACAACAACACAATGTCTATGGGGTAATATTTTTTATGTAATATTTTTTTAAGTGAATCCACAGACAACTTATAGTTGGTAGTCATTGCCGAGAGTATGGATGGGCCATGATTGACCATAGACAACAACACAATGTCTATGGGGTAATATTTTTATGTAATATTTTTTAAGTGAATCCACAGACAACTTATAGTTGGTAGTCATTGCCGAGAGTATGGATGGGCCATGAATCATGATTGACCATAGACAACAACACAATGTCTAACGTTCCGCGTAACGTTCCACCTGGGCCTGTGATTATGATTACGATTACGATTACGATTACGATTACGACTACGATTACGATTACGATTACGATTACGACTACGATTACGATTACGATAACGATTATGATTACGATTACGATTACCATAACGATTACGATTATGACGTTATCTCGTAAATCTATCGTCCGTAAACCGACTTTACAGACAACCAATTTTTTTTGTTACTTAGTCAAAACTTTGCGCTGAAAAATGTCTAGCAGTGAAACCTACTAAAGAAAATTTCACTCCACCTGACATCTTAGTAGTTGCAATGATTTACGACAAACGTTAGCAAGATTTTATGATTTGGGTAATAATATGAGCGTAGATAAAGTAGTGTATGAAACTCTACATAATTAGGTATTAAAACACTCGTGTGATACTATTAACTATTAAACTCATACTCGTGTTTTAATACCCCCCATTATGTAACCGTTACATAAACTACTATTATAATTTCTGTGCAATCACTTGATTTGGATCATCACACTAACATGTTTCGATGAATTTTACAAACAGACAGTTAAACCGACTGACTTGGGAGAAAATTTACATAATTATTATGTTATTTCGGAGACCTAGCTTCGGTTCGGGAATTAGGGGCAGAAATCTCTATGTGTTAATCTACCTCTGACCTAGAGCGGCTTCTACGTGCACAATCGTATTGCTCGATACAATTTAGGTTGCACTTATATCTGTCCCCCTGTCCTCCTAGTTTAGTATTACAGTAAACTTTTCTTCTTAATTTAGTTTTTTCATTACGGTAATGTTGGAAAACATTGATGTGTACCATAAATCGACACGGGAACAATTAAGCTCAGACGGCACCAAGTGCCTACTTTTACTAATCTGTGTGCCTACCTATACCTTAATTATAAAGATTTATATACGTTTTCTTACGATTTTACCAGAAGCATCTACTACATGATTATACGTAGTTTCAAACGTGTTTTGTGTGAGTTTTTATTTCATTAATTTTTTTTTTACACAATTGTGTTGTTTTTTAACCGTTTCTATATTTCGTTCCGTATCAGTCTGTATTTTAAGTTTTGCGTCGTAGGCTTGTAATTCTTGCATAAATAATAAATATTGATCAAATTGCGATGTCTGAAGTAGCTGATGTTTAAAACGTCTCGTAGGAACCGTTTATTTTCCCGGAAAAAGTAGTCTTAAATAAAAATTGCAAAACTCATTTTAGAGGGTTTATGCAGCGCGGCATACCTAGCGTTTCGGTCCATACAAAACAGGAATTCGTCCCCACAGACGCAATTTTGCGCGGAAAATGGTATTACAAAAAAATTTATAGTAAAATAAATATACAACTTATTAAAATAGTAAATAACCAGTGACATTGAATATTAATTGAATTAAATTACTATAATTCAGAAATAACAAAATATCTTGGATTTAATCCTAAAATAATACGTTTAATTTATCGAAAAATGCTAAAAATGGCACTTTTCGGTTTATGGTTTTTGAATGAAAATCTAGGAAAATCGTGTTTTTTTTTGAGACACTTTTTAGTAAATGTTATTAATTTTCTATATATGTCATTGTTATAAGATTTTGTTAAGAAACATGGCAAATATCTTGCATCTGCGTAGAGCGTCGACCGCTATTTTAGCAAACAGCCTATACAAAAACTGTTCTAGTGAGAAAGTTATACACATATTTTCAAATATTTTTGAGACAAAAACTAGATTATGAAATGCCAAATAATATGAATTCAATTATCTAATCTATAATTGAACACATAACTATTTTATGTTCCTTCGGAAATCGTAAATTTTGACTCAAGCATAATACTAACGCATGAAGCGCCTTAAACTCAACATCTCCTGACGATGTTCCGGTGTCGAGGCGATACGTGCTTTAGTTGTGAGTTGTGACTTGTGTAGTGTAAAAGTTTTGTGTGGGATCGCATATTAGTGGCGGTTACATTGCTTTGGTATAGAGAAGCGTATAACAATTTTGGCATAACATAACAATTTTAATAATTTTATCCCTACGGGCCTACATATTATAAACTAAAAAACGGTACTTTCCTGTGTCTATAAAACTGATTATTGCATGTAAACAATATTGGTATTAAAACCTCTTCATATTTTTTAAATGGACAGAAAAGCTATACCTAACCACATGTATGGAACTAAAGACAAATTAGTGCTGATTTTACGTACATAAATCAATCATGATTACCTCTAACTTTACACTCACGTACAATATATAAGATAGTATGTAATGGCATTACTTGGTTCAAATCAAGACAACATCTGCAGTCTGTAAATCAATACCGATTACCGTGTGCCCAATGCGATTTATACTCGTATGTTCCTAAATGAATTACGCTATAAGGTGTTATCTTTGTACTAGTGTAATAAGCAATAACTCCCTTCAGTTCTGTTTAGATTTAGAACAATGGAAATTTTGAATTAAATTTTTGAATATAATATTGAATACTTGTTCAGTTGCCAACAGTAGCAGATTTTAGTTTTAAATCCATTGTTCGATTTTCTATTTTAGTACGCTTATTACATGTATACGCTTTTTAGGGTTCCGTACCCAAAGGGTAAAACCGGGATCGCTATTACTACGACTTCACTGCCCGTCCGTATACACCCGTCTGTTCGTCCGTCTGTCACCAGGCTGCAGTATCTCTTGAACCGTGAGAGACACTTGAAATTTTCACAGATGATGTATTTCTGTTGCCGCTATAACAACAAATACTAAAAAATAGAATAAAATAAATATCCCATACAACAACCGTGATTTTTTGCTCGTTTTTGAATTTGGTGTGCAGCGATATTAGTTTACTTTAATCCTATTGAGAATGAGTCTTGATAGTACGGAACCTTCAGTGCGCCAGCCCGACTCGCACTTGACCAATTTTTATGTGTATTCATGACAGGTTCACTTCATCACTGTCACAAAGTCACTGGCAAAGGAAAACTAATCGCTGAAGTTGAAACGACGCAATACCATTATTCTATTTCGTTATTTCGGAATTAGTCGCGAATGGATATCCCATTTGTCCTGTAGCCCATTTCCGATTACATCCATCCCACTTCTGAAAGCCAAAGCATTTATGTTTCCTCGTAGTCCTATTTATATCTTTTATTCCCCGAATTAACCTCTATTAAACGTATCAACCCACATTAATTACAATCGTTACGTCTGGGATAAGTGCTTTTTCGATCTGGCAGTGATTTATGGAATTGCCTTGTTTCTTTTGTTACTCGACTTTTGCTACTCTTAAGATGAGGACTCCGTATAACCTATTCGCTTAGAATTTTTCGTTACAACTACATGCACACATTGTAGTTTGATGTCCTTTGACAATTATTATCACCGACGCCTGAATCCGGCCGCGCGAGCTCAAAATGAAAGCGAGCGAACTATAGTCAGTATGGTGGGGTTGAAAATTGCAGGTTAGTTCCATAGAAAAATCATCATTAAATTAACTTGTACTATCGGTGTACAAGTACCTATTGGTAGGATTCCGAGGGTCCGCCCGTAATGGTAAATGGTGTCAATTATTCTACCGTGATCGTGAGTTGAAAAATCAGCCCTTACTCTCTTTACTTCTCTTAATTGATTGTTTTTACTTTCTTTTTTAAACTTTAAATATGACGGTGGTAAAATATTTCGGGAAAAAATTCCACGTGTCTTGTGAGTGGAAGTTCCTATGGCTTCTCATAGGTACTAATTTAATTTCATCCTACGTGAATTTGCAGCCATTGCTGGGACAATATTTTCTAAATAGACGTACAGTTAAAATTAAAATATTCGCATCGTTTGGTTTTTACACGTTGGAAAGTGAAAGTGGTTGTATGTTTTCAAGACCAAAAGCACTTTGCCGTTTGGAGCCGTCAGATTTTCGTGGTGATAATCGCCAGTTTAATGTATTGCAGTGCCCGTTGCCCTTCACAAATACAGATTTTTATCGTCACAATTAATAACAGTTATTATGGCTAGTGAATTTCGATTAGAGGCTGATTGATCGAATACCTTCCTGTAGTAAATTATTCGCTCAATGCTCCTGCGACCTCCCGGCCACTTGGGAAGAAATCTTGTTTGTTAGAGTGCCTCTTTTAGAATTTAACGTTCCTTGTTTGTACTCATACACTCATTAATCATTATAAATAATAATAACTAGAGCATCGTACTGCTGAATTTTATAATCCCATGGGTTTGTTTTCTCGACGCAGAAAATAACCAGTTTCCATTGATAAGAAAACTCAGGATACAGGCATCCGAACGATTTACGTAAACCTTTTTAGGGTTCCGCAGCCGAATGGCAAAAAACGGAACCCTTATAAATTCGTCATGTCTGTCTGTCCGTCTGTCCGTCTGTCCGTCTGTCCGTCTGTCCGTCTGTCCGTCCGTATGTCACAGCCACTTTTTTCCGAAACTATAAGAGCTATACTGTTGAAACTTGGTAAGTAGATGTATTCTGTGAACCGCATTAAGGTTTTCACACAAAATTTAAAAAAAAGTAATAAATTTTGGGGGTGCCCATACTTAGAACTGAAACTCAAAAATATTTTTTTCATCAAACCCATATTATGTGTGGGGTATCTATGGATAGGTCTTCAAAAATGATACTAAGGCTTCTAATATCATTTTTTTCTAAAATGAATAGTTTGCGCGAGAGACACTTCCAAAGTGGTAAAATGTGTGCCCCCCCCCCCCCCCCCCCTGTAACTTCTAAAATAAGAGTATGATAAAACTAAAAAAAATATATGATGTACATAACTATGCAAACTTCCACCGAAAATTGGTTTGAACGAGATCTAATAAGTAGTTTTTTTGATATTTACAATAAACCTCTAAAAACAAAGTTGGTTTTGCGGTTCGATAAGAAAAGTGGTTTTTATGGTTTTATTCCTCCGGTTGTAGTACGGAACCCTCAGTGCGCGAGTCCGACTCGCACTTGACAGGTTTTTCGTATACAAGCAATCAGTAGCGCCATCCGTTAAAATTCTATAGGTGGCTCCTGAGCGAACTACAGCGTGGTCTTACTGTTGGTGGCAATACAAGCATTTTTGGCACCGATAAACTGGCGACATTTTTTCGCGCCGTCCGCCCTGTCCAGGGTATAATATGTCTATTCCTCTCCCCGTATAAAATAAAGGAGACACCATTTCCAGGTATAAACTATATTAATGGAAATTACGTTCATCCGTTGCTGTGTGATTAAACAACGACCAAGAACTAAATTATTAACTAGCGTATTTTTACCGTTAAAGGTAGACTCAATAGGGAACGAACTCAAATAAATCTTTATCTAGCTCAGTTAGCTCTAGCTCTCTGGTTTAGCAAAAATAAAAGCCATTAAAGAAAACAATTAGAAAAAGAAATCTTTTTCTTTTTAGTTGCAGTTACATCGTCCCACCTATTTCAACTTCACTGGTAACCTAACCTAACCTAACCTTACCGATATAGCTTTGTTACTCCTAAGAGCGTCTGAAAGGAAATCTATTTTCTATAATACCTACCTTAAAATATTAATTTTAAATTATTCAAGATTCAAATTCTTTATTTCATATAGATCTAACTTACAGGCACCTATGAAAAGTCAGTAAATAACAATCAAATATTGTTATAATACATATATGATTTACGTATAATAATAGTTAAAAGTGTGGTGATAAATGATAAGTATTGATTAATACTAATTTTAGGAAAGATCCATGACGCTATGCGTCCAATGAGAAAAAAAAATATTAACTTATTGTATTATTCTTAGGATTTCAAAGTTATCAGTAAGTATGTAAGTTGTCTTAGTACTAATCAATTTGATTGTTGGTGATATTACGGCTGCGGTTATTATATTGTCAAGATGTCGTCTGTCGGGTGCGCGTAGATTGATGATGATCCTCATATACGAGGAATTAGGTTAATCGCTCACATACAATTACACGAATGACACTATGGTACCCTCATATCTATAACTAGCAAACGCCCGCGGCTTCGCTCACGTTGATCTTTTGCTTTACTCCCTCAGGCGTTAAGTTTCCAAAATTCTTGTATTAACCGTCATTTAATTTAATTTTGACCACTAAATATTTCCTAATGCTTGCTGGTTATAGTCAGACGTCGATTTTCAAAGCAATCGGCCCAGTAACAAAAAAGTTCAAAATGGCAGCCAAAAAATTCATCATTTTTTTATCTTGACCGCAAATTCCTTCTCTACGCTTGCTGCGATAGTCAGATATCGATTTTCAAAGCAATCGGCCCAGTAACAAAAAAGTTCAAAATGGCGGCCAAAAAGGTCAAATTTTTTAAATTTTCACCACAAATTCCTTCTCTATGCTTGGTGCCATAGTCAGATATCGTTTTTTAAAGCAATCGGCCCAGTAACAAAAAAGTTCAAAATTGCAGCCAAAAAGTTCATAATTTTTTAAATTTTCACCACAAATTCCTTCTCTATGCTTGGTGCCATAGTCAGATATCGATTTTTAAAGCAATCGGCCCAGTAACAAAAAAGTTCAAAATGGCGGCCACTTTTTTAATTCTGACCACGAATTCCTTCTCTATGCTTGCTGCCATAGTCAGACGTCGATTTTCAAAGCAATCGGGCAACTGACAAAAAAATTCAAAATGGCGGCCACTTTTTTAAAATTTTGACCACAAATTCCTTCTCTATGCTTGCTGCCATACACAAATATCGATTTTCGAAGCAATCGGTCCAGTAACAAAAAAGTTCAAAATGGCGGTCACTTTTTTAAATTTTGACCACAAGTTCCTTCTCTAAGCTAGCTGCTATAGTCAAATATCGATTTTCAAAGCAATCGGTCCAGTAACAAAAAAGTTCAAAATGGCGGCCACTTTTTTAAAATTTTGACCACAAATTCCTTCTCTATGCTTGCTGCCATACACAAATATCGATTTTCGAAGCAATCGGTCCAGTAACAAAAAAGTTCAAAATGGCGGCCACTTTTTTAAATTTTGACCACAAATTCCTTCTCTAAGCTAGCTGCTATAGTCAAATATCGATTTTCAAAGCAATCGGTCCAGTAACAAAAAAGTTCAAAATGGCGGCCACTTTTTTAAATTTTGACCACAAATTCCTTTTCTATGCTTACTGTCATAGTCAAATATCGATTTTCAAAGCAATCGGTCCAGTAACAAAAAAGTTCAAAATGGCGGCCACTTTTTTAATTCTGACCACAAATTCCTTCTGTATGCTTGCTGCCATAGTCAAATATCGATTTTTAAAGCAATCGGCCCAGTAACAAAAAAGTTCAAAATGGCGGCCACTTTTTTAATTCTGACCACGAATTCCTTCTCTATGCTCGCTACCATAGCCAGACGTCGATTTTCAAAGCGATCGGCCCACTGACAAAATAATTCAAAATGGCGGCCACTTTTTAATTCTGACCACAAATTCCTTCTCTATGCTTGCTGCCATAGTCAGACGTCGATTTTCAAAGCAATCGGCCCACTGACAAAAAAAATCAAAATGGCGGCCACTTTTTTTTAATTCTGACCACGAATTCCTTCTCTATGCTCGCTGCCATAGTCAGACGTCGATTTTCAAAGCGATCGGCCCACTGACAAAAAAATTCAAAATGGCGGCCACTTTTTAATTCTGACCACAAATTCCTTCTCTATGCTTGCTGCCATAGTCAGACGTCGATTTTCAAAGCAATCGGCCCACTGACAAAAAAATTCAAAATGGCGGCCACTTTTTTAAAATTTTGACCACAAATTCCTTCTCTATGCTTGCTGCCATAGTCAAATATCGATTTTCGAAGTAATCGGTCCAGTAACAAAAAAGTTCAAAATGGCGGCCACTTTTTTAAATTTTGACCACAAATTCCTTCTCTAAGCTAGCTGCTATAGTCAAATATCGATTTTCAAAGCAATCGGTCCAGTAACAAAAAAGTTCAAAATGGCGGCCACTTTTTTAAATTTTGACCACAAATTCCTTTTCTATGCTTACTGTCATAGTCAAATATCGATTTTCAAAGCAATCGGTCCAGTAACAAAAAATTTCAAAATGGCGGCCACTTTTTTTTAAATTTTGATCACAAATTCCTTCTCTATGCCAGCTGCCATAGTCAAATATCGATTTTCAAAGCAATCGGTCCAGTAACAAAAAAGTTCAAAATGGCGGCCACTTTTTTTAAATTTGACCACAAATTCCTTCTCTATGCTTGCTGCCATAGTCAAATATCGATTTTCAAAGCAATCGGCCCAGTAACAAAAAAGTTCGAAATGGCGGCCACTTTTTTAAATTTGACCACAAATTCCTTCTCTATGCTTGCTGCCATAGTCAAATATCGATTTTTAAAGCAATCGGTCCAGTAACAAAAAAGTTCAAAATGGCGGCCACTTTTTTAAATTTTGACCACAAATTCCTTCTCTATGCTTACTGCCATAGTCAGATATCGATTTCCAAAGCAATCGGCCCAGTAACAAAAAAGTTCAAAATGGCGGTCACTTTTTAAAATTTTGACCACAAATTCCTTCTCTATGCTTGCTGCCATAGTCAAATATCGTTTTTCAAAGCAATCGACCCATTTACAAAAAAGTTCAAAATGGCGGCCACTTTTTTAAATTTTGGCCACAAATTCCTTCTCTATGCTTGCTGCCATAGTCAAATATCGATTTTCAAAGCAATCGACCCATTAACAAAAAAGTTCAAAATGGCGGCCACTTTTTTTAATTTTGGCAACAGATTCCTTCTCTATGCTTGCTGCCATAGTCAAAAGTCGATTTTCAAAGCAATCGGCCCAGTAACAAAAAAGTTCAAAATGGCGGCCAAAAAGTTCAAACCTTTTCCTCCTCAAAATTTGGATCTCGAAAATCCCTTTCTGAATACGAATTCATGATATAACACCAACCTAGGTAATAAATTTCCGATCTCTGCGACTTGTAGCTTTTCTGGAATTCCTGGAACAACGAAAAAAATTTCCCTTTTGTATGGGGAAATCCATAAAACCAACGGTTTTTACCCCTTAAAATTTGAATTTCTGGAATCCCCGTCTTAGTACGAATTCATGACCTAATATCAACCTAGGTACCAAATTTCAGATCTCTACGACTTGTAGCTTTTCGGGAATTCCTGGAACAACGAAAAAAATTTCACTTTTGTATGGGGAAATCCAAAAAACCAACGGTTTTTACCCCTTAAAATTTGGATTTCTGGAATTCCCGTCTTAGTACGAATTCATGACCTAATATCTACCTAGGTACCAAATTTCAGATCCCTACGACTTGTAGCTTTTCGGGAATTCCTGGAACAACGAAAAAAATTTCACTTTTGTATGGGGAAATCCAAAAAACCAACGGTTTTACCCCTTAAAATTTGAATTTCTGGAATCCCCGTCTTAGTACGAATTCATGACCTAATATCTACCTAGGTACCAAATTTCAGATCTCTACGACTTGTAGCTTTTCGGGAATACCTGGAACAACGAAAAAAATTTCACTTTTGTATGGGGAAATCCAAAAAACCAACGGTTTTTACCCCTTAAAATTTGAATTTCTGGAATTCCCGTCTTAGTACGAATTCTTAACCTAATATCTACCTAGGTACCAAATTTCAGATCTCTAGGACCTATGGTTTTGGCGGAATCCTTGGAACAACCAAAATCACCAAAATGCCTCATTCTTTTATATATATAGATAATCACTAATAGTAAACTTATAGGATATGGGCATCCGAACGATTTACGTAAACCTTCTACGTGCGCCATCTGTCAAAATTCTGTAGGTGGCTGCTGAGCAAACTACAGCTTGGGGTTACTGTTGGTGGCAAAACAAGCATTTTTGGCACCAATAAACTGACGACAGCGCGCCGTCCGCAATGACCAAGATTTAATATTATGTCTATTCAGGATATGTCTATTATAATAATATTTAAATTAAAGTATTGGTTAATATCTATTTCAAGACAACAACTTCCCTCGCGTAGTTGACGAACTCTCATGGCGGAGGTCGCGGGTTCGATTCCCGCTTCGGGCCACTTTAGAAGTTTATAGTTTCTAAATTGGATAAGGTCTGGTCCAGTGGTAGGTTTCAGTCGTGGCTGGTTACCACGCTACCAACAAAGACGAACGGCTTAGCGATTTTGAGTTCCAGCGCGATGCCTGAGTAGAAACCACAGAAGGTTACTTATGTGTTCCAAGTTATATAACAAACTTTCCTTTTATTATAACCGCGCTTAGCTGATTTTTCCAAGATCTGACGGTTTATAAAAGTTTAAACGGAAAGATGTTGCACAGAGTGCAAAAAACGAGTTAAAGCTAAAGAGATTCTGTATAAAAGAAACCGCTGATGTTTAACATTTTTCAGAAGACGTAAAATAAAAAGTAGACAAGTTTTTACTTACTTACTTTATGTACTTTTATGTTATCGTGTAATATATACGAGATATTATCACATTTACTCTTCGCCGCGTCGGGTATAGGTTGTAACTTGTACAGTGTAGGTAGGTCGGCAATCATAGTTGATGGCGCTACGACAATTAGCGGAGAGCGTGTATAATTGGTCATGCCGACGAGTACATACACGCATATCATAAATAGCGGCTTTTGATTATTTGGGTCATGCGTAGAATGTGAGCACAGTTGCAGATGTAGCATCTGAGATCTGTGGTGGAATTGAGACCTTTTAATGGGAATTGGAATCAGCAAATAAGAAATTCGTATCAAAATCGATGTACCTACTCGTATGTAGAGACAAAAACTAGAAAGCTGAAGTTGCAACGTGTGGCAATTTTACGAAACACCGATATTTGTGAAGATTTCAAGTATTTTGAAAATATTTTAACGAAGAATGACATGTCACACGACGAGCAAGTCGTTCAATGTTCAGTGATACGCATACTCATGTCAGATGCAGTGCGTTAATAAATATTTCTGCATTGCAATATCATATGACACCGCACTGTGCTCGCACAATTCCAAGACGTCAGTTCGAAATCTCATATTTTGCCCAGCTTACAGTGCCCGTCAAACCGAAACACAGTTGATACATTACTGGTTAATTACTGTAGAATAACTGACACTGCGGTAGTACCTACCTATCCTAACGAACTTCGCAAGAAGAGTCCTACCACCACTTGTTCTCGGTGTAGTGCAGTATCTCTGGGAAGGCCTCTTCCAGCATGTACTTCTGCCAAAATCGTCAGTTATTCAGAACCCCCTATTGTCTATACGGACTCATCTGCCAAGCGCTTAAGCTGGTTGCCTGATGACTGTGAGGTTCTCTCCCCTGCGTATAACAGATTGGTGGTAACCATAATAATCAGTTTTTTAAACACATCTATATTCACGAAAAGAAAAATCCCTACTCGATCATCCGTTCATTCATTCAAGAAGTCATCATCTCACTGCCCAAACTCGACCTACGAGTTACCTTTTTAAATCACACAAGTGATAAAGAAAAATTTCTTGGAATTTCCTTATTAATAAAAGCCTACGGGATCACTTAGGCGAGGCATAGTTAGTTTAATATGGGTGGTAATGTATTAAAGTACTAGTTTTCTTGTGGAGAAAATTGCGGATCAAATAAATATTGCAGTGTCTAGAACCAGTTACTATTACTGCATCCGCTTATGGGCTAGGTTAGAAATTATATTTTCCAATCAACCGCTAATTTCACTGAGAGTGCTCTACTTCTTACTTTTTAAACAACACCTTTTAATCCATTGAATTACCGTGTCACAGCGTTTGTTACCAAACTCCTCCGAAACGGCTTCACCGATTTAAATGATGTTTGTTTTGTGCTTATTCGGTGTGGTGTGAGAATAGGATATAAACTATTTTCATATTTCTAAGTGAGAGATAATATAAATGGCCTCTAAAGTTTACCAGATTAGCTAGTATTTACATATCTACTTATAGGCTAAATTGAAGTTTCAGGTATAGAACTTACAATGGAAATCGTTCCCATTGTATAAAGCTTTTCACTATAACAGTGGGCTGTTTCTGTATCGTTGAGTTTGTTAGTTAACAATCCTCGCTGGATTGTTAACTAATAAAATGGAGGCAGAAATCCTATTTTTTTTATGTGTTCTTTTTGTTAAAGTTACCAACCTAGTTTGATATGGTTTCATGTCAACGTACTATAGTTGCTAACTCGTGTAAGTTGAATACAAAAAAACAAATTTTTGTTTCCGTTAAACATACTGAACGATACAGAATCCAAGTCAGAGGCCAATTTTACTTTCAGAATCCATTTTAGAATCGAAAACGTTATGAACAGCGAATGGGTTCACATTGAATTTCCATAATAATGCCACAACGTTGTGTGAAATGTGTTCAGCGTAAGGCTGCCTCGCATTATTTACACGTCCGTAGGTTCGAGAAGGTCAGGCGAACGCTAAGACAATAGAAAAAGTCTCCAACAAAAGTAATCTGTCTTGCTTCTCTAATCTCTACTTTGAAAGGCTTCTAAGAAAACTACTTTGAATGTCTCTAAAGTTGATATTATTTTCTCGGTTTCATCACGACTTGAAGAAAATGTATTACCTGTACAATCACCGCAAGATTGTAAACTATTATACTGTAATCTATCTCGCGAGTTTGTGAACTGATGACAGATTGTAAACCAATACGTGTAGCACCGAATACCTATTTAATATTACTAATGGTAATAGTTTCTCAATGTCTATCGATCCTAGCACGCTGATTGGACGGACGTCTATAAGTTGCTCATCCGCCCCTGCTTTGCTCAGGTGATCTCAGAGAGTACCTACTTCGGAATAATCCTTTAGCCCATGTCTGTGTTATGAAGGAAACCTCTAAGCAAAGTTTTACAGACCGTCCTAAGGGTTTTGGGCTGTGGGCGATGAGTCGATGAGTGTAAGTGAAAATGACAGTGTTTCGAGGAAGTCAAAATGAAGAGTTAATGAAATGCCGAAATTCTAAATCCATCGGTAGTACTCAAATGTTGAAGCCGGTAATAAACGCTATGAGTTGCATATATATTATATACCCTTCTAAATACATACTTTAAAAAAAACATACAGCGTTGGTGCAAAAATATTCAATCAATTGTACAAGCTGTGGTACGAATATGATTGAAAATTTCAGCCCGTTTTATTTGATTTACCTACATGTTTTATGTGTGAATCTGCGCGTACATTGTACGTCCTACGCATCCTGTATAATATAGGCTGTACAGTGTACAACTGTAGGTACATCCTTTGAAATATTCACTCGCTTCTATTCCTCGACTGAAATCAGTGCAAAGAGATACATATTCAGTCTTGGATTTATTGAAAAGTATACTCGCTATATGGAAATTGGACGGCGAAAAGCTGAAACGGCGGCAGAATAGAGCTTTTGAAATTTTATTATCGATTCAATGCATTTTTACATCTCTTTTATCTTGGCTCTAAGAATACGATTTGATTTATCTGCAACCGCACTTTTTAACCGACTTTAAGAAATGGATCTTATCTATTGAATACTTAGGTATAGAACTGAAATATATTCAAATTCACATAATATTATGATTTCAAGGAAATATACTCGTACCATGTATATCTAATACCTAGGCGTATGTATGTGTTGTATGTTTGTCTACGCAAACGTAAATGTTTGTTAACTTTAACAACTTTAATAATGTAAATTGGTTCTGTAGTTTTTTTTGGTTCTTTGATATTTAATTGACTGTTGAGTGAATGAAGACGGTTTAATTTTTAATCTTTTAGATTACTTTTTCTCACATCTTGCTCTTATAAAAATAGGATGATAAACCAACTTACTGAGAAAATTAAAATCTCCGAAAATTATTATCATATATAATAATATTTGATGCCGTTGATATGAAAATAAATTCTAAAATTGTATACTACGTAAGTATACCTACCTACCCGTGATTACAACGTTGGTCTATAATTATAAACCAATATAATTGTTGTTCACACACTATTTCTATAAACCTTACATTGTATGGCATGGTCCCAACACCCCACACAAATTCAGTTAAAATGCACGCTTTCAAGAGCATGTAGGGGAGGCTCGACACAGTTGTCAAGTGTTTGTATTGAGTTACAAACAAAAACTACAAGCCTCCTGAAGGTTCCCTCATTCCTTGCTTTTTTAACTGACTTAAAAGAAGTAGTTTATCAATTCCACACCTTCGTCGGTATGTTTGTATGTACAGCTAAAGCATTCCACCAAACCCATTAGATGGATTAAACTTTTCTACAGTGAAAATTTTATCGATATCGGATCAGTAGCAGTTGTTCTCAAGTCGGTATGAACTGACTTAATAATGCAGGGTACGCAGATTTTAAAATCGGTATTATAAGTTAAATACTTCACTAGGGAAGTTTCATTTGACTTTTATTCGGTATTTTTTTTATTTTCTCTAACAAACAGGATAAAAATCCGTTTTTCTCATTATAAAGAACATCAGAAACCCTAAAAAGGTGGCGAATGCGAAATGAGCCCAAACCACTTCAGGGATCTCGTTAGTTTAATTAAGCGGAATATTTGGTTTGATGAACTCATTACAAGGGCATTTATTTAACGATTGGCAAATGACCCGCAGAACCGCAAAACATGATCAGAGTTGAGAACGTTCTATTAGTTCGTATTATAAAGTATACTTTATTTAATGTCAAAGAGTATAATAAATACTTTATTCATATTAAGAATAAGAGTAAGGTTAATAATAAGAGTAAGGATACTAGGAGTGGGAGTTCGATTTTTCATTGATTTATTCAGGATAAAAATTACCTCTTTTCGTGTCTCTGTCGTCGTGTTGATCATCAACCATACAAACAAACGATTTAAATCTTTGCAATCAAACACTCTTAAATTTCGTGACATAAGTAAGTATGGAAGTACAGATTAATTTAAGGAAATTTAAAACCCCGACTGCAAAAATTTCAATCTTATTGATATTATTATATAAACATACTAGCAAACGCCCGCGGCTTCGCTCACGTTGATCTTCTGCTTTACTCCCTCAGGCGTTAAGTTTCCAAAATTCTTGTATTAACCGTCATTTAATTTAATTTTGACCACTAAATATTTCCTAATGCTTGCTGGTTATAGTCAGACGTCGATTTTCAAAGCAATCGGCCCAGTAACAAAAAAGTTCAAAATGGCGGCCAAAAAGTTCATAATTTTTTATCTTGACCACAAATTCCTTCTCTATGCTTGCTGCGATAGTCAGATATCTATTTTCAAAGCAATCGGCCCAGTAACAAAAAAGTTCAAAATGGCGGCCACTTTTATAAATTTTGACCACAAATTCCTTCTCTATGCCAGCTGCCATAGTCAAATATCGATTTTCAAAGCAATCGGTCCAGTAACAAAAAAAATTCAAAATGGCGTCCACTTTTTTAAATTTTGACCACAAATTCCTTCTCTATGCCAGCTGCCATAGTCAAATATCGATTTTCAAAGCGATCGGTCCAGTAACAAAAAAGTTCAAAATGGCGGCCACTTATTTAAATTTTGACCACAAATTCCTTTTCTATGCTTGCTGTCATAGTCAAATATCGATTTTCAAAGCAATCAGTCCAGTAACAAAAAAGTTCAAAATGGCGGCCACTTTTTCAAAATTTTGACCACAAATTCCTTCTCTATGCCAGCTGCCATAGTCAAATATCGATCTTCAAAGCGATCGGTCCAGTAACAAAAAAGTTCAAAATGGCGGCCACTTTTTTAAATTTTGACCACAACTTCCTTCTCTTTGCTTATCGCCATAGTCAAATATCGATTTTCAAAGCAATCGGTCCAGTAACAAAAAAGTTCAAAATGGCGGCCACTTTTTTAAATTTTGACCACAAATTCATTCTCTATGCCAGCTGCCATAGTCAAATATCGATTTTCAAAGCGATCGGTCCTGTAACAAAAAAGTTCAAAATGGCGGCCACTTTTTTTTTAATTTTGACCACAAATTCCTTTTTTATGCTTGCTGTCATAGTCAAATATCGATTTTCAAAGCAATCAGTTCAGTAACAAAAAAGTTCAAAATGGCGGCCACTTTTTTAAATTTTGACCACAAATTCCTTCTCTATGCCAGCTGCCATAGTCAAATATCGATTTCCAAAGCAATCGGCCCAGTAACAAAAAAGTTCAAAATGGCGGCCACTTTTTTAAATTTTGACCACAAATTCCTTCTTTATGCTTGCTGTCATAGTCAAATATCGATTTTCAAAGAGATCGGTCCAGTAACAAAAAAGTTCAAAATGGCGGTCACTTTTTTAAAATTTGACCAAAAATTCCTTCTCTATGCTTGCTGCCAAAGTCAGATATCGATTTCCAAAGCAATCGGTCCAGTAACAAAAAAGTTCAAATGGCGGCCACTTTTTTTAAATTTTGACCAAAAATTCCTTCTCTATGCTTGCTGCCAAAGTCAAATATCGATTTTCAAAGCGATCGGTCCAGTAACAAAAAAGTTCAAAATGGCGGCCACTTTTTTTAAATTTTGACCACAAATTCCTTCTCTATGCTTATCGCCATAGTCAAAAGTCGATTTTCAAAGCAATCGGTTCAGTAACAAAAAAGTTCAAAATGGCGGCCAAAAAGTTCAAAATTTTTCCTCCTAAAATTTGGATCTCGAAAATCCCTTTCTGAATACGAATTCATGATATAATTCCAACCTAGGTACCAAATTTCAGATCTCTACGACTTGTAGCTTTTCGGGAATTCCTGGAACAACGAAAAAAATTACACTTTTGTATGGAGAAATCCATAAAAACAACGGTTTTCACCACTTAAAATTTGAATTTCTGGAATCCCCTTCTTAGTACGAATTCATGACCTAATATCAACCTAGGTACTAAATTTCAGATCTCTACGACTTGTAGCTTTTCGGGAATTCCTGGAACAACGAAAAAAATTACACTTTTGTATGGAGAAATCCATAAAACCAACGGTTTTCACCCCTTAAAATTTGAATTTCTGGAATCCCCGTCTTAGTACGAATTCATGACCTAATATCAACCTAGGTACTAAATTTCAGATCTCTACGACTTGTAGCTTTTCGGGAATTCCTGGAACAACGAAAAAAATTTCACTTTTGTATGGGGAAATCCATAAAACCAACGGTTTTTACCCCTTAAATTTTGAATTTCTGGAATCCCCGTCTTAGTACGAATTCATGACCTAATATCTACCTAGGTACCAAATTTCAGATCTCTACGACTTGTAGCTTTTCGGGAATTCCTGGAACAACGAAAAAAATTTCACTTTTGTATGGGGAAATCCAAAAAACCAACGGTTTTTACCCCTTAAAATTTGAATTTCTGGAATCCCCGTCTTAGTACGAATTCATGACCTAATATCAACCTAGGTACTAAATTTCAGATCTCTACGACTTGTAGCTTTTCGGGAATTCCTGGAACAACGAAAAAAAATTCACTTTTGTATGGGGAAATCCATAAAACCAACGGTTTTTACCCCTTAAAATTTGAATTTCTGGAATCCCCGTCTTAGTACGAATTCATGACCTAATATCTATCTAGGTACCAAATTTCAGATCTCTACGACTTGTAGCTTTTCGGGAATTCCTGGAACAACGAAAAAAATTTCACTTTTGTATGGGGAAATCCAAAAAACCAACGGTTTTTACCCCTTAAAATTTGAATTTCTGGAATCCCCGTCTTAGTACGAATTTATGACCTAATATCTACCTAGGTACCAAATTTCAGATCTCTACGACCTTTAGTTTTGGCGGAATCCGTGGAACAACCAAAATCACCAAAATGCCTCATTCTTTTATATATATAGATTATGATGACATAATATACCTAATACATTTTTTGTAATCTCCTTTTAATTTCCTTCATTTTCATATCCCATTCGATAGGTTTAGCAAACTTTTTTATTAACGGCTTACATTTAGTGCCAAAAATCCGCCATTTTAATTTTTTTTCAAAAACGAAGTATTTAAAAACACTTATGTTTCTGAGACGAATCTTTAAGGTACTGATAGACGATCGAATTTGGTGCGGCCGGACCACGAACGCGGTCCGCCACCGGACCATATTCGATCGTGTGGCGCACGGTCCGCCGAACATTATAATTATTATTAACGGTACGGCCGGTTCGGAGCGCTTACACATCGAACGCGGTGCGGTACGGTGCGTTCCCGAACCGATACGATCGTGTGTACGGCGCACCGAAACATTTGTTGGTTTAGTTGCTATTGTGCCACCATACGCGCAACACGTTGCTGTGGTTGCAACGTGTTCGCATCAAATATGGATTCGGAGGGCCAAGAAGATCACATTGTGTATATACGAAAATCTTTCGAGATCTTTAATGTGACTCATATATGACTATACTGTTGTCGGTTTTTAAGATAAAACTTTGCCCATTCTATGATTCTTTTCTTCTTCTTTTTGTAGGTAATGAGGATGTAGCAACTATAGTTGCTACAACTAATGCGACTTTAGCCTGTTTTGATAGAACAGGCGGCATTTTGAGACGTGTTCACGCACTGCTAGGATAAGACAACTGAACGGTTCGGAGTTCTGTGCGGCCGTCTGTTTTGTAGAGCGCACCGCACGGTCCGGTGGTCCGGCCGCACCAAATTCGATCGTCTATGAGTACCTTAACGATACCACAACTGTCAAAATATATTCAGCCGTTTAAAAGATATGGGGTACTCTCTAAATACACAAACATACAAATAAATAAGATACACACCAAATATAACCCTTCTTACAGCCGGGTAAATAATAAAGCCGTGTTTCGTTATTAGTTATTACTTATTACACCTTTATGTTCATCAAGAAAGACATTTCTTGTCTTTGAAAACGGGCGCACTATCTACGTCCATATCTACAAACTCCATCTTTCTTCTGATCACACTTAAAAGCTATTTTAAAGAAGGGTCTGCTTTAGAACAATGTTAGTCTAAAGTTGTTTAACAAGCTACAAAGTTATAGGTAAGCGAACAATATCTAAGAATTCACCTTCAAAATTTTCCTCTTCTTTTGAAACTTGTTGCCGTTATGGTTAATTTAATACTAACGTTAAAATAACAAAAACGTTTATACATAATTTATATTTACCGCTAAGACGATGTTCTTCGCCTACTGACCTTTTCGTTCACATTGTTTGTTTCTATTCACATTTTGCTAATATAATATTATAAAGTTCGTTATTACTTACGCTTCGTTGTTGACTGTAAAGCTTCCTTTTAATTTTGATTGTATATGTTTTATGATAAGGAACATCTACAAAATATTGTTTCCTTTTGTGAAACTGCGTATTACTAATTAATTTTGACGACCGAATGGCGTAGCGGTAGCAAACCTGCCTCTGCGTCGGAGGTCGTGGGTTCGATTCCCACTACTGGTAAATGTTTGTGTGATGAGCATGAATATTTTCCAGTGTCTGGGTGTTATTCAATATATTATAATTATGTTTATTAATATGTATGTATACATCAGTTATCTAGTACCCATAACACAAGCTAACGCTTACTTTGGGCTAGATTGCGATATGTGCAATGTCCTGATATTTATTTATTTATTTATATAAAAAATTCAACTTTTGAAGCAGTTAATTGGTTTTGTACATTAAATTATGATAATAATGTTTATGTGAGTGAAAGGAGAATGCCTGGGGCATAATGAGCAATGACTTTTCTGATCTGTGGCCTAAACAAAAGGAACCACATTTTAGTCATAAAGCTGACCATGACACTAGACGGAATAAAGTTAAATTGTAAAAGTAGTTAGTTAGCTAGGAAGTAGATGCGTAGTTTGTTAAGGTTAGGAATAAGAGCGCTAACTCGACAACAAACTGTTAATCAGTTTGGCGGGATATTAGTTTTTAAGACATAATTGTGCATCTATTGAAATAATAATAAAAAAAGATGCAACCTATTCAAAGGCAATATAAGATAGGTATATATAGGTACTTTATATGTAGCGATTATTATTTATTGCTTGATAAATGATAAGTATCGAAAAAGAAGCCAAAGCCAATCAACCGAAGCCCCATCATCTCAATAATAGAGTGGTTGTTTATTTTGATGGATAGCCCACATCCTAATCACGTTTAAAAGCAATCGAAGTTATTTGTCCGAACGAACGCACGTCATCTTGTCTGTTGCTCAAACAGAAGGTTCTAGAGATATCAAGAAAGCTGCTATTGTCAGACCGCTTTATCTCACATAAATATTACACTAGAATGGTTAAAAACAATACGTGTTTATTAACATTTCTCCGTCCCGTTTGGCACTTTCTGATTTTTTTGATTCTAATTTCTAATTCTACGAACCGGTAATTTGAACATACACCAAATAGAATAGCTCCAGAATTCAGATGACCATAATTTAAAATTATATGCATGTGAATGCCGATTTTTTGGCTACTTATAAAAGCAATTCATCCTAGAGGAAAATAAATTAGAGGCGACCCTTGATCAAGACGACGCTTAGTCATGCCGTTTAGACGAAGAGGAATTTAAATAGTTTCTTTGGCTACTATTCTTTACTATTCTTGCTCGATTTTAAATGCATTGCTGCATTTAACACTGTAGATCATGATATACTTGTGAGTATGTTGCGTTCTCTTAACATATCTCCATCGGCTACTGACTGGTTCCTTAGTTACCTGAGTGGACGTCGGCAGCGCATTCGTACTGAGAAAGGCAACTCTTCTTGGTGCGATATTGTAGCTGGTGTACCTCAGGGTGGCGTGCTGTCACCGTTACTCTTTTCTATTTTCATCAATTCTATTACTCAAAAACTATCGTCTCTCTATCACATGTATGCAGATGATGTCCAAGTTTACACGCAGTCGACACTAGCGAATCTTCCGACGGCCATTGCTCAATTGAATAATGACCTTGAGCTAATCCTGGAGTGGAGTCGATTCTACGGCCTTAATGTGAATCCAAATAAGTCTCAAACTATAGTTATTGGTAGTCGGAACTTGATCAGTAGGGTCGACTGGTCTACATTGCCATTTGTGGAATACAACGGTATGGTTATCCCTTTCTGTGAGTCGGTAAAAAATCTCGGTATACACATGGATTGCACTTTAGCTTGGACTAGTCACATCAAACAGGTAAGCAGGAAGACGTTTGCGTCCTTGAGCTCTTTGCGTCGTTTACGATCTTTTCTTCCTATTCCTACCAAAATTATGTTAGCACAGTCTCTACTGCTTCCTATCCTCGATTACGCTGACGCAAGCTATATTAACCTAACTGCGGACCAGTTAAATAAGCTTGAGAGACTTCAAAATGCTAGTATTCGGTTCATATTTGGTTTGCGCAAATATGACCATGTCTCTGAATTTCGTTCTCGTCTCAAGTGGTTACCCATCCGACTTCGCCGGAACTTGCATATCCTTTCTATTCTGTACTGTGTGTTATTTCACCCTTCCTCTCCTTCTTATTTAAAGGAGAAATTTGTATTTGTAGGTTGTCCGGGAGAAGTTCTCCGTACTACTAGAAAACTTATGTTGAGGATGCCTAAGCACAATACCTCATTCTACCACCATTCTTTTACGGTACAGGCTGTAAAATTGTGGAATGCTTTACCACTGCCTATAAGGGAGGCCCGGTCTATAAACATCTTTAAGAGATTGGTCAAAGATCACTATTTGTCGTCGTCACTGACAACACAGTAATTTTGATTACAGGCTCCTTGGATTTAGGAGGATATATAATTATGTATTTATATATTATATTTATTTGTATAATATATTATATTATTGTATTAATTTGTGTATATATGTATGTATATATATTTATATATATTATGTTATTATAAATTTATTTTATAATTATATATATATATTTTTTTGCACCACCTACCTCTAGATTCTACAACAGCTTTCTTTTACAGCATTGGTTGCCTGGAAGAGATCGCTAGTTAGCGATAAGGCCGCCAAATTGTATACTTATTATCTTTTTTTGTTGTTTTGTGATGTCCTTTTATTTCTTTGTGGTGTGCAATAAAAGTATATTCATTCATTCATTCATTCACTTTATTCATCTCGGGCGAAATTTACCAGTGATCGTGATTCGCACGCAAGTGTAGTGTGCTGCTAGCATAACAAAAGTGCATTAGAATTTGACAAGTCATTTACGCGTGGCACTGATTGATAGAGCTCCATTAGTAGACCTTTTTTTTGCCAACAACCATTCTGTGACCGTTTATATTGACAATGATAAAACATCGTGAATTATTCATGTTCATGACTCCTACAGAGCGAATAACCATCCATGTCGGTTGACCTAATCTTAAATCTAAGGCTTGATACACAGTTAAGATTTGGTGATGACCTGACATGTCGCGAATGTTCATCGGAGTAATACCTTCATACATTTGTATTTATCATTGTTACTTCGAAAAGAGCAAATCCTATCTTAAGTATATGTTGCCGGTTTGGCGAGATTCATATAAGTTTTTGAAAGAAACTTTAGTCACTACAAATACCAGACTTATCCACTACAGATTTATAGGTGGTTAGGGATATTATTTATTATAAGTTCTATGCAAAATCTTATATTTACCTATTAATACCTGTTCCTTGCGACTTCGAATGCGTCTCGTAGACTCAGTGTGGGAATAACAAGATAGTCCAGCTTCCTGTTTTTCATAATGAAGAAATTCTAGGAATCGGTTGAGATTTGAGAAGGATCTGAGATTACTCAAGTACATACAAATGGACATATAATATTACTAGTGTAGATAACTTTCCGATCACTTCAGCTGTTCATTGTACTTGAAAACGCGCCGTTTACCGAAGAGCAATAATTACTTACAGCGTAGCGTAAAAGTCTCTTGAAACCAAAGCGATGCTCTTCAGTCTTCAGCTCATCAACACGAAGCGGATGACTGTAATATCCGGGCAGTTGGTATCCTAAATTGGGGGTGGGTCGTGACTCTTGGCTAAGCATTTGTATCGTATATACTAGTGATGTTCTGGTATTCGTATCCGCGGATATCCGCGGGAAAAATAGGGTCCGTGTCCGTATCCGTATCCTCACTTTTCTTTAATTAATTTACAAATTCACTCGACAGGATAAAATGGTGCTTTATAACTGAGATTAAGTGATCAAGCAGTATAATTAAAAAAAAAAAAATCACAGTATATTTTATTTCTCAAAATCATATAGGTACTTGGCACCTTTAATTGTATACATAATATATTCTATTGTAAGTTACCATACCAATGGTTAATATATCAAAGATACTAAATCAACTATTTTTTATGAGATAATATTACACAAATAAGTTACCTATATGCGCCCCAGCGACACCGATTAAGTGAGAAAATAAGTACATCTGCAGTGTATCGGCGGTTCGTGACACTAAATATCCGTATCCGGATCCGTATCCGCAGACATACATTTTAGATCCGGCACATCACTAGTATATACGTATAATGTATAATAGTTGGCTCAGGTTGGCTAAGTTCAAAAAGTCCTTCGGAAATCTAAGTAATATCTTGTGAAAAATACGAGTAGGCCGATCCGTCATTCGACCTATATTATGTGTGACCCTAAATCAGACACGTCCCTACTCAAGCCTGAACCAGTGATAGTAAGAGGCTTACGAATGCTATTCTAGATCGAGATTTAAGTGTGTTTTTTTACCTTACCGTCTTACAAATACACTTTACCGCTACAAAGGCTACGCGGTCTTTTGTGTCGGCCGCAGAGATCAAAGGGCGTACTTACAGTGAAATTGGTTTTGATAATGTAAGAACGAATAGGTACCTGCTTCTTATAGAGCAAAGAAATTTAGTCATTTGGTTGGGGCTATGTCATGAAGTTCATTCGTAGGTACATAATAAATAAATAAGTAAATAAAAAGCCTTTTATTTCCCATCACCAGGGGCAATTCAACATTATGATTTAAAGTAAAGTAAAATAATCTTATTCTATGATTAGGACCCCATTCGGGTATAGGCCTCCTCCGGAGCTTTCCAATCTCCTGACGCTGTTTTGAACTAGTCGTATAGTACGATTCACGAAAGATGACCACAAATGGCGGGCCTATTTTAGGTCTCTTTGGACTTATCTAACTAATATTATGGTCTTATTTATTTTAACTAATATATATGGTCTTATTTAACTAATATATGATAATTATTTTGGCTTATGTCTTTTCTTTATGAGTGTACATTAAGAAAAGACCCGCCATTTGTGGTCATCTTTCGTGAATCGTACTATACCCTGCTGTCCTGCAGATGTCGTGTGCCCGTTTAAATTTCGTAGATACATATTATGCATTAATTAATTATTGTTTCTTCATTGGATCGCCCGCGCCGTTCGCAAAGGCGAATGGCAATTTTTGTGCTTTTTGGTGGCATCCGTGACACCGGGTTAATTTTTTGGTGACACGCTAACATTTTTGTTGAAAAAACATAACGCATAGTTTCTTTTGTTGCTACAGATGTTAGGCAACGTGGTGGTGTTCGTGTGCGTGAACGTGGTGGGAGCACTGATGCACTCGCTGATGGAGAACGCGCAGCGGCGCGCCTTCCTCGACACGCGCAACTGCATCGCGGCGCGCCTCGACATGGAGGACGAGAACGAGAAGCTGGTGAGCGTAATACGTACTACATGTACTGCAACAGACGTTACGTGGCGGTGTTCCTGTTCGTGAACGTGAACGTGTTGGGCGCGCTGATACACTCGCTGATGGAGAACGCGCAGCGGCGCGCCTTCCTCGACACGCGCAACTGCATCGCGGCGCGCCTCGACATGGAGGACGAGAACGAGAAGCTGGTGAGCGTAATACGTACTACATGTACTGCAACAGACGTTACGTGGCAGTGTTCCTGTTTGTGTGCGTGAACGTGGTGGGCGCGCTGATGCACTCGCTGATGGAGAACGCGCAGCTGCGCGCCTTCCTCGACACGCGCAACTGCATCGCGGCGCGCCTCGACATGGAGGACGAGAACGAGAAGCTGGTGAGCGTAATACGTACTACATGTACTGCAACAGACGTTACGTGGCGGTGTTCCTGTTCGTGAACGTGAACGTGTTGGGCGCGCTGATACACTCGCTGATGGAGAACGCGCAGCGGCGCGCCTTCCTCGACACGCGCAACTGCATCGCGGCGCGCCTCGACATGGAGGACGAGAACGAGAAGCTGGTGAGCGTAATACGTACTACATGTACTGCAACAGACGTTACGTGGCGGTGTTCCTGTTCGTGAACGTGAACGTGTTGGGCGCGCTGATACACTCGCTGATGGAGAACGCGCAGCGGCGCGCCTTCCTCGACACGCGCAACTGCATCGCGGCGCGCCTCGACATGGAGGACGAGAACGAGAAGCTGGTGAGTGAAATGCGTACTACATGTACTGCAACAGACGTTACGTGGCGGTATCCTGTTCGTGTTTGTGAACGTGGTGGGCGCGCTGATGCACTCGCTGATGGAGAACGCGCAGCGGCGCGCCTTCCTCGACACGCGCAACTGCATCGCGGCGCGCCTCGACATGGAGGACGAGAACGAGAAGCTGGTGAGCGTAATACGTACTACATGTACTGCAACAGACGTTACGTGGCGGTGTTCCTGTTCGTGAACGTGAACGTGTTGGGCGCGCTGATACACTCGCTGATGGAGAACGCGCAGCGGCGCGCCTTCCTCGACACGCGCAACTGCATCGCGGCGCGCCTCGACATGGAGGACGAGAACGAGAAGCTGGTGAGCGTAATACGTACTACATGTACTGCAACAGACGTTACGTGGCGGTGTTCCTGTTCGTGAACGTGAACGTGTTGGGCGCGCTGATACACTCGCTGATGGAGAACGCGCAGCGGCGCGCCTTCCTCGACACGCGCAACTGCATCGCGGCGCGCCTCGACATGGAGGACGAGAACGAGAAGCTGGTGAGCGTAATACGTACTACATGTACTGCAACAGACGTTACGTGGCGGTGTTCCTGTTCGTGAACGTGAACGTGTTGGGCGCGCTGATACACTCGCTGATGGAGAACGCGCAGCGGCGCGCCTTCCTCGACACGCGCAACTGCATCGCGGCGCGCCTCGACATGGAGGACGAGAACGAGAAGCTGGTGAGCGTAATACGTACTACATGTACTGCAACAGACGTTACGTGGCGGTGTTCCTGTTCGTGAACGTGAACGTGTTGGGCGCGCTGATACACTCGCTGATGGAGAACGCGCAGCGGCGCGCCTTCCTCGACACGCGCAACTGCATCGCGGCGCGCCTCGACATGGAGGACGAGAACGAGAAGCTGGTGAGCGTAATACGTACTACATGTACTGCAACAGACGTTACGTGGCGGTGTTCCTGTTCGTGAACGTGAACGTGTTGGGCGCGCTGATACACTCGCTGATGGAGAACGCGCAGCGGCGCGCCTTCCTCGACACGCGCAACTGCATCGCGGCGCGCCTCGACATGGAGGACGAGAACGAGAAGCTGGTGAGCGTAATACGTACTACATGTACTGCAACAGACGTTACGTGGCGGTGTTCCTGTTCGTGAACGTGAACGTGTTGGGCGCGCTGATACACTCGCTGATGGAGAACGCGCAGCGGCGCGCCTTCCTCGACACGCGCAACTGCATCGCGGCGCGCCTCGACATGGAGGACGAGAACGAGAAGCTGGTGAGCGTAATACGTACTACATGTACTGCAACAGACGTTACGTGGCGGTGTTCCTGTTCGTGAACGTGAACGTGTTGGGCGCGCTGATACACTCGCTGATGAAGAACGCGCAGCGGCGCGCCTTCCTCGACACGCGCAACTGCATCGCGGCGCGCCTCGACATGGAGGACGAGAACGAGAAGCTGGTGAGCGTAATACGTACTACATGTACTGCAACAGACGTTACGTGGCGGTGTTCCTGTTCGTGAACGTGAACGTGTTGGGCGCGCTGATACACTCGCTGATGGAGAACGCGCAGCGGCGCGCCTTCCTCGACACGCGCAACTGCATCGCGGCGCGCCTCGACATGGAGGACGAGAACGAGAAGCTGGTGAGTGAAATGCGTACTACATGTACTGCAACAGACGTTACGTGGCGGTATCCTGTTCGTGTGTGTGAACGTGGTGGGCGCGCTGATGCACTCGCTGATGGAAAACGCGCAGCGGCGCGCCTTCCTCGACACGCGCAACTGCATCGCGGCGCGCCTCGACATGGAGGACGAGAACGAGAAGCTGGTGAGCGTAATACGTACTACATGTACTGCAACAGACGTTACGTGGCGGTGTTCCTGTTCGTGAACGTGAACGTGTTGGGCGCGCTGATACACTCGCTGATGGAGAACGCGCAGCGGCGCGCCTTCCTCGACACGCGCAACTGCATCGCGGCGCGCCTCGACATGGAGGACGAGAACGAGAAGCTGGTGAGCGTAATACGTACTACATGTACTGCAACAGACGTTACGTGGCGGTGTTCCTGTTCGTGAACGTGAACGTGTTGGGCGCGCTGATACACTCGCTGATGGAGAACGCGCAGCGGCGCGCCTTCCTCGACACGCGCAACTGCATCGCGGCGCGCCTCGACATGGAGGACGAGAACGAGAAGCTGGTGAGTGAAATGCGTACTACATGTACTGCAACAGACGTTACGTGGCGGTATCCTGTTCGTGTGTGTGAACGTGGTGGGCGCGCTGATGCACTCGCTGATGGAAAACGCGCAGCGGCGCGCCTTCCTCGACACGCGCAACTGCATCGCGGCGCGCCTCGACATGGAGGACGAGAACGAGAAGCTGGTGAGCGTAATACGTACTACATGTACTGCAACAGACGTTACGTGGCGGTGTTCCTGTTCGTGAACGTGAACGTGTTGGGCGCGCTGATACACTCGCTGATGGAGAACGCGCAGCGGCGCGCCTTCCTCGACACGCGCAACTGCATCGCGGCGCGCCTCGACATGGAGGACGAGAACGAGAAGCTGGTGAGCGTAATACGTACTACATGTACTGCAACAGACGTTACGTGGCGGTGTTCCTGTTCGTGAACGTGAACGTGTTGGGCGCGCTGATACACTCGCTGATGGAGAACGCGCAGCGGCGCGCCTTCCTCGACACGCGCAACTGCATCGCGGCGCGCCTCGACATGGAGGACGAGAACGAGAAGCTGGTGAGCGTAATACGTACTACATGTACTGCAACAGACGTTACGTGGCGGTGTTCCTGTTCGTGAACGTGAACGTGTTGGGCGCGCTGATACACTCGCTGATGGAGAACGCGCAGCGGCGCGCCTTCCTCGACACGCGCAACTGCATCGCGGCGCGCCTCGACATGGAGGACGAGAACGAGAAGCTGGTGAGTGAAATGCGTACTACATGTACTGCAACAGACGTTACGTGGCGGTATCCTGTTCGTGTGTGTGAACGTGGTGGTCGCGCTGATGCACTCGCTGATGGAAAACGCGCAGCGGCGCGCCTTCCTCGACACGCGCAACTGCATCGCGGCGCGCCTGGACATGGAAGACGAGAACGAGAAGCTGGTGAGCGTAATACGTACTACATGTACTGCAACAGACGTTACGTGGCGGTGTTCCTGTTCGTGAACGTGAACGTGTTGGGCGCGCTGATACACTCGCTGATGGAGAACGCGCAGCGGCGCGCCTTCCTCGACACGCGCAACTGCATCGCGGCGCGCCTCGACATGGAGGACGAGAACGAGAAGCTGGTGAGCGTAATACGTACTACATGTACTGCAACAGACGTTACGTGGCGGTGTTCCTGTTCGTGAACGTGAACGTGTTGGGCGCGCTGATACACTCGCTGATGGAGAACGCGCAGCGGCGCGCCTTCCTCGACACGCGCAACTGCATCGCGGCGCGCCTCGACATGGAGGACGAGAACGAGAAGCTGGTGAGTGAAATGCGTACTACATGTACTGCAACAGACGTTACGTGGCGGTGTCCTGTTCGTGTGTGTGAACGTGGTGGGCGCGCTGATGCACTCGCTGATGGAAAACGCGCAGCGGCGCGCCTTCCTCGACACGCGCAACTGCATCGCGGCGCGCCTCGATATGGAGGACGAGAACGAGAAGCTGGTGAGCGTAATACGTACTACATGTACTGCAACAGACGTTACGTGGCGGTGTTCCTGTTCGTGAACGTGAACGTGTTGGGCGCGCTGATACACTCGCTGATGGAGAACGCGCAGCGGCGCGCCTTCCTCGACACGCGCAACTGCATCGCGGCGCGCCTCGACATGGAGGACGAGAACGAGAAGCTGGTGAGCGTAATACGTACTACATGTACTGCAACAGACGTTACGTGGCGGTGTTCCTGTTCGTGAACGTGAACGTGTTGGGCGCGCTGATACACTCGCTGATGGAGAACGCGCAGCGGCGCGCCTTCCTCGACACGCGCAACTGCATCGCGGCGCGCCTCGACATGGAGGACGAGAACGAGAAGCTGGTGAGTGAAATGCGTACTACATGTACTGCAACAGACGTTACGTGGCGGTATCCTGTTCGTGTGTGTGAACGTGGTGGGCGCGCTGATGCACTCGCTGATGGAAAACGCGCAGCGGCGCGCCTTCCTCGACACGCGCAACTGCATCGCGGCGCGCCTCGACATGGAGGACGAGAACGAGAAGCTGGTGAGCGTAATACGTACTACATGTACTGCAACAGACGTTACGTGGCGGTGTTCCTGTTCGTGAACGTGAACGTGTTGGGCGCGCTGATACACTCGCTGATGGAGAACGCGCAGCGGCGCGCCTTCCTCGACACGCGCAACTGCATCGCGGCGCGCCTCGACATGGAGGACGAGAACGAGAAGCTGGTGAGTGAAATGCGTACTACATGTACTGCAACAGACGTTACGTGGCGGTATCCTGTTCGTGTGTGTGAACGTGGTGGGCGCGCTGATGCACTCGCTGATGGAAAACGCGCAGCGGCGCGCCTTCCTCGACACGCGCAACTGCATCGCGGCGCGCCTCGACATGGAGGACGAGAACGAGAAGCTGGTGAGCGTAATACGTACTACATGTACTGCAACAGACGTTACGTGGCGGTGTTCCTGTTCGTGAACGTGACCGTGTTGGGTGCGCTGATACACTCGCTGATGGAGAACGCGCAGCGGCGCGCCTTCCTCGACACGCGCAACTGCATCGCGGCGCGCCTCGACATGGAGGACGAGAACGAGAAGCTGGTGAGTGAAATGCGTACTACATGTACTGCAACAGACGTTACGTGGCGGTATCCTGTTCGTGTGTGTGAACGTGGTGGGCGCGCTGATGCACTCCCTGATGGAAAACGCGCAGCGGCGCGCCTTCCTCGACACGCGCAACTGCATCGCGGCGCGCCTCGACATGGAGGACGAGAACGAGAAGCTGGTGAGCGTAATACGTACTACATGTACTGCAACAGACGTTACGTGGCGGTGTTCCTGTTCGTGAACGTGAACGTGGTGGGCGCGCTGATGCACTCGCTGATGGAGAACGCGCAGCGGCGCGCCTTCCTCGACACGCGCAACTGCATCGCGGCGCGCCTCGACATGGAGGACGAGAACGAGAAGCTGGTGAGCGTAATACGTACTACATGTACTGCAACAGACGTTACGTGGCGGTGTTCCTGTTCGTGAACGTGAACGTGTTGGGCGCGCTGATACACTCGCTGATGGAGAACGCGCAGCGGCGCGCCTTCCTCGACACGCGCAACTGCATCGCGGCGCGCCTCGACATGGAGGACGAGAACGAGAAGCTGGTGAGCGTAATACGTACTACATGTACTGCAACAGACGTTACGTGGCGGTGTTCCTGTTCGTGAACGTGAACGTGTTGGGCGCGCTGATACACTCGCTGATGGAGAACGCGCAGCGGCGCGCCTTCCTCGACACGCGCAACTGCATCGCGGCGCGCCTCGACATGGAGGACGAGAACGAGAAGCTGGTGAGCGTAATACGTACTACATGTACTGCAACAGACGTTACGTGGCGGTGTTCCTGTTCGTGAACGTGAACGTGTTGGGCGCGCTGATACACTCGCTGATGGAGAACGCGCAGCGGCGCGCCTTCCTCGACACGCGCAACTGCATCGCGGCGCGCCTCGACATGGAGGACGAGAACGAGAAGCTGGTGAGCGTAATACGTACTACATGTACTGCAACAGACGTTACGTGGCGGTGTTCCTGTTCGTGAACGTGAACGTGTTGGGCGCGCTGATACACTCGCTGATGGAGAACGCGCAGCGGCGCGCCTTCCTCGACACGCGCAACTGCATCGCGGCGCGCCTCGACATGGAGGACGAGAACGAGAAGCTGGTGAGTGAAATGCGTACTACATGTACTGCAACAGACGTTACGTGGCGGTATCCTGTACGTGTGTGTGAACGTGGTGGGCGCGCTGATGCACTCGCTGATGGAAAACGCGCAGCGGCGCGCCTTCCTCGACACGCGCAACTGCATCGCGGCGCGCCTCGACATGGAGGACGAGAACGAGAAGCTGGTGAGTGAAATGCGTACTACATGTACTGCAACAGACGTTACGTGGCGGTATCCTGTTCGTGTGTGTGAACGTGGTGGTCGCGCTGATGCACTCGCTGATGGAAAACGCGCAGCGGCGCGCCTTCCTCGACACGCGCAACTGCATCGCGGCGCGCCTGGACATGGAAGACGAGAACGAGAAGCTGGTGAGCGTAATACGTACTACATGTACTGCAACAGACGTTACGTGGGGGTGTTCCTGTTCGTGTGCGTGAACGTGGTGGGCGCGCTGATGCACTCGCTGATGGAGAACGCGCAGCGGCGCGCCTTCCTCGACACGCGCAACTGCATCGCGGCGCGCCTCGACATGGAGGACGAGAACGAGAAGCTGGTGAGCGTAATACGTACTACATGTACTGCAACAGACGTTACGTGGCGGTGTTCCTGTTCGTGTGCGTGAACGTGGTGGGCGCGCTGATGCACTCGCTGATGGAGAACGCGCAGCGGCGCGCCTTCCTCGACACGCGCAACTGCATCGCGGCGCGCCTCGACATGGAGGACGAGAACGAGAAGCTGGTGAGCGTAATACGTACTACATGTACTGCAACAGACGTTACGTGGCAGTGTTCCTGTTTGTGTGCGTGAACGTGGTGGGCGCGCTGATGCACTCGCTGATGGAGAACGCGCAGCGGCGCGCCTTCCTCGACACGCGCAACTGCATCGCGGCGCGCCTCGACATGGAGGACGAGAACGAGAAGCTGGTGAGCGTAATACGTACTACATGTACTGCAACAGACGTTACGTGGCAGTGTTCCTGTTTGTGTGCGTGAACGTGGTGGGCGCGCTGATGCACTCGCTGATGGAGAACGCGCAGCGGCGCGCCTTCCTCGACACGCGCAACTGCATCGCGGCGCGCCTCGACATGGAGGACGAGAACGAGAAGCTGGTGAGCGTAATACGTACTACATGTACTGCAACAGACGTTACGTGGCAGTGTTCCTGTTTGTGTGCGTGAACGTGGTGGGCGCGCTGATGCACTCGCTGATGGAGAACGCGCAGCGGCGCGCCTTCCTCGACACGCGCAACTGCATCGCGGCGCGCCTCGACATGGAGGACGAGAACGAGAAGCTGGTGAGCGTAATACGTACTACATGTACTGCAACAGACGTTACGTGGCGGTGTTCCTGTTCGTGAACGTGAACGTGTTGGGCGCGCTGATGCACTCGCTGATGGAGAACGCGCAGCGGCGCGCCTTCCTCGACACGCGCAACTGCATCGCGGCGCGCCTCGACATGGAGGACGAGAACGAGAAGCTGGTGAGCGTAATACGTACTACATGTACTGCAACAGACGTTACGTGGCGGTGTTCCTGTTCGTGAACGTGAACGTGTTGGGCGCGCTGATACACTCGCTGATGGAGAACGCGCAGCGGCGCGCCTTCCTCGACACGCGCAACTGCATCGCGGCGCGCCTCGACATGGAGGACGAGAACGAGAAGCTGGTGAGTGAAATGCGTACTACATGTACTGCAACAGACGTTACGTGGCGGTATCCTGTTCGTGTGTGTGAACGTGGTGGGCGCGCTGATGCACTCGCTGATGGAGAACGCGCAGCGGCGCGCCTTCCTCGACACGCGCAACTGCATCGCGGCGCGCCTCGACATGGAGGACGAGAACGAGAAGCTGGTGAGCGTAATACGTACTACATGTACTGCAACAGACGTTACGTGGCAGTGTTCCTGTTTGTGTGCGTGAACGTGGTGGGCGCGCTGATGCACTCGCTGATGGAGAACGCGCAGCGGCGCGCCTTCCTCGACACGCGCAACTGCATCGCGGCGCGCCTCGACATGGAGGACGAGAACGAGAAGCTGGTGAGCGTAATACGTACTACATGTACTGCAACAGACGTTACGTGGCAGTGTTCCTGTTTGTGTGCGTGAACGTGGTGGGCGCGCTGATGCACTCGCTGATGGAGAACGCGCAGCGGCGCGCCTTCCTCGACACGCGCAACTGCATCGCGGCGCGCCTCGACATGGAGGACGAGAACGAGAAGCTGGTGAGCGTAATACGTACTACATGTACTGCAACAGACGTTACGTGGCAGTGTTCCTGTTTGTGTGCGTGAACGTGGTGGGCGCGCTGATGCACTCGCTGATGGAGAACGCGCAGCGGCGCGCCTTCCTCGACACGCGCAACTGCATCGCGGCGCGCCTCGACATGGAGGACGAGAACGAGAAGCTGGTGAGCGTAATACGTACTACATGTACTGCAACAGACGTTACGTGGCAGTGTTCCTGTTTGTGTGCGTGAACGTGGTGGGCGCGCTGATGCACTCGCTGATGGAGAACGCGCAGCGGCGCGCCTTCCTCGACACGCGCAACTGCATCGCGGCGCGCCTCGACATGGAGGACGAGAACGAGAAGCTGGTGAGCGTAATACGTACTACATGTACTGCAACAGACGTTACGTGGCAGTGTTCCTGTTTGTGTGCGTGAACGTGGTGGGCGCGCTGATGCACTCGCTGATGGAGAACGCGCAGCGGCGCGCCTTCCTCGACACGCGCAACTGCATCGCGGCGCGCCTCGACATGGAGGACGAGAACGAGAAGCTGGTGAGCGTAATACGTACTACATGTACTGCAACAGACGTTACGTGGCAGTGTTCCTGTTTGTGTGCGTGAACGTGGTGGGCGCGCTGATGCACTCGCTGATGGAGAACGCGCAGCGGCGCGCCTTCCTCGACACGCGCAACTGCATCGCGGCGCGCCTCGACATGGAGGACGAGAACGAGAAGCTGGTGAGCGTAATACGTACTACATGTACTGCAACAGACGTTACGTGGCAATGTTCCTGTTTGTGTGCGTGAACGTGGTGGGCGCGCTGATGCACTCGCTGATGGAGAACGCGCAGCGGCGCGCCTTCCTCGACACGCGCAACTGCATCGCGGCGCGCCTCGACATGGAGGACGAGAACGAGAAGCTGGTGAGCGTAATACGTACTACATGTACTGCAACAGACGTTACGTGGCAGTGTTCCTGTTTGTGTGCGTGAACGTGGTGGGCGCGCTGATGCACTCGCTGATGGAGAACGCGCAGCGGCGCGCCTTCCTCGACACGCGCAACTGCATCGCGGCGCCTCGACATGGAGGACGAGAACGAGAAGCTGGTGAGCGTAATACGTACTACATGTACTGCAACAGACGTTACGTGGCAGTGTTCCTGTTTGTGTGCGTGAACGTGGTGGGCGCGCTGATGCACTCGCTGATGGAGAACGCGCAGCGGCGCGCCTTCCTCGACACGCGCAACTGCATCGCGGCGCGCCTCGACATCGAGGACGAGAACGAGAAGCTGGTGAGTAAAATACGTACTACATGTACTGCAACAGACGTTACGTGGCGGTGTTCCTGTTTGTGTGCGTGAACGTGGTGGGCGCGCTGATACACTCGCTGATGGAGAACGCGCAGCGGCGCGCCTTCCTCGACACGCGCAACTGCATCGCGGCGCGCCTCGACATCGAGGACGAGAACGAGAAGCTGGTGAGTAAAATACGTACTACATGTACTGCAACAGACGTTACGTGGCGGTGTTCCTGTTCGTGTGCGTGAACGTGGTGGGCGCGCTGATGCACTCGCTGATGGAGAACGCGCAGCGGCGCGCCTCGACGTGGAGGACGACAACGAGAAGCTGGTGAGAGTAATATGTACATAGCAAACTGTTATACTATACATCATGGAAACTGCTTATTAATATACGAGTAGGAACATACTCCTAATACGATGACCTGTATGACTATTATAATTATAATGTTAAATAATTTCGAACACACTAATTGATGATCGGCTCTTCCATAAAAAGCAGAAATTTAATATTAAGAAATTAGGATCGACTTGCCCTAGTTGGAGGTTTTTGATCCTTTGAAAAAACAAGACTATGCAAGCACTTACAAGATTTATATTTTGGTTAAGAAATAAACGTTAATAATATTGTTTATACGTTGGCGTCTTTATAATATCCGGGTATCTCTGATTTCACAGTGTAATAATAACTAATTCTAACTCGTCATTGACGACTTCTTATGTTTTTTCTAATTCAATACTTCTATCCTTGAAGATTTTCACACTAAAGTGTGATACAAAAATTTATGTATATAAAATTTAGTGTGTGGGGTCACGCTTATAATAACACAAATGATAATAAAAAGTAACAACACAAAATAAATTGACCGGATGATATCCTCAAAAATTATTCCAAAACAAATAAAACCTCTGTATATTTGTGCCTGGGGCATACAAAATGAACTAAACCTTTTCCAGACAGTGATTTGCTCTCGGCAAACATTTGCCCTGTCACGAAAAAGTCCAAACAGAAGCAGGGAGTAAGCAAGCAGATCATTATTGCTCCGCACAAAGCTGGGATTTAGCTACGATATAGCTATATAGCTATATATATAGCTTACAACGCGGAAGAATTTAATGAAACATCGTCTGTATAATTATATAAGTATCTAATGTCATTAGGAGATGCTGCAAACCTATGAGTCTCCTTAATATGTCCAACACTTTTCGTTATTCCGTATTATATACGAACTAATTTCTTCCTCGATAATAAATTATCCAACACTAAAATCTTTTTTGAATTTGCACCTGTTTCTAATTCTTGATATTAATGTGTTCAAACAAACAAACAAACAAACTGTCCAGCTTTATAATATTAGTAAGGATATTGAACGCAAACACTCGAAACGTATACAAAACCAAAATGTAGCAATAAAATGATACGACTCATGTTCACAGCCATAATTTCCTTTAACTGCTTCACGTATGGCTCATTATCATAAACCTTCGTGCCAACAGGAACGCCTGCTGCTGTCGGTGCTGCCGCAACACGTCGCTATGGAGATGAAGAACGACATAATATCGCCTGTCGAGGGACAATTCCACAAGATTTACATCCAAAAGCACGAGCAAGTCAGGTGAGTCGTGACACAGATCGATTCGCAAGGCTTCGGTTTGCCGCAGGTCATGGATATCTCTTACACTTTTATCTTTAAGTAGAATGTTATTTGATCTTGTTCTTTGTATTTACAATGTGGTGATGCAGTTTTGAGAAATACGTTATCCTGATAATGACGAGAAGGGTGCTTAAGTTTTTGTTCCCCGCCACGGACCACTTTGGATTTTCATAATTTCTGTATAGGCCCATAAGCTCAGATCTTATCTGGAGGCTTCGGATGCGGCTAACTACCACCCTGGCTAATACATAACGCCAAGCAATTTAGGGATGTGGATACGGATGATTTCGGTGCGATGCTGTGTAGGAGCCGTAAGGATAACTCGTAATGTAAGAAGGAGAAAGTAACCTTCCTCCTCCTTAGATAATACCATCTCTTACCATCAGGTGAGATCGCAGTCATGTACTAAGTTTGAGAGAGGAAACTAACGACTTTAGTGATTGTAGTATTTGTAAATAACTCGCATGGAACTAGCTGTGTTCAAGTTTTACAAATCCTTCAGATATGTAATCCTTATAGAAGCAGTTATGGCTGGAAATGCCGAAATATTATAAAGCTGAAGAGTTTGTTTGAAGTTTAATCTCAGGAACTACTGGACCTTGAAAAATTATTTTTGTGTTGGCTAGTCCATTTATCGAGGAAGGCTATAATAGGCTAAGAATCACGCTACGACCAACATACCAGGAGCGGAGGACAGTGTTCCTTTCGGAGAGTTCTGTTGCGTGCGCATGCGCTACGTAAAGGGTTAAAGTTACGCAAAAATTATATGACGGAATGGTTCTCTTTTAAAAGTTCTAAAAAAAGGCCGCGACAACACATGTCTGGGTGCGGCTCACAAAAAATGTACCTTTTCCAAATTTTTCGTGACCCTACCTTTGAAAAAAGAAATAAGTATTTTTTTTCATTCAAGGAAAAGATTTTCTGTTATCTGTTCACGCTTCAATTTACTTGTAATAGTATCAGGCCAATGTAGCAGTTAAAACATTAATAATAACAACAAAAACATTTGCAATCAGTAGGAATAATTTTTAGTTCCATAGAAAAAACAAATGTCCCAGCCCCGACTAAAAATCATTAAAAATTATTTTTCATCATATAACCTGTAGTTATAGGCCCATCGTATTATTTAACAATGGCATTGGAATGAATCTACATATAATGCGTCAAAAAACCGATATTAATACAGATAAAATAATAAAAACGTTGGATTTAAAAATGTCCCTATTTTATTTCACGTGTGTTATTAGTCAGTTTGATACGTGTAAGTTTTTTTATATTATGAATAGAAACACTTCACTTATTTTTTTTGGTCTGGCAACATTTCAGCCATCAAATAGTAAAGTCAGTGATCTGACAGCCATCTTAGTTTGCTATAAAAATGCTACTCAGTGTGTGTCACGAGTTCGTCATTGGATTTTCTTGACTTTTTGGAATTAATTTTTCATGGTAAGTAATGATATAGTTTGTTGGGAGTCTTAGAGACATAAAGTTAATACTTGATACGACTGAATAATGTAGTTGTTTAGTAAATTATATTGCATTTGATGTTGCTACACGAGTTTGAGGTTACTTTTTCGCGTGTGTGTTTTCACGTGCGTTATGTGTGTTACAAAATTGTGTGACGCAACACACGTGAAAAATATAAAGCTTAGTATTCATTACAAGAGTGCTTATTCTAACTGTATATATTTAGAAATAAAAAATAGTAATATATAATTTGTCGAGAAACCAGCCAAGTGCGAATGGGACTCACGCACGAAGGGTTTACCATTATAGATACTAACCTTTACATTAATTCCAATGTGTTACGCATTTCCAGTGTGTTATCGTGTGTTACAATTTCCAGTGTGTTATAGTAGATTTTTTGTGAGCCGCACCCGTCTATCTTCTAAGATTTAATCATTATAACGGGATTTGTAGAAACCGAAATTCATGCAGGCGAAGCCGTGCGCAACAGGTAGTAAATAATACCTAATATTCACAATAGTGGTCAGTTTAATGATGAGAATTATCCAAGCAATCATATATCCGCTAGAGTTATTGTAAAGTGAATTATGTTGAATTACTTTTGCTTGGCAGTCAGTCTTATCGGGGCATTGCGGTGCTGGCATGCCTCCAAATGATTCCTCTCGGCTCAATAACTTGTTTTTATTGATTTAATCTTATTGCCGCGCTAATCGTAACGATTAATATTGATGTTTACTCCAAATCCTATAATGCAAACTATCGCAGTTGCATTCATTCTTCGATCTAATTATATTATGTTTTACCCATGTTATCCGTGGTATGCATCATTGCCAAGTTTTGCTGCAGTTAATGTGATTAGCAATATTTCCAATTGATTGAGACTGATTCCATTATTGCCAAAAGTACACCTGCAATACGATTAATTCCGCCAATTATTTATTTATTTAACAATTTGAATTCCAGATAGATTATTGCAAAGGAGTAGGTTAATACGTATAAAGTATCAGAATTTACAAAAGTCGCCATCATAGCTCTATGTACCTATATGTACCTATACTATCGATTCTTTTTCTGTTATGATTTGAAAACTAAAAAAATGTATACCTAGGAATGATGTTGTCGCCCTATATGTTGATAAAGAATGTGACTTATCGATAAAGAATGTTACTCCTGTACAATTTTCAGTTTTTGAAACAAATAGCAAAACAAAGATAATCGTTAAGTAACATGGTTAGCCCTTGATGAGAATCGAAAAGAGTGCTGTCGTACGTCATTAAATGATAATATAGAAAAAGTACTGTAGTAAGCCGAAGCGCAATATCTCGCTGTCCGCGATACAATAAAATAGGAGAATAGAACATCGCCAATATTTCCTCAATTTATTGCAGCAAGGTAGCGAGATATTGCGCTTACTATAGAGTTTCATGCATTGCAACTAACGCCTGATTCATTTGCGAATCACCCAGAGAATACTAATTTTGTTCCGTACGTCTCATACTAAGCAATAAAACCAAACCTCTCTCTCTGACTAATACCTTATAAGTGCGGAATAGCGAATAAAACAAATTAATTCGGGTAGGGGTGATGCGTAGCAGCTTTGAAGAATCAATTTGTGTAAAATTCGGCCTTGCCGCGACATATTGCTTTTCCGTTTCTGTGATGGCCTGTTTATTAGATTTCACCCAGGTTCGCAAGCATTTTTTCGCTTCCAATATCTTTCCCATGATTGAAAGCCGGCGATTCGGAAGTAATCAAAGTTTATACGCCAATTTATATTCATAAGCTTTTAGCCCCCATTTCACTGATTTTTCTTCTAAATCTTTACAGCGCTTTGAGCCATATGATGATATGACATACGTATCCGATAGACAAATTGATATCGTGATTTACAATAACTTCCATTCTAATGCTAGAAATGTCTGGAATTGTGTTCCATATAATATAGTTATGGAATGAATGATCAACATGTTTTTATCACGATCGTAGATAAATCATATACGGTTAAAGTGCATATAAAAAGTAGTTATTCGAACGGGAAGCCATTTGCAAAAATGCATATTTTTTGTAGTTTGCATATATAATGCAGGTATAAATAAAAATGCAATTTTGCGATTCTCTTTCAGTTTTATTTCAATTTTAAGCACCATGTTCACCAAGCATTGCATTTAAACCCACCTTTTAGTCATTAAAGTACTCTAAATTTTTACACGACTGCCCAAAATAAGGGGTGTAATGTTTTCAGGGTTATGTATGTATGTATGTGAATTTATTTATTCCACCATAACTTCTCAACTACTTACTTACTGAAGATTTGGACATGTCATTGCGTATCGTTAGAATACTTACATCTTTCCGAGTAAAGGCTATTTATTTGGAAAAAGTTGTTTTACTACAGGGCAGTCGTGTTTTTTAATTTTGTAATCATTTAATTGTTGTGACATGACAATATTCGCAAAAAACGCTTTAGTAAACCAAGTTAACCTAATTACTCCGTGATAAAATGTCTATAATTAAGTTCTTCTCTTCAATACTTAAACATATACATTTCCCAACACGCAATTAAATATTCACTTGGCACTGTAACTCCGTCGCCTGTTCACATAATGATGTAATTTACACGTCAATGTCTGCCACGTTACGAGTCATTGACACATCTGAACGACAACGCGCCCGCTAATGCTCGCTCTTGTCGAAAGTCCAACACCCATTACGTATCTTCATTTTACTGGTCAGCATACACTGAGAGATTAGCTGTCCGGTGTCCAAGGATAGTTAAAAGGATACACTATTTTTTTTTACTCTATACAAGTTATTACTTGACTGCGATCTCACCTGATGGTAGGTAAGTGATGATGCAGCCTAAGATGTTATCGTACTAACTTGGAAGGGTAAGTAAATTTACCCCAACCTTACACTTACTTGTTCCTTTTTACATTTTCTCTACGCCCCTTTATTAATGCAACTTTTTAAAGTATCGTTTATTATAAGTGACAATAAAGTGACAACATAATTAATCAACGAAATAAAACAGTTCATTTTTTCCGTAATAAGTGCTTATTACATGTATCCTATCTGATAGGTAATAATAATAATTATGTACCTATTAGCCGATTAATAAAATAGTAACTACCTGGCTATTAGGTATTCCCCAAAGTCGCTACCTATCCGTACAGTCGGCTATTACGTAATACTTGAGTAACGTATAATTAACTTATCATGAGCATAAAATATTGGCCATCAAATATTATTTCCTTGGCAGTGGTTATGCGCCTTTGTAAATTCTCTGTTCAGAATATGATATTTTATTTTTTATAAATTTAAACGAGCAATTTATTTATTAATTTTATTTATTTACATCTTACATCTAAAAGTACATACAAAATGATGTCTTCGCACCCTTAAGCCTAGACGGCTTGTCTGGGTACTACACATTCCCCTATTTAACATGCACATAATATTACTTATATAAAAAAATTTACTAGTAAAACTTACAGAAGAAAAACATTAAAAACAAAACTAATTCGAACATAACATATCATAGGATAAATTAAATACCTACAAATTGTTATACAGTGTGTACTGTGTAGTATATTTCACGGATATCGAAAACAACTCTAATGATTTGGATGAAATTTTGTATTTAGGCAAGGTTTTTTTCAGTGGTGGCTGGTGAGCGAACTACAGCGTGGCCTTACTGTTGGTGACAAAACAAACACTTTTGACACTTATAAACTGGCAACATTTTTTCGCGCTGTTCGCCAGGGTATAATTATGTCTATATTATCTACGTGATAATTATTCTATGATTGACGAGGTCCATCGCATGAGGTTTTACCGCCATTCTTAATGTATCGGCCACAGATTAAATAGTTACTCCGGCATCCAATTTACACATTAATTAGCAGTGTTTAAATAATATAGTTAAAATAAATGTAACGTGTATATGTGACAAACATTTGGCCTCGATTAAAAACAGATATTCTGTGATAATTGTAGCCAATCGGTGTTGAAACGACCGTTTCATTTTTAAAAGTGTCTCAGTTTTTTTACACCGGAGCATAGCTTAGCATGATCGTGAAATTGTATTTTATTAAATGCAAAATGCCCTTTTACATGCACTTTTTACAAAACAAAATTACAAGTTAAAGTCAAAATAAAAATTGTACATTGATAATAACGGTTATATCTCTTCATATTTTATTAACATAATCATTATGGCTTCATTATAAAATGAATTGGAGAAAATAAAGCATTAAAATGTAAATGTTGTTTACGAAAGCTCTGTACCATAGCAACAAGAATAATCGCGAATCGCATTAAATCACGAAGTCAATTTAGACTCAGGATATTTACTTGTTGCTTTATCTTGGGTTAAATGCAAACAGTCTGCGCGCCAAATTCGTAATGTGATTTTTAAAATTCTTAGTAGGTACACCCCTAAACCTCAGGGACTTAACGTGCTTAATTTGGAGTCTCTAGACCGCGTTTGGGTTGCGCCAATCAGTCCCTTTCTTCTTTTTAGGGTTCCGTAGCCAAATGGCAAAAAGACGGAATCCTTATGTCATGTCCGTCCGTCTGACCGTCCGTATGTCACAGCCACTTTTTACCCGACTGCAAGAAGGGTTATGTTTTTCGCGCGTATCTTGTATGTATGTAAATTTCTTTATGACCACGTATCTTCCAAACGGCTGCATGGATTTTGACGTTAATGGTATCGTTAGATTCGTCTCATTAACCCAAGTGTTCTTAGATAGGTTTTTGAAAATAAAAAACAAAATGGCGGATTTTGGGCCTAAAATTGTCAGTCATTTTTAAAATAATTTTAACCAAACCTATCGAGTAGGGTATCAAAATGAAGGGAATTACAAGGAGATTACAAAAATATATATAAGTCATATGTTTTGAATTAATTTGGAATTATAAACAGTCGATCAATGCGTTCAAAATGGTAACATTTGTAGTTTTTGATAGCGTTATTCTTGTATTGACCAAGTGTGTGTCGTACTTTATATTGTGCATTTTTACTTGGTATATCATAGCATAAATCGAAAACATAATTTAATATAATCATTAAACAATTATTTTAACATCTGTACTTTCGCTACTCGCCCTAGATGGCGCTGTGTGTACTCTAAGACGCGCTCCACTTTGTCGATCAGATTTAATCTAATGACCCTAACAAGGTAGACTTTCTAATCTTTAGCATTTTATTTTTGAACGGCGCGGAGTAGACACTGTCTAGATATCGTTGACGAGTAGTTCGAGATTAAAGTGGCACTGGCATCCATCATCGAATTTAATTGATAAAAAAAAAAAATATTAGTTTTAATTTAAATATTTTTTTTTATTGAATTAATAAAATAATTTATTTTTCAAAAGTTTTAGATTCATAGACTTAGATTACCTGAAGCTAAAGAGCTTTAGATAATCCTTGGAAAAAATAAAATTTAATAGTTTTTAAGTATTTTTTTTAATAATAGAAATCTTTGTATTTTTGCTTTGTAAAAATATTTTTTTATGGCAGTCACTTACCTGCTTTTAGGTTATTCATTTTTATTAATATAGGATTAGGTCGTTCATTTTAATAACTTGGTTAGTAACCCGACTTTCTGAAGAACAGGTTAGTCATCGTATAACAGCTATACCTATAATATAATTCTTTACCCGACTGCAAGAAGGGTTATGTTTTTCGCGCGTATCTTGTATGTATGTAAATTTCTTTATGACCACGTATCTTCCAAACGGCTGCATGGATTTTGACGTTAATGGTATCGTTAGATTCGTCTCATTAACCCAAGTGTTCTTAGATAGGTTTTTGAAAATAAAAAACAAAATGGCGGATTTTGGGCCTAAAATTGTCAGCCATTTTTAAAATAATTTTAACCAAACCTATCGAGTAGGGTATCAAAATGAAGGGAATTACAAGGAGATTACAAAAATATATATAAGTCATATGTTTTGAATTAATTTGGAATTATAAACAGTCGATCAATGCGTTCAAAATGGTAACATTTGTAGTTTTTGATAGCGTTATTCTTGTATTGACCAAGTGTGTGTCGTACTTTATATTGTGCATTTTTACTTGGTATATCATAGCATAAATCGAAAACATAATTTAATATAATCATTAAACAATTATTTTAACATCTGTACTTTCGCTACTCGCCCTAGATGGCGCTGTGTGTACTCTAAGACGCGCTCCACTTTGTCGATCAGATTTAATCTAATGACCCTAACAAGGTAGACTTTCTAATCTTTAGCATTTTATTTTTGAACGGCGCGGAGTAGACACTGTCTAGATATCGTTGACGAGTAGTTCGAGATTAAAGTGGCACTGGCATCCATCATCGAATTTAATTGATAAAAAAAAAATATTAGTTTTAATTTAAATATTTTTTTTTATTGAATTAATAAAATAATTTATTTTTCAAAAGTTTTAGATTCATAGACTTAGATTACCTGAAGCTAAAGAGCTTTAGATAATCCTTGGAAAAAATAAAATTTAATAGTTTTTAAGTATTTTTTTTAATAATAGAAATCTTTGTATTTTTGCTTTGTAAAAATATTTTTTTATGGCAGTCACTTACCTGCTTTTAGGTTATTCATTTTTATTAATATAGGATTAGGTCGTTCATTTTAATAACTTGGTTAGTAACCCGACTTTCTGAAGAACAGGTTAGTCATCGTATAACAGCTATACCTATAATATAATTCTATCGCTTTTAAATGATTCTGTATAAATTGCATCGAATAAATTGTAGATACATATTGATTTGGTAGCTTAAAAAATTGTCTGTTTTAGTTAGGTTTGTGTTCATATTAAGTATATGAAGGTTTTCTATGTATTTTCGAGTATAGTAGATCGTATTTCTGTACGTATACGAAGAATTTGATATTCTCAAAAATGGCTTTGTCTCGAAAAACAAAAAAAGCTAAGGCGGCTAAAGAAAAAAATAAAACTGAATCTCCTCGATCACGCAAAATACGTCTTACAAAAATGAAAGAGAGAATGGCCATAATTTACAGTCAGCTTTCTGAAGGTTCGAAGAAACAATTATGCAAAGATATAAGTACCCGTAATTCAGTTAGGTTAGCAAAGGAAACTAATGCTGAAAAAATACAAAGGTTGACATACCTAGCCAATCATGTTTCCTCCAAAAGGGAGAATGAGTCGCCCTCATCTAGATCAACCAGATTAAAGTCTATGCAAAAATACTCTTCCACCCGGAGGGAGAATGAGTCACCTGAACAAAAGGTCAGGCGTACGTCGCTTTGAGCCGCGTGAGATCGCTCTCAGGTCTAGCGATTAGTTCCCTAGATCCTAAAAAGTTACTGCTTCAACCACACGATCAAAATTCTCTCGATGAATTGAACCGATTACGTAAATTGTAATTTTCATATGCTACTTTTGTTTTCAATCAATAATTTACATGTAGTTTTGTTTTCAATCAATAATTTTCCTTAACGAAATATTGAACTTGTCCCTCAAAAAGTTCAAAGTAGCTGTAAAACGTAAGCTCATGGCTAAATCGTATTATAGTATTAGGGATTATTTACAAGAATCAAATCCCTGGGAGTGATAGTGAACTGCTGCTATTTTATTAGCTCAATTAATTTTTAAGAGATTATCTATGTAAAATGGTGAAGATAAATAAAAGAAAACCCGGCTGAGTTTGTTGTGACTTGTGGGCTTCTTCTCAGTGCAGGGCGCGTTGGAACCCTCGTAAACTTAGTTTTAAGTCGAATAATAGTTATCACCATATCGTTTTATCCTATACCTTTAAACGAGCAATTCTTGTATTTTTCTGTATAATCTGAATCTCGGAAACGGCTCGAACGATTTTCATGAAATTTAGTATATAGGGGGTTTTGGGGGCGATAAATCGATCTAGCTAGGATTTACTTTTAGAAAATGTCGAATTTACCAAAAAAAATATGAACCCTGCTGCCATCTATTGGCAACCGAGCAAAGCTCGGTCACCCAGATATTATTAAATAATATCCCACCCAGAATCCCACCTAATAAACCCAGTTTTCTCCAAACCAACCAAATGAGACAGAGCCTGACATTGTCCGGCATCACGCTGCGGTTAACTCTTTAGTTGAGGAATTCCAGTCTGCCGTTATACCACCACTCCGGGGAGACGATTTTATCTCCCCGTCCGAGCTACGAAAGGCAGCTCTTCGTCTAGCCAAGCGTAAAGCACCCGGTCCCGACGGCATTCCGAACATTGCACTTCAACAGTTACCAAGACGAGGTTTAGTCGCGCTGACCAGACTTTATAATGGAATACTCCGCACCGGACACTTCCCCGAAGCATGGAAGAGAGGGAAAGTTATAGTCATCCCAAAACCAGGCAAAGACCGCCGCCTACCTGCGAGTTATCGGCCGATCACACTACTCTCGCACATCGCCAAGCTATTTGAGCGACTGCTGCTGCGACGACTCGAGCCTCACCTGCCCCTGCGCGAGGAGCAGTACGGGTTTCGCAGTAACCATTCGACAACGCTCCAGCTGGCAAGAGTGACCAATTACTTGGCCAGCCAACTTAATAACCAGCACTGCACCGTCGGGGTCTTCCTCGATATAGAGAAGGCCTTCGACAGAGTGTGGCACGCTGGGTTACTAGCCAAGTTGCTCAATACCTCCACGCCGCCCGCGATTGTTCGAGTGCTTGCGTCTTTCCTACAAAGCAGAAGCTTCCATGTCTCGGTAGAGGGTGTAGACTCTCAACCACGTCCCATCAGAGCTGGAGTACCCCAAGGTAGCTGTTTGTCGCCGCGCTTGTACGCGGCTTACACGGATGACATCCCTACCCTGCGAGAACATCTACGAAAAGGTGAAGAAGATGTCATGCTAGCCCTATATGCAGATGATAGTGCGTTTTTCGCGTCGTCTTACCACCAGATCGTCGCTACCAACAAGATGCAACGCTTGCTGGACCTGCTTCCGGAGTGGCTGGATAAGTGGAGAATGGCAGTCAACGTTGGGAAGACTGCCGCTCTGCTGACCGGCGGCTCCAGGCCGCTACGTCAGCTGAAACTTCGGGGACAGGACGTAGAGTGGAAGACCTCGGTGCGATATCTGGGGTGCTACATCGATCGAAATCTACGCATGGCAACCACAGTCGATCACGTGGTCTGCCAGGCAGCGGCGGCTCGATCGATGCTCCACTCGCTCTTCACATCCAACCTTACCACCAGAACTAAACTGCGAGTCTACGAAGCCTACGTCCGTTCGCGCCTGACGTACGCGGCACCAGCCTGGTACGCCCTCTGCCCAGCGTATCAGAAGAAACGACTCCAGGTCCAGCAGAACAGATGCCTGCGCCTCATCGTAGGAGCTCCGCGATACGTCCGCAATGACGTTATTCACAGGGACACCCGCACTCCAACCGTGGAGGAGTTTATTCGTCACCTAGCACGCACTATGTTTGCTCGGGCGGACAAAAGTGCATGTGTACACCTCCATGGAATAGCCCCGCTGCAAGAGAGACCATCCAACGGGCGTCCCTTGCCACGCGAGCTCCTACTCCCTCAATCAACGGTGCCTCCCAAAAGTGGCTTCTACGCTGATGACGAAGAGGACGACGCGTGCGATGTGATGCCCCAGCAACCAAACCCGACACCCATACCTCAAAGGCCGACGCCAGACAGACGCGGCCCCAGCCCGGTTTAGAAGGGCTGAAACAAGGATATCCAGGCAGTGGAGCTGCCTGTGAGGACATGCCCGGGCAAGGAGGCCAAGCCTCGAGGCCCGTACCGCCGACGGACTTCGGTTGTCGGAGAAGACCCCCACTGATTAAATAATATAAATGACCTTTCATAAGTGCCTGTAAGTTAGGCCTATGTGAAATAAAGCTTTTTTTCTATTTCTATTTGTAATCTCAGTTTTTCCCGAATGATCCGCTTAAAGCGACGTGAGTTAGATACGCCTGAGCCCTAAACGTACACAAACTACACCTATGAAATGTTACAGCTTATATATTTCCGGGATAAAATCCAGGTTTGCGTTTGACGACACTGTTTACAACTTTTACTTCTTCCAAGTGACTGACTGACTTGAACCGACATAATATAATATATAACCAAATATACCCACTTTACGTCTTTCACATTGTGTAGATAAAAGTGCTTAGGTTTCGCTCGTAAAGTGTGGCAACTAAAAAGCCTGAAATAAAATAAATAATTAAAAAAATCAAAAAACCCGACTGCAAAAATGTCAACTGAAATGCAATAACTTAAAAGACTGAAACAAGGCGGACAACGAAAACAAAATTATAATAAACTTAAAACGATGCAATTTTTACTTCATTTTAACAAACAACATTATGAGCTGATAGCTTTAGTTAAATTTTCGCATTCAATTTAAAAATAAAGCAGGCGGGACCTATTAATTTTCTTTATAATTTGCAAAAATAGGTCCCGCCTTCTATATTTTTAAATTGAATGCGAAAATTTAACTAAAGCTATCAGCTCATAATGTTGTTTGTTAAAATGAAGTAAAAATTGCATCGTTTTAAGTTTATTATAATTTTGTTTTCGTTGTCCGCCTTGTTTCAGTCTTTTAAGTTATTGCATTTCAGTTGACATTTTTGCAGTCGGGTTTTTTGATTTTTTTAATTATTTATTTTATTTCCGAAACTATATTAAGAAGTAAACTGTTGTAACTTGGTAAGTAGATAGATGTATTCCGTGAGCCGCATTAGGATTTTCATAAGAAAAGAAAAAAAAACGATACATTTTGAAAACTAGAAAAAAAAATTATACGTACTTTAATTTCCATGCAAACTTCCACCGGAGATTGGTTTGGACGAGATCTAGTAAGGTAGTTTTTTTGGTAACCTCAAAAATTAAAATTAAGTTTGGGTAAAAAAGAGTGATTCTTATGGATCATTTTTTCTATAGTAATAAGGAATCCTCGGTGCGCGAGTCCGGCTCACACTTGGCCGGTTTTTATAGATTTCTGACATGAGAGGTTCATTCAGGAGATGCCGCAAGCATCAGTATGTATGTATTCAATACTACGTCCGTAGACAGCAGCTCAAGTGCGCCTTTGTTCGACTTCATTACCGTTCGAACTTTTCCAGCGTGTTTCCAGCAGTACAGCTCTTTGTGCGCCCGCTTCGTTCCACTGAAATGATTGAGTATAATTATTATAGTAGTGGAGTAATTTATTCGAGCACAAACTCAAAATATTCCCGACTCGAATAGACTGTTGAATTGCGATTGCGAAAACGAGAACGTTTGTTTTGTTTTCTTAAGATGGGATCGCTAAAATCTCGATGGTAAATAGTCGTCAGATTGTGAGTTTATGTTAGAAGTCGTAGGGATTTTATGAATTTTGTATGAGGTTGGAATGACAAAGTATAGGTCAGCAGCCATTGACTTATCTATTCTAATTCTACGTTTGCCATTATTAACATCGTATTATTACCTTGTATCAAAAATGTATGTCATTCCCATATACTTTTAATTTTAATTTCGTTACAATGGCCATGTTTGGCGAATAACATCGAAATCGCATGTGATTTTCTTAAATATACCTTAATGACAAAGTCGCAAAGGAGCCTTACATCATTGGATTGGATCTAAATAATAAAAAAAATCCATCCAGGACTATGGGCTTAAATGATTAGCCCCTATTATATTGGTTCGGTTCAGCTCCGTTACAGAAGCACTGTCTAGCATGTGTACCACAAAGCAACGCAGCCTTTCTTCTGCAGTAACATCTGATCTAGGTATGAATTTTAAAAGAAATTAGGTGTGAATTCTAGAAGAATTTAGGTGTGAATTCTTAAAGAATTTTGGTTTGAATTCTTAAAGAATTTTGGTTTACTTTTTGAAAGAATCTAGGTGTGAATTCTGAAAGGATCTAGGTGTGAATTCTGAAACCGTCAAGCTATAAAATCTACAAGAACCTAGGTGTGAATTATTAACGAATTTTAGTGTACTTTTTGGAAGAATCTAGGTCCTGTGTGAATCCTGAAAAGATCTTGGTGTGCATTCTGAAAGAGTTTAGGTGTGAATTCTGAAAAGATCTAGGTGTGAATTCTGAAAGAATTTAGGTGTAAATTCTGAAAAAAATTAGGTGTGTATTCTGAAAAGGTGTTTTTTATGATAGTTCATCATTAATACCGTAGCGTATAGCATATTTATTTTTACTAGTTTGCTCTCGTTATAATTGAAGCTCTTGACCTTGAGCACTCTGCATTGTGATTTATAGATGATAAACTAACCCACTGCGTGCGACGTCGGAACTCGGAACGCGTAACGAGGGTGAAAGCCATATCATATTGTTTGTCGTTTTATTTATACGACGTGAATAATTCTTTGTTTATGCCTCTTATGTCATTGCATCGTATAGCCTAACCGTGAAAATAAGAACCCTCGATATATTGCGGGTAGAAGTTGAACTACTTTTTCCATACACTTCCTCTGCCAGTTCCTCTTACATACACGTCCCCAGCCCGGGCAAGGAGGCCAAAACCTCGAAGTCGAGGCCCGTACCGCTGACCGACCGACGACCGACTTAGGTCGTCGAAGACCGAGTTAGTACTCTGTTTTTGTTTTCCTGGTCATGGTCGTGATCATGGTGTGTACCATATTTTGAAATTAAAAGATAACGATCACTAACACTTATTGATTTTATTTTTGCAGTCGTAAACGCTTCAGAAAACTGAACAATGCATTGGAATGCAATTGGAATGACCTATTCTTTGGCAGTCGTTCTCGATAAGTCATGTTAGCATTGCATGTTACCAAAACTTAGTGTCATTTCAATTTTCAATGTACTAGTATGTCTCATTTTTCGATAGCGATTCGAAAAGTACCATGACTAATCCCCTCGCAATGCTCTAACGTTTTGTAGTTTCATGAGAGTATTTGATCATAGATTATTTCTAATTAATATTTATAAACATATTATAATTGTTTGTTTAAAGTTATCATTGCTCAATTGAGCGATATGTTACTTGTCTTAAAATGTTAGTTTTCAACATATGCGTTCGTTCTTTGTTTACATTAAATACACATGGATTTTGTAAGAATAAGTAGGTTATAATATATGCAGCCGTACCGTGCTTACATTGTAATGATATTGGTTTTAGAGCGAGGCAATACACTAACCTAATTTAAGACAGAAACCCAACAGTCTTATATACAAAATCGTTAAGAGTAGGTACAATGTATAATATTGTAGATTCTGACTTCTGTTTATTTGTTTGAACGTGATATGGAATTGGGGTTTTGAGAAACGAGATTTGCGTGGGTGACTAGGATGGTTTCAATTGTAATTTTCCAAGAAACTGTGATAGGTCCTTAATGCCGTATTTACTCGTGTTATAGAGTTATTTACGTTGTCAATTTATGTATGATTGTTGTCAAACAATGTACGAGCTTTCATTGAATGTAGGGAAATTTTTATCAAAAGGGAGGATTTTTATCAATTGTAGGGAAATTTTTACCCGTTTAGAGGAGAAATAAAAGAAATAAATGATTTATTTGGTTCTCAAATGAACTATACTCTTTCCAGTCGCTTATTTTCCCTTTGACACATGAAACAGATATAGCAATAGCGAGGGACCAGAAAGAGACCACTTTACTTCTATCTTCTCTCTATGGTCCGTCGCTATTGCCATATCTGTTTCATGGGTCAAAGAGAAAATAAACGAATGGAAAGAGTATAGGTATAACAATATTAATTCTTTTTACAAACCTCCTCGCACATTTACGTCATCAAAATATAAACCCTAATAGAAAGAGACCTAACTCAAACTTAACTTTAATTAAATACTTAGTCACAAAGTATCAAAATATAAAATATTTTTTAATGGTAGGCAAAACTATAGTTAATAAACTGTGACATTTTGTTTTTACAAGCGGCTGTAATGAATGCGTGTTTTTATAAACTTAAGTAGAATAAAATTGTAATGAATGTAGGCAGTGAGTCTGTGAAGAACCTGTACACATTTTGTGATAGAGTTGGATAGAGTACACTCGAAAGTCGACATGTAATGACTGTCGTATCTCTCGTATACAGCGAGTCTGGCGAGATAACTAAATACGTAACTGACTACCAGACTACCTATTCATACGCTTTAAAAAAATGTTTTTTTTTTCAGCCGTGTTAATTGATACTCACTGCGCAATGAGTTTGCAAACAATTATCTGCAAATTACAATAATACACAATTATTGTAATTTGCAGAAACATAAATTTTACTAAGCCCACAAAACCAGATGTGACATGAAATCTAAATCTGTGAGTGAATTTTACAACCGTTTTGGTAATTGCTATAAAAATACACTTTGCATGAGGTATTCAATGGAACTATCTATTGCTTTCTAACTTAAAGAACTATCTGTATTTATAAGTTGTATCTAAATAATGACGACGTTAGACGAAATAAAAAGAGGAACGATTATAATATTACAACGTATTCTAAAATCTACTCTATAAAGTACCTATATGCAGAAAAATGAATTAAAGAGCAAATTTTTTAATATCACAATATTTCTTTCATCAGCATCTAATAATAAAGTAGAACAGCTAGAGCATTTTACGATTTATATTCCGAGATACTATTGAATAGGATTTGATATTAGATAAATACGAGTTGGTAGAGGGAAATATTTGTTCTCGTGATCAATAATACAAGTACAACGAAAATAATATAAAAAAAAATTTACATAATTATGTTAAAAATATAAAGTCAACGAACGCGATACTGTTAGGATCGCAGACTAGAGAAGTTTATAATAATTATTAGGATCGTATTTGGAAAAATATGTCCATGGACCAAAACCGGTCGTTGCATACAAAATCATAAGAAATATTCGCTCGTACTTTGTAAAAGGCGTTTCGCTCATAGAAGCAATTATAAAGGCAGAAATATTGTAATGCTTTATTACAAACTTTAACATGAGATTTTGAGTTGTGTTGTGACATATCTTTAAAAAACTTTTAAGGCACAATACAAACCAGTTTCTTCTATGATTTTTCTCAAAAAACTATTTTCAAGTAAAAAGTTTTCGCTACAAAATTATTGTAAAAAATAACAGTAATGTAATTATTTTACATTCTAACTACTATAAATACGTTAATTAAATTTAATATAAATTTTTTACAATGATTTCCTTTCGTTTTCTATTTTTTTTTTTTGGAAATGTGTGGCTGCGGCTGTTATATTTAATCTGTGCTTTGAGTTCTTTTTATTGTCTATGATTCCTTGTTATTAATATTGATTTTTCAAATTCCATGCAAATGCTTTTTTTTCTCTTTCAAATATTTCATCTAAACCGCATTAACAGAAAAATGTTTGTGACCACTGTCAGTAGGCAAAGAGGTCATTGTACAAAATTCTTCGTGGCTCGCGACCGTGCTATAGCATCTTCGTAGATTACATAAATATCCTATCTATGTAGCTATGTATGTAGATATAGTCAGGGCTGGGCAAAATACATGAAATTACAAAATACTATCTCGCAAGTACTTAAAATACGAAATACACTTAAAAACAGTAAAATAAATACAAAATTCAGTATAGGTACCTATTTTTATTTGAAATACAAAAAAAAATATTTATGTTAAAATTTGAAATACTAACTACAAAATACCTCGGCGTCAGGTATTTTAAATACAAATAACCTTTTAGGCAAGTAATTAAAATATAAACACCGAACTTTCAATTACGTCTTTTATTTACAAGAAATTCAAATTCTGCCCAACCCTAAATGTACGAGTTTCAACTGATTTATTTTCTAATATGATTTACACTATACCGTCTACTTGTTACCACCCACTACCACATGTGATGACTGAAGATATGATCAGGCAATGTGCCATGTTCGTATATTTATATTCTACTCTTTTCAACATAAATTAAAGTGAAATTATGACTTTATTTCACTGATCCCTATTCTATGGATCTCACAGACTGTCAACATAAAAATGAAGACACTTGATTTTCCCTGTAGCTAAAATAAAATGACATTCTAAACGACGGTATTATATCTATAGTAGTGCTATTATCTCGCTGCAGACTCGGTCATAAATCATTCGAGTGTTTCGCTTTTGTTGTTCTTTGATGAGTTGTGCATAATGCACAAAGAACAACAAAAGTATTAGATTGTATTTAATGTTTGATCCAGCGTACAGTAATAGAGATCAGTGCTTTATTTGTATAGAGTAAAAAAAATTGGCATTACACTACTATTCGAATAAATTAACTTTAGAGTAATACCTACGTTTTTAAAACGATTGGAATAGAAATCCCTCGTCAAGAGATATCCGCATGTCAAATGTTTGGCGAACTACCAAACAGACTAACCTAGAGAGATAAATATTCTAACGAAATAGAGAATGTCGGTTAGTGTATCAAGTTGAGATACGTGTACTTAATATTATCAATTATGATGGGATAATACAATTAATTTTGTGAGATAATAGAGACCCGTAACTTAGGTTTTATTGAAAATTAAAATACAACATTTTTAACGTCCTAGTAAATAATATTAATATGATGATTCACGGATTGAACCTGACAACCTATTTTAAATATCGAATCACCACAATAATATGTGGACCACAGTGTTACTGTCAAACTTGAATCTCTGGAACACCGTAGAGATGTTAGCTCTCTATGTGTTCTATAGGTTGATCAATGGGGAGTGCTCTGAGGAACTGTTTGAGAAGATTCCACCTTCCAATTGGTCCATCTGCGGTCCATCCCTGCTACCTGGATGGCTGGCAATCCTCGACCACCCGGTTTGCCAGATCCTTTTTTCCGTTCACGTGCAAATTATGGAACCAGTTACCAGCAGCATTGTTCCCTCAAAGCTTCAAAATCGGGTTGTTCAAGGGGAGGATAAACAAACTCCTTAAGAGCCGGCAACGCATTTGCAATTCCGCTGTTCTTGTAAATGTCCATAGGCGGTGGTGGTTGCTTAACTTCAGGTGACCCGTCTGCTCGTTTGATTACGTTAATTATAAAAAAAATGCATCTAGGTACACTTAGTTCCTACCTAAGTTCCTATATACATATTGTTGTGGTCTTTAACTGTAGAAACAACCCAGATGCAGAAGTTGCCGAACCTCCGGTCACAAGTAATCGATAGTTCGTAGCATTGATTCGTATAGAAATAATACTATTGCAAACATACACACCACTGATATAAATACGAGTAGGTATGTCACGTACTCTACATTCCGCAGTTCCGCTCTTACATCTTATGTAGCACTAGGTACCACCAGCCTGAGCCATCTGAATATGACTGAGCGACTAGTCAATCGCTCAAATATAACGAAATTCAATAATAATCGGTCAAGTCAAACTTGCGCACCGAGGGTTTCATATTACAACAGTGAAACAAAATAACCACCTTGTTTTTAAAGCTTTATTAATTTTAATTTCAACCAACCAGAGAAATTGTATTACATAATAAAAATTATGTATTATGTCTTCTATCTAAGTCGTTTCTAACCTTACCGTATGGCCGCAAAAATAAATGATCAGCTGGGCTAGACAAAGTCACAAGCGTTTGGCGTTAACGCTAGTCGACAAAAATGTATGGACAAAACAAATGACTGTAGAAAAACCACGATAATAATTACTAAACACGCTGTGTTTGATGCTGTCGGCTGTCAATTGTCAAGCGAAGTACGCTAAAGTTATCTACAAGGTCCGCGAGAACGCCAGCGAGCGTTCAAGTTAGCGTAGTTAATTATTCAAACACAGCGTGTTTAGTAATTATTATCATGGCAGATATTATTTATTAGGCAAAAACAGGTGGGCATAGGAGGAAAACAGCATTATTTTTATTGAATTGTGGTTTTGGGCACCATAATAACATTATATTTTCCAGCTCACAGCCTTGTGAAATGCGGTGTCTACGGCCGGTAGCGTTCATCTGAAAAGCCTGAAAATTATGGAAATAAAATTATAATTTGTACTACATACGGAATACAAAATATCATTTTATTCCGAAATAAATAATAACATAAATTGCAGAAGGATAGCTACTTAAATATAGACATCAAGCTATTTTGATACCGGTATAGGACAATATGAATAACCTGTTAAGTAAATAGCTTACAACTACACACAGTACAGTTAGAGTGTACAGAGTTTAAAATAAACTCGAATACCGCTATGAAAAATTACCTACTTCACAGAATTAATGTAATTTATACTAATTACTCTTCTTCTGAATTGAAAATGATCTTTCAGGCAGTAGTTATATGAGTTATTGGAAAAAAATTCAAATACTTTTACACACGTTTGGTTTTATTCGTCTTTCAATTTGCGATTATTCAATCCGTTCCATTCTTCATGCAATGTAAACATGAAATAGTCTGTACCCACAGGAGCCGTTATTGCCCAAATTAAATTTTCCCTTCCATTTCAAACGTTCAAATGCATTTATAGCTTTAATTTCATGAAATGCCGCGACATTAAATTGTGAGTTAAAAAATATTCCGGCGCTACTGCGTCGTCGACTCATTAAAACGCTTTTATGTTTCTGTAAATATGTAGTTCACTCCAGCGCAGCGTGAACAACTCTAGCGCTTTTTGGCCGAGGCCAAGCTCTTTTGTTCTAAACTGCGCAATGGATGTTGTAAAATCATATTGCGTAAAAATTGTCCCTTGTTCATCGGTTGCAATCATAAATCGATGGAGAACGTTTCTCAGAACAGCCCCTTGATTCTGCAACACTTATATCTATGCGCTAATTGGTTAATGCTTACGTCAGTTATCCAGCCAAGGCGACAATATGGCTGCTGATGGCTGCGTTATGTGGTAACAATCGATGGTTGGCCGATGTACAATTTTATACTATCGAGAATCAAACCGCAGACTAGCAGCTCTAGCCATAATTATGTCCCATCCATGCGTTTTAAAGATTGCAGGTGCATCCGCTATAGAATGAAATTAAAAAAGGTACTCAAAAATGCGCGGGGTCACGTGACCAATTTAGGGATCATTTTCATACATTTTTTAATTTTGTTCCAATTATCTTTTTATTAGCTTTTTTATCTTTTTGCAACATGGCATTTATGTGCAGACCCCATTGCCTATGTTACCTTTTAGTTTCTATTTCTACAACAAACACCGATTCGAAAATGTAAGTAAGACATTTGCACAAAGATGATGAATGACAAAAATGTTTTTTTTTAGAATTTTATTAACTTATTCTAACCTGCTGATTTAACTGGAATAACGAGTATATTAAAAGTTTAGTGGAGGGCCCTTAATAAAAATTAGTTCTTTTTGTTTTTTCTGTCTTCTCTTTCCTGCCAGGGGGGTGTAAGTACACCCCTTTGCACCCTGCTGTCGGCGCCCATGGTAATAGGTAGAGTATCTACCACCTACCACGCGTTTTTCCTTTTTAACTGTATCTTAATTTTTCTCTTTCCTTTTTCTGTATTATCTGCATCTAATTCGTTTTTCCGCGGGATTTAAATATTTTTCCCGACTCAAATCAATATTAATTTAGTCGTCGCGTCCTCTAGAGTCTCTCTAGACTGCCTAGCTGCAAAATTTTGTTGAAAATGAACCATAACTACATATACGTAACGCTCACTAGTTTGCTGCGGTTTTCATTTAAGTATGTACCTAGGTATTATTATCATGCAACTGAAGCTTTTTTAGCTTGTGTTGCTTTTAATATTTTCTGGAATAATGACCGGTAGCATTCAAATTGATTTTTTTTATTCCTCTCCTTGATTCCAATGCACTTCACGGCTGTTAAGAGACAAGATAAGGTCATCATATTTTAATACAAAGGTCGGACACAAATTCGCATATTTACTTTCGAGGCACGTCTTCACGGCAACGATTGCACAAGTGACAACCTACATTATAGTTCAAGAGCTCATCACTGAAGTCACGAAGGAATTATTTATTGATAAATTAATAACCTAATCGCTTTTGGTGAGACTTTCTCCGTCCGTCCGTTCTTCCGTCCGTCCGTCTGTCACACGCGATTATTTTTGAATAATGTAGGTATAAAAAGAAAAGGCGACTGACTGATCTAACTATCAACTCTAAGCTCAAAGCACTTAACTGATCGGGATAGGCATACGGATAGCTATGCCGACAGCAAATATCGTATCGTAACCATTCGCTCAGAATATTTTTTTGAAAATTCAACGTGTAAGATGAAATATGGACGATAAATCGAGTGAAGCTGCAGGCTTCCGCTGGTATAATATTATATTTACTCTGCCAGCTAAATTTTACAAACTGCCACACTTACTTCTGTTTTCTTACATACAGACACGACAATTTTTTGTATATTATTCCTTTTTTAACCATTACAGCATACATTACAGCTACACAACAATCAACAAACAAGCATACGACAATTTTTTTGTATTTTATTATAAGCTGTCAACGTCACGTTGACAGGTCAATACGTTTTTTGGCTGCCAGTGTAAAATTAAAAGCAATTTAACCATGATTAAGTGTGATAAATGCGCAAAAACCATAACAAACAGAAATCCGGGATTCGAATGCATAAAATGTGAAAAAACTGTGCACGGAAACAACGCGTGCTCCGGGCTTACCAACAAGCAAATTGCCGCCCTCCACGCGGCCGACAATCTCGAGTGGACGTGCACGGAGTGTCACAACACCTCGATAAAACGCGGTTCCTTCATTGTACCGGAGCAGGAGGAAGAAGAGGAGGCATCGCCGGACTTCAGCATCAATGTCAAACAGCTCCTAAACGATGTGTCGAAAGAAATGGAAAAGACGATACAAAGAGAGATGAAAGAATGCATGCGGAGTTTACAATATCAAAGTGAGAAAATGGACGAGGTCATAGAAAGCTTAGACTTCTGTAAACAAGCCATACTTGAGCTCAAGCGAAAAAACACAGAGCTAGCCAACAAAAATACACACCTTGAGACTAGGATTGGGGCATTAGAACAACGCCTACACGAAATGGAACAACAAAAGCTAGGTGACCAAATTGAAATACACAACATACAAGGTTGCGAGAAGAAAGATGCAAAGGGAATTGTCGAAAACATTGCACAAAAACTGAACTTACCAGCTGATGACATCCTCAACATGCAGGTGAAAACCCCTCCGGCGCGCAGAGAACGTCAAAAGCCGTCAGGATTGATCATACTAGTAAAAATGAAGAACGAGGTTACGCAACAAAAATGGATCTCAACAGCAAAGACTCTCAAGCTCACTATGAAAGATATCATTACCAATGCAAGTGCAAACATCGCTCACGAAGCTGTCTTCATACGGGAATCCCTGACAACATACAACAAAGGTTTACTGTGGAGCGCCAAACAACAATTAAAATCTAAATACAAGTTCATATGGTGTAAAAGGGGTGTGATCCGTGCTCGTAAAGACACCGACTGTGAATCTATCATAATTAGATCCCTAGAAGATATTGATAAGCTTGTCTAATACGTGATATTTATCTACCTTATCAAAATAACTTATTCATTTCACCGCTGTCCTAAGTTTTAGTTAAGTATTTTGTATCTTATAATGGAAATGGTCAAAGATGAAGTAAACAAACTCACTAATTGTTCAAATATCCAAGATTTTTTAAATGTAATACCTAACAGTAAGTACCTAAAACTTGCATGCGTTCATGTCAATATAAGGTCTATAATAAAGAACTTCTCTGCCTTAGAACAATGTATTTATACATGTAGTAAACCTCCAGATATAGTTATATTAACGGAGGCTAATATCTCTGACTCGCTAAGCTGTATGTACAACTTAAATGGGTATGATATGTACACAGATCTACGAAAGGCCAGAAAAGGTGGTGGCATTATAGTGTATGTTAGTAAAAAACATAAATTCACCGTCATCAAAGCACAAACACAAAATTTTGAATGTATTTTGGGTAAAATAATAACATCTTATCACTATACTGCGAATCTGTGTGCAATCTACCGTCCGCCGAATTATAGTAAGCACTTGTTTATAGATGAGCTTGAAAAACTCGTTAAGAATATTAAAAACGATTTGTTTCTCATTGGTGATATAAATATAGACTTGGCAACCTGTAACCCTGTAATACAAAAATATAACAATATGTTGTATAGCTTGGGATTAGTAAGCGGGATAACTGACTACACGCGAATTGAACTGCGAAAAAATATATTAAGCAAATCATGTATTGACCACATCTACGCAAGATCCCGCTTACTAGACCTTTTCACCGCGACGCTCGACGTTGCACTAGCCGATCACCGCATGATCGCATTGGCTTGCGTCGGCTCGTCGGCTATACAGGATGGTCCGAAGTATAAAATGATAACTGATGAACGGAAACTTGAGTATAACCTGAATAGTATCGACTGGTCGCCCGTCGATACAATGACATGCCCTAACGATATATATCTGTATATTAAAAATAATATGAATAAATGCTACGAGGAATCAAAAGTAAAAATAAAATTGAGTAATAATCTAAACCGTTGCTCTAATCGCTGGATTAATGAAAAAGTTATCAAAGCTTGTCGATATAGGGACGATTTATTTAAAAAATGGAAAAAAGACATGTACAACAAAATTCTAAAACTACAATATAATCAGGCTCGTAATTTTGCTAATAAAATAATAAATAATGTTAAAAATAAACATACTAAAACCGAAATATATAAATACAGAAATGACATAAGGAGGCTATGGGATATACTAAATACACTAACAGGGAAAATTAAAAATTCATTAGATAAAACTATAACTCAAGCTTTCGACAAAAATAAAAACACAATTAAAGATATTGCCAATAACTTTGCAAAATCGTTTGATGACAATATTAAAACCACGATTTCAAAATGTACAATACCACTACTAGTTAAAAATGAATATAAAAATACAATAGACTTGTCATGTAGGTTTAAAAAGGCGTCTGCGACGGACATATTTAAATTAATTAAAAAGCTTAACGTCAAGAAAGCACCAGGGTCAGATAACATTCGCACAATAGATATAAAAAGACTCTCTGGAAAACTGACCACAGCTATTACGAAACTAATTAACAGTACAGTCACTACTGCTAAATACCCAAACGACCTTAAATCCGGCATAGTAAGACCGATACTCAAAAAAGGCAGTAGTAGTGCCTACGAAAATTATCGGCCTATAACAATTCTCCCATGTATAGATAAAATAGTAGAAAAGTACATATGTCAACAAATATATACATTTTATAAAGACCATAAAATATTGTCTGATAAACAATACGGATTTCAACCCAATAAAAGTACTACGCAGTTACTGTCAGCATTTACAGATTCCATTAACGAACACTTAAATAGCAAAAAACATATTTTGGTTGTATTTATCGATTACAGCAAAGCGTTTGATATGCTTCAACATAACATTCTTCTTGAAAAGCTGGAAAACAGTGGAATTAGAGGTCCGCTTTTAAAATGGTGCCAAAATTATATGTCTAATAGGTCTTACGCAGTAAAAGTTGCTGGAACTCTCAGTGACGAGGTGCCCGTAACACAAGGAACAGCACAAGGATCCGTTCTTGGGCCCCTGCATTTCATCACATACGTTAATGACCTGGAAAATGTGATCAAAACTTGCGAAATGTATCAGTTCGCTGATGATACGTGCATTTTGTCCGCTCATAAGAATATTCACGTTGCACTGCAACAATTACAAACCGATTTCGACTCATTAATAAAATGGTCTCACGACGCTGGCCTTGTTATAAACGTTGATAAAACCAAAGCAATGTATATAAGTTCTAGCCACAATAGGAACTCTAAAGATGACATCAAACTTATTGCACATACCCATCAATGCTTGCATAAAGACCCACAGCGTAGCAGTAAATGCAGCTGTGCACCTGTGGAAACTGTTACAAACCAACGCTATCTAGGCCTAATTATAGACAACCGCCTTCAGTGGAGAGACCATATAAATTACGTGTGTGACAAGCTACGCGCCCTACTGGCTAAGATGACTTTAGTAAAAAACAAAACTCCATTCTCAACACTACTGTTGATGTACAAATCACTAGGTGAATCCATCATTTCATATGGACTTAGTAGCTATGGCCTCGCATACAAAACTCATATGGATCAAATATACCAGCTTCAACTACGCATTCTAAAAAATATTGTACCTAAGAAAGTTAAAGAGAAATACAGAAACAATTACCACTTGTTATTTAAGCATTGCAATATAATGCCAATAGATGTGCAAATAAAATACTTATTGTTAAAGGAAAATTATTTAAAATCCGACCTGCAAATAAAAGCTAGTTATTGTGAAAAACTAAGAAAAAGGAAAAATCCGCGACTCAAAACTACTAAATATACAAATAACTACGGTAAACGAACACTTAAATTTATTGTTCCATTTCTACTCAACAATCTTCCCAGGACATTGAAAGAAAAAATGAATAAAAATAATTATAAGCAAAAGCTTAAAAAGTACTTTCTGGATCAACCTGTATAGCAGGCAGCTCATATCTGATCAACAAACTGGTTTCGCTGGCAGCGATGTCGAGCGTCTAGTATGAGTGTACGGCAGTGCACAGAAAAACCGACGGTGGTTTTTGCTGCACTAGCTGAGAATTAGCATGTAAGACAATTGTATTGTTTATGTTATAATAAATAATAATAATAAAATAATTCCTTTTTTATCCATTATAGCATACATTACAACTTATTATACATTATACCAAAAATGTTATTTTCCTCAATACAACTTTTTCCGCTTTGATCAATCATGGTGACTCTAATTTTTTCACCTTTAAGCTATTTGTTCTTTGTCTCCTGGTCTATATTATAAAGCGTGAGTAATGACGTCACGGCAGCGGGGCGGGCGCGAGGGGGGGAGACAGGAAGTCTATTACCGCGCTTGATCCTTTTAGGCTAAACGGATATTCAGTTGATAGGATTGTCTGCCAACCTCCCTGCCTAATGTCTGAACGCATGGTTTGCTTTATAGCATGCAATAAAATTATTCGGCAAGCTTCAAAGTCGAAAGAGTGATAAACTGTCAAACTTTAAGAAGTATATAAAAGGCTCGTAGGGAAATCAAACACTGCTTGTAGTATCATGTGGTTGTGACTCGTGAGTTGTAATTATTGTAGTTTATTGTTATTGTAACGTTTTTCTTCCACGTTTCCGATACGAACCGCTAAGGTGTGGAATGCCCTTCCAGCCTCCGTGTTCCCAGCCAAGTGCAATCCGGGTGCCTTTATGAGAAGACTGAATAGGCATTTTCTAGGCAAGCGCGCTCCAACCTAGACCTCATCATAGCTTTCCATCAGGCATTATTGTCGTCAAGCGCAAAGCTAACAAAAAATTTATATCTCATTAGGTAAATCACAGACAATTATGAATAGCAAAGGGCTACATTGAGATAGACTGAAGAAGTGCTGTTTTCCAAGAGTTTCTGCCAAGAAATCATCTTATCATGTACGTGGACTGAATTGTTAAGTCAATTTGGTCAGCGGTTTTCATGCTGATTAAAGCTGATAACAGTAAGATCCCTTTAACAATTTCTCGGAGTTAGCTTATCTGACTGTTACTACCACAGTTAATCCGTAATTCTTTTAAGAAAGCAAGAAAAACCCTTTACAAAATAATTTCTCTACAGACGTAGACTCTGAACTTTTGGAGGTGGGTATGTGGTACACGTAATGTCATACTTTTCGTAGATACAAAACAAAGAGAAAGAGTTTTAAACAGCACAAAGCAATGTTCATCTTCTTTGAGTAGGTATTAGAATAGAAAATAAGCCTATTAGCGTCCAAAAACCGGTCTATAAAGTTCAGAACGACCCTAAGGGGTAAAACTGTATTTATTAATACCTAAACATCCTTTAAAATTTTTTCACGATCTCTCCAGACTCCACTGTAGCAGCAGCAGTAAATAAAAAAAATATCCAACTAAGTAGTTCTAGCGTCATGGGAAATAACTGACACGAAAATTCAGGGAGTTGGAAGATTTACTAGTACGAGTATTAATCAGAGGGAAGCTCAATTTGCGAACAGCAATGTTTGTTTTTATTGCGCACTTTCGGAATGCGTTAGTTAATTAATTAATTAAGGCACTATGTGAGAGCGGATGCCGGGATTAATTTATAGTGTTCGCTCACTTATGTTGTTAATTAAAATTACAATTCGTTGTTTACTTTGATCCACAAGTGCAATACCATTCCTTCGACCATTTAGCATACCATTTATTTTATAGGGTTCTACTAGCAGCTATTTACACCATAAACATAAAAAAATTTACAGGCTGTTTTGTAGTGAATTAATAAATTTCGAAAAACCAATTCTTAAAAGGAAAACAAGATGCCTCTGTAGAATATACCTACTCTAATTTACTTTAATTAAATCAATTTAACACGAAAGTTAAAAAAGAAATTGTAGTACGTTCAAAAAAATGTCTACGTGACTATTTTTGTGGGCAAAAAAGGGAACGAAGATTCAAGCAAACACCCGAGTGCTCTTTGATCATAGATGCAGGAGACTACTCATTATAGTTCAAGTTTCGACTTCACACCTCCTACTGAATAAAGAGCGATGGGTTACCTCTACTATTATTTCCATAAAGGTGTTGAGGTTTATGAGATAACCTTTTTTTGTTTCTGAATGTGTTACTTTGGTAGTCTCAATGACGCACTCTTTCTAAAATTTAGCCTCTGTGGCAGTACAAACCTGACCCAAAAAGTCACTTAGGTCAGTCGTATTTAAAGCAATATTATTGGGAGACTGTCCAAGGATCGTAATGTTTTTCGTATGTATATCTATGTATAGATTTCTTTGGCAAGCCGTACGGCAGATTTTTCCACATACCTATGGTTTGTGTCAATTATAGTAGGAGATTTTCAAGTATTCAATATGGCATACATACACGTATGATTCTCTCATTTAATGAGTTCTTTTGATGAGATTTTCAGGTATTCGTTAACGACTTAGTTTTGTGGTTCCCATACCATAAGGCCATTATATTAATTCTTCTTTTGTTTGTTGCAGTATCCTGTTCGCCGACATAGTGGGGTTTACGGTACTCGCGTCTCAATGCAGTGCGCAGGAGTTGGTGCGTCTTCTGAACGAGCTGTTCGGCAGATTTGACCAGCTAGCTAATGTGAGAACTTATTCCTACTGCTTTATGTTTTACTTCTGATGCCTCTACGGTTTTTTTTTATACTAATCTATCGTAGAACGTGGAATCTTTTTCAAAAATTTGTCATGGATCGTTGTCATCAGATTTCTCTTAATAGGTTCCACGTCCATTATGCTTGTCGAAAATGTTTAAAATAAATGATTAGATACCTATTTGGTTCTTGAATGTTTACTTTTAATTGTCTTCCTAACAAGGAAAGAAGAAAGTCACAAAAGAAACAGCCTTCAGGTTACATTTTTGCATTTTGGGAGTGTAATCTCTCGAAATATGTTAATGAAATGATATGATGCAATTGTGTTTGACTTTATAATAACTTTATACCAATCATGGACTTTGAGAATATATTACAAGCCGCAAAACTACTACGCCTGAGGTTACTTTGCCGGTAGTGTAGAAACATGTTGCGGCATAGCTTCACCAAGAAACTTCTCAGAAAAGAGCTGTATGAAGAAGTACGCTGTTACTGTAGATGTAGGTAGATTAAACACCAGGTGCAAGTTGAAATTTAATTTTGAAAGTAAAGTTTGAATCGCCAGCACCTGCTGCAGACGCGATGTACGAAGGTTACTTATATTTAGCAGTGGGTACATTTCCAGTGAGGATTATTTTTATCACAGTGTCTCCTCTAATACGCCAATGAACTAATTGTAAAAGTTTGTTGACAGTGTTTACATAATAAATTGGGTTTCGTTTACCAAACGTTTGGCTTTACATTATAAATTGGGGTTTCGTTTACCCAATGTTTAGCTGGGTAATGGGTTATTAATGATTCACGTTTTATTGACTGTAAATGTTCGTTGGGGTTTAACTGTTTTAATGTAATCTGAATATTTTGTTGTTTAAAGTTTGAAGACATGCTTATTGGTTATGGAGGCGCACTGGTTTGTCACTTATCAGTCACAAATTGCAGCGGTAATACAAGGCAAATTTTTGAGGGTTGCTGCTCCAGGAAAAGTTTTCGCGAGATCTGAATCGTAGTACGCAAATGCACAACTTACTAGATATCAAGAACGACTTTTATTCTATGATATGCCCCATATCGTTGCTGTCCGTACATTTGCTTTTTAATCTCTAAAAGTTTAATATAACATTTTAAATAACTTTGCATATTGCATAGCTTTGACAGCGAATATCTCTGAAAATACCTGCTACAATTTTTGGCCTAAGTGGAATGCCTTACTGGAATTTTATGCCCTCAATATTTATATATGATTTAGCATTCTGAGCAAAAATATTTACCACAATAAACCCTGGTTTTCAATCGGTTTATTGAATGCTCGCAGGACAACCACTGCTTACGCATTAAGATCTTGGGCGACTGCTACTACTGCGTGTCGGGTCTTCCCGAGGCGCGCTCCGACCACGCGCGCTGCACCGTCGAGATGGGGCTCGACATGATCGATGCAATCGCGTGAGTTACATCTCATTTATAAATGTACCAGTTTCAAGCCAATCTGCAAGGCTAGTAGTAATATCCTCAGTAATCAGTAATATTTTACAAATTTAAGAATACATACACACTGTAGACATTCGTAAGACATACTCGGTTGATGACTATATATATGAAACATAACAAAATCGGTCCCCCGACCATTCATTAAAATACCAGCAACGCCGTAACAGGGTCTCATGTATAATAAATAAGAACAAAATATTGTGCATGAAAGCTGAAATAAATGAAATGAAATCGCATTGCTTAGGCTACTCTACATATACGCCTACTTGGTCGTATTACTTTACAAATTGTGAAAAATCAAATTATAGAAGAATGACCAAAGGTGGTATAATTTTTTTCTTATGAACCAAATCCTAAATATTCTAGGAAAATAAAACAGTACTTTTTGAGACCCATTGGCACACTATAGGAATTTGTTTTTCCGATCGGGAATTTAATTTAACGTACAAAAAGTTACTTTCTTTTCAATGCACATTTCCAGTCGCATACAAATTTTATTGAGAAGTACTTGTTTATTAGTCAATAACTTTGGAATCCGGATGTAAATTAAAAATAATAATAGGTATTTGTAGGAGTTAATGTGGACACTGTAAGAAAAAAAAGATTCCGACGAATTGAGAACCCTCCCTCCTTTTTTTTGAAGTCGGTTAAAAATAGTTTGGTTTTGAATCCGCTTGGTACGGGATTCCATACACCCATCGTCATTATCAGAGGTGTTTAGTTCGCCTCACCAAACAAAATTTGAATTTCACGGTCAGACCCGTTTGGTTAATCTTAGAAGAAAATTCTCGGCATCAGCTGTTCGGTACTATAAATTACAACGATATATGACGAAAATTGTAAGTCACAAATCATAACAAGTTTACGTCGTACATTAATTTAAACGCACACGAATGTCAACTGTTTACAAATTCGGCGCCAGCTGACATATAAATAAAGTTTTAATGGACCTGGACGAAACGTCCATTTTGGCTGATGATTTTTGTTTCATAACGAGGATGCTTACGTTTTGCCTAAATTTTTGCGTCAAAGTTAAAAACTAGGTCTTAAGGGGATTGATTGAATTTATTTTTGTCTTTCTCACTCTCACGGAGATTTGGTAGGTGCGACATGCAGCGTCGCGGAAGAATATAGCAGAAAAACGACGTTTTACCTAATTACTCAAAAACTAAGCTGGTTATCAAAAATCCGTTCTAAGCGTTTTAGGATATTATTATTACCGATACATTAAAATAAAAATTACAATTACATCCATTGTAGTTTCCGATAAAATATAGAAAAACTGAGATTTTGGAGCAACTTTTGGGAGAACTTTCTATCGAGAAAATTTTATCCAATCGTGTTTCTGCTTCTCAGCGATTTTAGATTAAAGACCCAAAATACATGACGTGTAAATTTGAAAGTAATTTTCTTTATAGTTTTTGCATAAAACTTCATTCAAAATCACCTAAATACGGCTTGTAGGCCGTTAAAAGTGTAAAATATAAAACTCAAAAGTGCTTTGAAATCAATATGCATAGTTTATTTAGCAATGAAATGTCGTTTCCTACCGAAAAAGCGAAGCTCATAGTATTATATCTACGCAGGCAAATCTGTGGGTAAAATTCCCTTCTGCAAGGGCGTTTAAGTTATTTCTTATGCGCGACGTTAATTATTCACAAGTTTCCTTACAGCTGTGAATTTATAACGACGTGGTGTTCTGAATGTGTTCCAAACCAACAGGTATCACATACTTTATTAACGCTAAATGTACTCGTATAGGTATAGTATGCATTATGTAACCTCAGATACTTTAAATTTTAAAATTCAAAATGTTGGTAAGACTTCAAAGCCACTTATATCCACATGAAATCGTGGATTATCCCACATTTGACGTATTACCTTCCAAGGTTATGTTAGCACAATCTCTCCTCCTCTCTATACTTGACTACGCGGACGCAAGCTTTCTCAATATGAATGAAGACCAGCTTAACAAACTTGAGCGTCTCCAAAATCTTGCAATTCGGTTTATATTTGGCCTACGCAAGTATGACCATATCTCTGAATTTCGACAAAAGCTCAACTGGCTCCCTATCCGCCGTCGCCGGGATCTGCATGTTCTTTCTCTACTGTACTGTGTATTATATGATCCTAGAACCCCTCCTTACCTCAAGGAGAAATTCAAATTTCTTGGGGAACATTCAGACCTCAGAACCTGTCGTACCTTGACACTTAAAATGCCATTCCATAAAACAAAGATGTTCCAAAAATCCTTCACCGTACAGGCAACTCTTTTATGGAATGCACTCCCCCTCGAGATACGACAGTCTAAATCTTTGTACATTTTCAAGAATGCGGTCAAAAATCACTATTTGAGTACATAGTTGATGCAAATGATGACTGTTATTTATTCATATTATCTTGTCCTTATTAGTGGGCATTATATTATTATATTGTATATATTAGTTTATAGTTTGATGATTATGTATTGAATATCTTTGTTTATTTGTTTAACCTAGTTTATGTATTAGTTTGTAGCTATTTGTATGTATATAGTTTATAAATCTACACCACCTGCAAAATCTAGTTCCTTTGTTTTCCTTTTCTCAAGGTTGCCTGGCAGAGATCGCTGCTAAGCGATAAGGCCGCCTTTTGTGCCTTAAATTAGTTTATTATGTATTTCTGTTTTGTACAATTTCTTGTGTGGTGCAAATAAAGTGTATTTATATTATATTATTACCTTACTTTTGAAAGGCTTTCTTCATATTTAATGTAACTATACGTAATGTTACTTTGATTATTGTTAAATCGCTATCATTGATTTTTTATCATTCTACGGCATAGTCAAAGCAATATAAATTGTTCGCTACTAAACTGATGTCCTATCATTTTAGCCTATGGACTGTCGACAGGTCTTTTTTGATCTATAATGTTTCTTTCAGAGATAATAGTCCTTTTTATCTAATAGCTAATTGTATATCTAACTAGCAAACGCCCGCGGCTTCGCTCACGTTAACTTCTGAGTTATGCTTTACTATGGTGGTTTAATTTCCAAAATTCCTGCATTACACACCATTTTGCCCACAAAATTTTCTCTTGCTTCCTGGTAATAGTCACATATTGATTTTGAAAACTTCGATCGTCCCAAAAAAGTTAAATATGGTGGCCATTTTTAGGGTTCCGTACCCAAAGGGTAAAAGCTCTTACTAAGACTCCACCGTCCGTTCGTCCATCCGGCCGTGGTTGCTTGCTACCATGGTAAGACATATAAGTACAAAATTGTGGCCAATTCTTTTAAATTTTTACCAAAAATTCCTTTTCTATGCTCGCTGCGGTAATCAGATATCAATTTTGAAAACCGATTGTTTTCCCAGTAACAAAAAAGTTCAAAATGGCGGCCACTTTTTAAAATGTTGACTACAAATTCTTTCTCTATGCTTGCTGCCATTGTCAAATATCGATTTTCAAAGCAATCGGCCCAGTAACAAAAAAGTTCAAAATGGTGGCCAAAAAGTTCATCATTTTTTAATTTTAACTACAAATTCCTTCTCTATGCTTGCTGCCATAGTCAGACGTCGATTTTCAAAGCAATCGGCCCAGTAACAAAAAAATTCAAAATGGCGGCTACCTTTTTAAATTTTGACCACAAATTCCTTCTCTATGCTTGCTGCCATAGTCAAATATCGATTTTCAAAGCAATCGGCCCAGTAACAAAAAAGTTCAAAATGGCGGCCACCTTTTTTAAATTTTGACCACAAATTCCTTCTCTATGCTTGCTGCCATAGTCAAATATCGATTTTCAAAGCAATCGGCCCAGTAACAAAATAGTTCAAAATGGCGGCCACTTTTTTAAATTTTGACCACAAATTCCTTCTCTATGCTTGCTGCCATAGTCAAATATCGATTTTTAAAGCAATCGGCCCAGTAACAAAAAATTTCAAAATGGCGGCCACTTTTTTAAATTTTGACCACAAATTCCTTCTCTATGCTTGCTGCCATAGTCAAATATTGATTTTAAAAGCAATCTGCCCAGTAACAAAAAAGTTCAAAATGGCGGCCACTTTTTTAAATTTTGACCACAAATTCCTTCTCTATGCTTGCTGCCATAGTCAAATATCGATTTTCAAAGCAATCGGCCCAGTAACAAAAAAGTTCAAAATGGCGGCCACTTTTTTAAATTTTGACCACAAATTCCTTCTCTATGCTTGCTGCCATAGTCAAATATCGATTTTCAAAGCAATCGGCCCAGTAACAAAAAAGTTCAAAATGGCGGCCACTTTTTTAAATTTTGACCACAAATTCCTTCTCTATGCTTGCTGCCATAGTCAAATATCGATTTTCAAAGCAATCTGCCCAGTAACAAAAAAGTTCAAAATGGCGGCCACTTTTTTAAATATTGAACACAAATTCCTTCTCTATGCTTGCTGCCACAGTCAAATATCGATTTTCAAAGCAATCGGCCCAGTAACAAAAAAGTTCAAAATGGCGGCCACTTTTTTAAATTTTGACCACAAATTCCTTCTCTATGCTTGCTGCCATAGTCAAATATCGATTTTCAAAGCAATCTGACCAGTAACAAAAAAGTTCAAAATGGCGGCCACTTTTTTAAATTTTGACCACAAATTCCTTCTCTATGCTTGCTGCCATAGTCAAATATCCATTTTCAAAGCAATCGGCCCAGTAACAAAAAAGTTCAAAATGGCGGCCACTTTTTTAAATTTTGACCACAAATTCCTTCTCTATGCTTGCTGCCATACTCAAATATCGATTTTCAAAGCAATCGGCCCAGTTACAAAAAAGTTCAAAATGGCGGCCACTTTTTTTAAATTTTGACCACAAATTCCTTCTCTATGCTTGCTGCCATAGTCAAATATCGATTTTCAAAGCAATCGGCCCAGTAACAAAAAAGTTCAAAATGGCGGCCACTTTTTTAAATTTTGACCACAAATTCCTTCTTTATGCTTGCTGCCATAGTCAAATATCGATTTTCAAAGCAATCGGCCCAGTAACAAAAATGTTCAAAATGGCGGCCTATTTTTTAAATTTTGACCACAAACTCTTTCTCTATGCTTGCTGCCACTGTAAAATATCGATTTTCAAAGCAATCGGCCCAGTAACAAAAAAGTTCAAAATGGCGGCCACTTTTTTAAATTTTGACCACAAATTCCTTCTCTATGCTTGCTGCCATAGTCAAATATCGATTTTCAAAGCAATCGGCCCAGTAACAAAAAAGTTCAAAATGGCGGCTATTTTTTAAATTTTGACCACAAATTCCTTCTCTATGCTTGCTGCCATAGTCAAATATCGATTTTCAAAGCAATCAGCCCAGTAACTAAAAAGTTCAAAATGGCGGCCACTTTTTTAAATATTGACCACAAATTCCTTCTCTATGCTTGCTGCCATAGTTAAATATCGATTTTCAAAGCAATCGGCCCAGTAACAAAAAAGTTCAAAATGGCGGCCTATTTTTTAAATTTTGACCACAAATTCCGTCTCTATGCTTTCTGCCATAGTCAAATATCGATTTTCAAAGCAATCGGCCCAGTAACAAAAAAGTTCAAAATGGCGGCCAAAAAATTCAAAATTTTTCCTCCTCAAAATTTGAATCTCGAAAATCCCTTTCTGAAAACGAATTCATGATATACCTAATACCAACCAAGGTACCAAATTTCAGATCTCTACGACTTTTAATTTCGCTGGAATCCCTGGAACAACGCAAAAATTACACTTTTGTATGGGAAAATCCCTTAAAAGTAGGATTTTTATCCCTTCCAATTTGAATTTCTGGAATCCCCGTCTTAGTACGAATTCATGACCTAATATCAACCTAGGTACCAAATTTCAGATCTCTACGATTTGTAGTTTTCCGGGAATCCCTGGAACAACGAAATAAATTTCACTTTTGTATGGAGAAATCCCTAAAACCAACGGTTTTTACCCCTTAAAATTTGAATTTCTGGAATCCCCGTCTTAGTACGAATTCTTGACCTAACATCAACCTAGGTACCAAATTTCAGATCTCTACGACTTTTAGTTTTTCGGGAATCCCTGGAACAACGAAAAAAATTACACTTTTGTATGGAGAAATCCCTAAAACCAACGGTTTTTTCCCCTTAAAATTTGAATTTCTGGAATCCCCGTCTTAGTACGAATTCATGACCTAATATCTACTTATTTACCAATTTTCAGATCCCTACGACTTGTAGCTTTTCGGGAATTCCTGGAACAACGAAAAATATTTCACTTTTGTATGGGGAAATCCAAAAAACCAACGGTTTTTACCCCTTACAATTTGAATTTCTGAAATCCCCGTCTTAGTACGAATTCATGACCTAATATCAACCTAGGTACCAAATTTCAGATCTCTACGACTTGTAGCTTTTCGGGAATTCCTGGAACAACGAAAAAAATTTTACTTTTGTATGGGGAAATCCAAAAAACCAACGGTTTTTACCCCTTACAATTTGAATTTCTGGAATCCCCGTCTTAGTACGAATTCATGACCTAATATCTACCTAGGTACCAAATTTCAGATCCCTACGACTTGTAGCTTTTCGGGAATTCCTGGAACAACGAAAAAAATTTCACTTTTGTATGGGGAAATCCAAAAAACCAACGGTTTTTACCCCTTAAAGTTTGAATTTCTGGAATCCCCGTCTTAGTACGAATTCATGACCTAATATCTACCTAGGTACCAAATTTCAGATCTCTACGACCTATAGTTTTGGCGGAATCCTTGGAACAACCAAAATCACCAAAATGCCTCATTCTTTTATATATATAGAATAATATAATACCTTCGGTGTTCTGCAGTTTTCTTCGTCTTCCGCGGTTTCCGATACCTTTTAAAACTTTCATGTAAATTATTTATAGTGTATCAAAATTATCGCTGCCAACAGGGCTTGAGCCCGTGTCCCTCAGCTATCTGCTCTGCCAACTGAGCTATGGAAGCAACTATTGCTTCCAGTCTTAGGCCACTGTAGAGTCCTATATTGGGACTACTGATTTCAACCCAATTTCAAAGTATGTATTGGTGTACTTAGTTTGTCTGAATATCTGCTTGTTTGTCTGAATATCTGCTAGTTTGTTTGAATATCTGCTTTTTCCTTAACGTCTTCTTCATATCCCTGGACTTGTTTTCGCGTTTTACCTTCGTTTCTTATGCATCGTCGTTCGTTCGTTCGTTTCAGCCGACGGACGTCCACTGCTGGACAAAGGCCTCCTGCAATGCTTTCCAGCCCGCACGGTCCTGCGCCATTTGTATCCAGCGCCTTCCCGCGACTCTTTTAATGTCGTCGCTCCACCTGGTCGGAGGTCTGCCAACACTGCGCTTTCCCGTGCGGGGTCGCCATTCCAGCACTTTGGGTCCCCAACGTCCGTCGGTTCTACGAGCTATGTGCCCCGCCCATTGCCACTTCAGCTTCGCGATACATTGAGCTATGTCCGTGACTCTGGTTCGTCTACGGATCTCCTCATTTCTGATTTGATCACGCAGAGAAACTCCGAGCATAGCTCTCTCCATCGCTCGCTGAGTGACTCTGAGCCTTCTTATGCATAATGTAATTGAAAGAGCTTTCCACCGGATGGCAGGGCGCTCTACAGATCACAATAGTCTTTTTGGAGTGCAATGAGGCAGTTCGAGATATTTTCTAGGCATGCGCATGCCAATCACCTCATTATATTGCTTATCATCGCCCAAGATTGTGGTCAAAGTCCGCCTTATTTTGCAGTACATAATTATGGTAGGTTATCTTCATAGAAACCGCGAGAAAAGTGTCGCCAGTTTACCGGTGCCAAAGATGTTTGTTTTGACACCAACAGCGTCAGTAGTAAGGCTACAGCAGTATTTTCTATCACAGATCACTACCTTGTCAATAGTCTAAACGCACGTTTCCATGGAAACGGTTTGCGCCATATTGTGGTGTGTTAGTGGCTCGTTAGTGGGAAATTTTGACAGATGACTCTACTATTTTCTTGTATGAAGAAGATTTGCGTAAAATGACTTATGAACATATCCATATAGGTTCTTGGCAACAATTTATATTATGAATCTGTTTTGTTTCTAACGTTTTTTAATAATGGCTTTTTAGTAAGTTAGGTACTGTTTTCGTTATTTCTATTTTCTACCAAATACGATACGAAACAGCGTCCTCCACAATTCATGAACGCCAGTGGAGCTTGTTAATTATGTAAGCGCTGCTTGTATCTCTCCGCCGCTTATCTCTGGTGCTACTGGCATGTCTGTCTGTCCGTCACGCTGTACACAGGCACGATAACATCGTTAAATTAATGTCAATGTTCATAGAATTTGTTTATTTCGAGCCGATGTCATTGACTGCCGTTATGACTTTATGGATAGGTATAGTCATTTTATTTATTTTTAGTATCGCGTAGAAAAAAAAAGATTCCGACAAATTGAGAACCTCCTCCTTTTTTTTGAAGTCGGTTAAAAATGGTTTTCAAACTAGGAATTATAAGCATTTTACAACTTGCATATTGATCATACCATTCATTTAAATGTGTAATAATAAAAATTAAAAAAAGCAACTGTCAATGATGTTGCTTCAACTCTTAGGGTCAATTTACACCGCAGCGGAATGGAATGGAAGAGATTTTTTTACATAGTATAATGAACTTTATGTCAATAATAATTGTATAACATACAAAATAAATTATTCTTAAGAATGCGCGTGGTTTACCGGATGACACAGGATCTTTTTTGGCTCCTAATTAGTTGGTATGTATATCATTTAAAATTTACTTTATGTTCATTATGCTATGTACAAAAAGTCGCTTCCAGTCCATTACTCCGCGCCGTGGTGTAAATTGACCCTTATTCAATTCTTTTCGGTAATCGTCAAGTAATTGAATAAAGCAATTAATTGCCGACAATAAAACGGGGTACGTAATGTTTGATTCGTTGTGGAGGAAAACAACGGTCTCCCCCCCCCGTTCCCGACCTATAAATAATATAGCGGATCAGCCTTTCTGGGTCACCGGGGACTGGTGAGCGGGATCGAGTTGCAGCCGTGTACATTACCCACTAACACTTGGCTGACTGGGTTTCAAAGTTATATGATAGGTGCCTACCTACACACCACGTGCTCGACGACACCGGTTTAAAGATATTTTCTTCTCAGCGGGGCTAGACAGAGTAAAGCCGCGCCACACAGACGCGTTATTATCGCGCGATAATATCGCAGGCGTTATTGCGATAATGCGTCCCGATTCCTTGCACACAGCTGCGTTTTTATCGCGCGATAATAACGCGCAGACGGACGCAGCGTCCCGCGTTATTATCGCGCGATAATATCGCAAGCGTTATTGCGATATCTGTTTTCAGTACATTTTGTATTAGGATGCGTCCGTCGTCCCACACAGGCGCGTTATTATCGCGCGTTATTATCGCAGCAGTGTGTAACTACTTGATCATCCTAATACAAAATGTACTGAAAACAGATATCGCAATAACGCTTGCGATAATATCGACCGATATACTTCCATTGCGGCGTTATTATCGCAGCAGTGTGTAACTACATGACTGTACTTCATATCAAAATATTTATTTATTAAATTCATTTTTGAAACTACAATATTCAAAAATAAATGAAATTTTTAAAAAGTATTGAAAATTGATCATGGAACTAAATAGTTACATGTCGGGCTCGGAGGAATTTGACGTCGTAGTATTTATTTGTAACGCCATAGTTAACTAACCATAGCCAACTTCCTGCGAATTCTCGGTTTGCCAGAAAGGGACAGAAGCCACGAAAATTCAAATGCTTGCCAATTTTTATTTTCTTCACGGATAAGAATTTTGTTTTTAATGTAAGTATTGGTCCAGTTCTAGATTACAATAAAGTAAAAAAAAATGAATAAATATCGTATGGCCCACTTTAGAATCACTTCAGAACAGCTGTACGTATGTGGTAAAACATTTACCTTCTTCGTCAATGAAATATAGAATCTGTGAATAGTGAATACACACCTAAAATAGGAATAAGTAATAAGGACCAACAAACATCCATTGAAATGGTCGTAAACCTACTTTATTGTCAATCGATTGAACATTACACATACATTATTTTATTATCAAAGTCATTACAACAGACAATACGCGCATACGCATTTATGTTCCGATAGCTAATCGGCCATTTATGAAAGGAACACCGATAATTTCTTTGTCAGGGCTACGGTTGCCGGACCTAGTTATTATGTGCTCTGTGGTTGCCGGTGGTCCGGGGCCAGAGGTTAGAGAGAGACTAAAGAGCCTAATCTTTGGTATATGTCGTCTATAGTCGATACTATACTTTATACTTAATTGTTTAGATATCTCAGTGTTTATTATTGCTAGTATTTATAGTTTATGTATACCGCCTTCTAAAAACCAAAGATAGTTTATATCTAAATTAGTTAGAGGTTACTGAGTGCGTTGGGAAGAAAGCTTTACCTACATTAATAAACTGGACCGCAGGGATAGTATAGGTATAACTTAGTGATACGTACTGCAATTACGCAATACTGCAAATATTGATCATAATTATTTCGGATTTTTCCATCGAAAAACTCAGGGGGGAATATTTTCGTCAGTTAGCCCAATAAATCAAACACTAACAGGCATAAAAATAAATAAAAATCGGTTTTAGAGTATACGAGTAACGCCCTTTCTTATGATACCCCACTCAATTTTTTTTATCTCATTTTGAAATTTTAACACCCCGGTTTTCCCCCCCTTTTATAAAAATAAAAACGATTTTAAATTATTATGATTGAAACGACGGTGGGTCACTATTGTCTATAGCTGTTCCAAATTACAGGTCGATACCTTTAATAGTTACTACTAGTGACAGACGGACGGACGGAGTAAGTCTCTCCATAAGGGTTCCATTTTTACCATTTTGGTACGTAACCCTTAAAAATGTATGGGAACATATCATCAAACATATCTGTTAGCAAAATAGATCACGTGACTTGACCGCGCTGACAACTGCCACTCTCATATATATTTTTTTAATTTCGTTCCTTAAGAATATCAAAATAATTATAAGTCTATTAGATAACTCATATACCTACAGTTACAGCTGCTAGCCCGAGATTAGTACAGACAAAAATGTTCTAAGGGTATATATTTACATTTAGTACTGTTGCTAAGTTCCAATTGTTAACGAATAAGTATAGGCAAGAAACCTTACACGTGTGAAGTTGCCTGCCCGTTATATAATTTGCTAGACGAGCTGTCTCTAACAGGCTTTCCTCGTTAATAGCCTACTATTAATAGAATCTATAATTCTCCTATAACAACCTCTCCTGTAATGGTTGAGTGGGCAAAAGCGTTATGTGTTTCTATATGTTTTGTCAGGAGATTAATAATTATTATGTATCATTATTAGCTGACCCAAAAAACTTTGTTTTGCCATTAGGGGTATAAAAATAGCTTACAATCTACTCTCAGCCCTACATCCTGTTAAAATGTTTCAACCTTAAAAGATACTCGTAGATTGTAGTGACGCGGTCTTTTTAGGGTTCCGTAGCCGAATAGCAAAAAACGGAACCCTTATAAATTCGTCATGTCTGTCTGTCCGTCTGTCCGTCTGTCCGTCCGTATGTCACAGCCACTTTTTTCCGAAACTATAAGAGCTATACTCACTGTTGAAACTTGGTAAGTAGATGTATTCTGTGAACCGCATTAAGGTTATCACACAAAATTTAAAAAAAAGTAATAAATTTTGGGGGTGCCCCATACTTAGAACTGAAACTCAAAAATTTTTTTTTTCATCAAACCCATATATGTGTAATCTATGGATAGGTCTTCAAAAATGATACTAAGGTTTCTAATATCATTTTTTTCTAAAATGAATAGCTTGCGCGAGAGACACTTCCAAAGTGGTAAAATGTGTGTCCCCCCCCCTGTAACTTCTAAAATAAGAGTATGATAAAACTAAAAAAAATATATGATGTACATTACCATGCAAACTTCCACCGAAAATTGGTTTGAACGAGATCTAGTGAGTAGTTTTTTTAATATGTGTTGAATTGATATTCAACAAGTCTAATATTTTGTTTAACTTTGATGACGACAGATGGCGTTGCACGTATTTAACTCGCGGTGAAGTTGTTCAATGTCGAATAAGTCGGTTATGCGGTTCAAGAAAAGTGGTTTTTATGGTTTTATTCATCCGGTAGTAGTAGGTACGGAACCCTCAGTGCGCGAGTCCGACTCGCACTTGTCCGGTTTTTAGAACTTTTAAAGGAAAACAATAAATATAATACTTTAATAGGTTTTTTCTAGGCAATCCATCCATCTCCATCTCCATCAGCTCCATCATCATTGCTTTCAATCAGGCATGATTGTCATCAAGCCTATCTTCAATAAAAAAAAACAATTCCTTCCTACCTACATGATTTTTGCGTTTACGTAGCGCACGCAACGAAGCTATTCAAACGGAACAATTTTCCCGCTTTTGCAACATTTTTCATTGATGCTCCGCTCCTATTATACAGAGACGCGATGTTCTATAATATAACCTTTCTCGATAAATTGACCATTCAACACAATAATATTTTTTCGGGCTCCCCTAGATTGTGTAAGAAAAACGTAATCATCGTTATCGTAATCGCTTACAAATTCTGCACGCTGATTGGTTTCCTGTTTTACGTCAGTCAATCAGGGGGCAGAATTTGGTAACGATTACGATAACGATGAATACGGTTTTCTTAAGCAATCAGACCCCTGGTTCTAAGATAAGCGCGTTAAAACAAAGCAACAGACCAATTACCACCAATTCAGCAGGCTTTTGCAAGAGTCCTATAAATTTTTCAGTTAAAAGCTACACGATATACTCGTACATGCATATAAGAAGTTTCGGAGCGTTAACGGTGTTTTGTGGTTCTTTGTCATCTCAAAGGGGTTTGGCGAGCGCGCCCGTGGCGTGCGGTGATGCTCAAGCAACCACAAACCGCAAGCCTCAAGATCAGAATACCTCACGCCTCTGCCAGGTGATTTCACAGGCGGTGCTCAATTTAGGCTTGAAAAGCTCAACGTTAAGGCGGACTGAACTAACTAACAGTTCGTAGGTTTTATTTTAACATATTTATTACTGCACATAACTATTTTCAAAAATAACTTTCTAGGAAAAAATGTAAGTAATAGGGGTTAACAAAGGCCTATTATAAAGGCACTTTGAAATGCCAGTCTCTACCGCCACGTTCGGAAAGTAGTTTTTCATCGAGAAGAACGGACAAGAAAAGCGTTTTGTGGTTTAGATAGACTAATACCGGTTCCCAATATTCAATCATGACATAACATAAGCTCCATACAAATTATGTCAAATTTCTATCTTGAGTAAGCGACGGGACCTGCCGCTCAGGTCGGGGCCTGGCGGGAGCGCGGTGAATACGCAAGTGAACCCCGTACTTCCGCCAACGAGGTCCGTCGTAGCAAGGGTCAGGTTTTTGTGGGTGCAAGCCCCACATAACCCCTCCGTTTCCCCTAATGGAGGGGTATGCGTTAGGAAAGCGCCATGTTTAACAGTTAAGTCTCAGAATACTGTATTCTGAGAGTTAAGTGTATGTTATTAAAGTTTGTTGAAGCAAACGGGTCTAGAATTGAAAACTAAAGCTTTTCCACCGTAGTGTGTTTGTGTTGTACAATGTAGGTACAGTTTCGTACATATTCGCCCTTTTAACAACTTAGGTCCTTCGCACACGGCTCGTAAGCGTGACGCTACGCAGAACAATATGACAATTACGCCTTTGCTACGATTCGCTGTAAGACCGCTCCGTCGGCGGACATGTTTGAATAATATGTTCGTGCTCGTACTGCTCTCGTTACGCTTACGAGCCGTGTGCGTAGGGGCTTACATACATTCTTACAGTAAATAAACGCATATTAACAGAACGAATGTTTCAAAGGAAAGAAATGTTCTCAACAAAGCGGCACTCAAATCTAACTCGCAACAATTTTCACGCGAGCCGCGCTTGCGAGTTGTGTCTAGGGTTGCCAACTCTTGAAAGGACCAACCTGGGAGTCTTTTATGGACTTTTTTTGAGTGAGGGGCGGAGGGGCGTGGAAGGGGTGTATCTGAATTTATTCCTAAATTTATATTTATTTTGTCTGCATCTAATAAAAATCATTGTCAGTTTTGCTCACTCTGCAAGTCGCTTTGAGCGTTGTCACTTGTGTCTGTCACGACAGAGACAGATACCGCCGACGCTCTATCTTATAATAGCAGATTCTTAAAAAATCCACAAAGTCCCGTCGGACGATAAGTCGAACCAGGCAGACAGCATACGACGTGCGAGCGAAGTACAATGTTTATAAACCCGGAGAAATTTTTGTTTCCCGGGAGGTCGGGAGATTATTCATGATTACCGGAGTCTCCCGTGCAATCCAGGAGGGTTGGCAACCCTAGTTGTGCCCGTGCCCCGATGTCTTCCGCATTCATCTTCCTGGTGTCACATTAAAATGATATATTAGTTACCACTTCCCGCAGTGCTGTAACACGAGCTCGACGAGCTATATTATCTTAAACTGGCTGCTGTCCGCGGACTCGCTCGCGTATACCTTGCCACTTTTCCCTATACCTAAGGGTTTAATTTAAAAAAACAGATTCATAGTGGATAGTCATACATTATAAATGCTTAATTGTTTGTCCAATAAATAGATCAATTAATTAGTCACATTTTCCTTTTATATTTCCTGTCTACCTATCTTCTACGGCCAACAGTGAATCATTACTTAAATAAATAAATATGATGATAAACATGACGAGTATGATAAGTTGTAGAAATATAAAATAAAAATATAAAACCATCGACACGACATTAAGTAGGTATGTAATGAAATTCATACAATTATTTAAAGCCCTTTGTAAAAATTTTACAGGTTAAGGATACTAACAAGAGCAACATCACATAAATACACCGTAAAAGCTTCAATAGATCCTAAACATCAGCGATTAAATACATAATCACGTCTGATACGAGTTCATCGATAACAACTACATAATAGGTACATATACACGTCTTGTAAATCTTTGCGCGCGATATTTCATTAAGCTTATTCCATACTAGTACTTTTAAACAGATTCTGAAAATTAAAGAAAGAAAGAAAAAACATTTATTTCCAATAATTATGCCACATGTAACACAACATAAATTACTTACGTACTAAAACGATGCCTGGAGCTTTCCCCACTCGGGCAACAAAAACCAATAATTGCCCAAGAGACGGAAGCACCAGACACCGCTTGTCACATGTGGCACAACCCAGAAAAAGGCCCCAACTCAGCATGGTGCTGTGTGCCCCCGCCCCCCATATAAGCATAGGAGCACACAGCGCTGATTTTCAGTCGGAGCCTTGGACTAGTGGCGCCACTAAGTAAAAATGAACATAATATATTACATAATAATGAATTCCTATAATTAAAAAGGAATTAAATTGAAGGATTTTCTTTTGAGAAATAAGTATGTTTTTGCAAGCTGAAAAATGTGGAGCTGTCTTAAAATTTATGATTTATCTTCGGTTAAAAGTGTTCGGACGGTGAGAATATTCGACATGTAATAGGTAATAAGTTATCGAACCAACGATCTCTTTAGCTAGATCACGAAAAGAAAGATGAGTATAAGTCATCTCTCCTGTAAACAGTGATTACTTATCTCAGACTACAGTGTTACTTATGTATTGTAGACTGTGTTACTTATGGATTGTAGAGTCACCGAGCCCTTAAGTAGAGTCGAAGACATCAACGCGTTTTTCTTTTGTTGATTACATTTCATAATTTTGAGACTTCAAAGTATCGGATTATTCTAATGCACAATGTGTTGAAATTCTCGAATCATAATTAACTTAATTAATTGTGGAACGATCTTAACCTTGGTACAATTTACTGCCGGATAAGATTTATGTTAATAACAGTACAGAGACGTAAAGTCGTAACTATGGAGTGTGCCAGCATGCAAGGAATTACAGTAATATTGTACAAATTACGACTGGAACACAGCGTTTTCTATTTTGACATGTGAGTTTTTAGTATCTCCTTACAATTTGATTTATTGTTGTACTTATTTAATTGCCAAAGTAAACTGGTTGAAGGAATTTGTGAAAGCACATCTTAATTGTCTTCGATATCTAGATACGTCTTGTACTCGATAACTTGACGCGGGGGAGGGGAGTTATATCTTAAGTTAACGCAGTTAATTTCTACTGATTTTGCATTTCCCTGCATACTTGCAGTCCAATTATTTTAGTTAGTCCTTAGATTGTTCTTTTCGTTTAGGTAATCACTACATTATGACTTACTTTATTACGGTGTTCACATCGGTATTACAATTGTTTTTAAAATATACTCCACTTTTAATAATTCTATTTACTAAATTAAACAAAGAGTGAAACCTCAAATAGTGAAAAGCACCTCAAAAGTGAACATTTAAGTTTTTTTTTGGAACCGTGTGTTAGACCTGTACAGGTCTCGGTGGTCAAGAAATGTTTACTGTAATTAAAGTGGCTTCAGAATTCGGACGAGATGCTAAAACAATTGAGATTTCAGCGATCTTACTCATTACGAGCTATAAAATAGAAATGGGGCTTTTTCAGTGAAATGTTTTGTAAAAATACACGATTACGTTTTAATTCCTCACATTCGATTCGAGTGTTTTTATTTTGTGTACTCAACTGTACATTGTTTATTTGGATTGGTGTGTACTTATCCCGTGCGTTTCACCCAGCTCATTTCAGCGGTGTTTATTGTTTCTACTTGTCTGCTATTTTGCCACGTATTTTTACAAAGTTTGTACAAATGTATTGGGTGACGGTGTAAGAGTAAATGTTAATTGCAATGTGGATGGCGTGACGATCCGATAAAAGGTTTTCGCGATCGAGAATGTTTTTATTTGGTTCACAGAAACTCAGAACAATATCGATTACGATCTACGATCGTTATAGAAATCTGTGGGTCGCTTATTCCATAATTAATGAATATGGAAATAACATTAACCATATTTTATTTCGATGCCGATTATTGCCGTCAAAGATAAGATTATAATAAGTATACCGGGTAATGGAAAACAAGACTATTTAGTAGAGCACTTTAGTATAGGTACAAACTGGCGGAAGCCCGTGACTTCGCTTACGTGACCTCTATTTTATTTATGTTTTCTGTACTGTATACGTTACGTGTAGTTCTTTCTTAGTGGATAGCTATGCCATGTTTTAAGCTCGATCCATTCAGTGCCTTTTAAAGTTTTATAACAAAAAAGAAACCAGTTTCACCAAAAACCAGCCAAAACCTCTATTTCGGGTTTAGAAAATCACTAAAATTCTTATATAGGTGCAAATACAATAAAAAAATACTTGCACCTATTTTTCATCGCAAAATGTGTATTGAACAACTTTCAGGCGTACGATCTTTTGTGTGATTTAAAATGGTAATATAACTTGAGGAACGAAAATAGGTTTTTATGAGAGCGTTTAACAACTGAAGCGTGAAGATATAATGCTCAGAGCTAAAACCGTAAATCGAGGCAGCCCTAATATAGATTTCACATCACGTACAGTGTATAGAACATTAAAATGGCTATTATACGAGTACATTTTAAACAAGAATAGGTACAAATCAAATCTATATAAATAGAATTAAAAGTTTCGAGTCCTTACTAATGCACTGACGTATCTTGACCCATCTCAACTTTTAGAAGATAAGGAATAAGAAAAAAGACGAGAATCACGTAGTTCACAGGTTATGGTTTATATAAAATTATTATGACTTCATTAGCACCACATAAAAAAAAATTGAATTCATACCTAGTAAACTGTTTAAATTTATAAATGCGTTCAAAGCCCTTTGTAAACAAACCATAGTTAAAGTTTAAGGCGCTGTGATCAGTCAACTTTGGCAAATTTCGTTCGTATAGCATCGTTTTATGTAAAATCTACAGATCTTATTACTGTTAAAAAAATATGTGGATACAATTGAAAGTATTTCTGACATGGTGGCTGATGCCGAAACACGATTTCGCAAACTTCACTCGATAGAAAAAAATGCCAAAGTTGCCTCAGCAAATACATAAATCTACATTTTTCTCAGAAATGGTTACATGAATTTTGTGAAATTAAATTAGGTTGTGTGTTTTATTGTGACAGATATAATGGCCATTTTAGATTTTTTATATTACGTCTGCATTGTCATTAATTTCACATTTTCTTGTTTTTTCGAACAAAAACTGCGGTGCGACATCCTTGTCTCTCGTATTAAATTAGACAGTGACCGCGAATCCACTGTTCCCCGCGCCTTAAGTTCAGTTCAGTTTAAGTTTTAAACGTGTATCTTAAGTTTTTAACAAGTTTGGAAAATAAAAGGCTATAAATAAATAAATCAGCCCCCACATATCCGCACCCTTTTTGACAAAGGTGACAGACGAAGACAAGGGAAAGAATAAATCCCGATTTGGAGGAGGTTTCTGGGGGCACTGATGGAGGATAAAGAAAAACCTGGAACTCATCATCGTAAATTTTATAACGTTTTGGTTGAGAAAAAATGATTGTCATTAAAATATTTTTTCTGGGATTTTTTCATTATTCAAAAAAAGGCTTAAAGCAAACCAGAGCAAAAAACACCTAGAGTAAAAACTTCTTAAAAAATTTTGGCCGGCTAGATCAGCGCATTACCCCTGTGTGATGTATTAAACACTTAGGTATATACTTATATATTAGCAACACCTTGCTTGACACAGACTTAGTTCAGACTTAATTCTGAACTTATGATTAACATATTCTCTAGTAGTATTTGAAGTAAATGGTTGTATTACAGCAATTTGCCCCCATTATCTTGTACAAAGGGCTCAAACGAGGGGCTAATAGACGTTCCTTCGTGACTGAGCCCACTAGTTATGTCGTGCCGAGGGCTGTTTTACTGATACGTGTCACGGTAGTGTGGCATATGCATGTCAGAATAGGTATACGAGATATTTTTCATGAAGATTTAGCTATTTTCCGCTGCTACGATCGCGTAAATCGTTAATAATCCTGTGAAAAACGTGGATTTTCCTATATAAAAAGTAGCCATATATATATCTGTTAATCCGGGATCTATCTCTATTGCAAAATTTAGCTAGTTGGTTGAGTTTTTTGGGAATCAGTAGCGATTATATGCACACATACATACTAACTTTCGCCTTTATAAGACTTTATTTATTAAAGTGTTAATGAACAAAGGTGGTCGACATTATACTGAAACAATGACTGAAATAATTAATCAGCCACACTACTTGAATAGTCGATATAGCCGCATTTAACGCATTTTTCGCCCAGTAGGTACTGAAAATTCATATAAGACGTATGAAACTAAGATAAAGTACTTTTAAATCGCAGAACTTCAGGAAAAAAGCAGAATTTCTTCACAACAAAGCGACAGGCAATTTTTAGCCTATTGAAGAATATCTTTGAATTTTGAAATTATAGTACCTAATAGTACTTAGCAATAGCAGTTTACAGGCTGCCTTGTCACTAGATCTAAATTATTTCGATTCCGAAGCAACATTATTCTCTCTCTCTAATATTCTCATTACTCATGTATAGAAGATTATTGATGACTCTATATAAAATAAATTTTACAGTCATGTCAGAAAGGGCCAACATGGGTTTAACGTATACAAGGTTCTCTCAGATAACAATCCCTCTGGCTAGGTATTGCAAGTTTATACCAAAGCGATGTTACCAAATTAAGCTACATGGAATAGCCAAGTGGTACGAATGCCCATGTCAGAAGTAGGACGTCCCACAATTTTTAATTGTAAAATCATAAGACACACTATTTTGTATGTCTCAGCATCCTGATGTCTCAGGATACCTACTACTTAATACAGTTCTTAGGTCTCAAGTTTGACCAGTAATCACGTCGCGCGACGTATAGTACAATCATATTTGATCATTTCAGTATCGGAAGATTAATTGATTTGCATAGAGATTAGGAGGTAGTATTAGTTAGCCAGTATAACAATTTCAGTACGAGAGTTTACACTGCAGAATCCTATTATGCAGAGGTATTTGCAAATGCTATGGTGAGAAAATATCTACGAATTAAATGTGGTTAGCACGTAATGATTTACTCGCATTTGGCAAAATTGAACTTAATTGTTTTGACTTTCTGTTACTGACAAGGCGGTTATACAAACGTGTGTTCAATTTACCCCAAGCGCTTTTAATATACGTTCGAGTATTGTTGCTTTGTGTCTAGCTTCCTTTCGTGTATTTGAACTGAACGTTGATAAGCACTATAATAGTGGCGAAGAATCTGAATCAATAGAATACGAATCCTGATTTCTGCCCCTTACCTTAGGAAATGGGATACCGTATACCATGTGTAACTTTTTTTTATTTTACAATTTCCGTATTGATCGATGTCAAATCGAGTGAATTCATGAGCGACTGGCTTCCAAAAAACTATAGCTGAATAAGGTAGGAAGAAGAATTTCCAGCTCCCATCTTTAAAATATCCACCTTAAGCCACTACTATAGTACTATGATACTTACTGTACGTTTATTAATGTTAAGGTTACACCAATATCATATAACCGCCATAAACAAAGTTGGTAAAAGTTATCATCTGAAAGGTAAACGGTTTACCTGTCTTAGAAGAGTATCAAAGAAGATTATACCTTTTCTAAAAGGACAATGTTTTGCCATTCATTCCAATTCTTTGGACAGCGATTATGAAGAAATGTTGGTCTTTTTAAAGTATATTTTACGCTTATTTTTCATTTTGTGCCGCCTTATAACGAGGCAGTGTCGCTTCATAAAATTCTGCTTTTACCTATTTATGAAATCGTGTCTTTGTAACGGAAATTTTATAAAGCTTCAGAGTAATCATTTTTATGAAAGGAATTATTATTTAAAGGAAACATCTTCAACTACAGTTGGATGCTAACATAAACATACGAACGGACAGACAGACTTGACGAATCTATAAGGGTTCTGTTTTTTGGCCATTAGGCTACGGAACTCTGAAAAGCGATTAATGGATTCCTGAAATTTTTATCGAGCTTATTATGCCAGTAGCAATGTTTAATAGTTTAGTAACAATAACCATAGATATTCATGCATAATGACAAATAATGGATCAACTCAACAAAACACTTACGGTAAGTATGGTTAAAATTCAGGTTCTCATAATTATGTCAGCGGTTGTAATAAATAAAAAATCTGTTCTAGTGATTATGATCGTCAATCATCATTTCGAACTCGATCCACTGACGTATAATTTACATTTAAGTGACAAAAAATCTCTTTAATAGAATTTTAATGCTTATTGCTCAAAATGTGATATAAAGTTTTCTATTCAAAGCTTTACTGTGCAGAGAAGTTGATGGTCCCAACTCCCAATACAATAATAGTAGTACTTAGTACTTAGGATACATAGAAGTCTTTGACTTACACACGTTTTAAAGAATGTGTGAACGTTGTGGCAAGTGAACGTTGTGGCAAGTCTATGGTGCTTTACGTTTACGTAATCATCACCATTATAGGCAACAGTCTGTTAACATACTCAGCATAAGCCAACTGTAACTTATATACAGAAAGCTATCCATCGATCGTTTGATATAGATAATAAATAGATAAACAGAACTAAATATTAATTTTTTTATGAAAAACACAAAGACAGTTGTCTTCGATAAATCACGTGATCAATTTGTCGATTGGATGTCTTCTTTTTTCTTTCTTCTTCTCCGCCCTTGGAATCTTCTTCCGTTGTGCCCGATATTCTCAGCTTCCTCCAGAAGCCAGAGTCCAATGTAGTTTGGCGGAGATTTGTATACTAGTCTACTGGTGCACCCAATCCACAGAGATAACATCACTATGGAGATGCCTCATTCATTAATTCTAACCTAGACTTGCGTGATATGCGGCGCCATGATGAGCGCCAAAATTAGTTGTCAAATGTTCATGTACTGAGTTAATACCCTAGGCGACGCCATCTTATGAGTAGGTATAACATTAATAAAAATAGTCACGCTAATTTTGTAGACAAGGCCAGTCAATATAGTTTTTCCTAGGTCTGTGACCTAATCCAATTTTATTTCAGTACAGTACAGTATACAAGGTGTGGGTTAATTCGTATAGCGTGCCGGCAGCTAACCTTTTTACTTGATCCTAGAAACACATTAATGGAGATAAGAAGACCCAGTCATTTTGTTTCAATACAAATCTTATTATTTAATTTGGAAAATAATATTTTTAGCAACCCTAACTGTGATGTCAACAAAGCGTATTTATTACATATTATATACACTTTTCATTATTCCCGGTTCATTCATATTGAATGAGCTGTTTTTAGGGATGTCACTTAAAAATTATGGTACATTTTTGAACTCTCTACAGTTCCCTCAGTAGGTATATGAGCTAGACTTTTAGTGATATTTTTTCATACATCTATACATCGTCCCCTACTTAAGGCTTTCGGCTAATTATGGCACGTAACCTGCACGTTGTAGAATACTTCCGCATTCCCTTTGAGTGTGGTTCGGTGATCGATCAGTGTTTACAAAGCCTCTTGTAACTTACCTACTTCTCTGATCTGTGGTTATACCTAAATCAGATCTTCGCTCGTGAAACTCCACGTTGGAGTTCGGTTCACTGTTCAAAATGCATTGGCAAAGTTTCGCTTATTTATTTACGTTTGATTTATCAACTCTGAATCCAGGTACGCTCAGGCGAAAGCTGTAATTATATATTTAACGTAAAGTAAATACCAGAAAACATACTTACTCGTAAAGTTGCTTATTTTTGTAAGCTTCGACTTGTTTGTTTCTTTCAAACACACAGGTTGTAAAGTAGGTAATTGTGAGTGTGTTAAAAGTTAAAATAAAACGTAGCTCATCTGGGTTTTCGGCTATTTTAATGTGCAACAGATTAGATGCAACAGTATGTATCGAAGATAAATCACAAGGCAGTTCAAGCATTCGGTATTTTTGAAATGGGAAAAACAATTGAACTCGCGATACTGTTACCGTAACCGACACCTTACGTAATTACTTTTTTAAAAGATTTACTTGTTACTTGTTTTACTTTGTGTAACTTGGGGCACTAATTATTATTGTAATACCTATCTACTTGGTACATGTTACCAAAAACTATTATTTTTCGCCCACAGCTGGGCAATAGGCACGCGATTTTATTTATTTATTTATTCACAGTAAGACTTTGCTACACAATTTTGAATGGAAATTATATAATAATTAAGTTACCATGCTAGAAGCTGCAAATGCCATAATAATGGTGACTATCCGACTCCTAACTAGTGATTATGTGGTAAGGAAGTCTTACTTTACGAGATTCACTGAATACGACAGTGAATCCCGTACCCCCGCCAGCAGGTCAGCCGTGGCAATAGACAGTTTTTAGTCTAGTAGGGGCTTGCACCCGCCCCACATAACCCATCCGTTTCTCCTGACGGAGGGGTATGCGTTAGGCATTTTCTGTCTATAAAAAAAAGTCTTACTTTCACCGCGAACTGGCGCAACTCAAATATGTAGACGGTTCTCCTCTCAGCAAGAGAAGGATTTGCCAATTTCCGTTGCCAGTACGCTGGCCAAGGTTTATAAACACTTTTTTTAATACATTTGCTCAAAAAGTTGACATTTCCATGTGTGTTTAGCGTACGCAAAGTTATTCTTTTCCGCACTAGTGCTTTTGTGTTTTCCTCCTACGCGGCACCGGAGCGGGCGCACCAGGAGCGCATGAACACGAACACGGCATGCAAACACGGAGCAGGCAAACACGTAAAACCAAAATTTTTATTTCGCTTCAATGCACGTGCGGAATTGTCATTTTTACTCGTCCTTATAGTTGACCCTCGCCTTCGGCTTGGGTCAACAAATCGGGACTCGTAAAGAAATGACAAACTTTCCGCACTTATATTGAAATGTACTATTTTACGATAAGTGAATAAATCAGGAGTTTCCTCTTTATGTAACAGATCGTTTCCACTTGTCCGCAGGTCGGTGGTGCAGGAAACGGACGTGCAGCTGAACATGCGCGTGGGCATCCACACGGGGCGCGTGCTGTGCGGTGTGCTGGGGCTGCGCAAGTGGCAGTACGACGTGTGGTCCAACGACGTGACGCTCGCCAACAACATGGAGGCCGGAGGTGAACCGGGGTGAGGAACCGTAGGGATACGCGACAGATCCTTATATTAACATGCGCGTGGGCATCCACACGGGGCGCGTGCTGTGCGGCGTGCTGGGGCTGCGCAAGTGGCAGTACGACGTGTGGTCCAACGACGTGACGCTCGCCAACAACATGGAGGCCGGAGGTGAACCGGGGTGAGGAACCGTAGGGATACGCGACAGATCCTTATATTAACATGCGCGTGGGCATCCACACGGGGCGCGTGCTGTGCGGCGTGCTGGGGCTGCGCAAGTGGCAGTACGACGTGTGGTCCAACGACGTGACGCTCGCCAACAACATGGAGGCCGGAGGTGAACCGAGGTGAGGAACCGTAGGGATACGCGACAGATCCTTATATTAACATGCGCGTGGGCATCCACACGGGGCGCGTGCTGTGCGGCGTGTTGGGGCTGCGCAAGTGGCAGTACGACGTGTGGTCCAACGACGTGACGCTCGCCAACAACATGGAGGCCGGAGGTGAACCGGGGTGAGGAACCGTAGGGATACGCGACAGATCCTTATATTAACATGCGCGTGGGCATCCACACGGGGCGCGTGCTGTGCGGCGTGCTGGGGCTGCGCAAGTGGCAGTACGACGTGTGGTCCAACGACGTGACGCTCGCCAACAACATGGAGGCCGGAGGTGAACCGGGGTGAGGAACCGTAGGGATACGCGACAGATCCTTATATTAACATGCGCGTGGGCATCCACACGGGGCGCGTGCTGTGCGGCGTGCTGGGGCTGCGCAAGTGGCAGTACGACGTGTGGTCCAACGACGTGACGCTCGCCAACAACATGGAGGCCGGAGGTGAACCGGGGTGAGGAACCGTAGGGATACGCGACAGATCCTTATATTAACATGCGCGTGGGCATCCACACGGGGCGCGTGCTGTGCGGCGTGCTGGGGCTGCGCAAGTGGCAGTACGACGTGTGGTCCAACGACGTGACGCTCGCCAACAACATGGAGGCCGGAGGTGAACCGGGGTGAGGAACCGTAGGGATACGCGACAGATCCTTATATTAACATGCGCGTGGGCATCCACACGGGGCGCGTGCTGTGCGGCGTGCTGGGGCTGCGCAAGTGGCAGTACGACGTGTGGTCCAACGACGTGACGCTCGCCAACAACATGGAGGCCGGAGGTGAACCGGGGTGAGGAACCGTAGGGATACGCGACAGATCCTTATATTAACATGCGCGTGGGCATCCACACGGGGCGCGTGCTGTGCGGCGTGCTGGGGCTGCGCAAGTGGCAGTACGACGTGTGGTCCAACGACGTGACGCTCGCCAACAACATGGAGGCCGGAGGTGAACCGGGGTGAGGAACCGTAGGGATACGCGACAGATCCTTATATTAACATGCGCGTGGGCATCCACACGGGGCGCGTGCTGTGCGGCGTGCTGGGGCTGCGCAAGTGGCAGTACGACGTGTGGTCCAACGACGTGACGCTCGCCAACAACATGGAGGCCGGAGGTGAACCGGGGTGAGGAACCGTAGGGATACGCGACAGATCCTTATATTAACATGCGCGTGGGCATCCACACGGGGCGCGTGCTGTGCGGCGTGCTGGGGCTGCGCAAGTGGCAGTACGACGTGTGGTCCAACGACGTGACGCTCGCCAACAACATGGAGGCCGGAGGTGAACCGGGGTGAGGAACCGTAGGGATACGCGACAGATCCTTATATTAACATGCGCGTGGGCATCCACACGGGGCGCGTGCTGTGCGGCGTGCTGGGGCTGCGCAAGTGGCAGTACGACGTGTGGTCCAACGACGTGACGCTCGCCAACAACATGGAGGCCGGAGGTGAACCGGGGTGAGGAACCGTAGGGATACGCGACAGATCCTTATATTAACATGCGCGTGGGCATCCACACGGGGCGCGTGCTGTGCGGCGTGCTGGGGCTGCGCAAGTGGCAGTACGACGTGTGGTCCAACGACGTGACGCTCGCCAACAACATGGAGGCCGGAGGTGAACCGGGGTGAGGAACCGTAGGGATACGCGACAGATCCTTATATTAACATGCGCGTGGGCATCCACACGGGGCGCGTGCTGTGCGGCGTGCTGGGGCTGCGCAAGTGGCAGTACGACGTGTGGTCCAACGACGTGACGCTCGCCAACAACATGGAGGCCGGAGGTGAACCGGGGTGAGGAACCGTAGGGATACGCGACAGATCCTTATATTAACATGCGCGTGGGCATCCACACGGGGCGCGTGCTGTGCGGCGTGCTGGGGCTGCGCAAGTGGCAGTACGACGTGTGGTCCAACGACGTGACGCTCGCCAACAACATGGAGGCCGGAGGTGAACCGGGGTGAGGAACCGTAGGGATACGCGACAGATCCTTATATTAACATGCGCGTGGGCATCCACACGGGGCGCGTGCTGTGCGGCGTGCTGGGGCTGCGCAAGTGGCAGTACGACGTGTGGTCCAACGACGTGACGCTCGCCAACAACATGGAGGCCGGAGGTGAACCGGGGTGAGGAACCGTAGGGATACGCGACAGATCCTTATATTAACATGCGCGTGGGCATCCACACGGGGCGCGTGCTGTGCGGCGTGCTGGGGCTGCGCAAGTGGCAGTACGACGTGTGGTCCAACGACGTGACGCTCGCCAACAACATGGAGGCCGGAGGTGAACCGGGGTGAGGAACCGTAGGGATACGCGACAGATCCTTATATTAACATGCGCGTGGGCATCCACACGGGGCGCGTGCTGTGCGGCGTGCTGGGGCTGCGCAAGTGGCAGTACGACGTGTGGTCCAACGACGTGACGCTCGCCAACAACATGGAGGCCGGAGGTGAACCGGGGTGAGGAACCGTAGGGATACGCGACAGATCCTTATATTAACATGCGCGTGGGCATCCACACGGGGCGCGTGCTGTGCGGCGTGCTGGGGCTGCGCAAGTGGCAGTACGACGTGTGGTCCAACGACGTGACGCTCGCCAACAACATGGAGGCCGGAGGTGAACCGGGGTGAGGAACCGTAGGGATACGCGACAGATCCTTATATTAACATGCGCGTGGGCATCCACACGGGGCGCGTGCTGTGCGGCGTGTTGGGGCTGCGCAAGTGGCAGTACGACGTGTGGTCCAACGACGTGACGCTCGCCAACAACATGGAGGCCGGAGGTAAACCGGGGTGAGGAACCGTAGGGATACGCGACAGATCCTTATATTAACATGCGCGTGGGCATCCACACGGGGCGCGTGCTGTGCGGCGTGCTGGGGCTGCGCAAGTGGCAGTACGACGTGTGGTCCAACGACGTGACGCTCGCCAACAACATGGAGGCCGGAGGTGAACCGGGGTGAGGAACCGTAGGGATACGCGACAGATCCTTATATTAACATGCGCGTGGGCATCCACACGGGGCGCGTGCTGTGCGGCGTGCTGGGGCTGCGCAAGTGGCAGTACGACGTGTGGTCCAACGACGTGACGCTCGCCAACAACATGGAGGCCGGAGGTGAACCGGGGTGAGGAACCGTAGGGATACGCGACAGATCCTTATATTAACATGCGCGTGGGCATCCACACGGGGCGCGTGCTGTGCGGCGTGCTGGGGCTGCGCAAGTGGCAGTACGACGTGTGGTCCAACGACGTGACGCTCGCCAACAACATGGAGGCCGGAGGTGAACCGGGGTGAGGAACCGTAGGGATACGCGACAGATCCTTATATTAACATGCGCGTGGGCATCCACACGGGGCGCGTGCTGTGCGGCGTGCTGGGGCTGCGCAAGTGGCAGTACGACGTGTGGTCCAACGACGTGACGCTCGCCAACAACATGGAGGCCGGAGGTGAACCGGGGTGAGGAACCGTAGGGATACGCGACAGATCCTTATATTAACATGCGCGTGGGCATCCACACGGGGCGCGTGCTGTGCGGCGTGCTGGGGCTGCGCAAGTGGCAGTACGACGTGTGGTCCAACGACGTGACGCTCGCCAACAACATGGAGGCCGGAGGTGAACCGGGGTGAGGAACCGTAGGGATACGCGACAGATCCTTATATTAACATGCGCGTGGGCATCCACACGGGGCGCGTGCTGTGCGGCGTGCTGGGGCTGCGCAAGTGGCAGTACGACGTGTGGTCCAACGACGTGACGCTCGCCAACAACATGGAGGCCGGAGGTGAACCGGGGTGAGGAACCGTAGGGATACGCGACAGATCCTTATATTAACATGCGCGTGGGCATCCACACGGGGCGCGTGCTGTGCGGCGTGCTGGGGCTGCGCAAGTGGCAGTACGACGTGTGGTCCAACGACGTGATGCTCGCCAACAACATGGAGGCCGGAGGTGAACCGGGGTGAGGAACCGTAGGGATACGCGACAGATCCTTATATTAACATGCGCGTGGGCATCCACACGGGGCGCGTGCTGTGCGGCGTGCTGGGGCTGCGCAAGTGGCAGTACGACGTGTGGTCCAACGACGTGACGCTCGCCAACAACATGGAGGCCGGAGGTGAACCGGGGTGAGGAACCGTAGGGATACGCGACAGATCCTTATATTAACATGCGCGTGGGCATCCACACGGGGCGCGTGCTGTGCGGCGTGCTGGGGCTGCGCAAGTGGCAGTACGACGTGTGGTCCAACGACGTGACGCTCGCCAACAACATGGAGGCCGGAGGTGAACCGGGGTGAGGAACCGTAGGGATACGCGACAGATCCTTATATTAACATGCGCGTGGGCATCCACACGGGGCGCGTGCTGTGCGGCGTGCTGGGGCTGCGCAAGTGGCAGTACGACGTGTGGTCCAACGACGTGACGCTCGCCAACAACATGGAGGCCGGAGGTGAACCGGGGTGAGGAACCGTAGGGATACGCGACAGATCCTTATATTAACATGCGCGTGGGCATCCACACGGGGCGCGTGCTGTGCGGCGTGCTGGGGCTGCGCAAGTGGCAGTACGACGTGTGGTCCAACGACGTGACGCTCGCCAACAACATGCATCCTAGCTCTGCTGGCGAGGAGCCCGCATCGGTATGCCTCAAGACATCGACCAAACGGTGAAAAGCAGCTCAAGCCATATGTCTCATCAATGCGACTAAGATTACTTGCGCAACACGCATGAATTTTTTTTTATAGCGATAATTAATATTATATATATTTTTTGGATAGAGAGAGAGCTATCGTTAGAGAGCAATCTTAGAAATCGCAGAGATGGGTTACGTGGCTAGAACTGCAGGAGAAAGAACAATAAGAAGATAGGCAACCGTAGCCGTAGACATACTTTCATACGATTTAATCCGCTCAAATGGAACGATATTCAAAAATGTGTGAGAAAGTGAGTTGCGTGGAGTCACGTGATCAATTTAGCAATGGTACATTATTTTCAGGCGTGTGCACATAACGCAAGCGACGCTGGAGTGCCTGGGCGGCGCGTACGAGGTGGAGCCCGGCCACGGCGCCAGCAGGAACGCGTACCTGCGCGACCACTCCATCCAGACCTACTTCATCATACCACCGCCGAGGCGGAGAAAAGTTAGTCTTTGTTTACTTGTGTGCACATAACGCAAGCGACGCTGGAGTGCCTGGGCGGCGCGTACGAGGTGGAGCCCGGCCACGGCGCCAGCAGGAACGCGTACCTGCGCGACCACTCCATCCAGACCTACTTCATCATACCACCGCCGAGGCGGAGAAAAGTTAGTCTTTGTTTACTTGTGTGCACATAACGCAAGCGACGCTGGAGTGCCTGGGCGGCGCGTACGAGGTGGAGCCCGGCCACGGCGCAAGCAGGAACGCGTACCTGCGCGACCACTCCATCCAGACCTACTTCATCGTACCACCGCCGAGGCGGAGAAAAGTGAGACATTGTTTATTTTTAAGGGTTTCGTATCCAAAGGTTAAGAAACGTGACCCTATTACTGAGACGTCGCTATCCGTCCATCCGTTGTCTGTGACCAGGCTGTATCTCTTGAACCGTGATACACTTGCAATTTTTACAGATGACGTACTGCTCTTGCCGCTATAACAACAAATCCTATACCTTTAAACGAGCAATTCTTGTATATATATTTCTATATTATCTGAATCTCGGAACGGCTCGAACGATTTTCATGAAATTTAATATACAAGGGGTTTTGGGGGCGATAAATTGATCATTTTTAGAAAATGTCGTATTTACCAAAAAAAAATCTATACCTGACATCTATTGGCGATAAAGTAAAACTATTACAGTAAACTCCTGCTGCCATCTATTGGTAAGTAGCTGTAAAACAACCGAGCAAAGCTCGGTCACCCAACTAGTACTAAAAAATAGAATAAAATAAATAGTTAAGGTGTACTCCCATACAACAAATGACATTTCAACTTTTGTTGATAGGTAAAGTCAAAACTTACTTCACTCCACAACAACTGACCACTCTGTACCAGGCGCACGATCGGTCTTGAATGGGGTACTGCAGCCACCGCTGCCGGCCTCAGATGCTGTAGATCGTCAGGCTAGGAGACTCGATGGCCAAAGCTTAAATTTAAATTAAAAAATTGTGTTTCCAGATGTTGTGTCTCGGGTCGGGATCGCGTCGCAAGCTGTCTTTCAAAAACGTTTCCAACGTCGTGGTGCAACTTCTACATTCGATCAAGTTTAACGTCGACGTGCCATTTTCCAACATGGCCGCGTCGCCGCAGGAGTTGAAGGCGAATGCTGCCAGAAAGGTACACAATGAACCTCTACATTACACATTTTTATTTCTTTAAAGCCTCACGAATATATTATTTTATATTAAGTACTTATATTGTTTAAATGTACAATCGTGAATTTTTCTTTGCACTTCTTGTAATAAAGATCGTCTCGCACTTTACTGGACACGCTAAACAATACGAGGTCGTTGTCCATTTTCTCTCTCTACAGATGTTTTAAATCGAGTGATAATGTATCTTTTTTCGGTGAACTGAACCGCACCTTTATACTTCGAAAGGTAAGTCTGTTTCTTGTATTCGAATTTTATTGTGACGTTTATATGTTTATACTGTTATTCATTTTATTATCTAAAATATTTTATGTATTCCCATATTTAAATTAAACTCTTTTACCCTTTGAGATGAATTTTATTGTGATATTTTGTAAATCAGAGTCAATTAAAATACCCTTATTTATTACCTGAGTTACCACTTCTTACAACAGTGGATGTAAGTAAAACTTAGTAAGCATCGTGTTTAATATTCATATTATGAAAACTTTGAACTGACTTAAATAATTAGAGCTCTAGTTACCTGTATACGAATAGAATAATTGTCTCGATTTCTTAACGCGCGAGACTTAGACGTACCTGTAAGTCGTTGTTCACGCAAAGCTCGCTTCACACTTGAGCCTGCGAGCGTGCGCGTGCGTGTGTGTGAGTGTAAGCAGCGCGTGCGCACATCGGCAGGTGCTGGACCTGAAGCGCGCGCTGCACGCGGAGCCCGGCTCGGCCGAGGCGCTGCGGCTGGCGGCGCTGCGCGGCGAGCACGTGAGCGGGCCCCCCGCCCCCGCCGCACCGGCCCCCGCCTCCGCCCCGCACCACCACACCTTCGACGCGGTCATGCAGCACCACGCCCTGCGCACACACGCAACGGTCCAACGACTTGTCGCCGCTCTCTGTGCCATGACTTGCCAATGCCTCGCATTCCTTAACCACGCACCGCTCTGTCGCTGGCTGTACATACATACACATCTAAAAAATTTCATACTGAACCTGATTTGAACCCATGTTTCCTCAGCTATTGCGGATAAGAAGTTTGCCAAAGAAACCACTAGCACTGTCAGAATTTTCGTCACTGCGCCCAAGTGCACGCGGTCCAATTGGTAAACGCGTCAGGGGTGATACCTGTAGAAATGCCGGTTCAAATCCCACCGAGTATGACAAATTTTATGTATATAGTAAATTCTTAAAACAGCTTAATCCATGTCGGCCATCTCCGTAGTTTCCCGACTAAGTATGCATTAGAATAGTACAGCCAGGCTCAGGCAGCATATTGCTCAAATACGGCAGGTCATATTTAGAAAAACTGTGTCCAGAATAATTAGAAAGATGCTTCAAGAATTAGACAAATACAGTTTTTTTTCTATTTATGACCATGCCCAATTTGGACTTTTTTTCCAGTGTGAAGTGAAAATAAGCACAATCAATAAAGCTTTTCAAAATAGTGGAATAGAAAATACGTACACACATTAAACGTTTAAAGCCAATATAGAGCAATTACATAAAACACGAATGTGTATACGTTGGGTATTATAAGGCGGGATTAAAAGTTTGGTTGAGGGTTGATTTGGTTCATCGTTATTTATTAAATTGAACCATATTGCTTGGGATCCTATATTCTTCAAAGTCTGCGTAAAACATCATACCGTACCTAAATTAAGTGCATTAATTTGATGCGTCTCATATGCCCAACGACAGATAACCTCGCTTTCTAGTACTTTTAGTTAGTATGATTTCAAGTGTGATTTTCAAACTTAATCTGCATTTCTGAATTTTTCAAATTACTCGTATGTTCCGAAGCTTCCTCACACCGCCCGAAATATTTTGCGAGGATTTTCGTTCGCACTAAATTTTTATTTGACAAACATAGATGAGACTCTTCACGATCCAAAACTCGCGTGTCTGAAAATACCCGATAGTTCAAAGTTCATGCACAGCATTACGTTAGACCCTTATGTGCCTCATTAACGTTTCATGGTCGTTCCAAAATGGACTATTAGATTCTATGAAATTGTACACGGTTTAGGTTCCTGGTTATTTTATGTACTTTTTCTTTGTCATTATTTTCTCATGGGCAGGTCGGTAAATATTTCAAAAGCTTTTCATTAGTAAGGGATAAAGTTCAGGTGCAAGATCTAAGTGTATATTCAGGTTTCCGGTGCTAATAATTAACATGGAACGTCTGCTGGTTGTTTTTCAGATGTTCCCTTCTTGGACATTAGTTCAACAAATAGCCGCTGAAACAGTAAGCGCTGAGAGTGTTGTTCTGTGTATCATTGTTTCCACCACTCACCAGGCGACACTGAACTTCCCATTCAAAGATTTAGGAACTTGTTTGTGTACACGTGGGTCGCACCTCGCGAAGCTCCTTCGCACCTTTGTATTATAACATCAAAGCTTCCAGGCGACTTGTGTTGAAGACGCAAAGAACAACCTACACTCACCCCTTTCTTGTTGGGGACTTATTTTCCTTCAAAATTGTGAAACTATATTTGTTGATATTGTTTTTATTAAATTTTGTTTGAGAATAAAGTCAAGCGCACCGAAATGTGTTTCACTCGCTATCCCGACTACAGGCTACCTAAGCATGGCATGGCATGAACGACACTAACTTGCATGGCGTTCACTCTAACGACTTAGTCTTAATTTTAGTGTTTTTAATCTTCTATTGTACAAAGCTGTTTTATAAATGCGACAAAGGCAGACATAATTATGCCACGAGATGAACAATTTGCAAAATCCTTCGAAACTTCAGTATAATCTTTCCGTACAAGTCTTTTTAAAATTACCAACTCTTCATCATTGATGTCTTAATCTTGTTGTACTGTACTTTACTATTTTAATAATGCGATGCTGCTTCGGATTCCGGAACTTTTATTTATAAGGTCAGTTCGAACTATAAGTGGAGCATGGAGTCGGCATGCCGTGGGTCCTGACCTCCTCAGTGTTACCGGTCCTTCACTATGTCTGGATGTGTAACGCAATAACCTATTTCCCTTAGGTAACTTTCCCGACGTTTATAATGTAAAGGCGACGTGTATGTGAACTGTGGTGTATGTCTGTACAGAATAAAGTGACGGAGAAGGCCAAGCGGCTGGGGAAAAAGCGTCACTCTTCTGTGTACCACCAGCCCTCCAACCGCGTGAACAAGTTCCTGGCGCAGGCGATCGACGCGCGGTCCGTGCACCAGGAGAAAGCCACGCACGTACATCTTCTGACGCTTTGCTTCAAGGACGCTGATAAGGAAGCTCAGGTATTTGCCGATCGTCCTTCTTGTTCTGGTTTTTAAAAGATTTCTTTGAGTGTTTTTGCTTGCTGCATATTTTACGGTTTCGTGAAATGAAACCTTTGTAAACAATATCCGTCCGTCTGTATATGACAGCGGATAATTTCTTAAAGAAATTTATCAAAGACATGAAAATTTTATGCAGAAGTAGGAATAGGAAAATTGGCGTTAATGAATGAAATTTCATCGCAGCGTAGGAAAATTTCGTTATGTTTTGTACATTCACTGATTCACTTCCTTATGATGTCGCAGCTCCGAAACTTAATCAATTAAGCTTTCCGAAGTTTTGGATCGATCCAAATTGCTTTTTTTATTACGTCTTCGATAATGTTGACGTGGTGTAATATCGAGTAAACACTTGTAAATATTGCCGGAAAATTTTTGTACCAGCATAGATTTATAAACGTCGTCGCTCGCGCTCTCAACAAATTTTGAGCTCCATTTTATTTACTTTATCTAGATGTTGATCAGCCTTGGTTTCAATATTGACATTTCGCGCTGTCACTGGAGTATCATCAGGGGATGTTGACTTGCCAAGGTTAGATTTGCCAGACTGGTTTGGACACATCCTCCGCCAAGAGGTTGTCAAATATACCCCTGCAAAGGACGTGCTGTTCTTTCTGGCGCCACCTTGAGTTGGAGACGGTCAACGTACTACTGGGAGCAGAGAAGCCCTGGATATCCTCGTCATCAAGAAAATAAGAAGATGACCCCTCCTACCTCTATTAGTAAACCTTGACAAGTCAACATCAGTTGATTATCCTGATAACTCCTGTGTCGGAGCGATTTATCACATATTGCGGTCTACTCCACGGGTTATTATTATTTATCAGTTATCGTCATTCCTTTCCAGTATAGAGCATCAACAGACGGCGGTTGGGCGGGGTCTCTTAGCGCCGCTCTGGGAGCCTTGGTGGCCGCGGGAGCGCTGCAAGCCGCCATCTTGCCTCGAACAACCATCCTTCTCTTGCTGTTCGTCACAGCGTTCGCCTGGTCGGCCGCGGTGCTCGCGCTGACACTGGCTGCCAGGCTGAGGCTGATACCCTGCGATGTGTCTAGACCTTTTGCGTTGAGGAACGCTATCACCACGTTCACCATTGTTCTGGGCTACGCTGTGGGACAGGTCAATGTTGTAAGTAAATTGTAATATTAGTTCTATAGCCAACTTTTAAATTTTTTATTTGGTGACTTTCGAATTTGACACTTTTGTGATGTTTTACTTAAAAATACATACCAGGTGTCAGGTCTACGCTATCTTTTCAAACACGTTTCGCTGCTTTTTTATCAAATACGCTTACTTCGTCTTATTGCCAATGTTTTTATAACTAAAAACAATAAAGTGAAAGAGTTACTACTGTATTAATAGGAGAAGTTTCCCCAATTCCAGATAACTTGCCACGAAGTAAACGTCTGCGCAAATTTGACTGATAATGTAACGATGGATACCATACGCTCGACGTCTGGAGACCTGGCTGCTAATCTCTGGAGCAGTTCCGACCACCTCGCCTGCCCGATCCCGCTGTACATAACACTGGGATGCTGTCTCAGTATGCTGGCAGTTGCTGTGTTCTTGCGGTTGCCGATTTTGGTGAAGAGCATTTTGCTCGCTGTGATGACGACTGGATATGTGGCTGTTATACTGATATACCATAAACACCTTTTCGATTGCTACGATCTTATGACTGAGTAAGTATACACGGAATAAGTCATTTTTACTGATTGTCCATTTCATCGCAAATGCCAAGTTCAAATGTCTTGCAAATATAGGTCCCAGTTCAATCCATGAAGACGCACCCCACTCCGACTGATTCATTGCAAAACAATACTGCTATCCCGCTTACTCCTGCAGAATCGCATGAAAGATAAAACGATTGTCAAGGAGAGGGGCGGGTCGTCATGGATCGAACTATTTATACCACACTTAGTTGTATGACTCCACAAAACTTGATTGAAAGAAGTAAAGACTTTGATGAACTTAGTGTAGGAAGAAACCATAACACGTTATTTTAGACTAGTTGAGTGACCGAGCTTTGCTCGGTAGTATTACAGCTACTTACCAATAGATGGCAGCAGGAGTTTACTGTAATAGTTTTACTTTAGTGCCAATAGATGTCAGGTATAGATTTATATATTATTTTTTTTTGGTAAATACGACATTTTCTAAAAATGAATCCTAGCTAGATCAATTTATCACCCCTAAAACCCCTTGTATACTAAATTTCATGAAAATCGTTCGAGCCGTTTCCGAGATTCAGATTATATATGCATGTTCTTCTTCTACCGAATATTCTAATTTCAATCAGCTCTAACAAACTTTCAGCTCCGGTGCGGTAGGATCGGCCTATGTGGCGTCAGCTTGGACCCTGGCGCTCGCGTTGGCAGTGCTGCTGCACGCGCGGCAGACGGAGTGGACGGCGCGATTGGACTTCCTGTGGCAGGTGCAGGCTCGTGATGAGAAGAGGGAAATGGACGGGTTACAGGTGAGATACGTGGCCTATGTAGCGTCAGCCTGGACCCTGGCGCTCGCGTTGGCAGTGCTGCTGCACGCGCGGCATACGGAGTGGACGGCGCGATTGGACTTCCTGTGGCAAGTGCAGGCTCGTGATGAGAAGAGGGATATGGACGGGTTACAGGTGAGATATGAGGCTGCAGCCTGGACCCTGGCGCTCGCGTTGGCAGTGCTGCTGCACGCGCGGCAGACGGAGTGGACGGCGCGATTGGACTTCCTGTGGCAGGTGCAGGCTCGTGATGAGAAGAGGGAAATGGACGGGTTACAGGTGAGATACGTGGCCTATGTAGCGTCAGCCTGGACCCTGGCGCTCGCGTTGGCAGTGCTGCTGCACGCGCGGCAGACGGAGTGGACGGCGCGATTGGACTTCCTGTGGCAGGTGCAGGCTCGTGATGAGAAGAGGGAAATGGACGGGTTACAGGTGAGATACGTGGCCTATGTAGCGTCAGCCTGGACCCTGGCGCTCGCGTTGGCAGTGCTGCTGCACGCGCGGCAGACGGAGTGGACGGCGCGATTGGACTTCCTGTGGCAGGTGCAGGCTCGTGATGAGAAGAGGGAAATGGACGGGTTACAGGTGAGATACGTGGCCTATGTAGCGTCAGCCTGGACCCTGGCGCTCGCGTTGGCAGTGCTGCTGCACGCGCGGCATACGGAGTGGACGGCGCGATTGGACTTCCTGTGGCAAGTGCAGGCTCGTGATGAGAAGAGGTATATGGGCGCGTTGCAGGTGAGATACGTGGCCTAAGTGGCTGCAGCCTGGACCCTGGCGTTCGCTTTGGAATTGCTGGTGCACGCGCGGGAGACTGAGTGGACGGCGCGATTGGACATCCTCTGGCAGGTGCAGGCTCGTGATGAGAAGAGGGATATGGACGGGTTACAGGTGAGATATGAGGCTGCAGCCTGGACCCTGGCGCTCGCGTTGGCAGTGCTGCTGCACGCGCGGCAGACGGAGTGGACGGCGCGATTGGACTTCCTGTGGCAGGTGCAGGCTCGTGATGAGAAGAGGGAAATGGACGGGTTACAGGTGAGATACGTGGCCTATGTAGCGTCAGCCTGGACCCTGGCGCTCGCGTTGGCAGTGCTGCTGCACGCGCGGCATACGGAGTGGACGGCGCGATTGGACTTCCTGTGGCAAGTGCAGGCTCGTGATGAGAAGAGGTATATGGACGCGTTGCAGGTGAGATACGTGGCCTATGTGGCTGCAGCCTGGACCCTGGCGTTCGCTTTGGAATTGCTGGTGCACGCGCGGGAGACGGAGTGGACGGCGCGATTGGACATCCTCTGGCAGGTGCAGGCTCGTGATGAGAAGAGGGATATGGACGGGTTACAGGTGAGATATGAGGCTGCAGCCTGGACCCTGGCGCTCGCGTTGGCAGTGCTGCTGCACGCGCGGCAGACGGAGTGGACGGCGCGATTGGACTTCCTGTGGCAGGTGCAGGCTCGTGATGAGAAGAGGGAAATGGACGGGTTACAGGTGAGATACGTGGCCTATGTAGCGTCAGCCTGGACCCTGGCGCTCGCGTTGGCAGTGCTGCTGCACGCGCGGCATACGGAGTGGACGGCGCGATTGGACTTCCTGTGGCAAGTGCAGGCTCGTGATGAGAAGAGGTATATGGACGCGTTGCAGGTGAGATACGTGGCCTATGTGGCTGCAGCCTGGACCCTGGCGTTCGCTTTGGAATTGCTGGTGCACGCGCGGGAGACGGAGTGGACGGCGCGATTGGACATCCTCTGGCAGGTGCAGGCTCGTGATGAGAAGAGGGATATGGACGGGTTACAGGTGAGATATGAGGCTGCAGCCTGGACCCTGGCGCTCGCGTTGGCAGTGCTGCTGCACGCGCGGCAGACGGAGTGGACGGCGCGATTGGACTTCCTGTGGCAGGTGCAGGCTCGTGATGAGAAGAGGGAAATGGACGGGTTACAGGTGAGATACGTGGCCTATGTAGCGTCAGCCTGGACCCTGGCGCTCGCGTTGGCAGTGCTGCTGCACGCGCGGCATACGGAGTGGACGGCGCGATTGGACTTCCTGTGGCAAGTGCAGGCTCGTGATGAGAAGAGGTATATGGACGCGTTGCAGGTGAGATACGTGGCCTATGTGGCTGCAGCCTGGACCCTGGCGTTCGCTTTGGAATTGCTGGTGCACGCGCGGGAGACGGAGTGGACGGCGCGATTGGACATCCTCTGGCAGGTGCAGGCTCGTGATGAGAAGAGGGATATGGACGGGTTACAGGTGAGATATGAGGCTGCAGCCTGGACCCTGGCGCTCGCGTTGGCAGTGCTGCTGCACGCGCGGCAGACGGAGTGGACGGCGCGATTGGACTTACTGTGGCAGGTGCAGGCTCGTGATGAGAAGAGGGAAATGGACGGGTTACAGGTGAGATACGTGGCCTATGTAGCGTCAGCCTGGACCCTGGCGCTCGCGTTGGCAGTGCTGCTGCACGCGCGGCATACGGAGTGGACGGCGCGATTGGACTTCCTGTGGCAAGTGCAGGCTCGTGATGAGAAGAGGTATATGGACGCGTTGCAGGTGAGATACGTGGCCTATGTGGCTGCAGCCTGGACCCTGGCGTTCGCTTTGGAATTGCTGGTGCACGCGCGGGAGACGGAGTGGACGGCGCGATTGGACATCCTCTGGCAGGTGCAGGCTCGTGATGAGAAGAGGGATATGGACGGGTTACAGGTGAGATATGAGGCTGCAGCCTGGACCCTGGCGCTCGCGTTGGCAGTGCTGCTGCACGCGCGGCAGACGGAGTGGACGGCGCGATTGGACTTCCTGTGGCAGGTGCAGGCTCGTGATGAGAAGAGGGAAATGGACGGGTTACAGGTGAGATACGTGGCCTATGTAGCGTCAGCCTGGACCCTGGCGCTCGCGTTGGCAGTGCTGCTGCACGCGCGGCATACGGAGTGGACGGCGCGATTGGACTTCCTGTGGCAAGTGCAGGCTCGTGATGAGAAGAGGTATATGGACGCGTTGCAGGTGAGATACGTGGCCTATGTGGCTGCAGCCTGGACCCTGGCGTTCGCTTTGGAATTGCTGGTGCACGCGCGGGAGACGGAGTGGACGGCGCGATTGGACATCCTCTGGCAGGTGCAGGCTCGTGATGAGAAGAGGGATATGGACGGGTTACAGGTGAGATATGAGGCTGCAGCCTGGACCCTGGCGCTCGCGTTGGCAGTGCTGCTGCACGCGCGGCAGACGGAGTGGACGGCGCGATTGGACTTACTGTGGCAGGTGCAGGCTCGTGATGAGAAGAGGGAAATGGACGGGTTACAGGTGAGATACGTGGCCTATGTAGCGTCAGCCTGGACCCTGGCGCTCGCGTTGGCAGTGCTGCTGCACGCGCGGCATACGGAGTGGACGGCGCGATTGGACTTCCTGTGGCAAGTGCAGGCTCGTGATGAGAAGAGGTATATGGACGCGTTGCAGGTGAGATACGTGGCCTATGTGGCTGCAGCCTGGACCCTGGCGTTCGCTTTGGAATTGCTGGTGCACGCGCGGGAGACGGAGTGGACGGCGCGATTGGACATCCTCTGGCAGGTGCAGGCTCGTGATGAGAAGAGGGATATGGACGGGTTACAGGTGAGATATGAGGCTGCAGCCTGGACCCTGGCGCTCGCGTTGGCAGTGCTGCTGCACGCGCGGCAGACGGAGTGGACGGCGCGATTGGACTTCCTGTGGCAGGTGCAGGCTCGTGATGAGAAGAGGGATATGGACGGGTTACAGGTGAGATATGTGGCCTATAAAGCTGCAGCCTGGGCCCTGGCGCTCACTATATACTTTTAACACGACTGGCAACTTACCACTACTTGGCCACGCTACTTAGTCTGTTCATTATAATATCTCAACAACTCATCCCCGCATCATATTGTAAATGTTTGTTTCAGGCGTCAAACCGCAGAATATTGTTCAATTTGCTTCCAGCTCACGTCGCGACGCATTTCCTGGACCAATTTAGGACGAACATGGTAAGTGAATGCTATATATCTCTTTCAAAAATTTAAAATCGTGACAGACTAGCTGATTGGTTGAGCGGCTCCCGTCCCGCGTCCCGCAGACCATCAGGAGGGTCGAGTTTATAGCGATTTACTTATAATAATCAAAAAAGTAATGGAATAACCTGAAAATGGGTCTTAACCTTTTATTAGTTAAACCTGTACCTAAGTAGGGTACCTACATAGCTTGATTAAAAATTAATATTTTGAAACAAATCTTTTAAATACTTGCTGAATACAGAAACAATAAATAAATACCTAATTAATAGTAATAATTCACTATGTAGTATACCTATCATCCATCATCATCATCATCAATAATATACTGTGTTGGGTGCAGGACCTGTACCACCAGTCGTACCACCGCGTGGGCGTGGTGTTCGCGTCCATCACCAACTACCACGAGTTCTACATGGAGTTGGATGGCAACAACCAGGGCATGGAGTGCCTGCGCCTGCTAAACGAGATCATCGCCGACTTCGACGAGGTGACCCACCCGACATAATCAATTTTCAATGCCATTAGGCGGCTCATAAGTTGAACCCTAAGCAGAACACATCTTCGGGCGTTAACTGAGATGTATTATGAGGGCGCCATAAGGAGATAAATATTCCTACGTCATTTTTAGGCGAGTTCCGTCATTTTGGGGCATTTTGATTTCCCTTCCCTGATGCCTTATTTACGTTACCGCTTATCGTTAAATCGTGTGTAGCAACTGACATGATCTTAAGCAGTTTTCCACTTTGTCTACAATTATTATTATAAAAAGAGGTACATAACGAGTTGTCTATACAAATTAAAGAATTTTGAAGATGTCTGCGTTTTTGGATGTTGGTTACCTAGGTTATTCACGCTTCAAGAGATTTCAACCAAATATACATCAATGGATTATGAGTTTGATTAACAGATTTCTTCCTGAACAACATAATATCCTTTCGGATATTTTCGAAGTGGAATCATGCAGACAAAGTACAATAGCTATTTAAGAATTAAATCTTAATAACTAAAATTCTTAATATTTTTCTTCCAGTTACTAGGCGAGGAGCATTTTAGTGCAATAGATAAAATAAAAACTGTTGGATCTACATACATGGCGGCCGTTGGACTGATTCCCGATAAAAAGATGACAGATGATGCGAGCACTAAAAAGCACATGGCCACCTTGGTCGAGTTTGTTTTCGCGATGAGGGACAAACTGAAAGATATTAATGACAACTCTTATAATAACTTCATGCTGCGAGTTGGTAAGTGCTTGAAGTCTTAAACAACAACATATATCCAGATTCCCAGATGTCAGTTCAAAATGTTCAGTTCCATACTTTTTTGCAGGCATAAACATTGGGCCTGTGGTGGCTGGTGTGATTGGAGCCAGGAAACCTCAGTACGATATCTGGGGTAACACAGTAAATGTAGCATCCCGCATGGACTCTACGGGTTTACCCAATCACACTCAAGTTACGGAGGAAGTTTTCCAGGTGCTAAAAGATATGCCCTACCAGTTTGTGTGTCGGGGCAAAGTAAAAGTAAAGGGCAAAGGGGAGATGACTACCTACTTCTTAACTGATAGAACACAATCTAGCGGCACCACTCAGAGCAACTCAAACGGCCAACCCCCAAACCCACAGACTGCGTACGGCGGTGTTGCGACACCGCTTGCAATGTTACAAAACTCGGCGAGAAGAGCTGCAGCGCAACCATCGAGACTGCCACCTCTCAGAGAAACGTCGGTCACAGGTGAAAATGAGCCGCTGCTTCCTGCTAGCGGTCATCAGAACAATGGCAACAATCACAAGGGCAGCAAAGGACGGAGGAACAAGGAGCCCGAGGACACGCCACCGCCTCCGCCGCCGCACGGAATCAACGGCAACCCTCGATGGCCTCCGCCGAGAGCTCTGGTCCCTCCGTGGCCGAGACCGCAGGAGCCGCGTCCTCCGGCCGTTCATAAAAGAAGACCACCCACTAGACTGCCGAGACCACGATCTAGTGAAAGTTTACCTCTAGCGAGAAGCCCTAGAGTGCATTCCTCCGCAGATGAACTCAGCTCTCTTACTCGTTCCCCCAGTCTTAGCTCCTCAGACGAAAGCTACTCTCGGACCATCGATGCATCCCCCTCTCCCCCGAGACCCGCCCCGTGGCTACCCCCTCCCAGACCGCAAAGAACTGAAAACACAACCGCTTACGACTATCCGCCCATACGTCTAAATAAACCCACTCCTAATTTCATTAACGAAATATACGCGAAACATAAAATGAGTAAAAAGTCGTCACTTGAGGAGAAAATTCTCGACGGCAGTTTAGACTTTCAGAAGGAGGAGGAGAAATTACAGAGGAGTATAATTAACATGTTACAAGCCTCCGTCAAAAGAGACGGATGCAGTCAAACCGATAAAAAGGACGTGTCGCATCGCCTCAATCAAAGGACGAGTTCCTTTTCGAGTTCGGGCAGTCGGCCGAATAATTTGAAGCACTTGAATCACGACAGCCGGGAAGTGTTCACCAAGCGGAGTCCGTCCGACGTGGCGTGCGTGCCGCCATTCGAGAGAGAGATACAAAGGCTGCTGGATGATAAGAATCTTATTAAAATTAATTCTCCTAAAGTTGAAAGAAAGGATCTGAAATTGGAACTGAGGTAATTTTATTTATTTTGGCATGTTCTCTTAATGATACAAACATTTAAAGTAGCGGAAGTAAATTCTGATTTTGACCTGGTATTACGTATATTACGTAATAGTTGCTCGTGGTTTATTAAGGAATATTCGTTTATTTTTATTAGCTTCACCATATATTTTAACCGGTAAAACCGCCGCTGGTGACACGTTCCTCTATTAGTGTCTATCCACGACTCATGACTCACGAGACCCTTGATGCTAAACAGTTACAGCGATGGCCCTATGGCTATGTGTCAGTTCATTCTTTTTACTTCGCTACTAACAAACCCACCCAAGTTGCCAATCTTACAAGATTCAGGTAATCAACTGGATATATTTGTTTCACATTCCGCAAAAGCATTCCACATTCCAATAACGACAGAGACCTGTCCTCGCATTTGCGAGGTGGCATTATCCATATAGCGTTCCAAATTACTCCGATTTTCTGTGTCCGTCCAAGGAACAACAAAACAGTTGCCCAATTTGGACTTTCTTTCAGAGCGCCAAACTCTTCAGTGGAAGCGGTTAGGAACTGCAACAACAACAACAACAGCAGTCCACTGCACGCGGTGGGGCTGGCGGCCATCACGCAGCTGGCGCGGCAGGAGCCGCCCAGCCCGCGCCCGCGCCCCGCCGCCTCGCCGCTCAAGCCCGCCGGGGACTTCCCCGGGGTGCTGCCTACCGACGTGGTCGTAGAACTACCCTCTCCCACGCATTCCACTGAACAAAATTCAAGGTGAGGACTTTCTTTGTTAAATAAAAAAAAAATTGGTTGTCTGTAAAGTCGGTTTACTGACGATAGTTGAACGTGACAACGTCTTCTTTGTCGCTCGTTCCGCGCTCGCGAGGTAACGCCGGTAACGCCGCATGAGCGAGGTAACGCCGGTAACGCCGGATGAGTCATGTTTTTTCGTGCGTGCAACCGGCTCTATCGAATTTTAAGACGTTGTCACGTCAATAAATAATAGTTTAAAAAACTAAAAAAAAACACGCTTTGTACTACCAAAGAGTAAGTGTGGAGCACTCTATCTCTCTTACTCGCATGCAAAGGATGCGGAAAGAAATTAATTAATCCTGGCGAATCTGATAATTGGATATTTTAATCGAATTATTGCATTGTCATCGGTCTTTGACAGCTGATGTGCAAACTTTGAATTAAATCTGATCGTTCAAAGTAGGACAAAATCGAGCTCAAAGGAGTCGGTTACAAACATACAAACATACAAACTTACAAACATACAAACATACAGGTGAAGCTAATTAAAGCGTGAATTAAATCTGATCGTTCAAAGTAGGACAAAATCGAGCTCAAAGGAGTCGGTTACAAACATACAAACATACAGGTGAAGCTAATAAAAGCGTGTTAAATACGTGTGTTATGCCAGTTGCAATCAGGTTATAAGCAAATTTCACTTGGTATGCTGTTAATCTTCAATGCTCGCTAGGAGCCGACAATGCTCTGTCTTTTAAAACGCCTAGAGTAAATGACGACTAGGCTTGCACCAAGGCGCATCTCTACGTCTTACGATCAGCAAATATTAATCTTCTTCTAATCCTTTTGCCTTCTTACGCATCTATGATGTAGATTGTAGATGAAAGGACTAAGTTATCCGCATTTTCTTTCACTAAATACTTTGAGAATAACCATATCTAGGGTACCCTCAAAGTATTTAGTAACATTGTTTGTAATTGAGCCACTGTCATTTACCCTTCAATAATATTTTTGCAGTGTACTAAGCGTGAGGAAGACGGAAACAGCGATAGCAAAAGAAAAACAGGAAAAAGAGTTGCAAGACAGATTGCATAACCGGGTATGTTTCTAGTTGTTTAATTGATACATCTACAGTACCATAAAACCTAAATAACAATATGTAGGACCAATTGAGTATTACACTATTTGTGAATTCAATAAAAATTATTATTTTATTGTAAACTAGGATAAAAATACTGACGTTAACTGAAATATTAAAAATCCAACAAAGATTTACAAAGCTACAGGCATTTTAAATTTGGAGTGGGAGGGTCTTCCATCCCTTTCTCGCAAAACGAAAATTTGTATGGAGCCCCACGAAGCTACTATGGCATTAGTAAGGTGTGACGTCACAATTCAATGTTGCTATCTCTGTATAATCAGAAATATTTATTTTTTGTTATTTGATCAATTTAATAAGTATGTTCACTTTACGTCATTATTTTATCCTAGAGTAATAAAAAAATTGGATATAACCAATTCTCAACCTACAAATCTGTCTCTAGGTGACCACTTCTAATCACAGAGAAATGGGTCTCTACGGAGAGAGCCAGTCGGAGTGGAGCTCCTCATGCTCGGAGGGGGAGGGGGAGGGGGACGGGGGGCAGCCGGAGAGCACCGGCTACACCACCGACGACCCCGCGCTTGAAAACGTGTCCATGTTGAACGAGGCGGGGCTCACGGACGCGGAGGCGGCGCTCAGTGACGTCAACTCGTGCTACTTCGACCGCGACGACGACGTCTCCTCCCGCGCCTCCTCCCGCCTGCTGGACTCGGAGGCGCTCGTTTCGCTCGAGTCCCTCAGCGCCATCTACGACTCTGATGAACCTGCGCACAGGTACAAATCAATAAAACAAATAAAAAATTATTTAAAAAAAACACGACTGCCCTGTAGTAAAGCGATTTTTTCCAAAATGCCTTTGTTACTCTGTATGATGTAAGGTGTTTTGACGTGTTTCCAGCCCAAGTCTTCAGGATCATTATAATTACCAAGCCACGACTAGACATTATTAGTACTTACACACGTATAATATAGGTATAGTTAAGAGTACTGAAAAATAATACTCACTTCGGAGCGCTGTAAAATCTTAGCAATTGACTTAATGAAAAAATGTGCGAATAAAAGTTGTTCCTTAAAAAACGATCTACAAACATGGTCTGATATCATTTTTTCGTAAAATGATTTAAAAAAAAGTTATATCAAAAATATAAATTTTTTTCTTGAATTTCTGAACATTTTCACTTATAACTTTTTTATTTACAGTTCTACGACAAAAAGTTACTGGACCAAAGTTGTAGAGAATTTAATTTGCAACAAAATATGTTAACAATTTTTATTTATCAAACAAATAGTTTAAGAGATATATCGTAAAAATCATTTCAACCCCTATTTTCAAGATGGTGGCCGTGGGACAAGGGTGGCGACCCCACAAACTTGGTTTTAGCTTTACACTGACCCCCCCACTACACATCAAAAAAATAAAATTGAATCCTCGAAAAAACGCAACCCCAAATGTAACTTTTCTATGGACTACTTCGTGCGCGAGTCCGACTCGCCCTTGCCCGGTTTTATTATCACTAAATGAGACTTATAGCGTTTATCCCTCCACACAGGTACTTAGCGAACATCCGAACGGTCAGCGAGTCCATCACGAGGAACTTCGGCCAGCCAGCACACGTCACCGACGGCGAGAGCGACGTTTAGCAGGGCAGGGGAGTGTGCTCCAACATGACAGACGCTCCAAAGAAATATAAGTCTGAATGGACGGCAAACGTGAATTGGGTACTTAACTACTCTTGAATTAGATAAAAATATTACTTTATTATAAACTAGGTTACAAATAATAATGTACACTGAAAAAGTATTAAAATCCAACAAAGATATACAAAGTTACAGGCATCTTGATTTTGGAGTCTATCTTCTGTCTTTCTCGCAAAACGAAAATTTGTGTGAAGCTGCACGAAGCTACTTTTACGTTCGTGAGGTGTGACGCCAAAATTTAATATCGCTATCTCCGTCTAATCAGAAATATTTAAATGCGTATAACTTTTTTGTTATTTGATCGATTTAATTAGTTTATTCAGTGTTCGTCATTATTTTTAGTTATATCCTAGTTTATAATTAAGTGATAAAAAATTGGAGTCAGATACCCAATTGTGCTCTCTATTATAATTGTTAATACTCAATCTCCAATTTTCTAAGTGATAGTGCGTTCGAAGAACTTTCTCGACACGATCGATCGATTCGTTAACGTTCGACATTTTGCATTAATTATTATCTACGCGTGCTTGCCCATCTAGCAATGTTACGTATCGATTATCTTTCTACTATAACTAACTATTCGAAAATTAAAATATGTACGGGATTGACATATTATCTGTTCGATACATAAAGGACTTTTGGTAATCTTTCATACATGTTTTAATTTTCGATTCATGTTCATGATTTCATACAAGTTTTAGATTCGATTGCAGGAATAAAATCGATATGTCACATGGCTAGAGGGGCTGTTTTTAATTATGTGTACCTTACGTGTAAATTGTCAATATGTACCTATTAATCACACTGTATAATATTCACTGTACATTTGCGGGTGCCATATAATGGCGCTTAAAATCATCTGCATGTAATCAGTTTAGGATAAGAAGCTTTACCTAGCCATGTTGTCGTATGTATTCTATTACTAAGATTGCTATTGCATTGAAATTTCAAAAATATTGTTGAAGACTGACATTTGTCATCGATAAGACGTCAATGTTCTATTTGTCGATTGGACTTTAGAAATAGAATAGATAATGTAACAGGACTATGACTGAAGAGGTGTGTCATTTTTAGCTTCTCGCTTGCATAATACATAAAAAGGTGTATCAAATGTGAAAGAGAAGCGATATTTTACTCTTATCCTTAACGGGCTGTATGCAGTGATCTCTAACAATTATAAGGTGCTCTGATTTAGATTTATTAGTTACTTGTCTTGTGATAAAGAAGTAGGGACTTCACTATAATTATGATCGACCAATATCTGTAAACGTCGGTTTTAGCGTAAGGGCTGGCCCCCTCTACCGTAATATCCACTCAAATCACCCAGAGAACCTTGTGTTCGAGAGATTGTTATACTATTGTCACTGACATCTTTAATATAAGTACGCCTGGACTTCAGACTGTCAATGTAAAAATAAAGACACTTGATTTTTGACATTTTGGCGCTGATTCTTGCGTAAGCTGGCGTGAGCGTCCATGGAACTAAAATAAAATGGCATTCATAGCTATTTAGTACCGGGCAACTTCGAGAGGGTCGCTTCAAATCTGCATAAACAAAGGAACTGTCAGTTGTATAGAATATTTAGTCCAGCGTACTTGTATTATAGAGGTCAGTGACTATGTCAAACAGTCGCTGCCCATGGGGCAATAAAATATGGAACCAGAGCGGTATCGTTCTCTGTCGCACTAACGGACCTTACGACCCCATTCCGCCATGTTCCCCATTTTAAAACACAACGGGCAGCGATTGTTTGCTACAGGTATAATGCGGTTTGATGGTAATGTATTATTTTTGCATTTCAATACATAAGTCATAATATTGTTGTTACCACAATTATTAATTGCTATTTATGATAATATAAGGTGAGTACCTAATCTGTGAATCTGTGAAATCTGTGTTGCTTTGTATCTTAGGTTCCATTTCTCTTCAATTCTAGTCACGTCTCACTCCTTTGAAACAAACTTATATTATTAAATTTCTTTTCTATTTTCGTAGAATTCAGTTTGTATTTTTTTAAAGTTCTATCACTATTATTATTGAGATAATTTAGAAGTACAAAGTAATATAATGCTTGCTTTTTGATTATAATACGATGTTTAATTTTATTCAACCACCTAAAGCTCTCGACAGACAGTGGGCGGGGCGGTTCAGGAACGCAACTCAGATGTGAAGAAGTATGGTCTCCCCGCACTGCTCGCTATCTGGTTAAAGTCTAATTCCATATTCTCGTTTTACTCGTAGTTTTAGCCAAACCGAGAGTACAACCAATACACAAAACACCAGTATCGAATATTTGTTGTAGAATATTCCCCATTGTATAATTATTAGTTATAATATAATATTTATATTTTTTTTACTGTACAAAATAGTTTTTGTGTCAATTTCACGTATCCTTTATGTGTACCTAAGCTTAAGTAAATGTTGAATTATTACTAACTTAAAACTTAAGATTGTGATCGCTTAATTTAAACATGTGACTGCTGTAATGATTCTATGATTGTTTAGGGTTATTTTACTAAGCTTGTACTTATAACTTACATAATATTCTACTGATTATACGCTAAATATTTTTATCTACGCTCATTGCTTAAAGTTCGAATTATGAAATCGAAATGTGTCAAATAATTACCTACTTTATTCACAGACTTCTATAATTATTAAAAAGTTATTCATAATAACATCGCTCTACTATGGAAATATTTAAAGAAAGTTGTATAAAATCTATAACGATACACGGCTCAGGATTCCTGTATTTGTATCTGGGGTAATATTTTTTATGTAATATTTTTTAAGTGAATCCACAGACAACATATAATAGTTGGTAGTCATTGCCGAGAGTATGGATGGGCCATGATTGACCATAGACAACAACACAATGTCTAACGTTCCGCGTAACGTTCCACCTGGGCCTGTATTTATGATTACGATTACGATTACGACTACGATTACGACTACGATTACGACTACGATTACGACTACGATTACGATTACGATTACGATTATGATTACGATTACGATTATGACATTATCTCGTAAATCTATCGTCCGTAAACCGACTTTACAGACAACCAATTTTACTACGATTACGACTACGACTACGATTACGATTACGATTATGATTACGATTACGGCATTATCTCGTAAATCTATCGTCCGTAAACCGACTTTACAGACAACCAATTTTTTTTGTTACTTAGTCAAAACTTTGCGCTTAAAAATGTCTAGCAGTGAAACCTACTAAAGAAAATTTCACTCCACCTGACATCTTAGTAGTTGCAATGATTTACGACAAACGTTAGCAAGATTTTATGATTTGGATTCATGATAATAATATGAGCGTAGATAAAGTAGTGTATGAAACTCTACATAATTAGGTATTAAAACACTCGTGTGATACTATTAAAAAACTCGCCTGCGGCTCGTTTTTTAAACTCGCACTCGTGTTTTAATACCCCCCATTATGTAACCGTTACATAAACTACTATTATGCTTTAAATGACGGATGACACATTGCTCTTAATTTTTGCTGGTCGCGGAACACAAATGATTTAGTCGTACATTACATTGATAATATTATAAGAATTTATTTTGCTTATCCCAATAATTACGACTAATATGGATTATTATTTGTTGTATTTTTATTCCACATGAACTACTGTGTAGTTAACGTCAATTATCGCAGTATACAATTAACAAAATAATATGGAAAAATATCTACACCTAGGGTCAGGGTGCTTTAACATTGGAGCTAAAATTTGTAGAAAAATTGAAAATTCTTGTCTTATATTTCTTCTAACAATTTTTACTAGTGACTTCTTCATCTAATACCTTATTTTGCTTTATTAGTTATTGTTATCTTCTTCTACTTTTTTCTAAAATATTTATTTAGTTGATGTTTAAAGAAAACTTCGTTTTACTACGTTTTCTACAAATTAAAGTCTAAATGATAACTCTGTGTATTATTTACATGAAGTAATAACAAAGCTATCAATATCATTAGTTGTGTGCCATCATACTGAAAGTTAGGAATTCTAAATGGACCAAAAAATATTAAATGCTTGATTAATATGCGGTCAATAAAAAAATATTATCTCAGACATCTGAAAATAAACTAACTAAAAGATATCATTAGTATTTTTAAAATAGGTACAAAAATTCATTTCAATAATACAAAATTAAATTCAGCCATCTTTACGTTTTATTCTATAAGAATATCTACTCATTTAGGTTCATAGTTTAATATGTAATGGCACCCTTACTTTAGAACTTCTTAGGGTCGAATTTTTAAACAGACAACCTTTTTGAACGCTTTTTGTTTAGCAAAATGGTCACATTGATGAATATTGTTCGTGCGTTTTACACGCAAGGGAGTGAATATTGTTAATCTTTGTAAATATTGTTAACCACCTGTCTAGCTCTGTAATCTCGTAGTTTATAGCATGCTGTGAAGATACATCTTATTTTTGGAAGGGATCTCTTATTTGCACTCGGTCTTCTCAGTATGACAATTTTAAAGAATGTTTAGGTGTAGTGCCAAATATTTTGCTTAAATAAATTAATTATTATCTCGTTGTATTTATTTATATACTACCCATTGTATGTTTATTTTCTTATACTCATTAATAACTAATGTTAAATTCTTATAAAATCAAATATTGACGAATGAAATTCTTTGTTCAGAATTTTCAGGTAAACCTAGTAGTGGCAAACATTATAAAAAATAAATGTAATTTATAAATTGATTATAACTGATAAATGTGTTTCAAATTACAGCTGATTTAGCCACAGTGAACATATTATATTAATGAAGATATTTTGAACTTCAATTGTAATAGAAAGATATGTTTTTAATTTTATCAAATGTTTATCTTAACAGTAGATTACAGTGCAATAATTACTATGTAATAATTTTGTATGATGTGTAGTCACAACAAACTACCCCTTTTAATAGGTGTATGTGTATCTATACTCTTTCCATTCGTTTATTTTCTCTCTTTGACACAGCAATAGTGAGGGACCAGAGAGAGATAAAGGTAAAATTGTCTCTTTCTGGTCCCTCGCTATTGCTATATCTGTTTCATGTGTCAAAGAGAAAATAATTGAATGGAAATAGTAATTAGTATAGTATAGCTATTGTGCCGCACCAGAGTGAATCTGATAGGTCAAAAAAAGGCCAGTGTAAAAATAGCATCTGTCAAAAGGGATAATGATCTCAGTATAGTCATTGAAATATGCATTTGATCCCATGCTCTGTGCCCATGCTATAAAATAAAAGAATTTAATAGATTTTGATTATTTTTTCAATGTTTCTTATATCTATTTATTATAATTGATTTTATTATCAGTGTATATATTGATATTTAAATATTAAAAATTTTATGTTTTACCTAACAAACAGTTATATTGTTCCTAAATCAGCTACCACCAAACAGTGTTTACCAAATATCAATGTAATATTATTATTATGTACTTGAAGTGCTGCATATTTAAATGTATTATGTGATTTCTTGATTTCAATTCAATTAAGCAATATTAATTAAATACAAATAAAGAGGTTCAAATAACGAAAACTTTTTTTTAATTATTCCAATTAGCTAACATTTGTAGGAAGTCACTAAATTCAGCGCTATACCACTGTCTAAAATGTGATCTATGATTGTAAAGTTTTAAATAACAAAACTGTCAATAATTCCTCATAATGCTAATTGTTACATCATAATAATATATTTGACAACCTCCCTGGCGCAGTGGCGGCGCGCTCGGATTCGAGTGGGAGGTCGCCAGTTCGATTCCCGCCACGGGCCACTGAGATTTTATAATTTCTAAATTGGCTCAGGTCTGGTCTGGTGGGAGGCTTCGGCCGTGGCTAGTTACCACCCTACCAACAAAGACGCACCGCCAAGCGATTTAGCGTTTGTGTAGAAACCGTTGGGGTTTACCCTTCCAAGTTAGTACGATAACATCTTAGACTGCATCATCACTCACCATCAGGTGAGATCGCAGTCAAGTACTGACTTGTATAGAATATTATAAAATGCTGTAGGTAGGTAGGTGCATAATATAAAATGAATCCATGGGATCACATTCATTGCTCGCATGTCACGCTATCACGTATAAATCCCATGTCGGTTAAGGAGTTGTTTTCCGCATACTAATGAGCTTAGCCTTGGATTGGATCACTGTGGAGTATGGTGTCAACATGGCGGACTTTAACGACCCAACAACGGTTAAAGTTTAATACTGTGCGACGACTTCTATCTATTTTTTAAATAAAAAATTTGTTTACATAGAAGCAAATTAAAAAAAAGCATTTTTTTTGTGTTTTCCATATAATCAAATCACGCTCAGCCCACGCTCCGATTGCTGTTTGGCGAGACCTGACTGAAACACCACAGAATGCTAGGCGGGTTGTGGACGTATGAAGTGGGAGGCGAATTCATCGGCAAAGTTTCTGCGAACGGGTAGTATGTACGTTGAGATTAATCTATGGGACCGTACTTATTATCATTTTAACGTGCGTCATGGCTCGCGTGTCATGTATGAGTCCCATTGTCGGTTGCGACGTTGTTATCCGCATAATAATTAGCCTTGGAATAGAACACCGTGGAGTATGGTGTCAACATTGCGAGTTTTATAGAAAGAAGAAAGAAAACAAGTTTATTTGGGACAAGTTTATTTTGGGTCTTTAATCTAAAATCGCTAAGAAGCAGAAACACGATTGCATAAAATTTTCTCGATAGAAAGTTCTCCCAAAAGTTGCTTCAAAATCTCAGTTTTTCGAGTTTTTGTCGGACACTACATTGGATGTAATTGTAATTTTTGTTTTAAAGTGTCGGTAATAATTATATCCAAAAACGCTAAGCAAGAGATTTTTGATAACCAGCTTAGTTTTTGAGTTATTAGGTCGTTTTTCTGTTATATTCTTCCGCGACGCTGCATGTCGCACCTAACAAATCTCCGCGAGAGTGAGAAAGACAAAAATAAATTCCATAAATCCCCATAAGTATACAGCGTTCTAGTATCAATGGCCTAGTCTGCAGCGAGATAATAACACTACTATAGTATCACAATTCATAGGCAAGAACCATTTGACACTACAAACCCAATAACTGTTCGGTTTAGTAATCTTAGATGTATTTTTTTTGATTGGACAAAGGCCTTAGTGAGTGTTTTAGTAAATTAACGATGGGATTAATGTAGATCTCAAAACATAAAATTAAAAATTCTCTTACCAATCACACCCATCTATCAAAACTTGGTAACAAATTAACAATGTTATGCAGGCACGTAGTCGAACCTGCTACTCAGCATACTATATTTTAGTTGTCGAATTTATCGCAAAAAATCTCATGATGATATTCCATCGCTATCATTTTCTACAAACAAATAAAATGAAAATATAACACTTGTAGCATACTTGGAGCTAATCCATGTTGTTGTTACTTGTTGTTCATTTTACGAAATCAAACAATCGCTCCAGATGCAAGTGTGCACTCAAGCACCGAGAAGCAAACAGACTGAACCGACAAGCTAAAGTGTAATCAACATTGAGATAGCTTCAAAGCTAAAAGTAAAAAAAAAGTTCAATGCATTACCGATAATAAAACTGGACTTCCACCATCCATAATGCATTGCCAGAATACAGTGTCGTGTTCCCAAATCACACAAAACTGGCTGACCCGGCAAACGTTGTTTTGCCATTTAGGGGTTTGAACTTTGAAGTTACTTACATACAGAAAGTTGAAAAGTTTCTATTCTCAGACCTACCGAATGTAGACCAAAAAAATCTTAAATCGGTCAAGCCGTTTCGGAGGAGTTTAGTTACAAACACTGTGCCCATTTGTTGTGTGGTCTTCTCCATTGGGAACGATTCCCTACGAAGGTACGGGCCCAGCCGCTTGCCTTGCCCCAGTATTCTTCTTCTAGCCCCGGTAATGGGTTAAGGGTTCGCCTTCATTGCTGGTGGCCCGTTGGTAGTGTCATATAGAGGCAGTTTAGTATCACAATCCAATTGTAGATGGCGTCAGTGGTAGCTTATCTTGCGCTACCGTGTTCGCAAACGGCATTATACTAAACAAGACAAAATATCAGATCAAGAATCCTCAGTAAATGAAACATACACATTGTACATTCAAATGAGCTATGCTTATTTGAATTAATTTTTGAAAAAGTAATATGTTCTGTATTACTTTCCAAGTTTTCAGGATAAGTACCTACAGCGCAGGAAACTGTGGATTTTCCAAGATAAAAAGTTTCAAATTTCAGCCAAATCAGTCCAGTAGTTGCGGCGTGAAGAAGTAGGTAGGTACCTACTCCCCCGCGTAAATTTCGGTTTTTCACAAATTCTGCAATTTTGCGGTGAACATGGATTTCTCCGGGATAAAAAGTGCGACAATCCAGGATATCATCTATCTCCACTTCAAATTTCAAGCAAATCTGTTCTGCTGTAGTCACAGATTTAAAACTTGCTTTACAATGTACCTACCTATAGGTTTGTTTTGGGCTTGTATAGAATGTAAATACGCCCCAGTGCTAGTTTCCGCTACAAATTAAACTGGCTCATCCTTTCGATTTCACGGGCTTCTAATGTAAACTAGCACTTCAATTAAGTATTGCATTGTGCAACTAACTTGAACAAAACAAGGTTTCCTCAGAAAAACTGTGCATTCCAATCTATTCATGTGGAAATGCTGTTCCATTGTTTCCTTTCTGAATGATGTTTGACCGATTACTTACTGGCCAAGTGCCAACTTGGAAGGCTGGTTTACATATTAGGTAGGTATACGAATTGACTTTAGTGTTTATAAAAGGTCGTGTGGCTGAATAATATTAGATTACTTAATAAAATACCTTAAAGTTAGTGCTGGACTACAAAAACACCTTCAGCTGCAACTTCATTTGCCAAATGAATACCTACTTGGTAGGTATACTTCGCAGGGGTTAATATGAACCTCTTTGTAACCTTTTTTTTTTTTTTTATCGACAGGAAATGCCTAACGCATACCCCTCCGTCAGGGTAAACGGAGGGGTTATGTGGGGCTTGCACCCACTAAAACCTGTCCCTTGCCACGACGGACCTCGTTGGCGGGAGTACGGGATTCACTTGCGTATTCACCGCGCTCCCGCCAGGCCCCGACCCGCCACCTGAGCGGCAGGTCCCGTCGCTGCTGCCGGCACGCAGACGCCGGCTCTTCCTGGGAGGCGCGTCCTGAACAGGGCGCGCCACCTCCTCGGCCTGTTGATGTAGTTCGGGTAACGGACGCCATAGCCCCTTACGTCCGTCACCCGCAGGCCGGCGCACCCGGAAGCCGAAGAAAGGTGTTCGTCCTCCAGCAACCGGTGCGTCTCCTGCGAGAGGGATGTGCCACAGTAATTGTCCCTCTCGACGAGCGTTCCCGCCCACTTCGGTGATTTTTTTACGAGGTTGTCTTCCTCGTAGTGCCCCGAAGGGACTTGTGGGCGTTTCCACCCCCGCCTGTAATTTTTTAATGAGGTTTTCTTCCTCCTCCGGGGTAGGTGTAGACGTTTCGACACTGTGCCCTCTGCTGGGGCCCAGAGGGACACGCGAAGAAACGTCACCTATTCACCGGGCCAAGCTATTCGCCGTCGGTTTTTAACCGACGTTACCAGGGAGCACCGGCCCGTGCGCTACAGAGAGGCACCGTAGCACTCGGGCACTCGTGGAGGTTGCTTGGCGAGCCTCCCAACCTCTTTGTAACCTAACCCAACCTAACCTAACCTACCGGTTGCAGCACTGAGCACAGGACAGTACTGAAGCATCCTCAGAAACTGTTAATCAGCCGCGGCCGAAGCCTCCCATCGCCCACGGCACTGGATTAGACCTGATGCAATCTAGAAATTTTCCCTGCTAGCAGAAGAAGTCGTCGTAGCAGAACTACTCGTCATTTTAAGTACTCTTACTACATCGTACTCATATGACATAAAATCCTCAGTTCTGAAAACTCGTGACTCAGTTACCTAGTGAGGGCGGCGGCGGCGCGGCGGTTTCATTCAAATGTTCAAAATTTGGTATGCAATGCAAGTGAAGTGAAGCACGGCAGCGAGCAGGTATGAGTTATGACGCGGCAATGATGAAAGATTCTAAGACGCGGCCCGTCGTCGAGCGCGCACCGCACACGCGCACAGCTGCCCGCGTGACGCGCCCGGCGATTGGTGCGCGGGAACCGGTCGCGCCCGCACCCCGCGCCCCGTCCCCGCTACAAACTAAACTTCCAAACGAATTCTTATTCATACTCCCCGCTATGACCGTTGCTGTCGCCGATCGCGCGCCCGGGCCCGTATTTCGCGTAATCTTATCGAAATGTGCTCAATGTTGAATGCCATTCCTATACCGTGTTGGTAGATGCAAAAGTAACTGCAGTCCGAACTCCGAAGCTGATCCAGTGCGTGCGGCCGCTGGACCCGGCACTATGAACACGCACGACGGGATCGGTGGTTTTGTCCTTTTTGTTTCAACGGTGCTTTGTGAGCGGCAACGGCGTAGGGACACCTTTGCCATGTGCATCAGGTAGTGTCGTGCAATGTGCTCCTATTAGTTTTTGGACAAACTAATATGCTACACACCTAGTGGAAGTTGATGTGGTGAGCGCAGTGTTCGGTGAATCATCAGTGTCGAGTGTTATCATGAAGGTGACGGTGTGTTTTGGATCCGTAAGGGTGTTGGTCCCCTGCGGCGCCGGCGACCTCTTGGTCAGGGACCTCGTGCGGGAAGCGACTCTCCGATACAAGAAAGCCACCGGACAGGTTAGTGTCTCTCCGCGCCGTGTTGACATTTGAACGAATTTCGCGGGTTTTTTGCGCAATTTCATTGGTCGCTTTAGTTCCGCTTTCATTGGCTGTTGACAAATGTAACGTTGTTTTGAAACTTTGTTGAAAGGAAGGTAGTTAAATTTTTTGTTCTGTAGGTAGGTTTTTAAGAACTTACGAACCATTGTTATGCCTGATCTGTAGACGATACTCGTGTACCTAAGGAGTAATGCAATTCGTTGCATTAATATGAGCCACACCTGAGAATGCGAAGTAATCTATGATAGTTACCGTCTCTCGCATCAGCCAATTGACTGACACGGTTATTACTTATTAATACTGGTCGCAACTCAACTCACATCTCGTTTATGCGTATCTAATGATCATTCCGCTACGGAATGCTCGGCCGAGGCGCAAGAACCACTTTCGCGACAATATTATTCTCGTATTAGATCAGAGTTTAGCGTAGCCACCGATGTGAACCTGAGGATGAGTTTATTCTGTATTCTGAGGGATGAGTCTATCAGAACATTTTACGCCAGCGTAGAAGGAAAAAGTAGCGCCATATTTTGTCAAAATTTCCGCTAATACTTACGGTGCTGCATGGCGGAATTCGTCCCAGTGGAAACTCGCGTGCGGACTTATGAAAAGTAGTGATCTGTGGCGTGAACCAGCGGTTATTAGATAATACTGCGGTCGGCTTACAGCAGACGCTGTTGGTGTCAAAACAAACATTTTTGACACCGAAACTGGCGCCGGGTCCTTTGTATACGTCTATTGGCGTAGCGGTGCCGGAGATGCGGTCAGGCTAGTCACATCTCGCTAGAGCCATGCACACAGCACGGCTTGATCGAATTTCGTAATGGGAGCGACACACATTAACAGGTTTTTACACTCGCCTCGTAGATATATCAAACGGCAGACGCCAGCCGCGGGGTCATCGGCTTGACTCATGACATGCTTGCTCTTTTGGGGTTATGGGCGGTCGACGTTTGTTTTTGTGAGTTACCTACTTACTCGAATTTGGAAACTTAACTTTACCCTGCACCCAAGCGTGGTCTAGCATCCACAGGGAGAGGATAAAATGTTTTTCCCTTCTACAGTTTTATCCACTCCCTGATCGCGGACGCACAAGTGGAGATAAAACTCCAATGGGTAAAATAAACAAAAAGACTTATCCTTCCCTTTTTTGAGAAGGGTAAGTTTTAAGGGAAGGAGAAGGGTAAGAGAAAATGATTTAGGTTGGTAAGTATCTCCTGCCCAGAGGATATAACTAATTTATTAGTTAAAATTTTATCCCCTACCCATGCCGGTTGGGAGAGAAAATCTTATGCCGATGCGTAAAATACTAATTGACAAACCTTTAAATTGTACCGCTGAACGTAGAAATATGTCTGGAAGCATTGGAACTTGGAAGGCATTTTGATTTTCTATAAAAAATCAGGTAGAAAGAGGCAAACCGTATATCTGGCTTCAAGGACCACAAAAACGACCGCTTGAAAGTATTATATTTCAGTAGGTAGGTACAGTAATATTATGTTCGTAGGTATTTTATTACATATATAAATGTGAGTTTGTATGTTAGATGTTTGTTGTTCCTTCACTCTTGAACTCACACTCTACAACAACAATTGGATTGAATTTAATGGATAGTTTATAATTATCTAATAATATCAAGGAAGTTTTTTTTTATCCTGGAAAATCCACGGTTCCCAGGAGTTTGTTAAAAACCGTAATTCACCGTTAACGGCCTACAAGCCGTATTTAGGTGATTTTGAGTGAAGTTTTACGTAAAAAATATAAAGACAATTACTCTCAAATTTAAACGTCATGTATTTTGGGTCTTTAATCTAAAATCGCTAAGAAGCAGAAACACGATTGGATAAAATTTTTTCGATAGAAAGTTCTCCCAAAAGTTGCTCCAAAATCTCAGTTTTCCTGTTATATATCGGAAACTGCAATTGATGTAATTGTAATTTTTGTTTTATTGTGTCGGTAATAACAATATTCAAAAACGCTGAGAACCGATTTTTGATAACTGGCTTAGTTTTTGAGTAATTAGGTAAAAGGTCGTTTTTCTTCTGCGACGCAGCATGTCGCACCTACCAAAGTATCCGTGAGAGTGAGAAAGACAAAAATAAATTCAATGAATCCCCTTAAACGCGACTTCAGCCAACATGAATGTTGAATACTAGTAAGTAAATCATTTATAGGGAGTAATTTAGTAGGTCATTCACTCATTCAGGACACTTTTATTCGTGTTCAATCTATACATTATACCTAAGTACAGGAAAAAGAATACAAATAACCTGCACCCAATGCAACCTCCAGACTGCAGGTGCAACCCATTACTTAGGTACCTACTTATGTAACGTGTAGGAAGCGGCCGACCTTGCGCTATGCTCTAACTTCTAACACCATATAATCTATACATCCTATGAAATATCCGCTTAATATTATCTACCTACCATTTAAAAAAAGAAGCATAGGTAATTGTCTGCAAATGAAAGCCAAACCAAAATGACTCAATCGTATAAATTTTGAATATGGACGAAGATATTAAATTCATCGTTTAACGTTAAGATATAAAAGATATGTCAGAACTAGCTGTATTGGTTTCATTGTCCTGGTCAATGATAATGTGCCGAAACCACAGAATAACCATAAACATATTATATAGATAAATACATGTATACGAATAACAAAAACTAAAAGGGAGCTGTGATCTGCTAAAACCTTAGCAGTAATTTTATTGGAAACAGCGAGTCCATTACTAATGGTTATAGACAAGAATGGACTCAAATGCTGAAAGTATATAATACCAATATTACAGCACCATGCAATTTTTCAAACGTTGCAGCAAAATAAACTAGGTACCGCTGCAATTCCAAAAATCTTAAATGTTAGCTTGGATCGAAATGTCTTGCGTCAGCATACTGCAAAAGCAGTTTCGGCAAACTTTCAGCATGATTGCCTTGTTGCAACAGAAATATCGAAGCCTTTAGCTGGTAGTAGTGGTAGTCATGGACCACACGTATCTAGTTAATGAGCGGCTAAGTGCTGCTTGCCGGTCTACTGACCTTACGATATCAAGTTATTGAAACTTAGCTATTAAATGTCAGTTTTATTTGTTATTTCTTCCTACTTTATGTAATTATTCGTTTAATATTGAATTATAATTGTAGTCATGGGTTTGTTTTACTTTGAACAGTCTAGAATTAGAGGCTTCCTCGCAAGAAAGGGCTGTATTTATTATCTACGCTGAACCTTCTCGTCTATTCGTTGCTTTACTTAAATCTACGTGTTTCTTTGTAAATACCTCCCAGACTCTATCAGATCCCTGCAGTTTGTTTTTAATTTCAATTTTGGACTACGGGTCAAACAAAACTTTTTGGCTGTTTCAAAATGAGTTTGAATCTTGTGAATTAGTTTAGAACAATGGTTTTCTTTAACGAGCCGAGCAGCCAGGTAGGTGGATCCGATTGAAAGGTCTATTGTGCTTATTCGTGCTATATGGCTTTGGCTAGAGTCGCGTTCGGTTCTCAGAAAAATGACGAGACATTCCATGGTGTGCCGATCTTTATTATACCTATCCATAAATACTACCTAACCGGTACTTACTATTGATACTTACTTTACTTACTGTTTCATTTCTTTTGGATTATCTGCTTTAAGTCCAGATTAAGTAAATAATAGATTTTAAAGAGAGTATAGGTAGTTCAATCCACGAAGGTGCGCCACACTCTTTCACAATCGCATAAGTTTTATGCGATTCGTATGGAGTTAGGAAGGAGTAGGGCGCGTCTTCGTGGATTGAACTATCAATACCTACGTAGGATTCTAAAAACTTGTACGGAATTGGTATTCTAAGCCTGTATTTACATCTAATATGGGGCATGTTACCTAACCAGGTCCAGGCACTAAGATTAAAAGTTGTACTGCACACTTATATTGCAGAAGTCTCCATACCCTTCGGGGGATCAAGCAAACCAATGTTTAGAAATATCAGGAGATACCTACTTGCTAAAATGCGCAGAAAACATCCAAACAAAAAATTTCAATGACGAGGTGGATACAAGATCAAGGAACTCTATAAAACCACAAAAAGGGGCGTGTCTCATCTCATAGCACCACATGTCGGGTTTCCTGTCAAGAGGATAAAAGCCGGCTCCGTGGTCCGAATTCCTTAACTTTTTTTATTAATTACCAAATCATTTCCACATGTTTGGTGCTCAACATTTTGTTTCACTTTAGATTAGTTGTGTATTCGAAAATCAAATTTTCACATATGTTTAGACTTGCAGTTATATTTTTGCGTCATAATATTCGAATAAAATTTATCAGGGGTTCTTGTTAAGTTTTAATTGAATTTATTCGAACTTCGTATAGGAAGGTGCTTTCTTTCTAACACTTTTCGTTTCTCTTTTTATATTAGCAATATTATAATTGTGATGTTATAGTCGACTATTTTTTTTAAGTCATTCACTAAATCGAAATAAATTCTGTTTCTGCAGTTTTGTGTCATGTTATCGTTTAAAAGTTACCTACGAACTACTTTTTATTCACCGCCTAATCTTATCAAGTTACTTAATTAGGAAAGTGGAACAAGTTACAACATAATGAATATCGGTTGCCTTTTAAGGGCCTAGAATATAGATAAAATAGACAAAACATACGCGTAGATTTCATCCCAAACATACCTTCATATTATTTTGGTTTTGTCAACTGTATAAAATGGTATGAACGTTGTTCTGGATTAATCGTCTATACCGTATTTTTCTAAGAGTTGGTATTATTTAACATACTCACATAACGGAATCCCTACAATACTCGCAACCAATCCAATCAAGCAAATGAAGAGATTTACGTTAATGTAATTTTTATTTATCATTGACCTAAGTGTTACTATTGGGTACCTACTTACGTAGTTGTGGTTTTTATGTTCTATACGTATGTATGTAACAGTAATGTATGTACTGTTGTTAAAATGAATTTGTCATTCATGGAACTTGACTTGCACATTAATTCTTCAAGTTAGTTTCGTCATTGCGTGGGTATTATGGTCTTGTCTTACTCATGCTACACGTGCAGTGCCGGTCACGTCTCATGACCAATTAAGCGACAAATGATAATTCGCCATTTTGCAATTGACTCCGGAGTTCGGTAGGCATCTCGAACTCTCGACCACTTCAAACTTCCAGTCTTTAAAGCTTTATTTTTTTAATGTGATCACTGTTGTTTATGTGCAGTAGGTACTTGTATGCTAACAGCAGTGCATGTGTCATTTAACCCTGTAATTTCACCGGCTACACAGAAGTCCTACCATTTGGTGCTTAGAATAACGAATTAACCTTCTCTTTTAAGTGTAACTGTGCTGTAGCTTTATAGAAAATCAAATTGCATGTAACTTGACCTTTGAAATCTTAGTAAATGTGTTGAGTCTATGACTTGCATGATGCATCAAAATGTCTCTGGGTGTCTCTACTTTCATTGTAGACTTGATTCATTGTAGATTGAGCGATGGAATCACCACATTATCAGGAATAGAGGTCCTAACCTCTATTCCTGAAAATGTGGTGATTCCATCCTTGATACTTTTGATAACTTTGGAATTCTCACATTAGCATCAGTAACAGTACCTACGTTTAACCAAAATTAGTACATTTAGCAAAAAATAGCTCTTTCTTGTGTTTTGTAGTCATTCCGATTGTACAGCAAATAGTATTGTCAATAATGTTGATTCGCGGTAGGAATTGATTACGGGCAGTGTTGGCCAGTGAGTCACTGTAGTCGATGCCGTAAACATCACAATTAGCTACGCCTCTACGTGTACATAATATTCGTTTCTCGTTTGCTTTTGCGTATTTGGATTATTTATTAGGAACGGTTAGATCTTAGATACCGTTAGTATAAATTCACATACATATCATCAAATGTTACGATATTTGGTAATTTCATAAATGAGTTATCGTTGCTTCGATAGTTGCGTAAAGTTACGTAAGCTATTAGCTGAACCTTGGACCTCAGATTTATCTCATACTTGGTTATTCGTATTAAATATATACGGCATAAGTAGGTACGTGACTTTATTTGCTTTACAGGTAGTATTTATGCGTCTAGGAAGGACAGTAACCCAAATTATTCTACTATCGACTTATTAAGTAATTATAACGGAAGTTTATAAAATAGATCATTATAAATAGTTACATATTTAGGACATTGAGTGTTTTAATGTTGGCAATAGGCTAATGTTTCAGAATCTTTAGATAATTAAAAACATAGGTGTAGACAAAAAAAATATTGACTTTGCCTCAGTGACTATTAGAGAAAACTGCAGATACGTGCATCTGTGCGTGCGCATGAGACAAAAAATTGTAAAAATTGTTATCCCACTTCTGATTCTGGCTTCTTGCCTTTTATTTTAAATACATAAATACTAAAAAAAGCAAATTGTGTTGAGAAACAAGATTGACTACCGTGGAAACTCATTGTTTTGTATTAGTTTTTTTTTTGGAACATTTAATGTAATGGAGATTTCAACGAATGGCCTCGTACGTTTATTGCTTACCTATTTTTGAGAAATGAAACGCTTAAATCTTACAGAAAATTGTCTACAGTGCCAAGAGTTTCTTGATAAGAGGAATGTTTTACACTAAGCTCACAGAATATCAATAAGTAGATATTCAAGTACCTACCTTATGCAAAAATCAAAAAACTAAACAACACACCTGTCCTTCTCAGGTAGTTTTATAAACTATCCCGAACACGCCTTAAACCCATTATCGTGAGTTTTTATAATCCCTCCTTTCTACGGAGGCTTTTGAGCTATGGGAAAGGCCGACTGCCATAAAAAGAAATGATAGATAATTATTATTATTAGACCTACATCTTCTAGAACAATCCAACATGGTTAGAAACAGTAGTTGGGTTTGATTTTTGATTCGATGAGTTTGATAGACATATTCGGGACGAAAATATTGTTATTTACCAAAAATTTTGTAAAACTCATAAATACTTAACTAAATATATTTATGGTATATTTTTAATTTTGTTTTTGAACTAAGTTCATTTGTCTAATACTCAGGTACTATTATTGACACGATCTGCAGACCGGTCACATATTTATGAATGAGCGAAAATATTATTGTCATTCTTTATTATGAATCAGTTTCATTCGCGTGTAAATAAAACATACAATTAATACAAACAAAAACGAAACAAATGACTGAGTACTCCTAGACAAAACATGTCAAAGTATACACTATACAATTTATTCAATGCATTGCTTGATTGTGTTGCATGACAGTTTTTATTTTATATGAATAAAATACAATGAAGTGTGTTAGTTTTTCTACGGAACAAGTCCCTTAGACATGTGGGAAAGTTAAGTAGGTATGTCGTGATAGTCGATCGGATGGAATGGTTTATATCCGTTCGCGAGTAGTTGCGCCCGCGCAGGACGGAATGACGGATCTCGGATAGGTGAGGCGGGATGTAAGTGTGGCCATTTGTATCGCTCTTTCTCTGGGATGATGGAGAATTTTTTCTTTAATCCGTATTTGGTTTTTTGATATATTAAAGAAACATTTGTTAATAACAGAGACTTAAGTATAGTAATATATAAGTAAATAATTTATGTATACCATAAAGAAGTAGGTCAATTCCAATCTTTACACAGGGAGTAAATTATGTTTCAATACAACTAATTAATACATTAAATTCTTATAAATATTATTCATTTAATGATTTCAAACATTTTGTTTTATTTTTCTTTGTATAATTGGAATACCTTATATTATGTATTTTTTTTTGTGTCTTCGGAAAATATTCCCTCATTCCACACAATACCATAACAGTTTATACTGTGATTTTAATTTACAGCACCTCTCACACTTGCAGCTTTTAGGCTCAGTCAGACTTTAGGATTTTATCTTTATTTGTATTTTACTAGAACTTAGCAGTTATTGTAACAACATTGGTTATAACGGTTAAATGAAATTTATTTTCTTCTTTCATCATTACTTATTAAACTTCAGAATATGTAGTCCCTTGCTCCCACTGTCCCACCTAATCCAGTAAAAATATTTAATTTGAATAAGATAACTAAATTAATGTGTCCTGTAGCGTAGGTACAAGACGGATGGTAGCCCTACAACTATGGAATGCTGTCTTACCTGCAAGCCTTTTAGAGAATCATTGTAGGCTCTCGTCTAGTCCCGATCATTTCTCGTATTTTTTATTCCATCCTCGACGCTGCACTTGCCACGACCGTGTCGACTGTCGACGTGTTTCCGACGAAACGTGGAATAAAATTTTGTAGTCTTCCATTTATAAGGTTCGTCCACGCACCTTCTATACATATTATAATGATGTATGATATCACCTGTGGATATCACGATCTACTTAGAAAGCAATATGTACACAGTAGATATAAAGTGGTTATACGTATCCAAAATTGATTGTTTTTTATTATTAGTTATAGTAAAGATCTTTCAAAACCGTCCAAATGAGAGTTGTATTCTCGAGCCCATCAACTTCTATCATATTTTCTGTGCCAATTTGGTCTACGTAGAAGTCAAACTTTTTTTGACATAGCTACGAATTAATTAACAACTTCCGAATTTTCTTTCTAGATAACAAACAAAACTTCTGAATTTTTCTTCTTACTATCATTTTCGAACATCGGAAGCACCCCCCAAAGTTTAATATTTTCGCAAAATGACATGAATGACCATAACTACTTTTCATCCTTTATTAATATGTCTGAGCTTCTGATTATTGTTTGGTACCATATTCAAGTCCGTTGCTGAGAAAATGGGCCATAAGTGGCGGATAGTGCAACAGGCGGACCGACGGACGGAAGTAGGTACAAGAAATTGATATAAGGGTCCCCTTCTCTCTATAGTATTATATTATCTGTGTTAGAGGTAAGTACGGAACCCCATAAAAACTTGTGTGGTCGTTACTTGAAAGGTAATCCGTCGAAAGAAATTAATCACGTAAGAGGATCAAGGCAGTCTTTAAATGGATCTAAAATACCATAGACTCATATAAGGTGATACGAGTAGGTTGTTCACCAGTATAATAATATGGATAATTGTCACAAGTTCTAACTAAAACGTGTTTAACTTTTAACCTCTCTACTTCGAGCTTTTAAAACTAATCTTGTAGATACATTTTGATACTTATTTTATTGTATATTTGTATAGTTATCGTTATTGTGTCAGTGGAGTTGAACCTGTCCTTATCGGACAAAAAATTGTGCCACATTCTTCCGTGCACGATTGATAACTGCAATAATGTCATGTAATCGATAGTATGCGAATGTCCCCTTGATAGCAATTGTTTGTGTGTGTTAGTGTAGTTATACTTACTTAGGTTAGCACTTGCTGTAAACAGCTATTTTGTGTTTCAAAATTTTATTATTTACCGACCTAGCCTATTTACCTACCGGCTTGCGTGCAATGGTTATTTATCAAAAAAAAAATTGGCAATAAAAACTTGTGTAGTCTTGCATGGCGAAAAGTCGTTTGTCGAATTTGCTACCAAGAACGTAGGAACCTACGTAACGTGCGTTGTAGGTACCTACTTTCATTTGTATTTATGAAACCCACATTTCGTTCTAAGTTAGATGAACATTCTCAGTTTAGAACTGTTTTGTTCAGACTGAAATTTTTATTAGACACCAATTTTTTTTCGCCTTATTTCATATTAGTATAGGTAGTAGGTACACAATTTAAGAAGGTACTTATATACAATTCTCGTGTCAGTTTTTGTAAGCAAGCTACTCCGAAATGGCTGGACTGGTTGTTGTCTGTGTATGTTCTGTAGATCTGAGATTTAGTCGTCAGCTTTTTTTTAATATCTGGCACAACAACGTTTGCTTGGTCAACTAGTTTAATATAATAGTTAAGTACTGCCAGAATTGTAAACGTCTCTTGCCCGCTCTCATCGTCTCATCTTTGGGGTCGAGTGTGGTTACCAGCTGTGACCGAAGCCTTCTTCGGGTTAGTACAGGTTTTTGTACAAATTTCGATTCGACTCGCTTCGAATAATCGAAACGGATTTCTCCATACATCTAGAGCCAGCACCCCACGCGGAAACATTGTGAACTAACTGTACAAAAGCAGTTCAACTGGTCTGCGCTATTGGGGTTTTGAGTTTTTTGACTCCATGATCCTCGTGCCTACCTCAATCGCGAAAACTAAACAATCCAACTCTGATGCTGGTACAAGGCACCTGGCATTTCACAATGTTTAAATTCATACCGGCTTTGTTCCCGAACAACTACCATGCTCTTGTAACGCGATATCGCGTTTTATTCAAAACATACATGTAATTGTAAGGGGCAGACAAAACAAGGAAATGTAGTTCTGTGTTATACTTTTTAAACTTATACTAAGTTTCTCATGTATACCTGAGTAACCTGAGTACCAAAATTGAAAATACCAACTGTTGATATTTTCTGTGAATGGAGACAATTGATTAATTTTATTATCTTTAATAAGTACCTACTTAAGTCATCTATGGCAAGAAAAAACTAAGGCAGACACATTGAAAATTGAAATAAACCTTCTAAACGTAGACGTAGGCTATCTCTACTACCTATGTCTTCATTTCTATAACGTACCTAATATTTACGTCTGCATTACGCACACAGTATTTAATGCCTGCCTACTCGTATAAATCTCCAATGACGTTTAATAATAATTTCCTGTTTTGCTTTAACTGTTATTTAGGCTAATATTATGATTAATAAATATAGTGCCTAGAAGATACAAATATGTACGAGTAGGTAGGTATGTTATACATATACCTACATATTACATGATATTATGTACCTAGGTGATTCAAGCAGAGACTAAATATAATTGCTCACCGAGGAAATCCGCTAGGTACCTATGTACCTAGGTAAGTAGATAGAGATACTACAGTGAGGCGCAGGTCTATGTATAATGACCTATTAGCTAATACCTACATAAAAAAATTATTTTCTGTAAAATATCCTGCGGGCTGATTCTGTGACGTACACTTTGTTAGTTAGTAACCCTGACTGAGTTATTAACTAAGAAAACGGAGGCAAAAATCCTATTTTTGTATTCTTTTTGCACAAGTTAGCAGCTAGCATGGTATGTTGACATGATACCATACCAATCTAGATTGGTAACTTGTGCAAATATAATGCAAAAATAGGATTTTTGCCTCCGTTTTGTTAATTAACAACCGAACGAGGGTTGCTAACTAACTAATTGAAGGATACAGAATCAGGGGGATGAGATATTTTTTTTTACTATATACAAGTTAGTACTTGACTGCGAAGTGATGATGCAGCCGAAGATGTTATCGTACTAACTTGCAGGGGTTAGTAAATTTACCCCAACGGTTTCTACACAGCATCGCACCGGAACGCTAAATCGCTTGGCGGTGCGTCTTTACTGGTAGGGCGGTAACTAGCCACGGCCGAAGCCTTCCACCAGACCAGACTTGAGAGCCAATTTAGAAATTATAATATTCCAAAGTGGCCCGTGGCGGGAATTGAACCCGCGACCTCCCACACGAATCCGAGCGCGCCACCACTGCGCCAGAGAGGTCGACAAGATTCCAGGGGTCTAATTGTTAAGAAAAACGTATTCATCGTTATCGTAACCGTTTGCAGATTCTGCCTCCCTGACGTAAATCAGCGGGTAGAATTCGTAAACGATTACGATAGGATAGGGTATACGTTTTTCTTATACAACGCAGGGGCTGAACCCGGGTCAATTTGATTAGTGATGATTTAATGAGTGATCACTCTCGTTTTTCTCCCACGCTTGCCGGTCGGTGGTCACCCTCGGTTGGCCACCCCGCCGATTACCCGCTGGAATGAAACAAGCGAACCGAGTACCGACTACCGAGCAGTTACACACTTTCCGGCTTCGACGAATTTCCGCTGGCAATGAAAGTGGTCCCACACGTATAATACGTACCTATAATGTATTCGAGTTTTAAATTTTTAATACGTAAGTAAGTACTACTATAGCTGTTGCTCGCGGCTTCGTCCGCATGGATTTCGGTTTTTACATATCCCGTTATAATGAGTCAACCTTAAAAGTTCTATAAAGAGGATGTTATTATAACCTTCCTTCCATAATTGGTAGTCTTCCTTGAAAAATGGGCTATGCTTTCCACACACAAGTGCGTTGTTCAAACAAACAAAAAACTCTACAAGCCGGTTGCCCTTAAACTCGGCTTAGGCTTCCCTTAAACTATTGGGGTTGTCGGTGAAAACGAGCATTACCCTTGTCCGGTCGTCTCAATACGCGAACTATTTTTCATGAACAAAAATGAACCTGAATGTCGGCTATATTGTCTATCTAGTTTCTAAAACTCATTGTTGAATACATTTTTGTCTTCAAAAAATCGGTCAAGTGCGAGTCGGGCTCGCGCACTGTTCCATACTATCAAGATCAATTCTCAATAAGTAGTTTTGAAATAAACGAAGCACCCCTGCCCACCAAATACAAAAACAAGCAAAAAAATCACGTTTGTTGTATGGGAGCCCCCCAATTTTTTAGTATCTGTTGTTATGGTATAGGAGCTAGCAACCGTTTTCAAGAAAGAATTTTAGGAGAGCTGATTTTGTGATATGACGTCTTTCTTACCGTCAGCCAGATGGCCCAGACTCCAACCGAAAGTAAAGAAGGACGACATATCACAAAATCAGCTCTCCTAAAATTCTTACTTTTCAAACGTTGCTAGCTCCCGTACCATTATAGCGGCAATAGAAACACATCATACAGTACCTACGCGCGGCGAGAGTTTGGCTTTGACCTTCGGGTGGAGGGGATTACTGCGCATGGGTACCCAAATTCTGATTGGTTGATACCCAATTTCTGATTTCTGCGCAATAACGGTCAAAGCCAAACTTTCGCCGCGCGTACCTATGTGAATATTTCAAGTATGTAGCTGTCAGTTGTCACAGTTCAAGAGATACAGTATGGTGACAGGCTGACGGACGGACAGTGAAGTCTCTGTAATACTGTAATAGGGTTCCTTTTTTACCCTTCGGGTACGGAACCTTAAAAATCAGCTTTTTTATAACCGAATCTGCTAAATTTCAATTCCTGTGTTCGTAGTATTATAAACAACTAGGTACCTATATGCTTGTAAAATCGAAAAATAATAATTGTCCATTTCGCAATCCATTACACTATTTTGAACTTACATCGTTCTGCTTCTATATATTTTTTCTTTTTAATTTCACTGCGTCCAATTTACTTATTTTGGTCGTTTGCCATGAATGACTTTTTAAACTGTCCGTCTACCTTGTATGGTGAAGGTAAGCTTGGATACATTTACCTAAGTAAAAGTTGAAAAAACGGGAGAAAAGTGTTCACAGAAACTAATTAATTCTATATTTGGAACACCAAAAATGGTTAAAAATGCATTCCTAATATTGCTTTTTTGAGGTTTGCTTATTCAATGGCCTAAAATGGGTAGACCAAATATGAAATCTTTGGGCGAGACTTAGTTATAGTAGGTAAAGTACGTAGTTACTACGACGAAGTCTAGATAACTAAATTGCCTATTTATCTACACTATCTACACTAATCTACATCTACATCTACACTTCTACATCTACACTTCTACACTATCTACACTAATATTATAAAGAGGAAAGATTTGTATTTTTGTATGTAACGAATAAACTCAAAAAGTACTGGACCGATTCTAAAAATTCTCTTTTCATTAGAAAGCTACATTATCACTGAGTAACATAGGCTATATTTAGTACTAGATTACTATAGAAATCTTTAGAAATTCCTATTAAAACCAACCGAAGGTGTAAAAAAATTAGCCATAAAATGTCTTTCATCGCATACGCTGCGAAGAGTATTAATGATAGGACAAAAAAATGTTCTACAATATTATAGAATATATCAATATCTACAAAAAACTTCGCGAGACCATGTGTCTAACTATTGTAGTTACGTCACTATAACTACTTTTTTACATTTAACAAATTGATAGAAATGCCGATCAAAATCAGACCGTGTTATCCATACCATTTATAAATTCTTATCCAAATAAATAATTTAATATTCAAGACTGTCTCAATACCTGATGATTACTTTTTGAATTATTGAAATCGGACATTCCATTCATAAGATATCATGAAATAAAAATAAAAATACGGGTCCCGCGGCCGGTCAGCTCGCACATGTTCCGCGGATCCCGATGATACCAACTGATTTGCCCATATCTTTTTAAAGGTTACAGTTCCCTTTAAAAATATCCTTTGCCCTAACAATAAATAAATCCCAGGGACAAACTTTTTCCATAGTTGGTATCGACATAAGGAAAGAGTGCTTTTCCCACGGGCAATTGTATGTGGCACTTTCTCGAGTAGGATCTCCTGAAAATCAATACGTTTTGTTGCCACCTACAAATACCACAGCCAACGTTGTGTACAGGGAGGCTTTAAAATAAGCATACAATTTTTTTCTAATTTAGTGATTCATGGTCGTTTTAATTAGCATGCTTATAACTTAAATATCTGTACCTATTTATGTCTACCCGTGCGAAGCCGGGACGGGCCGCTAGTTCTGCATAAGTACGTAGGCGACTCCTAGGATCTAGCTGTAGCACGTTGAAGATTTTTTGTTCATTGATAAATTACTTTAAGGCTTTAATTACCTACCGGTTTCGAAATGCTGTGTTTTTCACAGACCCTTTGACAAATATGTAAAAGAAAAGAAAAGTATCCTATAAAGTTTTCAGTTTTCATCATCACTTTTCATACACATTCAGTTTTAATTAATCTAGTCTGTAATAAATAATAATGTATTATAGGGGTGTAATGTTCTATAAGGTAAGCATGTAGATTGTAGGTATTAGGTACGGTTTCATCCATAAAAGTAAGTACCTACCTAGGTACTATGTAAGGAGCTTCTGAAAAGTCATTGAAATAAAGAACTAAAGGGGTTAGTACAAGTTTTTGTACAAAACGCGAGTCGACTCGCATCGAACAAACGAATCGAATTCCTCCATACATTTACAGCCAGCGCCATCTATGGACAGTCGCTGACATGCGGTTGTCAATAGATAGTGCTGGCTGTAAATGTATGGAGGAATTCGATTCGTTTGTGCGATGCGAGTCGATCTGTACTAACCCCTTTGGTATAACATGAAAGCTGGTTCGGAAAAAGCAAGGTCACGACACACTGATATCGTCTGGTTTTCACAAATTTTCTATTGAGATTTTATATCCATTGTTCCGTTGGGAAATAATTTACTCGCGTTTCTAATACATTAACAGCAATGTACGAGCGATGTTCTCAGTAGTAAATAATGATGATCCATAACGAAATTTAGTGCATGTGTTTGATGATTCATGAATAATAGGAATTGTTATAGTCAAGCAACTTTCGTGAAAACATTTTTATATCATTCTACGCTAGATCTCGATTTCGAAATTTTAGAGAGTGTGTTTCTTTCTTATGATTCTTTTTGATAATTAGTAAGTAATTATTGTAGTACCATGAAATGATGAAACCCTTTTCATTGTTGACTTCTGGTAGATAATATTCAAGAGGAATAAGTAATATTAATTAAACCCATTGGATGAGAACTTCTAAATCAACACAATGCAAAATCAAACAATAATTATTTTAAACTTTTTAATAAACTTTTAAGTTTAATTTAAAATCATTTATCGATGTATCATGTTAGAACTCAGTAGTCAACTTAGTTCTAATAAAAATTAAAAATAAAATGTTGAGAAATAATATTATATGTACCGTAGGTATAACTGTAGTGACGTAGGGTTAGACTGGGGCCTATAACGTGGCAAAAAATGGCGGTTGTCAATTAATTGTAGGTCAACATACTTTGTCACACATTCCTATAAGTCATGCCATCTAAAAAGAGCACCGATGGTCACTGAGCTATTAGAAGTGAAAAGCTTGTCTGTTGAGTACTTTATCTATAATGTTTTATGCAATTGTCTCGCTTACTGCTAAAGTGCTCAGTGTCTAATAAACACGCATGTATTAGAACTAGAATTAAAAAATTCAAAAATAAATCCGTAGCTGACTGTTAGTGAAGAGATATGATAAAAATTAAATCATGATTAAAATTTCCAATTCCCGATCATCATCCTAGCAAATTGATATTGAATACACATCTGAGAAAACAATGGTATTGTAACCAATGATTGTTGCAATCAAATTATTGTTACGTGCTGGGTTCGACGATTTGGAATAAAACACCTGCTGATCCTTGATGAGACTTTATTCGGTACTTCCAGTATCCAATGTCCCTGAATCCTGATCTTCTTCGTTTGCTTCGTATTGGTATTTCGGCAGTGCGATTATAAACCTTATGTGCTTATCATAGGGTTCATTCGTAACATTATGTAATATCATTTTGTGCCCAATCTGCAGTCACAACTCAAATTAATCCTGATTGCATTTTGCCCGTCTCAGGATTCTGTGTATTATACACATATATATATGTATATGCAAAATGCTGATTTTAATTATTATTTTGAATTTTTAAATGAAGATGTGATTTAATAATAAAAAGTGCTTGAGGCTGATAATTATTGCGGAGACTTATCATGTACCTACCTACTTAATCGTCAACGATCTTTTTACGTGTCACGTTTTATATCCAGTCTAGATAGAAGGCTTGCATAGCAATTTATGTAAATAGCGAGTGAGCGTGAAATGCCTTCCCAGGTAATCGATAAAGCGACTTGGTTACTTGGTTACCGTGTTCGAAACTCGAATCAATAAAGGAATTTCGGCACCAAGTAGGTAACTGGGTAGAGCACATACTTATTACGTAGATCTATAGTTAGTTGCTATCAGTTCATAATAATCCTATCTTTTCAAGCGTAATGCTGCTTTATTTAAGAACGACGGATGGACTGAAATCAAACCACCTGATGCATCTTTGTTTTTATTGGGGAACGCTTTTTTCCTAATGGGGATTGTCTTTTTGTTGTTTCCTGAACCTTCTGAAGGTTAGGTTCAGTTCCAATTTTAAACTAAGGACCAGGTACGCCTACTAATTTTTTAAAGGATGAGCTGATTCGTTCATGTGTCCACGAAAATTTTAAAGAATGTAACTCCGCTTTAATTTAATTCAAACTAAAATTGTTGTTCAATTATGTATCACTAGGTACCAACAGTAGGTACCTACTAAGCTACTCTATTTATAGAATCGTCTGAGTAATGTAAATTCTTAGCACTTATTACACAATATCCATTGGTAACATTATTAAACTTGTTTTGTTGTCGTAGTTGGTGGGAGGCACAACTGACTCGTGTCTGTTCAAATTCAAAGTAATCCCATAAAGAATGTATCTATCTAGTTTACATGCCTAACATAAATTACTAGCATATCTAATATCTATAAATACTTATTATGTTACAGAATATAGGTAGGACAGAATATCTCTAAACCTATTTATCACATATAGGTAAATATACTTTTTTTACTCTATGTACAAGTTAGTACTTGATTGCAATCTCACCTGATGATGCAGCCTAAGATGTTATCATACTAACTTGGAAGGGTAAGTAAACTTACCCCAACGGTTTCTATAAGCATCGCACCGGAACGCTAAATCGCTTGGCGGTGCGTCTTTGCTTGTAACTAGCCACGGCCAAAGCCTCTTAAAAATTATTAAAATTCGAAGTAGCCTGTGGCGGGAACCCGCGACGCGCCAGGGAGGTCGTCAAACCTACGCATAGTATAATATAGTAAAGTACACCATAGGGCAGTTAATAATGCGTAATGCGTTAGCAGAAAACACTTATGGGGTTTCTTTAAGAATTGATTTTTTCCCTGAGGCGAGCAAGTTGTGCATTCCTTTGGTTTTTTACCTAGGCATGAAATGCAATAGATTATAATATTCCGACGTCATGCGAGGTACGATCAGACCTAGATACTATCTTTATATAGCTCTATAATATTTTTGTAGTATTTTGTTATAGCGGCAGAGAAATAGATCATCTGTGAAAATTTAAAGTTTGCAGCTATCACGGTTCAAGATATACAACCTGCCTGGTGACTGACGGACGGACGGACGGACGCCTTAGTAATAAGGTCCCGTTTTTACCCTTTGGGTACAGAACCCTAAAAACCCTATTTACCTCCCTGAATAAAAATATCCTAGACAAATTAGGGTGTATATTGTGTAGCAAAACACTGTGTGTAAGTAATGCCATCTAGTGGATATCGTTGTACTTCGAATGTCTACTAATGCTTGCAGCATGCTTGCAGAAACAACAACAACCTACGACGTACATTAATGACAATTATAATTACATTTGTATAATAATGCATGATACAATTTTGTGATGGACATATTATCGCGGATTTCAAAACCATTTGCAGCAATCTGTCTGTAGCTAGATAGGCTAATGCCGGCGCCAGACATAAGTTCACAGAAGTGATCAAGTATGTGCTCACATGTGTGGCACGGGTATTTGATACTATTGTCACATATTTGATCACTTATGTGCGCTTTGCCGGTCCGTGTCGGTTTTTTTAGCGCACATCAAAGAGATCAAAGTCCAAATATTTGTGTGCCTGCCACACTACGCGAAGTCCAGTTGCGCGAGCGTCGCCGTGGAGAGCTGTCGTGCGAAAAAATGGAGTGGAGTAACGAGAGCGTTTTCGAATTTATAGAATTGAGCCAGATATATGGGATCCGAAACGAAAAGGGCACAAAAATATATAAATAATTACACGCACATAAATAATATATAAGCAAACAGTATCGACTAAATCGTCGTCCATGTTTTGCGAAGTCTATTTAAAAACTGTGAGCTCAAAGAAGTGAACAAATCTTTGAACACATATCTGGCAGATACAACAACATGTGAGCAAATGTGTGAGCAAAGTCTTCAAAGAAGTGATCACTTCTGTGAACTTATGTCTGGCGCCGGCATAACAAGTTACATACCACGCATTAAGGGCCACAAGCTAGGAGATGCTCTCATACATTTTTCACTTGAATTAATCTTGAAAAATATGCATTTGTTGTTAAATTTATTGATATTTACGATTTACTTAGGACTTTTTATACCCGCAATTTAAATATCAGGCGAATATTTACTTTAGTTAAAGAATAATACGGCATTTAAAAAACGCCAAATTTACACATGTGTGCGTATCCTAAGTACATGCTTTCGCCTTGTGTTACTAGCGACATCTATTATAACTACCTAAAACAACTACGTGTCTAACATTATTTTTGAAGTTGGACAACGCCATCATGATAGATGGCGTTGTATAGATACATGATAAAAATACTTCACTGGCGGGGCTGTTTACATCCGAATTACATGGTAGGTACCTACCTACTCGAATTTGTCGAGTTCATAAAAATTCTATTTTTCGCAATTATTTAACTAATCCAACGAAGTAGGCTTATGGAATTCACTTTGCGAAAATAAGAGTACCTACTAAAATCTTCACAGTTTAATATTATATGTAAAAACTAGATGACCCGGCAAACGTTGTTTTGCCACATAATTTTTGACGTGACAACGTCTTATAAATCGAAAGAGCCGGCTGCACGCACAAAAAAACATGACTCATCCGGCGTTACCGGCGTTACCTCGCTCGCGTTACCTCGCTCTGAGGCGTTCCATGTAAGGCTTGAAGTACAAGCGAGAGTTGTCACGTTCAACTATCGTCAGTAAACCGACTTTACAGACAACCAATTTTTTTTTCTCACTTATAACAATCGGTCCAGCCGTTTCGGAGGAGTTTGGTAACAAAGAAAAGCGAGAAAATTTTATATATTAGAAGAAAAAGATGTTTAAGTACTTGAAAATGTCCAGTTTAGAAATGTAGTTCGAATATCAACCAATTTGTGAATTGCGAACTCACGTCAAACTCGGCAAACTTTTTTATATAAACCTGTGAAGATGATATTGTTCTTTTCGCAAAATGGATGCCATGAGCCTAATTCATTGTACTAGTTAAATATTTGCGAAATACAAAATAAAATTTGAATTTCGCGGGCCGACCTCCGTTTTTTTTTACACACTACAAGTAAGTACGTGACTGTGATCTCATCTAATGGTAAGTGACGATGCAGCCGCAGATGTTATCGTACTACCTTGGAAGAGGTAAGCAACCTAACGGTTTCTACACAGCATCACACCGGAACGGTAAATCGCTTGGCGGTGCGTCTTTGCTGGTAGGGTGGTGACTAGCCACGGCCGAAGCCTCCCACCAGACCAGACCTGAGCCAAATAAGAAATTATAAAATTGAAAATTCCAAAGTGGCCCGTGGCGGGAATCGAACCCGCGACCTCCCATTCAATCCGGGCGCGCGTCACTGCGCTATAGTAGTGTTATTATCTCGCTGCAGACTCGGTCATAAATCATTCGAGTGTTTCGCTTTTGTTCTTTGTTGAGTTGTGCGTTACTGCAGAACAGCAAAAGCGAAACACTCGAGTGATTTATGACCGAGTCTGCAGCGAGATAATAACATTACTATAGGAGGTCGTTGTGGCTATGAGTGTCGTTTTGGAGAGTTTAGGAGTTCGGGACCAGCAATAGGCTAATAGGTAATTGAGAGACTTGCGAGACTCTTGCTGCAAGACCAAGACCAAGACCAAGACTCGGAGTGCAAGACCAAGACCAAGACCAAGACCACATGTACTGGCGCAAGACCAAGACCAAGACTGGCTGAGTCTCGTCTTGTTCTTGCATTTGGGCAACACTATTTACCGCGGCAATCTGCGAGTGCCACAGGTCTTTCTTTTTACTAAGTAGGTATTTTTATACCTAATCATTTTTCATTTTGTGCTAATAAAACAGTCGGGAAGGAGTTTGGCGAGCATATAAAAAGATGGAGCCGAGCAATGATATAATATTGACACCTCGGGGTAGAAAGGTCGTATAAACCATTTCACCGAAAATGAGTTATGAATGCAGTTTTATTCAAAATTTCCCGCTCTATCGATTGGTCTTTGTGACGCTTTCAAATTCGCAAAATAACGGGTTATACGACCCAGATGACTTCAAAGTTTGAACACAGTTTTTGTGGAATTTATGATGTAAGAATCAAAAAAACTATTATTGCTATAACTATTTGGAGTAATAACATATTAATTTAGAAGTTCAGGGTGTAAAAGACAGTAGATTTGAGCCAAGTATGGTGTAATACCTAAGTAACAAAATGCGCTTGGTTGTAAAAACCAATGATAAGTACAATTTAGTTTTTACACCCTGAACTCAAGTTGATCAACTGACGATAAAGTATCTAAACCCATTCGGAATACATTCGTGAAGTGCAAATTGGCTTTTGCAACCCTAAACAAATAACTTGAAAAGAAATTACGTTGGAAAAAATACATTTTAAGAAGGGCGACTCGTCATACTAATTTTTGACGTTATTATAAAATAATATACTTTTTTTACAATAATAACGGGCCTCCCATTCCATTTTTTATCAACGTCATAGATTAGAGTAATGCAGATAATAGTTAAAGAATTTAGTTTTAATTTTCGTTTTCTCAAGAGGTCAAGTGGTGTGGTTCAATGAGAACAGATAGTGAATTGACGCCGGTGACAATTTATGAAGACGCGCCCCATTCATTCAAAATCGCTTATGTTTTATTCGATACGCATGGAGTTTGACAGAGTGGGGCGCGTCATTGTAGATTGAAATATCTATACATGGTTTATACACCCTTTTGCTTTCAATTGATTTTTTGTTTTGATGATATTAAGGGTTTATACGACGTAGTTTACTATTTCTCAAGGCTTCTACTTCCAAATCACTTTCTTCCTTTTTTATAATATTCAGATGAATAAATTCAAATAATTTAGTTGGAATCTCCGGGGACCGTCACTAGAATCCTTCCAATCTCTTTCCCAGCACGCTGACCCTATTAGTAAAGGTTATTTTACATTAACCAACATAATAAAAAGGCAACCAACGTTGACCAACATTAACAACGTAATATAATCGTAAGAAAAACAATTAATACAAAAATGTTACGGAAACAACTTGAAGATAAAGGTGAAAGGTACAAAAACAGAGAAGAAGACTCAGAACCATAAAGAACTATGGGACAAAATCCTTGTGAGCCGAACAAATTGTTAAAAGGCGTTCAAAAAAAGGGGTCTTACAAGATTTAATAACAATCTATTTACAATTTCTACTGGATAAATACTGCCTTGTAAATTGTACTCAGAAATTTTTACTGTACAGTTAGTCGCATTTTAAAGAATGCAAGGCCAAAAATGACTCAAGGATAGGCAATATCCCTGCCAAATACTCTTCCGATGATAAAGAATACGTAAAGATGTTGATTGAAAAGCTACCTGCGCACTTCCTCGGGAACTCAAAAACGTTATAATTTGTGTAGAATTTAAGAAACTTAAGAACCAGAAACAGTGTGAGAGTAATGGTAATGATGACCATGTAACGTGTTCGAGAATCGGTCTTTACATGATATTATTCAACAATGAATAGAATATCAGTTTTCCTACGCCAAGGAAAGATATATTTCTTTTGTGTACAATGAGAATATGAATGAAATGAAACAGAAAACTAACATACTTCTTTAGTTTCTGGTAACAATTCATCAGCTGATAACAATATGCTCCCATCGACGTAGAGTTTTGTATTTGACAACAAGAAACAATTTACTAGAAAGGATTTCCCGAATTTTCTTCGTCTCGGGATTTTTTTAGGAAAAAAACTATTATACGATTTAGGAAAAAAACCTATTTTCTTTCGCCTAGTCCCCAGCGATGTACCGTCCGAAAACACACTTTCATTTCAGAAAAATCCAACATATCAGGATTGTAAAGTTTTAAAAACAAGTACAAATTAAGTATTCTGTATATGAAGAGGTACTAGAAGAAACAATCAATCTTTATGAAGAATCTATAAAAAGGAAAAAGGGAAAAGGATGAGTACGAATTCACGATAACTGATAAATTCACAAAAATGGAAATAGCGAGCATTTGGTAAATTATTACTAAAGTTGAATGACCATCAGTTGCCTATTTCAACTGCAAAATACAATGATTTGATACGTTTATGTTATGAATAAATCATACTTAAACCATATCAAGATGAATTTTTGAATTTACACTAATAAACGAAGACGATGAAGATGACCGAGGTGAAAATTAATATAGAAATGAAGTGCTGTCAAAGTTTTATATTTTTGTTAATTTCCAACATAAGAAGATGATGCTCTGATCAGCGTTAATGATAATAATTACTGATTAACGTTGTGTTTTACGTCTTCTTAAGTATTTTGTACTTTTTTACTTTGGGCAAACGAAGAGATCCATAGCTACCCGTGTGCAAATATAAAAACGGTTAGGAATAATGATCCTCAGAAGTCATCGATCGCAAGAATCTTCTGCAACCAGGTACTACACTGGATTGAGCCCCATGGTTTTATCCACAGACCGTCACTTTATACCTAGGCTAGTTCGTGAAATTCAAAAAAGCTGGAATTTCAATCGTGAAGACGGGTTTAAATTAGCCAATACGTGAAATACGGTTGTAGAACTGTACAAACCGAAGCAAAGTCGCAATAAAGCAGGGGTGAAAAATGACGTTGTTAGTGTGTGTTTGCGTGACAACTCGCGAAATGAAGTCAAAAAGATCTAGGAGGAGGGTAGACCGATACGTCTATGCAATTAGAACGAAATATTGGCAAAATATTATTTACAAATAATCGTGGTATGTACTCGTAAAAATCGTTAAATTATGTCTTCAAACCACGAGGAAAGCCTTAAATCACTTTGTACTTTGCTTTAAGTAAATTGATAATGTAAAAAAAATACTTAAATAGTAATTTTGATTTATTAACTGGTTAAAAATTGTAATAAGTTCATATGTAGGTACCTGTAGGTACTTAGGTTAAATGGATTTTATCACCCAAGTTTATATTAAGCTATGTAAATTACTATAAAGTTATCATAGTTACGACTCTCAACGTCCAGAAGGTACCTATTGATTTTACGACTCTCTCTATTTTATGTTAACGGTTTTCAAGCACAATAACAACGACTTATATCTAGTTACAACTCATTACAATGTCACAGCTGAAATAATTAGGGGGTGTATGAACCAAGTTTCAAAAAATTATTGGTCGTAAATCCAAGCTAACTTCTAAACTAAGAGATTGAGAATAAAATAAGGTTATCCATTGCAAAAAACATAAAGAATTAATAAAATATCGCATAATAGGGTCAATATACCTATAAAAACAAAAAAGTTATTTGCCAAAAAGTTTTAAAAATTTTCTTTTTTGCTCGTCCTGAAAAGTAGGGTTTTGGTTTTTACGACCTTTCTACCCCGAGGTAGCAGTATTATATACTAGCAGATACCCGCGGCTTCGCCCGCGTAAATTTTAGTTTTCCCTATTCTCACGGGAACCATCGATTTTTCCGGAATAAAAAGTAACCTTTGTGTTTATTTATAGCGAAATCTATCTCCATTTTAACTTTCAGTCAAAAATTTCAATAGTTGCAGCGTGAATGAGTATTTCTCCCGCTGGAATAGTGAAAAACAAATATTCACGCGGGAGAAATAACCATTGAGAAATAACCATTGATTTATTTAACTTGACGACCGAATGGCGTAGTGGTAGCGAACCTGCTGTCTGCGCCGGAGGTCGTGGGTTCGATTCCCACTACTGGTAAATGTTTGTGTGATGAGCATGAATGTTTTCCAGTGTCTGGGTGTTTTTTCGATATATTATATTTATTTATGTATATTAGTATGTATGTATATTCATCAGTCATCTAGCACCCATAACACAAGCTATCGCTTACTTTGGGGCTAGATTGCGATGTGTAAAATGTCCCGTATATATTTATTTATTTATTATTTATTTATTTTAATCCAGAATATAATCTCTATTCCAAATCAGTTCAGTAATTACGGCATGAAGGCATATTATCTATCACTATTAATTATTATCATGGAAACCATGAAATTTTCCGGGATGAAAAGTAGCCTATGTATTAATCCAGGATAAAATCTATCTCCTTTCCGAATTTCAGTCATATCAGTTCAGTAAGTGCAGCGTCAAGTAGTATTTTTCGCGCGTGAATATAAATTTTTCAGTTTTCCCGCGAAAACCATGGATTTTTCCGGGATAAAAAGTAGCCTTTATATTAACCCAGGATATCATCTATCTCCATTCCAAATTTCAGCCAAATCGGTCTTGTACTTGCAGCGTGAAGATTTTTTTCCGCTTGAATTTCGGTTTTTAACTAATCCCACGGGAACCATGTATTTTCCCGGGATGGAAAGTAGCTTATGTGTTAATCCAAGATGCAATTTATCTCAATTCCAAATTAGAGCCAAATCGGTTCAGTAGTTTTGGCGTGAAGGAGTATTGAAGCTTGGTAAAATACGAACTTTGGAGCCCCGTTTCACCCCTTTAGGGGGGGAATTTTGAAAAATCCTTTCTTAGTGCACCCCTAGACCTCATAAGGAACCTGTGTGCCAAATTTGAAGTCTCTAGACCCAGCGGTTTGTGCTGTGCGTTGATATGTCAGTGAATGAGTGAATGAGTCAGTCAGTATCTTCTTTTATATATATTTAGATTATGAGCCCAGTAAAGAAAGTAGCAAATGTGAGGTACGTATCAAGTATACCTAATTAGATTATGGTAATATTATGTGCTAAAATTGAACATGCTACCGCACCACGTTATCCGCGCACACGCGCGTTTGCTATTTTCAACTCTATTGCGTACGGGTATGTTGTGTATTAGACTAAATATTTTTTGTACATATTGTAATACAGATTTTCGACTTTCGAGTGACGGTTAAAATTTATTGCCTATCCCGAGTCTGATGATAAACGTCGTAACTGTTATGTGTTTAGCAATCAAAATTAAGCCTTACTTGCTTCACTTTAAGGTTTATAATAACCCGCAGTTTTTGCTTGTATAAACCTATTTCTAATAGAAACCCGTGTTGTGACTTGTGAGTAAATGCAACCATTTTTGCGTTGATTTTTAGGGTTCCGTAGGGTTTTAAATAACCTGTCAAGTGCGAGTCGGACTCGCGCACTGAGGGTTCCGTACTACAACCGGAGGAATAAAACCATAAAAACCACTTTTCTTATCGAACCGCAAAACTAACTTTGTTTTTAGAGGTTTTATTGTAATAACAAAAAAACTACTTATTAGATCTCGTTCAAACCAATTTTCGGTGGAAGTTTGCATGGTAATGTACATCATATATTTTTTTAGTTTTATCATACTCTTATTTTAGAAGTTACAGGGGGGGGGACACACATTTTACCACTTTGGAAGTGTCTCTCGCGCAAGCTATTCATTTTAGAAAAAAATGATATTAGAAACCTTAGTATCATTTTTGAAGACCTATTCATAGATACCCCACACATATGGGTTTGATGAACAAAAAAATTTTGAGTTTCAGTTCTAAGTATGGGGCACCCCCAAAATTTATTACTTTTTTTTAAATTTTGTGTGAAAACCTTAATGCGGTTCACGAAATACATCTACATACCAAGTTTCAACAGTATAGCTCTTATAGTTTCGGAAAAAAGTGGCTGTGACATACGGACGGACAGACGGACAGACGGACAGACGGACAGACGGACAGACGGACAGACGGACAGACGGACAGACGGACAGACAGACATGACGAATTTATAAGGGTTCCGTTTTTTGCCATTCGGCTACGGAACCCTAAAAAAGTAATAAATTTTGGGGGTGCCCCATACTTAGAACTCCACCAAGTCAAGTCAAAAGGCGGTGGACGCCACTTTGAATGCACTTTTTTCTTCAGCGGGTGTCAGATTGCTTGCGGGATAAATATATATATAGATAAATATATAACTAGCTGACCCGGCAAACATTGAATTGCCATTAGGAATATAAAAAAAAACATAACATCCTGCTCTCTGACCTACCGATCATACACTGAAAACTTCATAACAATCGGTCGAGCCTTTTCGGAGGAGTTTGGTAACAAAATTGGCGAGAGAATTTTAAATATTAGAGAATATAATATTATACATATAATACCTACTTATACTGAAAAACACCCAGACACGAAAATATTCCTGCTTATCACAAAAACCTTTACCAATAGTGGGAATCAAGCCCACGAGTACGACCGACCGACGTCGCAACGGCAGGTTCGCTACCGCTACGCGATTCGGTCGTCAAAATAATAGATATCAATATTATAGTATAAGTAGATAGGTATAAACATTTCAATCCACGACGACGCGCCCCACTCCGACAAACTTCATACGAATCTAATGAAACATTAGCTATTTTCACAGAATGTGGCGCGTCTTCGTGGAGTGAAATGTCTATAGGTAGGTAATTACTTGTTAGATACCTACTTACTTAGTACCAAGCTAGATAGTAGGTGGATGTAATCACGAGCTCCTTGGTTCGATCCCGGGGTCGGGCAATAACTAGTTTTTTTTTTTTTGTTTTTTATCAAGAAAATTTTAGTACCAGCTCGGAGATGATTGATCTCTCCGAAAATCTGATAATTGTCGACTATAAATGATATCTCTTTTTTAATTCAACGCCATCTATGTCCTTTTTTACGCTAACAATTGGTAGAGCACTTATGAACCACAGATCCTGGATTGAAACCATAGCGTCAATGTGTGGGTGCTCGTCGTGTCCCTACGCTTGCAGAGATGACAGATTTTTATATTTGAACTAGATAACGAAATGGTTACGTTTTAGTTTAAAATAATGATGTGATAAAATAAAAGGCAACGTTGTACTTCCGCAAAACACATATTATTAAAAATAGTTCATTGCGATTGGAGTAAATGATTAAAAACTGTAACTATCTTAAACAGCGCCATCTAGCGGCAATCCTTCCTCGGATAAGCCGTTGCATTCACGTTAAAGTAACCTTCACGCATTAGAAACTACGTAGTAGTTTACAGAGTAAAGTCTAGAGGGCGTTAAAATAGTTATACGTTTTATAGTTTCTAGTGAATCTACTAGCGACACTATAAATCTATAGGTAGAAGACCTTTAGGCTTAGCCTTATTATTTATCTACAATCGCCATTAAAACCTGTCAATGAAACTTGATGGGAATGACAGTTGTCTTCAATAAGTTACGTGATTCACATGATACGTTTATAAAATGAACTTACAGTCTTTAGAACTCAAAATATAAATCGATAGTCAATGAAGGATAGGCATGCCTTAGACTCTTAGAGGATATAAAATATTTAGGAGTAAGGACATTTATAAGAAAACAATTTCATTCATTATTAAGCTTAGGTAGAAAATTTTAAAAAGTTACATACTTAATAATTCTATAGGAAACAGATGAAGACTGGATAGCTGATGCCCAAACGATGCATACGCCATATTTTGTATTCACAAGTTGATCAACAAGGGGAATAATTAATTTAAAAACGACCCTACTTCCTTTGGGAAAGTGTCCATTGTCCTTGATATCAACATTATCAACTGGATCGGCGGACACCCCCACCGTTCCGCTGGTGGTTCTCGTCATGCGTCGCTTCATACACACATACACACAGACATGCAGTCAACCAGTATCCTGTCTACACGGTCCACCCTTCCTAAAGCACTGGGAATTTATAATTTCCTTCAAGGTTCTTAATTTATCTACTACCTCACGTTTTTTACTTCATGTATAACTAACTACGGGCAAAGGAAAGGGAAGACCTTACAAAATCTTTGCTTGCTTACTTGTGTACTTATTTCCCTTCTATTTGCAAGATAATCATTTGAACGATAGATTTTTCAAGAAACTAATATTTTTTTCTTACATTTATTTTGCTATTGACGCCCATGAAAATTTGTAACGAAATATTATGTAAGTAGTTACGTGATAATCTTTATCTACGCTCATTGCTTAAAGTTCGAATTATAAAATCGAAATGTGTCAAATAATTACCTACTTTATTCACAGACTTCTATAATTATTAAAAAGTTATTCATAATAACATCGCTCTACTATGGAAATATTTCAAGAAAGTTGTATAAAATCCATAACGATACACGGCTCTGGACTCCTGTATTTGTATCTGGGGTTTTGAAGGAATTGATTACAGTACCGCTATCGGCAATACAACGGTTAACGGTTACAATTATTATCTGGGGTAGGTAATATTTTTTAAGTAATATTTTTTAAAGTGATTCCACAGACAACATTTGTGTAGTCATTGCCGAGAGTATAGATGGGCCATGATTGACCATAGACAACAACACAATGTATAACGTTCCGCGTAACGTTCCACCTGGGCCTGTGATTATGATTATGATTACGATTACGACTACGATTACGATTACGATTACGATTATGACGTTATCTCGTAAATCTATCGTCCGTAAACCGACTTTACAGACAACCAATTTTTTTTGTTACTTAGTCATAACTTTGCGCTAAAAATGTCTAGTAGTGAAACCTACTAAAGAAAATTTCACTCCACCTGACATCTTAGTAGTTGCAATGATTTACGACAAAAGTTAGCAAGATTTTATGATTTGGATTTATGATAATAATATGAGCGTAGATAAAGTAGTGTATGAAACTCTACATAATTAGGTATTAAAACACTCGTGTGATACTATTAAAAAACTCGCCTGCGGCTCGTTTTTTAAACTCACACTCGTATTTTAATACCCCCCATTATGTAACCGTTACATAAACTACTATATTACGTTTTTATAAATCTCATCAATAGTGATTCTCATTCGTTGAAGAGTGCCTCCCGCATCTCAAATCTCAATTCCTGCATGGTTTGTTCTATTCTATGTTTTTGAATAGTCTTCTTGGAAATATTGTTATCATCACACATATCAATCTTTTCCTCTTTGTCTGTACCTAGTTTATATTAAACTTTATGAACATGAACGTAATTATTACGTATCTTACTATTTTTGTTGTATAATAATTATGTTCAAAATCAGGTTCACATTAGGAATTCCAGTTGGAACCGAAACTCTTTGTATGGTATGGTTCAAAATTGAGATCATATCATTCCGCGTAGGATTCTTCCAGTAGTTCTAATTTCTATTAAATCCTTGTGAGGTTGGAAGCGGTTTGTACGCGGTGATGTCTCAGGTGTATGTAGAATCGTGTGATTGTTTACACTTGACACGGGGCGAAGCGCGCAATGGCTCGGTTGGCTCGAGGGGAGCGGAGGCAACCTGAGCGCCGACCGTCCCCCGCCCCGCGGTCCGGCGCGACCGGCGCACGCGCAGAGAACTGAGCCAGTTGCCCGCTGTCGCCGCGCAGCCTCTTGTTTGTTTACATCCGCCATAATAAGTGACGTTCACGGTTCACCCTCAAAAACACAGCAAACATACGTTACACGGTACACCAGTTAAAGACAACAGTGAAGTGGATTATGTTTCATTAAAATGTAGTGACTAGTGAAGGACGCGGACGTGGCAGTAGGCACGAGTAATTGAAGGCATTGTCACTTTGCACTGTTCAGCTAGATAGGCATTTGTTAGCACTAAAGGTGCACAGACCATTGCGGTTATAACGCAACCGATTGTGAAGGTTGAGGTATTTTGTGCCAACTTAGACGAATATTCAAGCGCTGATCTCAAAGGAATGGATCTTGACTTGGGAGTCCACATCCTAGTGATTGATCTGCTTGAGAATGCAGAAATGCTGACGACCTTAAATTTTGTAGTGTTGTTTCGATAATTGCTGATGAAACTTCCCTATTTCGGAATGCTATAAGGTTTTGTAAAGAGGAACAAGTAAAACTTAAACAAAAAACAAGTGAACTTGCTTTTGCATCAGTTTTTGTTGAATATTCAGTCTGGCGTAACTGCACGCAAGCGGCAAGCTCGAAACACAAAAACCTTTCGGTCGCTTCTCGCCTGATAATAAGTAGATAATGCAAATAATACCCATGTAATTATAAACCTGTTAGGCTGTTAAACCATTCCAGTCCTATCTGCCAGTACGTAGCTATGAAATGCGTTTTAATTTCATTTTAAGGCTGTGCTTTCTATAATTTTGCTATCACTTACACTAGTTTTATCGCTTTCTAAGCGCTAGATTACAATTAGATATTTTTATACCAGTGTTAACTTACATACCACATACCTAATTACAGTAGTTGACTGTTAACAATGTGTAAATTATTCAGGCAGATATAACATTTTGCCTTTCTAAGGTTAATTTTAATGATTTTTAAGTCCCTTACAGAGGAAGTTTTTTAAGATGCTCCTATTTATAATTTTAAATAATTTTTGGTATGTTAATCTAAAATGGTAATAATATGGTACGTTTTGGTGGTTAATCTTTCATTTTCTTATAAAATGGGAAATCAATAAGTTTATAATCTTAACTGTGTGAGCCAGAAATCGCAAATTGTAAGTACAGTTGAGACGGTACTTCTCAATGGCTTCTAATAAGCTCCATTGTCACGGTTCGCCGTTGTATTGTCATTTACCGATAGCATACTAGCAGTCGACACTGATCTATATACCCAGATCACATCGTAGAAAGCTTCGCTATTATTAGAGTCAGTTCTAACCTGTTGTTTTTCTTCAAGCGTACCAACAAATTGAGACTATTGCTTTTAAGATCACCCAACTGGAAATTGTTCTTTCGAATGCTCTCACATCGTTATCTCTAATTTGTCTCCACTGTTTTGTAGTTGTTTTTTTTTTTAATTTTAGCCGCGATTATTCGAAAAAGTAAATCCTGTGCTATTGCAATGCCATTAGGGTTCTTTCGGGTATAATTTAGATTAGATTAGATTATTTATAAATAATCCTGAATATTACGCAAGAATCTCACAGTTCTGGTGGGTCCAATTAACAATACCTAATTCTTAAATAATAATCTAACTCCCACGTTATAATAGCCTCAGCAGTTACAACAATAGAGCCTAGCGAATTGTTCTCGTATCTTTCGGTAACCAGCAGTTGAACAACTTTATGGACAAATGTTAAAACATAATGCCATAAGGTGTTACAATTGAGCAAGCTTATAAAATTAAATGTTGAACCGTATGTTTCAAGCTCATCATCATCACTCACTTCTAAACTGTTTCGGGGAATTGAAATCAGCAAATAATTAGTTCACGATCAATTCAGGATTGATCGTGAACTCAGTTAACCTCAAATGAAGTTAGTGATGAGTTACGTCTTTCTTTTATTTGATGGAACCTGTTTCATAATACTGAATGTTATGAGTTTTAAAATTATACGGGCCAGAATGACAAGTCGATCTTATAATCCCAGAGAGTGCACTTAAAATGTGTCTGCTTTTATGACTCTGATTACTAGTGTCAACGCTTCTTAAAATATTCTCAGGTATGCTGTAAGTACCTGAGTAGTTGTGACTAAACGAATAAATTTAAAATTCTTATTGGTGATTATCTCTGCTTAGAATACCAATTAATTTGATTAAGGCGTTTCATAAGATGCCATATAAAGAGCGTTAAAAACATTGATGATTATTAAAATCAATTATTCGCGTTCTTTGTTTGATTTGTGATTCGCGAGTGGTGTTTCATTATCATGCACATTGTTATTTGCAACTAATTTGAAAATTTAAGGCCTTATGTATTTATCGGGAATTAGGGAACGAACGCAATGGACAGAGACCGATGGAGGAATCTTTTGGAATGGGCCCGGGCCCACAAAACTCTGTACCGCCGCTTTAAATCAGGAGTGATCACAGTCAAGCACTGGCCCTATATTATATTTGAAAAGGAGATGAAATAAAGTTGCTTATTTCTTGGGTTTTGAACAACCTCCAGCGAATGGCTGCCTCGCTTTATACAAACGAAGAGGAGGGCGTGAATTGAAGATAACGAATAACGATGAAGCGATAACCGACCACGCCAAATAGAATGCGCCAGCCTGTTGTTCAGCCGCGTCACTTGATTTTTTGCTCCTTTGCTCGACTGATTAATTATTAGAACTTATTAATATAATTGCGATAGTATGAGTCAGTATTTGGTCGGTTGTTTGTAAGGAGACGATGTAGTGCCCGCAAAATGTATTCAAATTGCGTCCTAAAATTCTTACGTTTTAAGACAATGCCTTCAAATTTCAAAGTGGTTTAAAAAGTGAAACAATACTAACGATGAAAGATCCCCCTCGATGTGAGGATGTGGCGGATAAGTTAGTGAGGTTGTTCGGATGGAGACAGACGTATCCAGTACAGAAGCTCCAAAGGAATTTGTTGCCCAAAGTCAATGAGACGGTGAGTTTGTTGTCTTGAATTAACCTACACCTACAGTAGTACTTTCCTAATAGAGAGCATGTGGAGACAGTTGCAAAGTTTATTTTTCTTTATCTTCTTCCTAGCTTTTACCCCGGAATATGCTTATGTGCTGAGAAGATGTGTATACAGGTACTTAATAGAGATCTTAAAATTACGTTAAGAATTGTAATTTGTAAGTAATGAAGTAAAATAAAAACATAAAGAGGAATGAATTCTCCTTTCCAGCTTTTGTCCCGCCATATATCAAGGTCAGTTTTACTAATTAGTCGCTTGCACTTCATATTATACGGTCTAGACTCTAGAAGTCTAGAGCGTCCTACGTACTTATATTTAGTACCTGCTTCTGCTTACTATTTATGCTTTTAATGCGTGCAAAATATTGTTCTGAAATGAGCAGTTACCCAAACATAACCAATCCTTCTGAGCTTCACCAGTTTAGGATCAAGTTACAGTATTGAGTTTTGTCTTGTTTTGGGAGTTGTGAAACAAAACAGAAGTGCGTGTTGAGGATATTCCAGCTTAATGCCCTATCGTTCAAAGAAGATTCATTATCGTAATATCGTGCATACTCTGCAAGTGTTTGAATAAAAATAAATAAAAATTTCAATCATCAAAAGGTATTAACCTAAAGATAGTGATAGATTGGATAGGAGAAAACATTCTCTAGGGTTACTGTGTATGCAGGAAGACTACGCCAAGTTAAGCCCATTTGATACTGATTAGTGAAAGAATATAAGTAGACAACGATAAGCTAATATTTTTGCAATTGTCCCCGTCTCTCTGTCTGGTATCAGGACCTACGACATTTGTGAGAAGACGACATTATCTAATGACAAAAACGTATTAGGTAAACGAGAGGTAGAGTTTAAGAGAGGACGCCATTTTCACATTTTCGAGTGATAAAACCGTATTAACCGAATAGCAAGGTAGAGTTTAAGGTATATGTTGATTGTTTTCGCTGTTTCTGTTCTAAGGTTGAACTCGGAAACACTTGGAAAGTGGCAGTCAAGGTACAATTATGTTGTCGATGCCGTACGGCTTAGTAAATGATACACGCAATTCGGTCGTTGAACTAGACGCTGCTGTTACTGAGCTTGGGGGCATAATAAGCCCTTTGTGTTTGTATCGGTAGTAAAATTATGTACGTTTCTGTTATAGCCAATTTGATGTGGAAGTTTGGAAAAAACTAAAACGTTGAAATCCCAAAAACATTAACTATAAACGAGTACTGATTATTTAGCTATAGATTGTAATCTTTAAACAAGGCGACAAAGTCAATCAGAGCTTTCGATGCTATTTCAGATAGTTAGGCAGGTAGGTAGTAGGTAGGTACCTAATTAGAGATATAATATTTGGACAGTGCCTTTGGCGATGTAAGCTAAATAAACTCTACATTCGACATCGCAAGTTGCCGCTTGCCTGACTTACCTACCTAGATTTACCTACTCGTACCTACTTTTATTTTTGAATGGACTAAATAGTAACATTTCGCCTACAATAATAAATTACTTATCTTGGACGTGGCTTGGTAGAATACCTCATTTTAGCTACAGTTATCTCCTTCGTAAACTCAAATGAATCGATTGCCTTTTCTTTAGAGTAATCGATAAGTAATTGCCTAACGAACACTCTATTAAGGCCGACCTCGTGTTAAAGCTAATCTGTCACATTCCATAGATAGCGTACGTACCTACTACGTTGACTAATAAATAAGATAGATAGGTAACACTGATAAATTATGTACAGAATTAGCTGTTGACGTTTAAAAAGCCGCCACTAGATATCCTGGGGGGCTATTCTCGTAAGTCGTAACGTGTCGGCTACATTTCGTGATGTGAAATGTTTAAAAAGGTGATGGCATTTACGTATATATAAGCAGACGATATGAAAATCAAAACATTTTTTGCGAACACTGAAAAATTAATTTTACGCCTGTTGACATAGAGCGTATAACTGAATGTAGTTCATAACGCCATGTTGGTCGACATTTGTGAGATTGAATTTTGCGCGTCAAAGTCGAGCATTGTATACCCTATGATGAAATACATTCAATTTTACACTCTAAGCGAATAGACGTAAGTTCATTTGTCAGTGTTAATTTGTTTTTCTTTTTCTTGTTTCACATCACTAAGTGTGTGAAAACGTTACGAGAATGTCATAGCTTAGCGAATTCTACCCATCATCGTTTTGATCGTGGGATGATGTTCAGACTGGTTAAATCTATCTTGCCACATTTTGGGTTCTACCGAAACTGTACCTAATTTTTGCATCCTGGTTTACCTGAAACTAAAACTGGATGAATTTAATTTAATAATGCAAGTAATCACTTTGGTACTTCAAACCATATTAATATGTTCCTACCCTATTAAAAAGTAAAGTTTAAATAGGTAGACAGCGTGTAATGCTATTACGATTATTAATGTTTGTTTGCAATGACATGGCATTTCCGAAGATACCTAAGTAATTTACTGTTGGGTTTACTTTGTACTGAGCTATATAGTCACGGCTCATGGGTAATTGGGTATGCCAGAAGCCTTGAATCGAGTAACTAACTGAAAGGATTAAATGCGAATCGACTCCATAAATACATTTTAATTATGTTTGTACCTGCTCCTATTATGTTATAACGAAGGCCCCATGTGTTGTCAATTTAAATTGTTATTCGCCTGATCCCCTCATTGTTAGAGACCAAACCACTTCCTGTTTGTAGAGAGGCTTTTGTGATTTTTGGTACCCATTATAATTTCGATCTAAAATACTACAAATCACAGAACACAGGTACTATAGTCGGCTAAGTCGGCGTTTTGCATGAACGCTCTTAACTCGCTCGGTCTGTTACCCCTTTTTATTGCCCAAAGGGCGACTAAATATAGTGTAGTCTAAATGAGATACCTATTAATTTTGCCCAATACTTAGATCAACCGACCGCTACAAACCTAAATAGGGACGAAAGACAAGTAAGGTTAGGGAACCAATTCCACACCATCCGCTAGACCTTGGTTGCTATTCCTAGAGTTGTGAGATACCTAATCCCTTTACTACCTACCAAGTACCATTTACTTGACGAAAAACATGACGGATGTAAAGGACAACACTTTACACGCTTGCTACCTGCTTTGCTTAGCCTAGCGACGTTTTTTTTTTGGGCAAGTGGATTAGAAGTTGATGACAATAATTAATATTTAATACTCACGCAGTTAAGTATCGCCTGTAAGAAATTGCAGAGCAATAACATCTGTTCACGCTTTGTCGATTAATAATAATAAAAAAATCGACGAATAGATTACATTAGACGCTTAGATAAAACAAATAGACGAAAGCATATCTATCCCCAATTTCACCAAGTTTCAGCTTCTAACCCCTTACGGCTGCTAATGAAACGAAATTCAAAAAAAATTAAGGAGATTGACAGTTCATTCATCTATAAGTCGTGTGATTTATTTGTCCATAGGACATTCCCAAACATTTTTTAAATTTTGCTCTATTAGCAATCGTAGAAATGCTTATAATAGGGACAACCCTCCACCACCCATGGCCCAATCAACCTCGCGGTTATAGGGGCCGAAACACGGGAGGGCGCTTGGCGTGTTCCCGGGGCGCCTTCTTGGTTCCCTATAAGTTGCTTTCTGTCGCTCTTTGTCCCTGTGTGCTCACTCTCCCCATTTTGGGGCAGGACGATACAAATACCGAAAAGACCGCAGCGAAAATCCGCTGTCTTACATACTTTTTTCTCATGCCACGCATGCGCGAACTCCCTTACCTTTTCGAAGTTTACCGCCGAACCCACGAGGTTACCAGTCAGAGAGGATAATTGGTCAATTGGCTCAGAAAATTCGCGTCCGCGAACGATCCCATCTAGCAGTACGCACCGGAGACCCTTGTATAAAGAGCCCACAAGATGTGGTAGAGGTTCTCACTCACCGGTCACCACTCACGTAGAAATGGAATTGGCTACAGCTGCAATTCAGTGCAGATGACGCATGCGATTTTCAATAAGGACGTTTATAATGTTTGAACCTGTCCCAGCCCTCATTTCAAACCAGTTTCCTTGTAAACATTGGAGCCTGGCGCCGTCATGGATTTGTAATGATTTTATTCAAACCGATTCCTACGTTATTGCAACTTAAGTACCAAACCAACCCACTTTGTATTATCTTTAACCAGTTTTATCGTATTGTTTATCATAATATGACAAATGCTAACTCGCCGAACCCTCAGGGGTTGGGTTAAAACCAAATAATGACTCGGCTATGGGCGTTCGGTTAAGAATTCCATAGTACATAATTATTGATTATTTATAATATAGACCAGGGTAGATCCCCTTTAAAATAATAAAAAGCGAAAGAAAATTACAGTAGGATGAAACCCATTAGAAAAGGAGGGGAATATGATCAAAATGAAAGGAAAAATAAATTACGGTCGATCCGAGTTCGGGAACAGGGGGGGAGGGGGGGTTTAAGTGTAAAAAATGGTTTTCCTTGATTTCCGGCAAAACTACAAGACCTATGGAAAAAAGTTAAATGGCAAAGTTGTAGGTAATAAAAAGATCTACAACTTTTGTATTTGCAATTTTTTCACATAACCTCGAAATTTAGGTGAAAAATTCAAAAAACCAAGTTTTTGGTTTTTGATTTATATCTTTTTCAAAAAAAAATTTTTTTCTACGAAATTTGGTGACAACTTACCTTATTATGTCCCAAATACAATGTAATTTATTTGATTTAAAATATTGATTTTTTTACCTTATTTTGAATTAATATCGAAAAAGCACCCTAATTTTCAATCGAAAATTCTGACGTCAAAATATCAGCTTTTTTCAAAAAGTTGGTATGTTTTCTGTTCGTTGAAATCTCTACTTTCCGATGGTGAAAAAAAATATATATGTTACAATAGTAAAACTTCTCAGAAAATGCAAAGTAGTAAGACCCAGACCCGCCTAGCCCCTTCCCCACTTCTCTATGAAATACCTTTTGATGGGCTACAATTTTTCGTAGGTCACTCAGGTATTTTTTTTATCAATGTAACATGTAATCTTACGTTTCTCGAGTAATTAAAGTGTAAAATTTTAATAAATAGCTCAAAATTGTATATAAAACTTAATTAAAAAAAAAATTTCGAATTCGAGTTTTTTTTGCATTTTCTGAGAAGATTTACTATAAGTAGTAACATATTTTTTTTTTCACCATCGGAAAGTAGAGATTTCAACTAACAGAAAACATACCAACTTCTTGAAAAAAGTTGATATAATTTTTCGTAGGTCACTCAGGTATTTTTTTTTATCAATGTAACATGTAATCTTACGTTTCTCGAGTAATTAAAGTGTAAATTTTAATAAATAGCTCAAAATTGTATATAATATTTTTAAAAAAAATTCGAATTCGAGTTTTTTTTGCATTTTCTGAGAAGATTTACTATAGTTACATATATATTTTTTTCACCATAGGAAAGTAGAGATTTCAACGAACAGAAAATATACCAACTTTTTTAAAAAAGCTGATATTTTGACGTCAGAATTTTCGATTGAAAATTAGGGTGCTTTTTCGATATTAATTCAAAATAAGGTGAAAAAAATCAATATTTTAAATCAAATAAATTACAGTGTATTTGGGACATAATAAGGTAAGTTTTCACCAAATTTCGTAGAAAAAAATTTTTTTTTGAAAAAGTTATAAATGAAAAACCAAAAACTTGGTTTTTTGAATTTTTCACCTAAATTTTGAGGTTATGTGAAAAAATTGCAAATACAAAAGTTTTAGATCTTTTTATTGCCTACAACTTTGCCATTAAACTTTTTTCCATAGGACTTGTAGTTTTGCCGGAAATCAAGGAAAACCATTTTTACACTTAAACCCCCCCTCCCCCCCTGTTCCCGAACTCGGATCGACCGTAATTTTTTTTTTTCCTTTCATTTTGATCATATTCCCCTCCTTTTCGAATGGGTTTCATCCTACTGTAATTTTTTTTTGTTTCAAAAATTATCGACACTGGTCTAAATAATGATATAACGCTATATGATTCTTTGCGCTATTATACCTACTAACTGCGCAAGTTTTTACGTGAGTCTGTTTGTTTATCACTCCTCTTATAGTCTAGGGTCGACCTTCACCTAACTATCTGTTTATTGGATGAAAATTATACTTTATCACATGAAATATGTCTCTCAACATATTTAAATATAGGGTTGTCTAAAGATTGGTTTTTATAGATTTGTGTTATCTGGGGACACGGTAGTGTCCCCGCCAGACGAGTCAAGCGAAGCGCGAGGGCACTACCTATCTTTTCTCGAAGTGTTTCGCCGTATTTTTAAACCCTTATAACTTAGGCCAGAATTATTCCAGATAATCAAAATTCTCGGGAAATGATGTCACCGGTGAACTTATTAAACGTATAAAGTTTCAATATCACAGGTCTTATACTTTAGATTTTATTGACATCTGAAAAACCCAGATTTCGTCACTGACTGACTGACTGACTGACTGACTCACTGATGATCATCAAAATTCCTAGGTACTTCCTGAAGTCCTAGAAAGCTGAAATTTGGTATGTAAGCTAGAATTAGTACACAACCAACAAAATAATTCCAAAAGTTGGGAATTTAACCCCCCAACCCCTTAAAATAGGGGATGGAAGTTTGTATGAAACTACGGCAAATATTGATGCTAGAGGTCTCAAAATTGATATAGGGACTCTTTGTAATAAACAATTAAATACGTGTTTCAGGATTTTTAGTAAATCACCCCACATCCATCAAATTAGGGGGTTGGAAGTTCGTATGGGGGGATGGAAGTTTGTATGAAACTACAGCAAATATTGATGTTAGAGGTCTCAAAATTAATATAGGGACTCTTCGTAATAAAAAAATAAATACGTGTTTCAGGATTTTTAGTAAATCACCCCACATCCATCAAAATAGGGGGTTGAAAGTTCGTATGCGGGGATCACAGATTAGTAAAAGAGCTGGAAGTTTGTATGAAACTACGGCAAATATTGATGCTAGAGGTCTCATAATTGATATAGGGACTCTTTGTAATAAACAATTAAATACGTGTTTCAGGATTTTTAGTAAATCACCCCACATCCATCAAATTAGGGGGTTGGAATTTCGTATGGGGTTTCCCATACGTATATAGATAGGTACAAACTTAATTTCATGTTAGATATCTGCTAGTATACATCTGGAAAAACACGTAATTTTTTTTTGGTAATTATAAGCGTGATTCCAGTGCCCAAGTGGCCAAGCGCCCAAGTGCCCAGTGCCCCGTGCCCAGTAATATCGCACGTTTCAAGCCCAAGTTCCATGCATGTCATGTTTAACAAGCCGAGTTTCACTGCATATCGAGTGACCAGGATCCAGCGCTCAATGACAAGAACCCACATTGAACCGAGTGCCCAGTGCCCAGCTGAGCTGTCTAACGTGCCAAGCGTCAAATCTCTCTGATTTTGAAGAGCGTTTAGAGCATAAATACCTGCTCAGTGCCCAAACGGACGCGTCAAGCCCAAGTTACATACAGGCCCCGGCCAACGAGCCCAGCTCTCAGTTCCCAGTGCCCAGGGTGAGATCAGTGCCCAAGGCCCAGTGCCCATTACCCACAGTTAGCCGTCGGGCATGCCAAGCGTAAATTATGTGGATTTTAACAGCGCCCCAACGTCAGTGTGCCCAGTACCATAGTACACGCGGCAAGCCCGAATTCCCGTACCGAGCTCCGCGTGTTCATTGCCCAGAGTCCAGTGCTCTGTGACCAAAATGAGTTGTCAAGCGTGTCAAGCGTCAAATTTAAATTTCAAGAGCGCCTCAGCGCCCAACGAAAATAAAGACTAAGTATAAATAAAACAATAGTTAAAAACTAATAAACACACAAATCTCACCGATACCTTCCGTAGATTTGTAATGGATAACAATTAGTCTGTGTTAGTCCAGGATATAATCAGTCTACATTTTAAATTTCAACCAAATCAGTTCAGTGGTTGTGTTGTGATTGAATAACAAACATCCAAACTTTCATTTGTGTCTGACTTTGTGTTTTAATAGGTAAAATTTGAAATTAGAAATTGAAATTTGGATCTATACATTACGTTTAATTATCATTTTATCTTGATAAATGTAAAATTAGTTTCACTTTCGGTAGGCCAAAACTACTAACTTTAAATCCACTATAAGTTTTTTAAATTTTCAGAATATACTTCTAAGCAAAGTACCTACGTATCTACTCGTAATACAAACATATTAGAGAGTGGGCTGTGAAAAGAGGCGCACCTGAAGTGCAAGAAATACACAAAAAAAAGAAAAATTAAGTTAATAAAAAACATTGTTTTAAAAAACTTACAAAAAGAAATGAAATCCCAACAAAAACATTATCATGTATAATGTTGCCAGACGAGTATATGGCTCACACTGTCAAAAAGTTATCAGATCTCATGTAGGGCAAGACTTCTGACTTTATACACCCTTAAATACAAGCTCTAACTTCACAAACTCTACACTTTAGTTACAATAATGTCTTGACCGTTTGGCTACCGTTACATTGGGCGTAAAATCAAAAATTTATTCACTTTTCAGTACTCTGTAAGTTCTGTTAAATCAAAATTTGAAATCAGGAAAATGATTTTGGTGGGATACATTTTTCACTTTACGCCCATGTGACGGTAGCCAAACGGCCAAGACATTATTGTAACTAAAGTGTAGAGTTTGTGAAGTTAGAGCTTGTATTTAAGGGTGTATAAAGTCAGAAGTCTTGCCCTACATGAGATCTGATAACTTTTTGACAGTGTGAGCCATATACTCGTCTGGCAACATTATACATGATAATGTTTTTGTTGGGATAGATTTTATAGATTGTGCTTTTTGCCAGAAAAGTATTTCTGGCAAAAAGCACAATCTATAAAATCATAACATAGAGCAGAAATAATTATCTCACAATTATTTCTGCTTTATGTTTTTAGGTAAAGGAAGGTAAAATCGTAGGTAATACTAATAAGCACCACTAACATTAAATAATTATAAGTAACAAAGACCTTTGAGAATTTTGCTGAAATTAGCTTATTTCGAAAATGATTCACTTCAACAACGCGTTAAGTTCACCGACCTTTTTTATTTTAAGTTTTAAGCCTTGGTTGCAGGCTGTATTACGCATCCGCAAGTTTTTTTTACAGTTCAGCGGTTTTTTAAACATATAAATCTGTGACTGGTTAAGGTTTACGTGGGCACATATACCTATGTAAATCTACCTGCCATGTAAACAACAAACAAGGAACTGGTTTTAATTTGATCTGTTGAATGAAGTAAGATTTCGTAATAAGTTCCGTCCATGTTTTTTAGCATTTTTTAACCAGTTATCTATAATAATATATCAATTTAGAGTACCTACCATATCCATTATCCACGCAACTCAATTACGCCTGTTGTACCTCCACGAGCCAAGACAGTCTTTGGTGCCAACTCCACTATACCACGTCTGTGTAAATTGTATTATAAGTTCTGCCAGTCAATTGATATCAACATTAGCTCACTTTGCACCTTTCGTAAAATTATTGTCAAAAAAATTAATTTTAAAAAATAGCCCTGAGAAATTGTTAGTAAGATAGTTTTTAAGTAAGAGTTAGACTTAAGATAGTATTTTATTAGTAGGTATTTAATAGCTACTCGTAGTAGAAGTTATTTGGTTATGTAAAATTTAATTGTTAAAAAATCCATTCTGTTGTATTTGTTAGGTCTTTGAAAACTATAACTAACCGATATAGTTTTCAATTTCGCAAGCAAGCAAAGTACTTAGCAAGTATAGTGGCAGCTGATCTCTATGTTACTTATATTATATATGTTATATTTAGTCACTCATTAAGTATTTTTGTAAGTATTTATTTTAATTTGAAACATTTATTATTTTATTTGAGGGTTTTGTAATTATTTATTAGAATTTATTATATACATATATATTTATACATACCTACCTCATTATATTCCAATCACCCTCCAATAACTCTTCCTATACCTCATTATATTCCAATAACTCTTACCTACCTCATTATATTCCAATCACCGCTTCATACCCCGATGGTTGCCTGGAAGAGATCGCTGTGTAGCGATAAGGCCGCCATATGTACATTAGTATAACTTTTGTGTATTTATCAATGTTTTCTCATGTTTTATTGGTGTACAATAAAGAATTTTCTATCTATCTATCTATCTATAGTGGTTTCCTCAAAATGGGTTTGACATACCCTTAGAATGTATTGTCAATAATTTTGTATGTATTTATTTTAAGAATCATGTAAACCTGTTGGTTAGCACAAATAAATACTTAAAATTAAATAAAAATAATATATAGGTACCCAATAACTTGTTTAATTACCTGAACATGATTAATTATCATTTGGGTTGGGTTGGAAAATCTCTGAATCTATCGGTAGAATAAGTATATAGCTAGGTAAGTAGTATGATTCGAATTTGGAAAACTCTAAACGTAGTAGTTATTGTACCTACTAACCGGTACCGCATCAGACATCGCGCGATTTTGATTGATTTTACAAACCAGTCAAAATATGAACCTACACCGAACCTTCACGAGTACAGAGTACTTATTAGTCTTAAGTCGTGAGCGTAAGATAGTTAATTGCATACAGCCTTGTCCAAGTTGTTCGCATGACTGAATGCGACGAGTGCAATGAGCGTTTTAGTTTTACATAAACCGTGGTACAAACGCATATCTGTAACAGCTTTTGTGTTGCGTGAAACCTGATGGAAATTCCTTCTCATTTGACTTCATTGCCTTACCAATGCTACTTCTACAGATTCATATGCATCTAGTAGCTTTGCTTAAACCCACGTATTTTAGCTACCTAAGTGAGTTTTTTTTGGTTTAGATTGGTTTGAATAGATAGATGAATGGTTCCGGAATATATAAAGGAATTGCCTTGAAAATATCTACCTACAGGAGCATCAATCAAAACGATGTATTCTCCTAATAGTGGCTGTAGTATACGTAATTGAAACTAATTCTGCCTGATAGGCCGAAAAGATTTAAACAATAGATTCTGCCAACGCAATGGCGGGTATAATTATTAAGAGCGTTCATGCGGCGCAATGTGCCTCGCGTTTCTGTCCATACTAAAAAGGAATTCGTTTGCGCTGACGCAATTTTGCGTCGATTATGGTATTACAAAGAAATTTATAGTAAAATAAATATACAACTTATTAAAATAGTAAATAACCAGTGACATTGAATATTAATTGAATTAAATTACTATAATTCAGAAATAACAAAATATCTTGGATTTTATCTTAAAATAATACGTTTAATTTATCGAAAAATGCTAAAAATGACACTTTTCGGTTTATGGTTTTTGAATGAAAATCTACGAAAATCTTGTTTTTTTTTTGAGACACTTTTTAGTAAATGTTATTAATTTTCTAAATATGTTATTGTTATAAGTTTGTGTTAAGAAACATGGCAAATATCTTGCATCTGCGTAGAGCGTCGACCGCTATTTTAGCATACAGCCTATACAAAAACTGTTCTAGTGAGAAAGTTATACACATATTTTAAAATATTTTTGAGACAAGTTCTAGATTATGAAATGCCAAATAATATGAATTCAATTATCTAATCTATAATTGAACACATAACTATTTTATGTTCCTTCGGAAATCGTAAATTTTGACTCAAGCATAATACTAACGCGTGAAGATGAAAATGAATACGTAAAAAAATTATTAAAATATTTCAGAAATAACATAGGTATATTGCACGTGGGTCGTGGACTCTACATTAAAATAAAATAATATAGGCTTTTGTATAATTCTGCATAATTGCGTTTCAAAACTTACGTCTAAATTCACAATAAATTTTAACGATTTTTCTTAGCATGAAATAGCATTGTACCTGGGTGCGATCTGAGAGACTAGTGCTAGTACCTACTGTGCCCACACATAAAACATAAGTGGTTATAATCTATTAATTATCTATTAGACACACAAGTTGATCGTAGGTCTTTCTCTTCGATAGAAGGTCATTAAGGTGGCCTTGGCCATCTTCATTAATTAACAGTTTTTGATTACTATTAATACTTGATTGTGGGCGGTGGATTCTCCTTGTAGAAAGCTTCACGTAAACCTTTTCAATACTATAATTATGATTCACTTCATTGTTATTATAGTCAAGTGAATCATTAAGAATGATTTTTGCCATCTCTTGCTTATTATGGGAAATATGAATTTAGGTAACCCACGTATTATTTTACTAAACAATTAGAGTTCTGTTTAGACCTTTTTGGTAAATTTTCACAGTTAAGATGAATATTATTAAAGTTATGATAATCTTATCCCGAAATTATGTACGGGACATATAAAACGCCTTGGTTCTATTACGATTTTTAGCAAAGATTGGAAGAGTCGCTCATTTTATTTTGATTCACGTTCACGCAGAAATTAACTTACCAGTTTAGTTTTTTAATTCGCTGTTTCATTATCTATTACTAATATTGTAATACTGAAGAGTTTGTTTGTGTGAACGCGCTAATCTCCGGAACTACAGGTCCGAATTGCATTTTTTTTTGCGTTGGACACTCCATTTATCGAGGGAGGCGACACCTTCTTTTAAAGTTGCCTCATTATAACGGGATAAGTAAAAACCGAAAATCATGCGGACAAGCCGCGCGCAACAGCTAGTTTAAGTTATCCAAATCATAAAATAGGACATCATTTCTATACGCTTGTAAAACTAAGATAAGTTAATCTGTGTAAAACTCTCTAGTCGTAATCGCGGTGTTAAAGGTAGGTTCTAACTATAACCATACGTCTAATCCCGCTTTATTATGCTATTTCATTGTAAACGAGGCGAAATATTTTCTTTCTCAAGTTTACGATTGCGATTATTGTGCGATTATTAACTGAGTCGCCTTCACTCTTCAGTTGTGTTTACGCCGCGGTGCCGTACGACAGTGTGCGACGCTCTATCGCGATCGCTTCTTAGTCGCGTCCTAAATCGTAAAGTTATTATACATAAGTAATTTAATTAACAGCTAGCGTAAAGCACTTATATTCTTAAGACGTACGAGAAAGTTGTGTGATATTGTTGAAATTGTCTATAAAGATTTCGCGCTTAACTGTGGTGCAAACTGCAAGGATGCAATTCCAATGGAATATAAAAAAATAAAGGATACTAAACAAAACCAATATGACGATGAGGTTTCTCTTAGAAATTATATTGAAGGGAAAAATGTTACTTGGATTATTCTTATGATAGAAATTCATAAAATTTAAGACGTCTTGAATTGCATGAAGTTGCAAGCTGCAATCAGCGATGAGTGTTTAACACACCTTAGTAGTGCGTTTGCGTAACAATTTTGGAGTCTGGGCCTTGAGACATGTTAAATCATTGATTCTATCAATAACGAACGTATAGGAGTTCAAATAATGACACTGATCGATTGCGGTATTTGAAAGTGAAATTCACATTTTTAATTTTTGGTTGTCATCAAACTAATGCAAAAATAATGACCACAATTGGCCATCGAAATAATTGAATGCTTCATTGTGCTTATAAACAGTCGTAGACAAGGCACGTTGAACGAGCAAGACACGAATTTGTTAGATTGGAAATTAATTTATAGTTAATCCGTCTAGTTATATTATGTAGTTATTTGATTCGAAGGCTATAAAAACTTTGTAAATGTTGCTTGGAAACTCCAAATCCAATAGGATTTGGAATAATAATTTAGGACTATGTTAGGAAAATTGGACGCAGTTAAGCAGAAAGGACTCAATCCACAAAAAGTCATTTTGAAGTTATCGAGGTTTAAAGTTAACATAATAGTTTCTGCAATTGTGTTGCATGTAGAAAGTTTTTAAATACTGTTATTTATGGGCAAATTTATAACATTTTTATGACTAAAGTTGTATTAAATAGACTAATGTACCAACCTTTGAGACCTCTTTAGTGAATACAACTCAATTTTGGCCAAAGTGTGGATTGAGTCGTTTCTGCTAAACTACGTCCAATTATGAATGACGGTTTTTAAATTATCAGCACTATCAAATTGTAGAGCGATCCTGTAAAGATGCTTTTGTAACTCGGTAGCTTTTGTTTCGAATTCACCTCAATCTATATCTTTGTCTAGTCTGTTATTGGTATATCTGTCCCAACAGTTTCACTTGAGTGACAAATATATCGATAGAGGATTCTTATACAGTTTTTTCCTACTTAGAGATCAGTAAGGATAAAATTTTAATTGATTCTAAATTCCTGTCTGTTTCATGTGTAAATATGTCAGCTGTCTTATTTGAGCCAAGCCCAAACTTCAATAACAGTCCATAATTTTATTGAATGTCCTGCTGGTATTTTCTCTTGAAGCTGTTTGACGCAAGTTAACGTTTATCATGCGTTGTGTACCCTCAAACCATAATCGAGTGCATTTCCGTCGCCTCTGAAAAAGGCCTTCGACTAATTCGACGCGAAGATAGCAATCAGTTATCGTAACAAAAACTACGTATTGTTTCAGTTACGTGTTTGCCATTGTATTTGTACAAGGTTTGAATCACTTAAGAATTAATACTTGCTAGGAAACCTATGTTGCTATACTATCTTTTATTTTAGGAATCAAACAAAAAAAGTATGGTACAATCTTCGGCCTCTTTCTTCTTCAATCTTCTGAATAAAATACGCAAATCTTTCTAGTTTTGTTTCAGTTTTTTCAGTATTTTTTTATCGTTTAAAAGAATAGCTGATATTCAAAGGTTTTCTTTCAGCGCCTCTATATCCAGTGGCAATTTGCGATACTCTAGAGATGGGAATTGAACGAAATTCAAAAATGTATGAAAATGATCGCTAAATTGGTGACGTGACTCAGGCCTCAGCGCATTCTTACATTTTTTGAATTTCGTTCGAAAGCGATGTAAAAGCAATCTTACAAAACGCACGGATGGACATACGAGTGTGGTTAGAGATGCCGAGTTGTAAACGCAACTTTTCTTGATCGTACATTAATATCCCATCAGAACAACGTCCGTAAGTCAGCTATATCTTCACAGTTCACACGTTCTCGGAATTCGTGCCGTACGCAGCGCTCGCGCCGCCATGCGAGGCATCTCGCGTGATGCCGACCGCTGCGTTGCTGACGTTACCATTTCTTCACATGCATTTGCATCCCGTGAATATTTTACACCGTTTCGTTCACACAAGCACGATGATGTTTGTAATTCGCTTGATATCTTGTGGCTCATAATTTTACTTGCTTGCTGTAAGTATAATAATGGTTTAAGACATAAATTAGTACAATGTTTTAGTTTGTTTATAAAAATACACATACTTACCCTCGTTCATATACCTAGTTTTCTCGGGACACTTTTTTTCGTGAATTTTGTATTACACCCGGGGTCCTTAGATAGTAAGCCAATGGGTAACTGTTATCCTTTCACTCGTCATCATTATCATCACGTCATCATTACAGTGTGAGAACTCTATGCTCAGAGAGAAACAGTGCGGAAGATTCTTTCTGCTTAGCAAAAAGCTAATAATCATGTGAACTGCTTTTCATCATACAATCGATCGATCTTTATCATCCAGCAGTAGCACCTTCCTATGTAGATTATATCGAGATAACTGCAATATTGCTAAATAATATTTACCTTATCGGAATATCGCTGAGTAAAAACTAAAAATAAAAAAAGAAGAAAAATATTTACAAAAAAGAATCGTCAAAATCGGTTTCGCGGAACTCGAGATAATGTAGACAAACTTAAATACAAACATATGGATCAAACTGAAAACCTCTTATTTTTTTAAGTCGGTTAGTACCTTCACTAAAACCTTCTCCAGAATGCAACAAATACTTTCCTGAAAACCGCATCAAAATCGGTTCAGCCAAACATACTTACATACATACATACGGGTCGAATACAGTACCTTTTTTGAAGTCGGTTAAAAATATATACACCGTTCACTGGGGTTATTAACTTATTAGTTAGGAACTAGCGATACAACTATTTTGTATTATTTTTGCACAAATCTTTACAAATGGTCGTTATTAGCATGGTGTCCAAACCACTATACCACTATTGTCTCGCTGTATAGCCAGGTTTAGCCGTTGGGCTAAGTAAGGGCCAGCCCTTTGGTCAAATAAATAAAAACACGTTCACATAAAAAGTAAATATACAGAACATAACAGATTTTAAAATAAATCAAGTAGGTAGGATAGGATATATCAAATAATTTAATCTATTGCATGCAGTTTCATTCGAAGGAAGACCTACTTATTGAGTTCTTCTATTGATGGAAGTTTCGTCTCTTAGTTAAGACTTAGAACTAAGAAATGATCCTAGAAAGTTAAACGCCAGATAGCAGGGAAAGAATGAGATTAGTTCGAAATTACGAGGTTCAGTCAGGAAGGTCTACCATAATTGGATAGAAAAGAGTCTCGCGCCCGATAAACTGATTTTGTCGCGCAATGAATCACGCGATCCGTTATGGGACGGATATATTATACCTTCTACCTAGTAAGTAGTAGCTACAACTTACAATTCGCCTAGCATCTGATGCAGCGTGAGGCCATATTTGGTAAGCGAGGCGCGAAGGTCAAGGCTTCATCCGCACCAATGACCTGCTACAAGTAGCTGACTGTTCGTGATTGCAACACTTGTAATTTAATGATAGACATATGCCCTGGACTGGGCGGATGGCGCGAAAAATGTCGCCAGTTGATCGGTGCCAAAAATGCTTGTTTTTTCAGCAGCAGTAAGGCCATGCTGTAGTTGCCAGCCACTTATAGAATTTTGACAGATGGCGCTACTGTTTGCTTGTACGTAAAAGGTAGCTACGTTAACCGGTCGGATGCCCATATCCTCAGGTTTCTAATCGCTGAATATATTACACTTGTACAGTAATCGCTTCATGAAAAAATAAGTTTACTGTGGATTTAAAAGCAATAGGTATATTAGCTTACGGACCTTACGGTACTCCATCGACAAATGACAAATAATACTTTGTGCTTATTTTCTAAAAATACTTGTAACCAAAGCGTTCGGAAGGCTAAAATTAGCTCGTCAATTGCCCTTTGCGTTAAAAAAATTACGTGCCTAAAATATTGAAGTATTTAGAGTTAGAGGTTAAAGCTAGTATACAAAGAGCAAACGTACACATCAATAGAGCACTGCAAAATAAATAAACAATTAGGTACCTACTCGTAACAAAAAACTTAGGGAAGCCTTATTGGATAAAGCCTAGGCCGTAACGTAGTTTATTTCCGCTTCTGTGAATTAGTCGTCTGTATTAGTAGAGCAGTCTACAATGTATTTAATAATTCCTTAAAAAAAAATTAAGAACTGATTCGTGACTGCTGAAACCTTAGAATTCATAATCCTTACTACAAGGACTTGAGTGTCTTGAGTCAATATTTGAAGAAACATAGGTACAATTAACAGAGGTATCTGTTATAAAACCCTAAACTATTTTATCAATGATTTCAGTTTCCCAAGTTTGCCTGCTCGGTTTTCAATTTCTTTTTTATAATATAAATATTAAGTTGCTCAAGAATTAAGTGAGTCTATCCATTTAGTTAGGCATTCCACTATCTCGTTTTAAATATGGACCGTGAAATAAAATGCATAATTCATTAATTCATCAATATAATCAATTATCCATCATTAATATGTATATGAGCAATATTTAATGTATTTCATTAAAACTTGTGTTTTTCTATCGTAGGAATAAGTATTTAGAGACGTTGAAAAATGTAGACTTTTACGATATTGTTTAGAAACTACAAGTTAGCGTACCCCTATATTCAATATACTCTATGGTTAGCGATAAGCCCGAAGATAATGTGCCAAAAGAGCGAGAATTCGTTTCACCGCTTTTTAAATACAAGTTAGTGAAATCGAAACTGTGTGGCCAGTGTTACGACTTTACGAGTATGTAGTGAAGTGTGAAAATGTGTAAGTGCTCACTATGGAGTGTGAGGGAACGCCGGTGCCGCCTCCTCGGTTGAAGAAACGGGCTCGGTTGGCCAGCAAGGACCGGGAGAAGAGAACAGTTAGTTGGGTACGGCCTTAGCAAAGTTCTTTACCCCTATTGAATGTCTAGGTACCTAATATTGACTGACTGACGGCCAATACAGTCATAAGCCGCGGGGTCTAAGCTTATCCTACGGTCAAATTTTATTTTTTTGTTGTATTTGGTTTTAATTCAAAGTTTTATCCTTCCTCTAATATGCTTGAGTATTCCTAAGCTCTATCTTGTCTGTGACACTCTTCACAAAAGTCCACTATCCCAGGTAAAATCAGTGGACATTTTCTCTAACTTATTGATATGGTTTACATGATTGAAAAGGTTAGTAGCTAGGTTAGGACTTCTTAGCTGTGTAGAGTTGGTAGGTAGGTAATAAGTCAAATAATTGAGAATTGCTTTAAAACTTTGCATAATGTAGGTACCTACTTTACATAGGTGCTTCTACTAATTGCGTCTTCGGTCTACGTAGTAGGGTGAACGCTCCAAAAGTCGGCACTTTAAGGGTCGTGTCACATTAGAAAATTCGTAAATGCGTCATTCTAAGCAATTAAAATACGTTGTTTTTTGTTTCTAATACTTTATACTTTTGACTGTGCAAGCCAATTTTAAAAACCGAACTTATTTATGAAGAAGTATTTTTTTTTAATCATTTAAAAAAAAAGTACTAATTTGCCTAAGCTCGGCACTCATGTTCGTAAGTGCGGCTTTTGTGTTCGCAAAGTCGGCCCTCTCGTTTTTCAATAGCGTCTGAAGGAAAACATGCAACACAGCCTGACTTTGCTTGCAGAATAAATGATTTTCTTTAAAAATTATTATGATTAAACTTAGCTAATGTATAAACGGATACTAAATACTATTATAGTCTCCATGCACGTAATAACATAGTCTAAAAAATAAAAACAGTGTAAAAAGTTAAACAGTTTTAATTATGTTTATATAAAAAGCGATAAGTAGGAAATCAAATTATTTTCACATAAAAAATAACAGTTAGGAACACTTTGAAAATACTCTCCGAAAAACATAAATTATACGAATTAATAACAATTGAGTATACGAACTTTATCTTATGTAAATATAAATTATTACCTATCTACAGAACAATTATTATTTGCTACAAACAATCAGACAGTTTTCCTTATAAATAATACCAAGTTATACTAAGGGGGCCGACCTTAGGAATAACCCAAATCCTTAAGTCGGCATCCCCTGCCGACTTAAGGTACTCCATACTACTGATTTTCCTAAGTCCGGCACCCCTGTTTTTTCTTCAAATGTGCAAAAAAATCGCCTAAAATAATTAAAAAACAATGTAATATATTACGTAGAATCAATAACATTGCAACAGCAAGTGCTAAGTACTATAATGTGTAATTTATTCCTTACCAACTGACGCTCGGAATTTAGCAATTTTGTAAGCGATTCCGCGACTTACGAATTCTCGCTCGTTCAAACGGCAACTGGCGAAAAGCAGTGCAGCCCAGTGTTCCCATATTTGAAACTTTATTACCCATCGGTGCAAACTTTAAAAAAAAAAATACTCATTATGCCTAAGTGGCAACAAAACACTATTATCGACAGAAATAGAACGCAGTGCCGACCTTTGGGGGGGGGGCCGAGCTTAGGAGCGTTCACCATAGATAATCTGTGGTTCTACGTTTCATTTTTATAATTTTTATTCCCTAGGTACGAGTTCGTAGTTTCCCTTTCGTGCGAGCCTTCTAAAATATTAATTACTTTGCTTGAAGAAAAGTGACTACTTATAAATTCATAGTTCATACATAGTATTAATTATTAAGTTTCGCTTCCAGTCTGTATTGCTGGCTACGTGATGAAGAACTCAAAACTGGGGAATTTTTAGTTTTGTATCATGTACCTACTTAGTCAATAAATACTTGCGCAGTAGATATTTTTTGCGTCCACGATAATAATCCGATCTCCATCCACTATTGTCAGTATTCGATGGCGAAGCAAAGCAAGGCTGACAGTCGCACAAAAGGCTCGCGAACAAACAGACAATTGGACAAAACCTCTATAGGTAGGCCGTAGGAGTATATCTACAATCATCCATACGAAATCCGAGTGTTCACTCAACGCTCGTTTCAATGGATGGATTGAAAGGCGCAAATATCGCGTGGGAACCATGGAACGAACTCTTGAAGTGCCGTGATGAATTCCTTGAAACCAACAAATATTAGTTACTGCAAAAAATCGTTTAACCATCTAACAAAGAAAATTTTTCACACTTTTTTCTTCGCACAGTTACTTAGCTAGTTGCACATTTCCATAAATGACATACCTACGATTTATACAGGAATAATATTATGATTCAAATGCAAAATGAACGTAATTTGAACCACATCTGTGGGCTCTGTTGATCGCAGAATAGAATAATAGAGTAGGTAACTCGTGATAATATTAGTTCGGTATTATGTACATAATGTATAGGTACCTATTTAATACGCCCCTGCTTTATACCTATAAGTTCATATTATAGGTACGTACCTCCAGTATCCAACCTCCAGTACTAAAAGCTCTAAGTTTTGGATTTTGGTTTTAAATGACATTTATTTTATTGTATTCACCAGGTAGAGATACTCATTAGTGCGTTTATCGAATAGGTTTATCGTGAATATTTTATATGCTTCAGTAACTTCAGGCACAAACCTGCTTGTTTATTACCTAGTCGTTTCAAATGATAAAAGACTGATAAAATTGTTAGAAAATACTGAAAACTCCGATCTACGTAATAATAATAATTACAAAAAAAATAACAGTAGACATAAGTTACATTATTCCCTATATATTCTTCTTCAAAAAAATAAAAAAGGTTATTGCACCTTGATTGCACTAATAAAATAGAGTCGGAGTCTTTTCATGACCTTACTCATAAATAATCCATTTTTATTAAAACTTCTTTTTTCTTTAATTACAGGGGCCGGAGACATGGGTCGGCGTCCGGGCACTTCGCGCCAGCTCCGGGGGTATCCTGGACCCCGACGACAGGGTGCGCGATGTAGCGGACGACCGCGAGACCCTGACCGCGGAGTGCACCAACCAAGCACCCACCAGACCCGCACCGGCAGATGGCGCCAGCGGATCCTCTGCCGGCACCGCCTCCCCCGATATGTTTCGGGTAAGTTTCGCTAGGAGGGGAAAAACAGATGTCGCATGTCGAACGTTTTTGCCAAAATTGATAAATTCACTTCTGATTTTAAGAGTACTCAATGGTCACAGGCCAAATTCTAATTTCAAAAGTGCCATCAAAACCATAGACCTTGGAAACAACTCTATGATCAATACTTGTTATAGATTTTTTTATATCGTTACACAGGGTTCTAGCCCTTTTGACTGCCACAATGCGTACGGATCGTAAAATAATTAAATAAATATACCTACCTACTATAATTATAATTTAAATTTACCTACTTGAGATGTACATAACCTACGTAATTATAATATTTTTTTTACATTATGTATGATACTTTTAAAAATAAAAATGCTATTGAATTATCTGTTGACGACGGGCCATAGAGAAAATAGAAACGTGAAATTTGTAAAGGGCGCGAGATCGGAAAACTTGTCGAGACTTGTTAGCAAATTGTTTTAATTTTCTTTTGGTAAAATTAAAAACATTTCGCGACATGTCTTCGAGCGTTAGACAAATTAAAAGAAATTTCGTGAGTAATAAATTCAAAATGGGACAGTGTTTCTCAGGTTATTTGTGCGTGAAAAAATCTGAAAGGGTAAGTATTTTAGATAGATGTACACTCTAAACAAAAAGCAAATTAGTGTTGTTTTTATTAAATGTGTGGTTAATTCTTATAATACATTATTACCTTACTGAATGAATACCTATCTGTTCTTCTTTTTTACGAAGTGTGCCTGGGCAAATAAATATTTTCATAATGTAAAGAATGCTTGGGAATCAGGGCAGATGTGGTTGCCGTCAACACAGATTGCCGTCAACCACAAATGATTTTGTTGATGACGAATTCAGTTTGAAATATCTGATAGAAATACCGTTGATCGGCAAACCACCAGGCTTTTTATGACATTTTTCTCGAAACACAGTAGAGAAAAGGTCGTTTTAATCGCAAATCCAAAACCGTCGATCTTGTGCTTAATTGGTATATTTTGGTAGGTTTTATTTAATCACAACTGCCTTGTGATAGTGAGGTAATGTAGAGAGAGTGCGCACCTAGTATGTTTCCGAAACGAAATTCAAAAATAAGAAAATTAGGAATGCGCGGAAGTCACGTGATCGATTTAACGATCAATTGTACATTGTTTTTAATTTCGTTACATTTCCATTCCATCTGTCGTGTCGTACATGTCGTATGGCTAGAGCTGCTGAACTGATTTTGATAAAGTTGCAAGTCTGTCTATCTGTTTTTTATGTGCAATAAAACATACCTTAAACATCGTTTCATTTAATGATCGTATCGTTGCAGGGCGGCGGCGGTGTCGGCGGCAGTATGCGCGTGCCTAACACAGAGTCGTGCGTTGAAGTCGGTGCCGCGGACCTGGAGGACGGCGCCAACGGGCTGCAGGTGCGGCGCGGCAGCGAGCCCACGCTGCACCAGGACACCTTGCCGCCGCAGAGACAGGTACTGACACGCCTCATTCCAAGTGAAGACCTGGAGGACGGCACCAACGGGCTGCAGGTGCGGCGCGGCAGCGAGCCCACGCTGCACCAGGACACCTTGCCGCCGCAGAGACAGGTACTGACACGCCTCATTCCAAGTGAAGACCTGGAGGACAACACCAACGGGCTGCAGGTGCGGCGCGGCAGCGAGCCCACGCTGCACCAGGACACCTTGCCGCCGCAGAGACAGGTACTGACACGCCTCATTCCAAGTGAAGACCTGGAGGACGGCACCAACGGGCTGCAGGTGCGGCGCGGCAGCGAGCCCACGCTGCACCAGGACACCTTGCCGCCGCAGAGACAGGTACTGACACGCCTCATTCGAAGTGAAGACCTGGAGGACGGCGCCAACGGGCTGCAGGTGCGGCGCGGCAGCGAGCCCACGCTGCACCAGGACACGTTGCCGCCGCAGAGACAGGTACTGACACGCCTCATTCGAAGTGAAGACCTGGAGGACGGCGCCAACGGGCTGCAGGTGCGGCGCGGCAGCGAGCCCACGCTGCACCAGGACACCTTGCCGCCGCAGAGACAGGTACTGACACGCCTCATTCGAAGTGAAGACCTGGAGGACGGCCCCAACGGGCTGCAGGTGCAGCGCGGCAGCGAGCCCACGCTGCACCAGGACACCTTGCCGCCGCAGAGACAGGTACTGACACGCCTCATTCCAAGTGAAGACCTGGAGGATGGTGCCAACGGGCTGCAGGTGCGGCGCGGCAGCGAGCCCACGCTGCACCAGGACACCTTGCCGCCGCAGAGACAGGTACTGACACGCCTCATTCCAAGTGAAGACCTGGAGGATGGCGCCAACGGGCTGCAGGTGCGGCGCGGCAGCGAGCCCACGCTGCACCAGGACACCTTGCCGCCGCAGAGACAGGTACTGACACGCCTCATTCCAAGTGAAGACCTGGAGGATGGCGCCAACGGGCTGCAGGTGCGGCGCGGCAGCGAGCCCACGCTGCACCAGGACACCTTGCCGCCGCAGAGACAGGTACTGACACGCCTCATTCCAAGTGAAGACCTGGAGGATGGTGCCAACGGGCTGCAGGTGCGGCGCGGCAGCGAGCCCACGCTGCACCAGGACACCTTGCCGCCGCAGAGACAGGTACTGACACGCCTCATTCCAAGTGAAGACCTGGAGGATGGCGCCAACGGGCTGCAGGTGCGGCGCGGCAGCGAGCCCACGCTGCACCAGGACACCTTGCCGCCGCAGAGACAGGTACTGACACGCCTCATTCCAAGTGAAGACCTGGAGGATGGCGCCAACGGGCTGCAGGTGCGGCGCGGCAGCGAGCCCACGCTGCACCAGGACACCTTGCCGCCGCAGAGACAGGTACTGACACGCCTCATTCCAAGTGAAGACCTGGAGGATGGCGCCAACGGGTCGCAGGTGCGGCGCGGCAGCGAGCCAACGCTGCACCAGGATACACTGTCGCCGCAGAGACAGGTACTGACAAACCTCATTCGAAGGAGGACATTCCACCTGATAGGAGGTGAAACACTGCATTTTTCAACGTGATGGCGGTCGAATTTTGTTTTGCGATACTTTGGGCTAACTATATATTATGTAGGTAATTTTGTCTTTATTTCTAATTATTTTGCTCTACTTTAACTTTTATTTCTATTACTTTCAATTGCAGGTGACGGAGCAGACGAAGCGCTGGTCGGCGGCGGTGGTGTGCCGCGACGACGGGCGCGCGCACAAGGCGCACGCGCCGGACGCGCGGCCGCCCGACGCGCCGCCCGACCGACACGGGCAGCACTTCCAGCGGCAGTCCAACCGCTTGTCCATGCAGTTCTCGGGGCCAGGGTGAGATCATCATAGGAACACGTGTTTTACTTGCATGGATACTATTGTCACGTTGTCATAAGCATCCAATCTAACCACCAACGGAAACAGACCTGTTGCGAGTTGCGACATGTCATAAGGGACCGTGCCACCATTTCTTAATTCTTAGACAGCGATTCTGCAGTACTGTTTTAATATTTTCATATAAACATAGTATGAAAATGTCGAAACAATACTGTTTTAAGAGATTGTGGTACGGCCCCAGGCCATTCTACAACAATTCAACAGAAGCCTGTGATGTTGTTTAGAGAGAACTTTTGAATTTTCTTGTGTTCGTGAAGGTCGTAACAGCGCGTTGATATAATATTTTGCATTTTTAATATACCATTCAGATGTTCCAAAAAATGTTTTTCTTTGTCAGTTACCTAGATTTGTAAAAAAAATTTAGAATTATGATTAATGGCACGTACTACTGCGGGAGACGGCGCAATGCTTAAAATTATAAATCTGAGATCATGATAGCGTTCCCATTCAAGATAATAATACATTTCTTATCAGTTATGATTAGGTTGAGACTATGTTGAGACAGAAATGTAATACATGATATTCTTAGCACATCGATCAGCAACGACGTTGTCTTAAACATGATTCCGAACTGAGATATAAGTAAATTAATATTCTAAGATCGGATATTTTTTTTGCATTTATAGGTACATAAAACTATTTACTATTAAAACAGTAAAAATATCTCTTTCACAGAAGCGGAGTCTGGTTAGATGCAGCCGATAAAGTGCAAATATATGGCAGTAAGAGTCTTCCCAGGGATGCAAGGAAAGAACCACTAGGCCAAGATACACCTTCAACTAATGATCAAAACCGGTAAGAAATCATTTTATACCAAAAATCATAATTCTTTGAGTATGAATATAACACATATTGCGATACTCACAAATCCCAGCAAAGATAAAATTCTCACACCGAAACAAAAATAAACAATCATCAATCAGATGTTCCTATCATGTATTTATCTAATCTCAAATAATAACACTGACTGTCAGTAGCTGTTTTATTTTTGAACCAAAAATACTAAATTTTGTTAGCTCTATTTTAAATTTTCTAATACCTACTTTTGCAATCATTTTAAACTATCTTCCCCACGAACTGCATACTATAAACCTTACACTAAACTGGTTGACGATTGAATATTAGATTCTATCTTATAAATTGTCTAGTAAAGTTAATAAACAGCTTTAGTTAAATGACATACCGTTTAATTTCGTCATTGCATTAAAGTTGAGAGTGTAGCTGTAACTACCTAGTGTTTAACCGGGTTGTCAAGAGCGCAAAGTTGAGAGTGTAGCTGTAACTAGTATTTAACCGTGTTGTCAGGGGCATCAAGGTTGAGAGTATAGTTGTAACTAGTGTTTAACCTTGTTGTCAGGGACATCAAGGTTGAGAGTGTTGCTGAAACTAGTGTTTAACCGTATTGTCAGGAGCATCAAATTTGAGTGTAGCTGTAACTAGTGTTTAACCGTGTTGTCAGGAGCATCAAAGTTGAGAGAGTTGCTGTAACTAGTGTTTAACCGTGTTGTCAGGAGAGTGTTGTTGTAACTAGTGTTTAACTTTTTTTGTCAGGGTGGAGGAGATGCTGCGGTGGGTGTCCGGCGTCAACAATGTAGCCAACGTACATCCCGTGCAAGAGCGGCCACTCGATCTGTTACCTACAGGTTAGTTATTCTTCATTTGGAATTATGCAGAGGTTATAGTTATAATCAGTACAATCAACCTCTTTTTATAAACCATTGCTGGGTACGGGTCTCCTCTAAGAATCAGTGTTGCCCAAAATCAGTCTCGGTCTTGCAGTCTTGGTCTTGTTCTTGCGTTTTTGCAAGACCAAGACCAAGACCAAGACTGCCTAATTTTAGCAAGACCAAGAACAAGACTGGCAGTGCAAGATTTGAGCAAGAACAAGACTAAGCCTGCGAGACTCTTGCGTCTAGCAGTTAACGTGAAATCGCACCCTCTGCCCGTGAGATTAAAATTTTATTTTGTTTTTCGCAATTATTATCTAACAGTGAGAATAAGTCCACCACTTTACATTGCAATATTAAACGAGTTATTGCTCGCGGTAATTAAATCTTTAGCGGTCAGGGAATGTAGAGGAGATTTGAGCGGATGATAGATCTGCGAAAAAGGGATGGAATGCGATGCTAATCTTTATGATTTTTATTTAACAGAACTTTAAAATGTACATGACAGTTCTGACATGATACCTTATTTTCGACTCTGCGGAACCGCTAAACTTTGTTGCCGCGACTTGACCTGGTCTCATTACCCTGAGACATCAGATCCGAGTTTCTTGCCAGTTCTTCTCGGTGCAACCCTGCCTTCCGAACCTGGCGGTAGAGTATTGACTTTTCATAAGAGCCTAATAATTGGGACTATGTGAAAATATTTTCATAAGTCTCATTTTGTCTGTAGGTAACAGCGAGAGGGCGATATCGGGCATGGAAATACCGGTCAGTCCTAGCAGCAAGCCCTCCACGGGCGCCACGCAGACCGTGCCCGTCACGCTGGTGAAGGGCGAGAAGGGGCTGGGCTTCACTATCACTACCAGGGACAACCCCACCGGCGGACACTGTCCCATTTACATTAAGAATATATTGCCAAAGGTGAGTTGCTTGTACGCTGTCAGGCCAGTCTCACTTATCACGTGACCGTCCCGGCTACAAGTACGGGTCCGGACCACGATATTTCAGATGGTTGCCGCTCGCGGGCCGAGTTGCACGCGCTAGTTCTGTACGGTCTATTTTACGCGCCGTCTGTACGGCAGCCCTAGTACGTCGTAAGAGACAAAGTTAGGCGATAGAAAGAGACCACAACATTGCGTTTGTTGCGTGTCGATTTTGAGGGCGGGGCTAGGCGCTATTGCGAACTGAATTGCACTTTTTGTGTCAGCGCTAGAGTCGCTATTTCTTTAAATTATCGTGCGGAGTGGAACTTCTGGTACTATTTAGTGTTCTGTGACGCTGTGTAAAGAAAACACTGTGGGACAGTAATCAAAGCGAAGGGCGATATCGGGTATGGATGTACCGGTGGGTCCCAGCAGCAAGCCCTCCACGGGCGCCACGCAGACCGTGCCCGTCACGCTGGTGAAGGGCGAGAAGGGGCTGGGCTTCACCATCACCACCAGGGACAACCCCACTGGTGGACATTGTCCCATTTACATTAAGAATATATTGCCTAAAGTTAGTTGCGTGTACACTGTGTAAAGAAAGCCCTATGCGATAGTATTCAAAACTCAAACTTATTTATCAAAAGTTGTTTAATACAGTTTTAAATGAAAACATGCCAGAAAGCTTTCAGCCTTGTATTTCTATCATTAAAACTAACAACTTTTGTTCTACTACTTTTTAATTAACTGTATATTTTGTGAAATTTCAAATCAAAATTATTTCTTAATCTCACTTTTCCATCATACTTAATTATGTATTGAAAATCAGGTAAACCTAAATGTATCAGTAAGACATCATGTAATGTCACTTTATGGAAGTAAAATGTTTTTTTTTGTATGAAATAAATTACTACGGAATTTTGAAAAATCGTAGAACGAAAGTTGTTACTTTTAATGATAGGATCTACAAGGAGAGCTTTCTGGGTTTTTTGATTTTCCAGTCCCAATTTTTTGTGTATAACATCTACAATGTTTTCACCCAAAATTTTTGCTCTGTATACATTTCATCCTTGAGAGGGCGCCACCTTGCAACTGTAAACAATAGCTCCGCAATTTAACCAGTTTAAAAATTAAATCTAGCTGCTTTTGAAGAGTGTAACAGTGTATAGTGCTAGAAAACAGTGTGAAAAACATTATATATTGGAAGGAAGGACACGAGTGACAAGTTAAGACAGTAAAAACAGAAAATCTGGAATTAGTGTCATCACCATTGTTTTCCTTCATTGAGGACTTTTGTCAAAGAAATACAGGATTAAAGACAGTGCAAAGCGATAATAAACAGTTCAGTTCAAGTTCCATTCAGAAGCAATCATCCTAGTGTAATCTGAAAAAACATAACCTAAAACATAGGTATTTGAATATATCGGACATTACTCAGCGAAAGAAATATAAGTACAACGCCATCTGTTGTAAGTCGTGCTAACTAACTCAAACCTCACTAACAATCTATCAAGAGCCGGCCGAACGTTCATCGACATCTACATAGGCGCCCGCCTGTAGTACACAGACGGATCACAAGAGGGCGCTCACCTACCAAAACAAAGCAACAACAACCTAAGCTTTAAATAATGGAAGAAATTATGAACGCGCTTAAAAACATACAAAAAGATATCGACGAACAAAAAATAGAAATTCGTAAAAATGGAGAAAATGTAACGCAGCAGGTTACACTGAATTTAAACAAAATTTTGGAAGAAAAATTCTCAAAATGGGATGGAAAGCAGAAGGAATTGGAAGAAAAAGTAGAAAATCAAGAGAAAAGAATCCATTTCTTGGAAAAACAAGCGAGACAGAGGAACATAGTTTTCTTTGGAATCGAAGAAAAGGAAACATCATATCAAAATTTACAAAACAATATGGTGGACTTTATTCAAGAATTTTTCACTTTGAACATAGAACCTAGAGATATTCAAGAGATAAAAAGAATAGGGAAACGAGGAGATAGACCTCGTCCAATAATAGTAACTTTCACAACTCTTGGCACAAGGATTAGCATCTTCAAGCAGAAATCAGTTTTAAGGGACACTCCATACTATTTGAAAGAGGATTACCCGCCACAAGTGCTGGAGAAGAGGAGAGAGCTGCAAAAACAAGCAAAATTAGAGAAGGAGAAGGGTAATATAGTCAAAATTAAATATGATAAAATAGTTATAATAAAACCCAGCAACAAAAGGCTCCTCTCGATATCTCCGATCGATAATTCACAAAAACAGAGCGAGACCAGCGCACAAGCTACCAAAAAGAATAAAACCCTGAAAACACACCCCTTGGTGCGTAGATCAAGTAGTGTCTCAGACGGAGCCCCAAAACCTAGTATGTTGAACTTTTTAACTAACAAAAACACTATCAACACACCATCAATGCAGGAAATAGAAAAAAGAGATGCGGACTTATAACAATCAAGGCCCCCCTCCCGCACGGATTTTAGAAAAGAACGAACTAAGGAAAGCAATAACGAACATCTTCCAATCCGGCTGGACACCGTGGAAGATTATGTCCACAACCCTCCAAAGAAACCGAATAAAAATAAAATACCAAACTCTACTTATAAACTCTATATACTAACATATAATGTCAGAACACTGTCATCTTATGGACGACTGCTGGAATTGTCAGAAGCATTGAAAAATATAAACTTTGATATAATTGGTCTATCAGAAACGAGACGTTTAGGCACAAAAATAGAAGAATACGAAAACTGTATACTCTGTTGCACAGGTCTCAAAAAGGGGCAATATGGAGTAGGTTTTTTAGTAAACTCAAACCAAAAGAATAACATAGAAAGCTTTATCGGCATCTCTGATAGAGTCGCGCTATTAAACTTGAATATACAGGGCAGCAAAATATCTCTTATACAAGTTTATGCGCCAACGGAAGCAGCCACGGAAGAAGAAATTGAAATATTTTACGCTGACTTGTATAAAGCCATGGAACTCTCACACAAAACGTATATAATAATGGGCGACTTTAATGCCAAAATAGGCCAACCTAGAGAGGATGAATACTTGGTAATGAAAATGAATGGATACGGAGAAAGGAATTTAAGAGGACAAAGACTCATCGACTTCGCACTTGAAAACAAACTAGCAATTTTAAATACATACTTTAAAAGAAAATCAAGCCGTAGATGGACCTGGCGGTCACCTAATGGGGACTTTAAAAACGAAATCGACTATATGTTGTCGAATAAACCAAGTATGGTACAAAACATTGATGTATTGAATATTAATTTTTCTTCAGACCATAGACCAGTTAGAGCAAAGTTGATAATTTCAAAAATAAGAAAGAGCCGAACTGAATTTAAAAGCAACCAAAACTCTACATTAAGGAGTGAGGAAGAAATACAAAAATACAAGGAGCGCATTAGAGCCTACCTACCAAACCTACTTGAAATTCAGGAAAACAGGTCAGTCCAAACTTACTACGACAAAATACTAAACATTATCACGACAAGCCTGCAAGAAGCTCGAATAAACAATAAAAGTACAAATACAGGCCACAAAATTTTATCTGAGAGAACTCTAGCGCTAATGAAGAGAAGACAGGTACTGCAAAAAACCAAAAACAAAACTAGAACCATGAAGAACGAACTGTCGGCACTATACAAGCTTGTAAGTAGGCGTATAAAGTGTGACTATACAAAGTACAGATCGATCATTATAGAAAAACATCTAGCACAAACAGGTAGCTCAAAAAATGCTTTCAAGGAGCTAAAAACAAACAAGCAATGGATAGACGGTTTAAAGAGAGAAGGAAAAACCTTGAATAATCGAAAAGATGTTTTAGAAATTGCAACAGAATTCTACAAAACACTTTATAGCGCTCAAAACAATGAAGTTATTGACCAAAATAATGCTTATGAAACAGGCGGAAACTCTACCGGATATGCACCATTCGTCGAATCAGAAGTTATCCAAGCAATAAATAGATTAAAATCAAATAAAAGCCCGGGCACAGACAATATCACCAATGAGGCGATAAAGATGGCTCACTCGCTACTGGCTCTACCATTGACACACTTATTCAATCTCATTCTGGAAACTTGTAAAACACCAATTCAATGGTCAGACTCAGATATAGTACTAATTTACAAAAAGGGAGACCCCAACGACGTAACAAACTATAGACCTATAAGCCTACTACCTTGCATTTATAAATTATTCTCGTCTCTCATTAACCAAAGAATAAGTATCGTTCTAGAAGCGGAACAGCCAGTGGAACAAGCAGGGTTTAGAAAGAGCTTCTCGACTATAGACCATATCCACACCCTAGAACAAATACTCGAAAAATATCAAGAGAGGAAAAGAGCTCTATATATCGCCTTCATCGATTACAAAAAAGCCTTCGATACCGTGTCACATTTAAGTATCTGGAAAGCGCTTATAGAGCAAGGAGTAGACGAGGTATATATACGAGTAATAAAAAGCATCTACAGCAAGAATAAAGGTAGAGTCAAATTAGAAAGAGTTGGCCCAAGCTTCCCCGTCGAAAGAGGTTTGAAACAGGGCGATCCGACCTCACCGAGGCTGTTCATTGCCATCTTAGAATCGATAATAAGGAAACTTGACTGGAAAACTAACGGCCTCAAAATAGAGGGACAATATCTAAGCCACCTACGATTCGCCGACGACTTGGTACTCTTATCTGAATCAAGCTGCGAACTACAAGCAATGATCGAAGAGCTAAATATGGCTAGCAAAGAGGTAGGGTTAGAGATGAACCTAACAAAAACAATGGTCATGACAAACAGTATGGAAAAGACGCTTTCCGTCGACAACGAAATACTGAAGTATACGAAAAAATATATTTACTTAGGTAAGCAAATCAGCTTCGAAAAGGACAGCAACTACGCAGAAATAGAGAGACGCACTCAACTCACATGGAACAAGTACTGGAGCCTGAAGGAAATTTTTAAAAGCAACATTCCTGTAAAAATTAAAACAAAAACCATGTCGAGCTGCCTCTTGCCATGCCTAACCTATGCTTGTCAGACTTGGAAATATACAGACAAAATAAAGAGAAAAATCACCACATGTCAAAGAGGTCTCGAAAGAAGCATGTTAAAAATTAGAAAAATCCAAAAAATAAGACATACAAAAATAAGAGACGTAACTAGAGCTCCCGATGCTCTAATTCTATCAAAAAAATTAAAGTGGAAATGGGCGGGACATGTGGCGCGGTTGTCAGACGAGCGCTGGACTGTTAAGGCGACACGCTGGAGAGGTCCACCTGGAAAACGTTGCAGAGGAAGACCGCTCACGAGATGGGCGGACGATATCGTAAAAACGGCGGGATCAAGCTGGATGCGTACAGCCCAGGACAGATCTAAGTGGGACTCTTTGGAGGAGGCCTTCACCTGCGGAAGGGTTCTTGCAACAACATAGATTAAGTTTGCACTTTATATTTTTTATTGTAACTTTTTTTTGCAAGAAATAAAAGGCTTTTTATTTTATTTTATTTTATTTATACATTTCATCCTGACACCGGTGCATCATCACCAGATATTGACTCGAAAAAGTGTAGTTGTATGTTTCAAAAGCACTGTTGCTCTGTACAGGGCGCTGCGGTGTCGGACGGGCGGCTGCGCGCCGGCGACCGGCTGGTGTCCGTCAACAAGGTGTCGGTGGGCGGCCTCACGCAGCAGCAAGTGGTCGCGCTGCTGCGGAACACGCCCACGGACGCCGCCGTCGACATCGTCGTCGAGCGCACGCATCCGCACCGGACACAGGTACCTACAATCTCAACACTGTGCGATGATTCTTTTAATTTTAATAAAATTTCACCCTATGGGAAAAATCCCATTTATTGACGTGACGTCTTATAAATCGATAGAGCCGGCTGCACGCACAAAAAAACATGACTCATCAGGCGTTACCTCGCTCATGCGGCGTTACCTCGCTCGCGTTACCTCGCTCTGAGGCGTTCCATGTAAGGCTTGAAGTGCAAGCGAGAGTTGTCACGTTCAACTATCGTCAGTAAACCGACTTTACAGACAACCAATTTTTGACGTGACAACGTCTTATAATTCGATAGAGCTGGTTGCACGCACGAAAAAACATGACTCATCCGGCGTTACCTCGCTCATGCGGCGTTACCGGCGTTACCTCGCGAGCGCGGAACGAGCGACAAAGAAGACGTTGTCACGTTCAACTATCGTCAGTTAACCGAGTTTACAGACAACCAATTTTTTTGTATTATTTTTGCACAAGCTAGCAACCTAGGTTGGTATGGTATTCTGACAACATACCATGCCATTTGCTAAGTGTGCAAAAACAATACAAGAATAGGATTTTTGCCTCCGTTTTCTTAGTAATAACCGAGCGCGAGTTGCTAACAAACGATACAGAATCGGCCCACAGAACAACTAGATAGCTTGGCCGATGCCAGCAATAACAAATCAGTGCCCACGCTGTGCAACCGATGTAAACTAATTACGCTATCTATCCCTTTCATAAATATTGCCATCCTTCTTAAAATATTCCTGATGCAAAAGAACAGCGTCGAACAAATAAAAAGAAGAATTTTTAGCGTCGTTTATATATAATGTACAGTGGTGTACATTATATAAATGACGCATTACCGCATTTGTACGTGAAGATGAGTATTAATGTATTTTGCTCTCAAATGTTTGCTGAGTTCCTATAACAGTCCTAGACCTGTCATATTAGGATTTTATAAACCAGATTATACTATATGTGATGTGGTCAATACAAATGAATACCCAATACCCTTTCATTACATCTGAAGCCGTTTCTTAAACTGATAATTTTAAACGTAAGGTCTTCAACTATATTAGAGGGAAAGCGGTTACATATTTGTGCCCTCTGCCATAAAGACCCAATAAGTCATGGAATCATAGTTCTCCGAGTAATTTCACTACTATTAATATAATATTACTATTTAGAAAAAAATTGGTTGTCTGTAAAGTCGGTTTACTGACGATAGTTGAACGTGACAACTCTCGCTTGCACTTCAAGCCTTACATGGAACGCCTCAGAGCGAGGTTACGCCGCATGAGCGAGGTAACGCCGGATGAGTCATGTTTTTGACGTGACAACGTCTTATAAATCGATAGAGCCGGTTGCACGCAAGAAAAAACATGACTCATCCGGCGTTACCTCGCTCATGCGGCGTTACCGGCGTTACCTCGCGAGCGCGGAACGAGCTACAAAGAAGACGTTGTCACGTTCAACTATCGTCAGTAAACCGACTTTACAGGCAACCAATTTTTTTTGTGCGTGCAGCCGGCTCTATCGATTTATAAGACGTTGTCACGTCAAAAAATATATCATTCATTTTAATAATTTCACCTCAATCTTTTTTCCAGAGGGTAGAACCTCAGCAAAGCCCAACCAAATACACGGAGAAGCCGATCGGCCCGCCGCCCACCTCTCAAGCGAAGCTATCGGAAGCTAGCGCGGGGGAGAACGGGCGCGTGTCCAGCATCGTGAACGCGATCAACAGCTCCACCGGCTCCGCGCGCGGCCGCATACCAAAGAGCTCCTCGAAGGACGACCTGCTGAAGGACCAGTCCATCGACACCGCGATACAGGAAGCTTTGAACTCCTCTTCCAGTTCGGTAAGGAGTTAAGGACCTTTTTATTTTCCATTACCACCAATCAACATTTCAAACAATACGGTACTAATAACAGCTAAGCAATGATTCAGCTCACACAGGTATATCATTATAATATTGTCATTTAGAGATTTATATGATTAGGTTAATTCAAAATGCAAGTTCATATAATTATAATAATATTTTGACAATTAAATTACAATAGGGTAAAAATTGTGATTGCCAGGCTGTATCCCATGAACCGTGATAGAGAAATTATCACAGATGTATATTTCTGTTGCTGCTGTAACAACAAATACTTAAAAACACCCATACGAAAAACGTGATTTATTTGCGTGTTTCTTAATTTGGCAGATTTTTGATAGTACGTAAAAAAATTGGTCAGTGTGCGAGCCCAACTCGCACTTGACCAATTTTCGGATTCTGGCTACTGTCAAGTCATTTAACGTTACGGTACGCTACACGTAGCAAACAACAGGCTAGCAAAATAGTAACTTAAATCGTAGCAGTTAATTAAGCTTTCTAAATTGGTCACAGCTGCTGGGTCTCCGGAACCGGCTCATCATGCGGCTGGACGTGCCGGTGCACGACTCCGAGAAGGCGGGGCTCGGCATCAGCGTGAAGGGCAAGGTGACGGTGGGGCCGGACCCGCACGACCTGGGCATCTTCATCAAGTCCGTGCTGCACGGCGGGGCCGCTTCCAGGGACGGCAGGTAACGCTCGGGAACCTGATTGTAAATTGGTCACAGCTGCTGGGTCTCCGGAACCGGCTCATCATGCATCTGGACGTGCCGGTGCACGACTCCGAGAAGGCGGGGCTCGGCATCAGCGTGAAGGGCAAGGTGACGGTGGGGCCGGACCCGCACGACCTGGGCATCTTCATCAAGTCCGTGCTGCACGGCGGGGCCGCTTCCAGGGACGGCAGGTAACGCTCGGGAACCTGATTGTAAATTGGTCACAGCTGCTGGGTCTCCGGAACCGGCTCATCATGCATCTGGACGTGCCGGTGCACGACTCCGAGAAGGCGGGGCTCGGCATCAGCGTGAAGGGCAAGGTGACGGTGGGGCCGGACCCGCACGACCTGGGCATCTTCATCAAGTCCGTGCTGCACGGCGGGGCCGCTTCCAGGGACGGCAGGTAACGCTCGGAAACCTGATTGTAAATTGGTCACAGCTGCTGGGTCTCCGGAACCGGCTCATCATGCGGCTGGACGTGCCCGTGCACGACTCTGAGAAGGCAGGGCTCGGCATCAGCGGGCCGGACCCGCATAACCTGGGCACCAAAAAAAATACAGTGTTGGCCCGGCCAGCTGCGAGGCTAGGATGGGCACGTAAAGATAATTTCGTCTACTTTTGTCGATCTCTTTTCTCTTTCCAATCCATATAGGTAGACAGAGATAAGAGATTGACAAAAACAGACAAGATTATCCCAATGAACAGACGTGCGCAATGCGCATGCTGCACAATTTTGTCTCACAATCAGAAGGGTTTATTATTATCCCAGTGCTAGGCAGGTGCCATAAGGCAGCCATCATTTCATTCGTATTTTACATAGCTCCAAAAAGCAAGAGTTTACATATGCTTGCGGTCCGAAAAAATCCAAACCCCCTCAAGAGAGCATTAAAAATAAAGTCTGAAGTCTATACTTTTAATTTCCTACACTTCCGTTCAGGGAGTGATATGATCTGAATCATTGTTTGAGCCGAAGGATGGGACAAAGGCCTCCTGAAGTGACCGCCAAATCTTGTGCCCTGTCTTCTTTGTCTTCGTTCGTTTCGTCCGACTCCTTTGTTGACTGTCGTAGTTCGTGTGGTGCCTGCCAACACTGAGTTTTTCGGTGCATGGCGGCCAGTCCAGGGGTCTGATTGCGTAAGAAAAACGTATTCATCGTTATCGTAATCTTATGCAAATTCTGCCCCCCGATTGGCTGACGTAATTCAGGGAACCAACCAGCGGGCAGACTTTGTAAACGATTAAGATAACGATGAATACGTTTTTCTAACACAATCAAGGGGCTGGACCTTGTGTCTCCCGACGTCTATCAGTATATTGCCACTTCAACTAAAAGGATATAATTATGTTGATGTATTTTCGTGCAGGCTACACACAAACGACCAGCTGCTGAGCGTGAACGGCGTGTCGCTGGTGGGGCAGTCGAACGCGGAGGCGATGGAGACCCTGCGGCGCGCGCTGCTGCACTCGCGGCCCAACGTGCACGGCAGCATATCCTTGACCATCGCCAGGAGAACTGGTAACTACACACTCCCGTTATCGTCCTGCAGCTGCAGCCATGTTAACTTTTTTGTTCCGTTTGTACAATTGCTTTTAGTTGGTACGCTTGTGGTATGAAATTCTATGAATGTATGGAAATAATATATACGACCGACAAATTGATGACGTAACTTTTCAATGACAAGTCTCCTTCATTTTCTAAAAATCATTCTACTAGTCTCACAAAAGCAATCGCAGAATAGAATAGATAAGTCATATGACAATTGCTGCTGACTCCGTATTTTCTTACTAGGATCATTCACGTATCAAAAGCTTATAAGCTCATTTGACTTCATAAATTATGTGCGATATTCTATCTGATGTGAAGACAGACGACTATGTTTTCATTTGTAATATAAGACAAGTCGTTTCGACGTCACAAGAGCTTGCACTATGTGGTAGGATCTTTCTGCAGAGTTCGTCCAGATAGGTACCATTGCAAAGTCAGATGTTGCTGTAAGGCAGTAGTTAGAAGCATTACAGATTCAATTTGAGAACACTGTGGCTGGCAAAACAACTGAGCACGATGACTTTAAAGAACTATGTCAGGACAACCAGCTCAGTACAGTGCATCGTATGTCATTGCAATGAAGTCTGGGACTCTCTGCATCTAATATAAAAATTAAAATACACCAGCCTGGTGTTTATCACTAAACATCTGAATGAAAACATTAGGTGAAAGAACTAATTTAACGCCATCTGTCCTAGGGATTTAGTAATTTTACTTTGAACTTTTTTTTAAGTTGATTGGTGCTACTTTGATCATTTACATCAACTTGCAGATAGTATGGACAGCTTAGCGAGGTGGAAAGACGACACCCCGCCCAACGACGACACGACCAATTCCAACGAGAACAGCAACTCTCAAAACTTCAACACTGTCATACACAACACACCGCACGAAAAAGAGAACAAACCGTTAGACAATTACAACCAAAAACTAGACGCTAACCACAAGGAAAACTACGAAAACCACAACGAGAGGACCACGAAGAAGCACGCGTCAATCGTCACGATAAACAATAACAACAGCTGGGTCTCCAACCAATCGGATGACAGCAAAGGGTATTTAGAAAGAGACAAAGATACGGTACCGCATGATAGTAAACGGGACAGCTTCGAGTGGAGTCGACTTGACGGGTGGAACCCTGTGATCGACCGGTTGACGGGTCTTCGGAATGAGAGCTATTACATGGCGACGCAGCTCGAGGCGCCTATGGCGAACGGGCACCATTACAGACAGAATTTGGGGCATGTACATATGGCTCGGTCGCCTCCCGCTCACCATAATGTCATTATTGAAGAGGATTATGGGACGAGGTAAGGAATAATTACTTCCGTTGATTAACCTTAGTTTTTCCTTGGGGAAGTTTGGACAACTATGTTTTGTATCTGTTGTCTATGTTTTGAAGCATACTGATTTTAAAATATAACAAAGGTTACAATAAAACTATTTCAATATCTACGGGTATATAACTATTGGAAATTTTAGATGCAGTAAAAGTTCCCAAAAGTTATAATTCCTAACCTGCCTGCATACTACTGTCATTTGTCCATTCGCTCATTTACCCAATCGTAACGTTGCAATCTAAAGGCATTTCTAGACTTTTATTTGTTTAGCTCTGCCTTCTAACAGATTTTTGCATTGATTAAGAATGTTCAATTTTGTACAATACGAAAAAAAACGCCATTCTCATTTTTACGCTTATCCCTTGCATATTTACCCATGAATCTAGGCATGCCAAACAGATTGTAGTTATTTGTATGTAATGTTTCTGGTAATGATATCGCCAAACAGCCGGTATAGGCTTTCGCTGATGCCATGCCCACGCCGCGCCCATGCCCCGCCGGCTGGGTAGCGTGACCAAGCAGATGGTGAGTTTAGAAAGTCCACGAAGGTAATTTTGTTTTAGGGGCAGCACGGCCGGCGAGTCCGGCAGCGAGAGCGGCGGCGGCGCGTTCAGCCGGGACGCGGTGGGGCGCCGCTCCATGTCGGAGAAGAGGCACGCCGCGCTCGACGCCAAGGCGACCGGCACCTACCGCAAGATCAAGGAGACCAAAGCTATTAACGGTACGCACATACTCCTACAACGCTGACTGATTAGAATCGCTTGTTGGAAAAAAATAATAATACTAGTTGTTAAAATTTTAACAAAAACAAAGACTTCAACTCTCATTACCTACCCTTGACGTACATCCTGTACGGACGGAACCCTAAAAATCATGGAAATCATTAAAAGAGGGAAAAACGGCTTCAACTCCGCGCGTTTTGTGAGGTACGTGTGGACCAGTTTCGGACCCGTCTGGAGTCCTTCGAAACTGGTCGAGCGAACCTGACAAAACGCGCGTGAGTTGAAGCCGTTTTTTCCTTTTATAATGTGTTCCACTCTGGGAACTCTTTAATTCCAAAACCATCGAAATCGGCTGGTGTGATATTAACTTATTAAGTTATTGTTGTTTGTCAGTACATAAGTACTTGTACTCAATACAAATTCAAGACTTATATTATATAGTTTACTCATGGATGCCATTATCATTGTGTTGTCATTGTTAGAATTGGACCAAATTGAAATGAGACTACATGCGGAGCACTAGCTTTTAAATTAAAGAAGTTGAAAATTAGTTCACCTAATGGTCAATAGTCGAAAGACCCTCTTGAAAATTGAGAACTTCTTCCTTTTTTGAAGTTGGTTGAAAATCATCTGAATATTACAGCTATGCAAGTGGGCCCAGCGCTGGGGATGCGAAAATCATCCAGTTTAGAATCTCTACAAACAGCCATCCTACATGCGGAGCACTAGCTTTTAAATTAAAGAAGTTGAAAATTAGTTCACCCAATGGTCAATAGTCGAAAGACCCTCTTGAAAATTGAGAACTTCTTCCTTTTTTGAAGTTGGTTGAAAATCATCTAAATATTACAGCTATGCAAGTGGGCCCAGCGCTGGGGATGCGAAAATCATCCAGTTTAGAATCTCTACAAACAGCCATCCAGGAAACTCAGAGGAAGCCGATCCGGAACGAGCCCATTTACGCGAGGGCGCACCCACGTAAGTTTGTAATTCACAAATTAGAACTGTAGCGGTCTTCGATAGCTGACGATAGATGGCGTAACAGGCACGTCGGGGTCACCACTTTGACGATGTTGGAGGCTCTTTCCGTGATCCGTGTTGGAGGCAATAGAAAAATTTCCTCCAGGGAGGTGTTATGCCTGGGTACCGCATGTGATCCGAGCGTGTGACGTCAGAAGTTATATTTATAAAGCGCTCGTCGAAAACACCGTCAGTGTGTGCTAAGGGACTGATTACGCCTATCGATCGTCAGCTTTCGAAAACCGCTACAGAACTATGTAGGGTGTATTCCATTGGAATGGCTGGTAATGATCATTCAGGACACAATCATCAGATAATGTCCGAAAGTTCTACTCTTTTACGAGGAAAAAACTAAGCAAGCTCCAACTTTGGTTAGTGGGCTAAGATAAATAATAATCTGTATATCATCACTCAGGTAGACTTTTCTCAGTTTCTAGTTAAAATTTCACGTTTTTGTTCTTGGAGCCTGATTTTGATTTGATAAGTGATTAAATTATGTTTCTTTTGTTGTCTCTGCATGATTTGATGTACCACCTGCCAGGAACAGGGCTTTTTAGTGACTGTTCTGATGTCACCCATGTACCACATCTCTGACAAACACCGTAACCGAAGTTAAGAGCGTTCATGCGTTTGAATTATGCTTGAGTTGGAATTAAAATTGTCAATTTTCGACGTAACATAAGAGTGTCATGTTTTCAATTATTGATTAGATAATTTACATCATATTATTTGGCATTTCATAATCTAGTTTTTGTCTCAAAAATATTTGAAAATATGTGTATAACTTTCTCATTAGAAAGTTTAAGGTAAAGGCTAATTACTCACTTAGCGGTGGAAGCTCTATTTTGATGCAAGCTATTTGCCATGTTTCATAACACAAACTTATAACAATGACATATTTAGAAAATTAATAACATTTACTAAAAAGTGTTTTAAAAAAAACACGATTTTCCTAGATTTTCATTCAAAAACCATAAACCGAAAAGTGTCATTTTTAGCATTTTTCGATAAATTAAACGTATTATTTTTGGATAAAATCCAAGATATTTTGTTATTTCTGAATTATAGTTATTTAATTCAATTAATATTTAATCTCACTGGTTATTTACTATTTTATTAAGTAGTATATTTATTTTACTATAATTTTTTTTGTAATAGCATTATCAGCGCAAAATTGCGTCAGTGCCAACGCAAAACCAATTTAGTATGGCAAGAAACGCGATGCGCGTTGTTTTGCATAAACGCTCTTAATGAGTTATAGAACACTCCCATAAATTATCGCTAGTTTAATCCCGGACGCTCTGTATTTAGCACATTTTTTTTTAAAATATATACGGGAAATTTTACACATCGCAATCTAGCCCCAAAGTAAGCGATAGCTTGTGTTATGGGTACTAGATAACTGATAACTATACATATATACTAATATACATAAATATAATATATTAAAAAACACCCAGACACTGGAAAACATTCATGCTCTTCACACAAACATTTACCAGTAGTGGGAATCGAACCCACGACCTCCGACGCAGACGGCAGGTTCGCTACCGCTACGCCATTCGGTAGTCATTTCTGACAAACACCGTAACAGAAGTTAAGGTATAGTTTCCTCCGCAGCGCTAAAGCACTGGCTGACGGACGACAACGCGGCGCCCGACGCCATCGTGCGCGGCTCCCCGCAGCAGTCGTCGCTGTCGCACAAGAAGCCCTCGCTGCTCAAGTCTCTGTCCACTATGTTCAGGTATAGTTTCCTCCGCAGCGCTAAAGCACTGGCTTACGGACGACAAGGCGGCGCCCGACGCCATCGTGCGCGGCTCCCCGCAGCAGTCGTCGCTGTCGCACAAGAAGCCCTCGCTGCTCAAGTCTCTGTCCACTATGTTCAGGTATAGTTTCCTCCGCAGCGCTAAAGCACTGGCTGACGGACGACAACGCGGCGCCCGACGCCATCGTGCGCGGCTCCCCGCAGCAGTCGTCGCTGTCGCACAAGAAGCCCTCGCTGCTCAAGTCTCTGTCCACTATGTTCAGGTATAGTTTCCTCCGCAGCGCTAAAGCACTGGCTGACGGACGACAACGCGGCGCCCGACGCCATCGTGCGCGGCTCCCCGCAGCAGTCGTCGCTGTCGCACAAGAAGCCCTCGCTGCTCAAGTCTCTGTCCACTATGTTCAGGTATAGTTTCCTCCGCAGCGCTAAAGCACTGGCTGACGGACGACAACGCGGCGCCCGACGCCATCGTGCGCGGCTCCCCGCAGCAGTCGTCGCTGTCGCACAAGAAGCCCTCGCTGCTCAAGTCTCTGTCCACTATGTTCAGGTATAGTTTCCTCCGCAGCGCTAAAGCACTGGCTGACGGACGACAAGGCGCCGCCCGACGCCATCGTGCGCGGCTCCCCGCAGCAGTCGTCGCTGTCGCACAAGAAGCCCTCGCTGCTCAAGTCTCTGTCCACTATGTTCAGGTATAGTTTCCTCCGCAGCGCTAAAGCACTGGCTGACGGACGACAACGCGGCGCCCGACGCCATCGTGCGCGGCTCCCCGCAGCAGTCGTCGCTGTCGCACAAGAAGCCCTCGCTGCTCAAGTCTCTGTCCACTATGTTCAGGTATAGTTTCCTCCGCAGCGCTAAAGCACTGGCTGACGGACGACAACGCGGCGCCCGACGCCATCGTGCGCGGCTCCCCGCAGCAGTCGTCGCTGTCGCACAAGAAGCCCTCGCTGCTCAAGTCTCTGTCCACTATGTTCAGGTATAGTTTCCTCCGCAGCGCTAAAGCACTGGCTTACGGACGACAAGGCGGCGCCCGACGCCATCGTGCGCGGCTCCCCGCAGCAGTCGTCGCTGTCGCACAAGAAGCCCTCGCTGCTCAAGTCTCTGTCCACTATGTTCAGGTATAGTTTCCTCCGCAGCGCTAAAGCACTGGCTGACGGACGACAACGCGGCGCCCGACGCCATCGTGCGCGGCTCCCCGCAGCAGTCGTCGCTGTCGCACAAGAAGCCCTCGCTGCTCAAGTCTCTGTCCACTATGTTCAGGTATAGTTTCCTCCGCAGCGCTAAAGCACTGGCTGACGGACGACAACGCGGCGCCCGACGCCATCGTGCGCGGCTCCCCGCAGCAGTCGTCGCTGTCGCACAAGAAGCCCTCGCTGCTCAAGTCTCTGTCCACTATGTTCAGGTATAGTTTCCTCCGCAGCGCTAAAGCACTGGCTTACGGACGACAAGGCGGCGCCCGACGCCATCGTGCGCGGCTCCCCGCAGCAGTCGTCGCTGTCGCACAAGAAGCCCTCGCTGCTCAAGTCTCTGTCCACTATGTTCAGGTATAGTTTCCTCCGCAGCGCTAAAGCACTGGCTGACGGACGACAACGCGGCGCCCGACGCCATCGTGCGCGGCTCCCCGCAGCAGTCGTCGCTGTCGCACAAGAAGCCCTCGCTGCTCAAGTCTCTGTCCACTATGTTCAGGTATAGTTTCCTCCGCAGCGCTAAAGCACTGGCTGACGGACGACAACGCGGCGCCCGACGCCATCGTGCGCGGCTCCCCGCAGCAGTCGTCGCTGTCGCACAAGAAGCCCTCGCTGCTCAAGTCTCTGTCCACTATGTTCAGGTATAGTTTCCTCCGCAGCGCTAAAGCACTGGCTGACGGACGACAACGCGGCGCCCGACGCCATCGTGCGCGGCTCCCCGCAGCAGTCGTCGCTGTCGCACAAGAAGCCCTCGCTGCTCAAGTCTCTGTCCACTATGTTCAGGTATAGTTTCCTCCGCAGCGCTAAAGCACTGGCTGACGGACGACAACGCGGCGCCCGACGCCATCGTGCGCGGCTCCCCGCAGCAGTCGTCGCTGTCGCACAAGAAGCCCTCGCTGCTCAAGTCTCTGTCCACTATGTTCAGGTATAGTTTCCTCCGCAGCGCTAAAGCACTGGCTGACGGACGACAACGCGGCGCCCGACGCCATCGTGCGCGGCTCCCCGCAGCAGTCGTCGCTGTCGCACAAGAAGCCCTCGCTGCTCAAGTCTCTGTCCACTATGTTCAGGTATAGTTTCCTCCGCAGCGCTAAAGCACTGGCTGACGGACGACAACGCGGCGCCCGACGCCATCGTGCGCGGCTCCCCGCAGCAGTCGTCGCTGTCGCACAAGAAGCCCTCGCTGCTCAAGTCTCTGTCCACTATGTTCAGGTATAGTTTCCTCCGCAGCGCTAAAGCACTGGCTGACGGACGACAACGCGGCGCCCGACGCCATCGTGCGCGGCTCCCCGCAGCAGTCGTCGCTGTCGCACAAGAAGCCCTCGCTGCTCAAGTCTCTGTCCACTATGTTCAGGTATAGTTTCCTCCGCAGCGCTAAAGCACTGGCTGACGGACGACAACGCGGCGCCCGACGCCATCGTGCGCGGCTCCCCGCAGCAGTCGTCGCTGTCGCACAAGAAGCCCTCGCTGCTCAAGTCTCTGTCCACTATGTTCAGGTATAGTTTCCTCCGCAGCGCTAAAGCACTGGCTGACGGACGACAACGCGGCGCCCGACATCGTGCGCGGCTCCCCTCAGCAGTCGTCGCTGTCGCACAAGAAGCCCTCGCTGCTCAAGTCTCTGTCCACTATGTTCAGGTTTGTCAATCAATCAATCAATCAATCAATCAAATTATTTATTTGCTGATATAGGTATTTACAAAGTTGGTTATTACAAATATATAAGATCTAACTATATCAGACCATATTGGTATGCAAATTTAATTCTTAGAGAACAAAAATAAATAAATTTTGAAGAAGCTCAGACTAAGAGAAAAAAAAATATATATTTATATACCTTTTTTTTGTCGCCTTACGTAAAGGAATCTGCGGGGCTAGACAAAGTAACAGTCGTTTGGCGTTAACGCTAGTAGACAAAAATGTATGGGACAAACAACGTGACTGTAGAAAAACCACGACCGAGTAGTACTAAACAAGCTGTGTTTGATACTGTCGGCTGTCAATTGTCATGCGAAGTACGCTAAAGTTATCTACAAGATCTGCGAGAACGCCAGCGAGCGTTCAAGTTGTCGTAGTCGATTATCAAACACAGCTTGTTTAGTACTACTCGGTCGTGGTTTTTCTACAGTCACGTAGTTTGTCCCATACATTTTTGTCTACTAGCGTTAACGCCAAATGACTGTTACTTTGTTTAGCCCCGCTGGGGTTTTTATAAGAGTAGGTTTTTCATTCCTTTAGGGTATTTAACTTTACCCACGGGTTTACAGAAAGAAATATGTTGCGCACAGTTTTTTTTTTCATTCTTTTGGGGTGTTTAACTTGACCAATTTAAATACCCCAAAAGATTTCGGAAAAAAAAGTTCGGAAAGAAAGTCTTTTTTACTACTATTTATAATACTTAAAGCCATTGAAAGTACATGCTGTATTTTTCTACATCTCCTTTCAAATAAGACACTTTTACCGTAAGCCCAAAAATGTAATCTTGAAACCTGAAGTGCTCTAGTATTATTCTTTCCTACTCTTGAGTTATTTCAGTGTTTCCATGAACAAGTTAAAACTGCATTAATATTTTAATTACTGTTACTCAAACTATGTCAAGTGAGTTGTTGGAAGATAATGGTGCTTATTCTGTTTAATTAAGAGAGTAAAACTTTAGCGTGTCTAAAAATACATAGTACTATTTTTGCACTGGAATCAGATAACACTAATTCTAGACGAGTACCTTTTCACAGAGGCCGTTGTGAAATGGGATAAGTAGTACTATTTTAAGACAGACAAGCCAAAATAGTCTCTATTGTCAATGCAATATGTCGCTGCACGGTGGGTTATAAAAAGGGAAATCTGAGCGCCTGTTCCGCACTTTGTAGCACTTACGGGCTTTACTGGGTCTGCCGTGCTTTGTACCGCCGTGCCATCTTGTTTTCCCCTTGTTTCCTTGTTGTCCTTGTTTTTTATGACCCAGTGTGTAGCGACACATTGCGTTCTGATGACTATAAACCAGAATAAGCACTAAGCACCAATGTATTTTTAAAGTGAAACGTTTATTGTATCGTCCCAAGTATGTCGAATTTCGCATCGCCTGGCCGGGGCAGGGTGTCATGTCAATTACGTAGTAATTTTATAGCGCCATCTCTAAAATATATGTGGTACTTGAATAGAAATTTTTGTCTTAGAAACTTTTACTGTCACTACTGTTCCGTTTAGATAATTGTATATGCTGTTATAACAACTTGCTTCTACATCTAAATGTAATTTTATTTTCTGACTACAAACCGAGGAAGGTTAAGGTGCATAGTGATATTTTCATAAAACCATATTTCCTGTTTTTTTATGAATTTTTGTTAAATGTACTTTACTTCCCATCCAGAATCGGCAAGCCTAGCAAAAAGACTGAAGCAGACATATACGGGCGCACGCAGCCGGGGCGGGCGTCGGAGAAGTCGATATCTCGCGAGATGTTGGACCGACACAACAGAATCGACGAGCGGATAGACGAAGCCGAGCCGGCGCCACCAGCAAGGTACAGTGCAATAAGTTGACCCAATATGACGGCCGTCTACGCGGTATATCTCACCGTGCCTCGCTTTACGCGCTTCCCCTCGCGCCGCCCTCATACCACACCTCCAGTTTACACAAGAAAATGTGTTATACGTCGTTTGCTATAAACTGACCTCACTGCTTATTGTGACACTGGGGTAGAACTTCTTTTGCAGATCTCACCCGGTTAGGTACTACCGCAGTGTGAGATATTCTTTGGTCTTCCGAGAAGCAATCATTGCGAAGCGCTAAGCGCGTGTTTCGGTTTGAGGGCCATTAAGTAGCTGGCGAAATAATCTGGCTTAATGAGACCTAAGGACTGATGTCTAAGGATGATGAGTGCATTGCAGTATGTCGTATGAAAATGCAGTTCTTTGACGCACTGCATCTGACATTCGGCATTCGGCAGACGTACGGTATATCACTTCAGAGCGGCCCTTCCTCGTACAAGCTGCTACGGAATTAACTAATTTCTCCTAGAAACGAATGGAAGGCTTTAACGCTTACAACATCATTCAATTTACAGATAAATTGTTACTCACTTTCATAAACGTGAAATAGCGGTGCAATAGTTATATTGTCTGTTTTGTCTCTCTCGTCCGAATGTCAAATTACTGTTGACAAACAAAGACAAAACAGATAACAACTATTCCACAGCTATTTTACTTTTGTGAATAAGGGGGTAACAATTTATCTGTGTACTGTATGATGTCGTTAGCGTCGTTTTAGCGTTGGTTGGTTTAACGGCGTACAAGCCGTATTTCAGTGATTTTGAATGCAGTTTTACGTAAAAACTATATAAAGAAAATTACCTTCAAAATTGAACGTCATGTATTTTGGGTCTTTAATCTAAAATCGCTAAGAAGCAGAAATACAATTGGATAAAATTTTCTCGATAGAAAGTTCTCCCAAAAGTTGCTCCAAAATCTCAGTTTTCCTGTTTTTTATCGGAAACTACAATGGATGTAATGGTAGTAATAACAATATCCAAAAACGCTGAGGAACCGATTTTCAATAACTGGCTTAGTTTTTGAGTAATTAGGTAAAAGGTCGTTTTTCTGTTATATTCTTCCGCGACGCTGCATGTCGCACTACCAACGTATCCGTGAGAGTGACAAAGACAAAAATAAATTCAATAAATCCCCTTAAGGGGGTTACACTATGATATAATAGCAATGCTCTGTTGTGTCGCGCAGGGAGGACAGTCGGTCGCAGCGGCAGGGCAGCTCGGAGCGAATCGCGCGCGCGGAACGACGCAGCGGGCCGCGCTCGTACGCGCGCACCGCGCCCGCGCGGCAGGTACTCATTTATTTTACAACTACACTTATTGTTTTCTATTATCATTCTGTTCTAACTAATTACTACACACTCTACTAACTAAACTATTAACATTATCTCTTCTCTTAATATATAAAACTCGTGCCAATTTTTGTTACTAAATTTCTCCGAAATGGCTCGACCGATTGTTATGAAAAGTCTGAGAGTAGATCGTAAGGCATTTTTTTAAATATCCCTAATGGCAAAACAAAGTTTGCAGGGTCAGCTAGTAGTAATATAAAATAGAAGTCGCGGCACGTAAGCCTAGCCCGAACGAAAGGTAGAGGAGATAGCTGAGCATGGGTACAGTAGAGCGTGTGACGGAATGCGACTGGAGAGCCAATCAGCGCGCGCGAACGATACGCACGCCCGCCCCGCGACCCGCGCACTACCCCATGATACCTTATTTTCTATTTCTGAGCAATAACAATCACCGCTAAACTTTTGTGCCGTTACTAATAATGATTGTAATATCTCGCTTCACGCGTGGCAATAAAATGGGTAACATGCTTTTGCTATCTCTGTCGCTCTTACGAGCTTTACGAGAGGCTTGGGGGGCAATAGGCGCTGTTTCAGCATTTTATTTGCCCCGCGGGTAGCTACGGGTTATAATCCTTGTCTCAATCTTTTAATCCTGGGTATTATTCTTAATAAATAAGATGTATTAGTCGCTCCATCGTATCAAAAGATTTATCATATATTATTTGTTGCAGCCAATGGACAGCGCTTGGGGTCCCACCGGTCACTATGTTAATTACGAGGAGATCCAACAAAATCTCAAGTGAGTATCATAAAACACAATTTTAAGACGCAGAAACTGAAAACCCTCGTTTTGTGTTAGAGTATGTATATTAAAACTAGTAGGGCGCGTGGAGGCGCGGGTCACATGTGGCCCGCGTGCTGCCTTCCCCCTATTTGCATTACAACTTTAGTCTCAACATTTCCATAAAATTTCTATGAAAAAATAAATTCCGCCATTTTGAATTTTTTTTCGTGACATCAAATAGACCTTCGGGTCCTGATCACCTCTTGTCAAGAAACCGTTCTTCCATCTTTTATACTTTCCGAGATACCGACGAAATTCAAATGGCGGCCATTTTGAATCCGCCATTTTGAAATTTTTTCAGCTCACTGCCAATTGGATGACATTTCAAATGACATTTGGTCGAGTACCTATCTGCAATACCCTTGGCTGTGCTCTTCACCCGTCTTCGAAATCCTCAATCATTAGCTCTCTGTGTATTTTTCCTCATGAATTTCTCCCCTCTAAGTATACGACGTAATCCTTGAAAAAAAAATTTTTCATACAAAATTGTTCAAGAGAGGTGATCAATGAGTGAGTCAGTCAGCACAAACAGTTATAAATTATATATTAACGAGCAGTATAAGTTCATAATGAGCAGTTTCCCGCACAGCGCCCGCCGCGAGAAGCTGAGCGAGGTGCAGATCGGCCAAGTGCGGCGCGGCGTGCACCGGGAGCCGCTCCTTGAAGACAGGTGACTTGCTTTACTTAACTACTAATGTAGTATAGTTAACTCAATCCACGATGACGCGCCCCACTCTGTCAAACTCCATACGAATTGAATGAAACATAAGCGATTTTGATAGAGTGGGGCGCGTCTTCGTGGATTGAAATGTCCATTTACACACCTCGCCACCTTCTTGCCCCTTTTTGGAAGAAGAAAAAAAATCAATATTGCATAGAAACAGGCGTTACTTTACGGAAGTCCATAATAATAAGCAAGACAGAATAAATTATACTAGCTAGGGTGCCCGCGGCTCCGCCTGTGTAAACTTCGGTTTTCTGCTAATCCCGTGGGAACGATGGATGGATAAAAAGTAGCTTATGTGTTAATCCGGGTCATAAGTTATCTATGTTCCAAATTTCAGCCAAATCGGTTCAGTAGTTGCGGGGTGAAAGAGTAACAAAGATCCATCCATCCATACTTACAAAGTTTCGCGTTTATAATATTAGTAGGATGTCTATGCCAAAATCTCCTGAGGATGTCTCGGTGTCGGGGCGAAACGTGCGTCGAGAGTGTTTAGGAGTGTGGGTGGTGGTGGCATTGCTCCTTGCTTGGGAGCTTATGGCTTTCTAGCTTGAGTGGGAGGGCGGACGATGTTTGAATTTGTTTATGCTGGACCGTACCGATTTGGTTATAGTTCAATAATTAATTTAATCTTTCTTGCTGAAAATACTTTAGTCCTAAAACCTATGTATCAAGTTTTTTCAGTTCAGTTTCAGTTATAAAATACGACCTGCATAGTCATAGTCGTATTTACCTATTATATTTCTACGAATTCTATTGGATCTGACTTATCGACCGACAATTGACCACGTGACTTATAGCAAAATGGGAATAACACGTAGTTTTTTAAATTTTGATTTAGCAGCAGCCGTAGAAATAGATATGGTAACAGTCGCTGTAGAGTCGAGCCAAAAACTATCAACTGACACAGGAACTGAGGAAAGCACGTGCCGTTCACTCAGTCAACAATATTATAATAGTAGACCACTCCTGTAACCATGGTACTAAATTATCGTTTCTATTTCTAATTTAATTAACTTATTTTAAGGTTGTTGCTCTCCTATAAGATTACATTTTTCATTTTTTTAAAAACATAAACTTTTATTGTATTAGATTTAGATGTACGATATTGTTATTCTACTCACGATAATAATCTGAGTTGAAGAAACAAACCATAATTATTTCTATAAAGACGAGTAAATGGTTTGTTCACATTCATTGCACGTGTAAGACCAAAAAAATAAAATATTCATAAAATATTTTATTAGATTAGGCACAATTTACAGCAACTAGATGTTATTTAAATAATTTTAACCGTTTTAAATAATTATCATGAATAGGTACACGAGTAACTTCCTATTTTATAAAACACAATTAATGGGTAAAAAATATACGTAGGTATGTAACATGCTAATAACACTAATAAATAACCGTTTCCATATTCTACTCACGTTTTTATTAGGATTAAGTATATCGTGATCCAACTTTTTTAAGACTATTTTGCTATCGTGTATAGTGACGCATTTAAGGAAAGATAAATAAAATTCTGCTGCTTGACATTTAAACATAGTATGTAATTGGTAACCACTTAGGCTTAGGTATGAAACAGCTAATCGGCATATTCTTCACGCCACAACTGCTTGTCGATGATTTGGTTGAGAATGGAGATAGATTATATCCTGGATTATGTGTTAATCCAGGCTTCTTCTTATCCCGATAAAATTTATGGTAAAATCCAAGGGATAAGTGAAAAACCGAATTTCAAGCGGGTGTAGGATCCGTGGCACAAGCAAGCATTCGTGTAATCATTAATTTATGGTAGTAACCTAATTCTTCGATTCTATAAAGCAGTCTATGAATTTTCTTGAAAAACCTTGAATGTTCTTTCATATTATAAACCTTCTCCAGAAAGCAGATAAATAACCTACTAAGGCTTAAAGCAATTTGCATGCATTTTAAAAAAGCTGTTCCATTATCCATATAGGCTCAATTCAAAAGGTTTAATCCCACGGGTCAAAACTCAAGGCACGCTGCAAATCCTTTTATACTGATTACTTAAGTCATATTAAGCCTCCCCCACACAGGCGCGTTATTATCGCGCGATAATATCGCAAGCGTTATTGCGATATCTGTTTTCAGTACATTTTGTATTAGGATGGTCATGTAGTTACACACTGCTGCGATAATAACGCCGCAATGGAAGTATATCGGTCGATATTATCGCAAGCGTTATTGCGATATCTGTTTTCAGTCAGTGATATCGCAATAACGCTTGCGATAATATCGACCGATTTTGTATTAGGATGATCAAGTAGTTACACACTGCTGCGATAATAACGCGCCTGTGTGGGACGACGGACGCATCCTAATACAAAATGTACTGAAAACAGATATCGCAATAACGCTTGCGATATTATCGCGCGATAATAACGCGGGACGCTGCGTCCGTCTGCGCGTTATTATCGCGCGATAAAAACGCAGCTGTGTGCAAGGAATCGGGACGCATTATCGCAATAACGCTTGCAATATTATCGCGCGATAATAACGCGTCTCTGTGGGGGAGGCTTTATGTACCTACGTAAATTGAAGCTAACCTTGTTATTGAAGTGAAACCTAACTCTATTATTATAAACGAAGATATGTGACCCTGACCTCCAAGAGTTAACAGGCATTCTCTAGGCATGTCCGCATGAATGCTTCTCATAAGCCATGGTTGTTGACAACCGCAACGTGAAAATAATTATGTATTATTAAAAAAAAACTTAATATTTTTTTCTTTTTCCTGCTTCTGGTCTCGCGGTGGTAAGCTGCATGTGCTTTGTAATGCTGTAATTTAATCTTATCTGTAGCTCAGTAATTGCTAGTTTAGATAACAGTACTTAGATCCGCTGTTTCTTATAGTGATTACATCTCATTTTACCAACGCCGAAACAACTCAGACAATGCTGTAGATATTGAATAAATAAGACTCCTTTTACTCTTTTACCATACCTGAGGACTGTAGATGCGAAATGAAATAAAACCAGCAACCATGTTATGACTTCTCAACTTAGGTATCTACGTCACATCTTTATCACTCATATTATGACTTCTCAACTTATCTACGACCATCTTATAACCGGTCAAGCACTCATTCCATATGGAACGAAATTCAGAAATCTTCTTCAGAAGTCTTCTATAAGTCACGTGATCAAATTATCGATCGGATATGTTATGCCTATACATGTTTTGAATTATGCAATCTCCGTTAGAATTCCATATCTAAAGGGAATGAGCAATGGACAGATTTCTACGTAGATAAGTTATATGGCCAAGGGCGCTGATCTCTGTGAGTTTAACTAGAGTATTTATAAGAATAATTGCTACGTACCGAGGAAATCCCCAGTACCTACTCTTGACAATACCTGTAGTATGACGCTAAGCATCTACAATAAATAAATTTATTCTAGTAGGTAGGTAGGCTATAACTACTTAGGGCTGATTTTTCAATTTTTTTTATTTACTTTAAGTTACATTGTATTTTAACCAGTTAACTTATACTTATACTTACTTATACGTATGCGGTTTGTGCACTGACCACTGAACTAGTGAAAACTGTGTTTCAGCGGTCAAAAGATAATCGTTAACTAAGGAATAAATATAACTTAGGTATTCACAGATTTTGTATGGCATATGTTTCAAATTTATTCCTCAGATAGTTTATCTAACAATTGAAAACTTGGCCCTTAGATTATAAAATAATTGCTATTATAGAAATTATTTTATGCAAAGTTCATACTTTATATTATCATTAGGTACGGACAGAAATTAATTAGTATGAGTGGTTTATGCAAGACGTTTTGTTAAGCTTGCATGTCACAGGTAATCTAAGAGTGCTTTGCAATTTGCTCATTAGGTGCAACTTAATTGCTAGCTTAGTGGAAATGTCACAGTGCCCTTGTCTCAGTACCCAGGTACTTACTGCTAGATAAAGGTCTTAGGTCATATACGTGAGCTAGCGAGTGGCGTCATTTATTACGTAACATACAATACTGCTCGTTCCTAGGAAACATAATTACGTTATTTCATGATGCTACGTACTTACTATGCAGTTTAGGTTTTTTCCTAACTTATTGAATTGTACAACTTGCAACTTTTAGTAATTTTTCATACCACGATGGCGATCGAATGGCGTAGCGGTAGCGATCCTGCAGCCGTTTGCGTCGGAGGTCGTGGGTTCGATTCCTGCATCTGTAAAAAGTTTTTGTAATGAGCGTGAATTAACAACCTAACAGAAACATTCGTTGATACCAATCCAATTTTACCTGGTTTGACGTACCGCCACGTAATACCTACTCGGATCTTTTTAACCGACTTCAAAAAAAGGAGGAGGTTCTCAATTCGTCGGAATCTTTTTTTTTTTTTTTATTTTTTTTTTTTTTATGTATGTTCCCCGATTACTCGAAGATGCGTGGACCAATTTCAAAAATTTTTTTTTTTGTTTGATAGGGTATAGTTCACAGATGGTCCCATTGTCATCAAGTCAGGATCTGATGATGGGATCCTGGAGAAATCGAGGGAACTCTTCAAATTTTACAGGCACACTTGAAGTGATTTGGGTATTGTTTGAAAGAGTAATTTTTTCCAGGTAGTCTTATGGTCATCACGTCGGGATCTGATGATGGGATGTTGGTAAAATCGAGGGAACTCTTCAAATTTTGCTAGTATACTTGAAGCGATTTAGGTATTTTTTATAGTTACGATTGCATTTCCTTGCAGTCATCAAGTAATGACTGTATTCATCAAGTCAGGATCTGATGATAGGATCTTGGAGAAATTGAGGGAACTCTTCAGACTTAAGAAGCATACTTCAAGCGATGTGGGCATTTTTTCCAATGCCTTGCGCATTAGTTGTTTTCCACTAAAAGGTATAAAATAAAATGGAAAATTCTTTCCAAAAAACCAACTTCAAATGCCACTACAAAGAATGAAATAATTTTTAATGTACACCAATTCGAAGTCGGGCAATGTTTCGTTCATTCAATAATAGTCCTTGGTATTGTCGATAATTTTGTCGTTTCTTTGCACATAAAGTTTTATAATAAGAAGGACTTTAATGATTGAACAAAACATGGCCCGACTTCGAATTGGTGTACATTAAAAATTATTTCATTCTTTGTAGTGGCATTTGAAGTTGGTTTTTTGGAAAGAATTTTCCATTTTTATTTATTTAAATTAAGGGACAAACAAACAATCATGCACTACAAAATTGACTTAAATGTAGATTTAACTCTTCTTACTCGCATCTTTACGTTCAAAGCACTTAGGTACACCTATTTAATTACATTAATTGGGTTCATATATAACAATTAAAGTAAGTGGTTATTATATGGAACAATAAGAACAATTAGCATTAAGTTATAATATAATAAAATTAATGTCGTTTAGAACCAGTTATTTTATAGAATTAAGAAAAAAAAATCCGGTAATTTTTCCATTGAAGGTAGGTAACTGACCACAAACCGCAAAAACTTTCCAACGACGGTTATAGATAAAAAAATCCTATTGAAACCCAGTTGTATGGGAAAAAACATACCTAGTGGAATAAATGCACCTAAGTCGTCTTACTTTGAATTTTAGTTTGTGTATACTTAGAATGTCATTGCCGTCAATCGTTTAATGGAGCTTAGCTAAGTTAGGTTAGGTTAGGTTAGGTTAGGTTATGCTATTTTTTCGGTTTTTCGATTTCTTCAGCCACTGCTAGTCATTTTTCCACGCAAAGTTTTGACTATAAAAATATTAAATTAAAAGGTTAAATAGGTATACTTAAGACCATATGGCGCTAAAATTCAGTTGTAAACTGCGCACGCACGTGCAGCATCGGCGGGGCTAGACAAAGTAATAGTCGTTTAGCGTTGACGATAGTAGATAAAAATGTATGTTGTCCATACAAGTGACTGTAGAAAAACCACGTGACCGTATAGAGGAAAACACGCTTTTTTTTCTCGCTGACGTTGTTTGTAGATAACTTTAGCGTACCTACTTCGCATGACAATTGTCAGCCGACAGTGAACAACGCTATGCATAAAGTAGATTCTGCTTTCATTTGTTTTCATTCGTCACGTGGTTTGTCCATAAATTTTTATCTACTGTCGCTAACGCTAAACGACTGTTACGTTGTCTAGCCCCGCAGGTGATGTCTATTGTCGGTGGTCAATTATGGTAGCGCCACACTACCGTCGGGACCTGAACCCACAGGAACCCGGAGTCCAGTGTTTCGTAATGGAAAATAGTACATTTCAATATAAGTGCGGCAAGTTTGTCTTTTCTTTACGAGTCCCGGTTTGTTGACCCAAGCCGAAGGCGAGGGTCAACTATAAGGACGAGTAAAAATGACAATTCCGCACATGCATTGAACGACGTTTTTTAATACATTTGCGAAAAAAATATTGGTTTTACGTGTTTGCCTGCTCCGTGTTTGCATGCCGTGTTCGTGTTCATGCGCTCCTGGTGCCTCCGCTCCGGTGCCGCGCTGGAGGAAAACACAAAAGCACTAGTGCGGAAAAGAATAACTTTGCGCACGCTAAACATACATGGAAATGTCAACTTTTTGAGAAAATGTATTAAAAAATATTTTTTTTTTTTTTATCTTTATTATTATAAAGGACTTTTACCTAAAAAAAAAAAAATATTTAAGACCGAAGTAACATGATCTGTTTTTCCAACAGTCGTCGAGTGGGCGCCTCCGGCTACCATTCCCAGCGCTCTTGCAAGGAGAGCGGCATCCGTCCCCAGTCTAACTACTACGAGTACGAGTCCGCGCCGCCGCGCCGCCCCGGCAAGCTGTCGCACTACCACTGACCGGCGCTGCCCGCCCGCGCTGCTCGTCGACATCTTCCTCCGCGCTGACGACCTGGAGACGTGCAGCTGTGAGGATTGCAACCGCTTCATCATTGGAATCGTTTTGTAGGACTTCCTCGATACTCTTTACAACTAGAAGGCGCCCCGGGAACGCGCCAAGAGCAAGGACCGAACAGGCGCCCTCCCGCGTTTCGGCCCCCATAACCGCGAGGTTGATTGGGCCATGGGTGGTGGAGGGTTGTCCCCCTACTCGACTAATCGAAAGAGAACCGTCGTGGACACATTTTGAACTAATTCTCGGTCTAGTTAAGTTTGCACGATGTCTATTACGTCACACTGTCGACTGCTATAAGATATCAAAACTATGGGAGATGCCCCATTAATTCTAGCTTAGACTTGCCTGCCAGCATAATATTATGAGCGCATTTGTCTCGGTGACTCCATATTGTAAGCAACTTGACTGATTAAAAATAGTCACGCTAAAATGTTGTAGTCGGGGCCAGTCCGTATATTTATTCCTGTCTTTGTACTTTTAATGAGTCATTAATACAAAAAATTTGCCAAGTAGCTATGAACGCGGAAACAGAAGCCTCATTTCTCTTTTGAAAATGGAACCAAACCTAACCTAACCTAACCTAACATAAATCGTAAATCGTTTTCGGAAGCAAGAAACATTTCTATGCTTTTTCCGTTCACGTTCTTCCAAATACTTTCTTCGACGCACGTTTCGACCTGACACCCGGACATCCTCAGGAGATGTTGACTTCACAATGTAAAATCGTTAATCGTAGAGCATGACTCTAAAAAGTATCACTATCTATGCTATGTGCTCGCAATAACAGGTTACCTGGAAATTCCCTCACGAGCGATCTCGCATGCGTTAGTTTATGTTTCACTGAGTCATGTAATAACAAGTAAATAAATATATATTGCGTTCGGTTTTTTGATACAGCCTTCAGTCGACTTCGCGATATTGCAAATATCAATACTTGAGGTTATTTTCCACTTGTTATGTACCTAGTACCTACTACTTAGTTTGTCTTTTTGCTTTTAGACAATACTGAATTACAAATCCGTTCAAAGAGTATTTTACATTAATTTTATTAGTGTTATTCCGAAAAAGTGTACATAGGCCGTAGGTAGGGCCATTATTTAATATTTTCGGAGTTTATTTTCATATAATACAGAAGGTCGGACGACTAATAAAAAATTGCTACCAGTGATGCTATGATATGAAATAAGTGCACTTTATAATTTATTCTCTTAGGTGCCATTAGGGTCAATTTACACCGCCGCGGAATGGAATGGAAGTGACTTTTTGCAACTAAATCGTACATAGCATAATGAACCTTATGTCGATTGTATAAATTACAAATTAAGTAAGAGCAAAATAGTGGTCGAGCATCTTCCGGGGAATCCTCGCGCTTTCTCGAAAAACGCCATCTGTGGAATCCGCGGGAAGTGGCACGAACGGAGGGTCGGTTTGGTCGGTCACAGCAGTGCGGTGCCAAGCGTTTTGAATTCGATGGAATATTTGAGTATTCCAGCAAATTCTCGCGTCATGACGCGCAATCGACGCTTCCATTCCATTCCATTCCGCCGCGGTCTAAATTGAGCCTTATAATTATAAGCTTTGATGGCAGTCGGTTTTTGCTGATTCGTAACTTGTGTGATGCGTTCTTTGTTTAGGTACTATTCATACCTACCACTGAGTTTAGGTTCACTATTTTATGAGTCCTTATGAAAAATATTACTGTCATATCAGTAGATTTTTATGATCAAAAGTGCTATTTTTATGAACATTTTTCAATAACCTTTCCGCAATGAGGTACCTACTTAATATTATGTAAATATTAGTGGTATGAAAACGATAAAAGTATTAGAGGATGAGTATAGAGTATCTCTCAAAATTTAAGTAGGTACTTATTATCTAAAATTATATTTTTTTATATAAAATGGTTTGTACTTTGTACCTACACCACAAATGCCAACATGTTTTATATTTCAATAAAATTTATGCAAAAACGGAGATGATGATATCTACTTAATCGTATGACTTTCTCGAAATGTTTTGCTGACTAAATAATATTCAAAGTGTCTAGAGTAACACGCAGTAATAAAAAGGTGTAAAAAATCTCAGTTTTTATACTATAAAACGGCATTTTTTATATACAATATTTGTATTGAATAACTATTTGTTTTGCAACATTGATCGGTTATTTGGTCTTTGAATATCTGCTTCGTCATCGACTTTGATTCAATCGATTGACGAACGCGGTTGAAGGTTAAAAGTTCTTGTTAAAAATAAAACCACTAAAACAGTAATTCTATGTTTTGTCTTTGTTTGCGAACAGTAATTTGACATTTAAAGGAAGAAGACAAAACAGAGAATAACTATTACATTGCTATTTTACGTTTATGAATATCTTTTAAAAGATTTTATAAAAACTAAAAAAAGTAGTGGTTTCAGAAATGTATGTTTAACAAAATTATTGAACGCATATCGTTTCGACCTTCCTTTGATAGCTGTAGTTCTTTAACTTTGGTACTTACATAGTCTGTTTTAATCTTTTTTCTTTACAATCCTCAGTCAATTATACTATACACATTGAAAAACGTCCTCCATTGATTCTTACATTTTGCTTGAATTAAAAGAAAACGAGCTATATGGTAGACAAACTAAATACATTCCTACTTACGAGTAACTTCATGTTTAAGTTATAAATCAAAGAAGCTTTAAAGTATAGACTAGTTAATAAGTTAAGGTATTACTAAGAAATAAACTTTACTGACTGACTTTAGATATTCCAATTAAGTATTTTTTGATTATTCTCTATCTCTGAATGATGTTAAAATTTAATTCGCAAAATTTTGTATAGAAACTCAGCCTTGTTATTTTTCTTATCATTTGTGATATTTACTTTGTAATGAATTGAGACGTTAAATACAGGTTCATTATGGATATATATACAAAACAATTTGTTAGCTATAATAAATAGATATAAATATTAAAATGCTATTAGTATGTGGTGTAAATAGAAATCTTTAATTAAATACGAGTATAAAATGAATTTAGAATAATGCAATTTCATGTGACTTGTTATTATTCATGTTAAATATGTGAACAAAAATGTTAAGTAATTAATTGTTTTGCAAATGTTTTTGCATTATTATGAGTGCCTATACCTATTGTATATAATAAAATAGTTGAAGGTATAATTTTGTATAATTTTCAAGAGATATTGTACCTAATCTTTGCGATCGGCCATCTGTACCTTAATAAATAAGTCTTGTCTCTGACTTGTAGTTTCATTAATTTTCACAGTTTAAACTTGTTCCATGGAATATGAAGTCATGGTTAATTCCGTAGAAAAAAAACAAGACAAAATAATTTTTTTCTATGTTCTACTTCTTGTTCCATAAATTAATCTGGCTTGGCTTTTTAATATATAGCTTTGTGTGAATAAGAGGGTTTTACATTAAATTAAAAGTTAGTAGGTACTTAACAATTTACTGACTCCAAATCTCACTTGATTTTAAATTACGATACATCCAAAAATGTGAAAGAGATATCACAGATGGAAAGCACGTTTATATTGACAAGCGCATTCCACTACCATTCTAAATCGCTGGGTAAGTTTTTACCGATATTCAGATGCCTAAGCCTCCCACAAGACGAGAGCTGCAGCCTCAGGGTCAATTTACAACGTGGTAGAAAATAAAAGCGACCTTTTTATATAGCATAATGAGCTTTAAGTCAATTTTATAACATACAAAATAAATAATTCTTAAGAATGCGCGAGGATTCCCCGGAAGACGCGTGTGATCTTTTTGGCTCTTATTTGTATGAGACAAAAAAGTCGCTTACATTCCATTTCTCCGCGCTGTAAATTGAGCCTTAGCCATATTATCTACGGACGCCATAGAAACGCCTGTCAACCAATTATTTCCATAACTAACGAAATTCAAAAATGTAAATGGCTATAAATGACCCTAGTGAATGAGTGGTGACCCTAGTGAAGTTAAATTACGCGCACGTTCTTATAATTTTTTTAACCGACTAAAAAAAAGAAAGAGGTTCTCAATTCGTCGGATTTTTTTATTTCCTTCGAAAGACAGGAACACCAGCTTATATAGGTAAATAAATTGGAAACTGAGTTTTAAATTAGCATCTATTTACGTGTACCAATTATATCCTGTGCTCATAAAAAATATACTTAGGTAGGTACCTACTTACTTAGAAATTGGTGCAATAGCAATCTTAAAAACTCATGAATATGACATATTATGGCTGAAACTGCAGATTACTTATGGAGCACTTATCGTCATTGATGTGGTTGTCGAAGGGCAAGGTCGCTCCTCGCATGTCTCTCTCAATTTAGCGCAAATTGTTTCATTCCTTTGTGCCGGCTTCCGTGCCGGGGATAAGTCTCCGATTAATGATTAGAACCCAAGTAATAGGTAGGTAGGGGAGACTGGGGAGGGTTGATCCCCCCTTTTCATTTTGGTCTGTAACTTTTTTACTATTCATAGTATTTTGATTCTTTTTAGGTTATTTTATTGAAAATTTATCTATTCATAATGTGTATAAAAGAGAGTAAGGTTTGGTAATATTTTGAGTAATAATTTAATATAATGTCATATGGTAACTTTTTACCATGTGTCCCCTATATAGGGAGACTTTTTTCCCACCAGCTGGGAGATTTGATCCCTAGGGATCAAGTCTCCCAAACATAGGGGACACACGGTAACAACAGTGGATTCAGCCTCGTTTATCCGTAAAGAGTAATATTTTTTAAAATATAAAAAGGGTATCCTAGGTAGCAAATAATAAATAATACAAAATCTTTAACCAGCTTCTTTTATTTGAACTTTCTGCTCATACTGACTATACAACATGTGATTAACTTATTTGACTAAACAACATAGTGTTTAAAACATAGTGTTTAAAAATATAGACAGTTAAGGAATATCTTCGATGCAAAAAACTTAAATTTAAAAACTTGACTATTCAGTCTCAGAAAAGGAGATTCTAAAAAATAAACGTACTAAACAAGACTTTTTGCATAAAACTGTAAAAAATCTTTATTTTTCTATTTTAAATTGTCTAAGTGACTTTGGGAATTCAAATGAACCGACGCGGCGAGATGAGGATTTGAACGGAGGGGGGGGAAGTTTTTTTACGATTTGGTATTTCCCTATCAAACTAATATCATTTTTTATTGGCCATTTGAATTTCTTATCAGTGACTTTTTTTGCAAACTTTACATCCAAGCTTGCCAAATGCTCTTTGATTACCTGGCCTACGTATCTGTGTACCAAATTTTTCTCCGATATTAGGTTCACTACAATCCAATCGCCTACATGAACATTGTCATCATTCCCGTCATCTTCTTCCTCAGATTCACTTTTTTCATCTTCATCATCTTCTACGACGTAAGCATCAGATTCTGGTGATGGAGGAATTTGTAAATTTTCTTCATCAGAACTAGTTTCCTCAGTATTCCTTCTTTTTATTTCGATTTTCGATTTTGATTTTACTTTTGTATTTTCTTTTCCTAGATTTCGTTTTATTTTGTTAGCTAATTGTTTTCTTTTTTTTTCTTCCCTGGCATGATACTCTTTTTCTATTGCCTCTTTTTCTGGTGTGTCTGTCAATATTTTTGTTGCGCCTTTCTTTCTCCCCTTTTTGATAGATTTTCTAGCTCCAGCTTTAGGATGCGGTCTAATCATTTCTGGGCTTAAATAAGTTGCAAGTGTTTTTTCTCCCAACTGCGAAATTTTTGGAGATCCAGATACAACGTTCGAATGAGCCGTTGCAGACGTGACAGTGGCGGCAGATATTGTTGTAAGTGCAAGATTGTCATCAGAATGGTGATCATTGATGATGGAAGTCCCAGTTGTGATAGTGGAAGATGACGGAATGGTAGTTTCAACAGTTGTTGTAACAGAATCTGAATCAAGACAAAAAGCGGAGGTGACGTTTGAATAAGCTGGCATGAGGAGGTCTACATGAAGAGAGGTAGTGTCAGTTGGTGATATTTTTTCACTTGATACTCTTGATAGGTTGGCAGTTAATATTTTATTAACAACCCAGAAAGAATTTTCAGCCAGAGTGGGAAATTTAGGTGAAGTAGATCTAGGCACAGATCTAGGATCTGCGAGTGAACTTTCTAGATGTAAACTTATTCCTGGTTCTCTTTGTCTAGTCTCGGGGTTTCTTTCTCCTGTCACAACTGATAGGTTGTTTTCATCCTGACGCGGGCGGACTAATGTGCCGGGTTCAATAAGAGAATGAGAGTTTTCTCTGTCAAGGGAATTATTGTCTGCAAGTGACTGTTCTATCGTTATATTACAAGGTGTTACAAGAGGAGTGGGTGCAGTACAAGGTTGCAACATATCAGTGTCCATATCTTCTGCATCAGTAAGTGACTGGTCGGGTTCAGGTCTGTCCGTAACATATGATGATAAGAAATCATCATCAGTAAATATGTCTGAATTAAGGGGGTAAATGCCTGTTATTTCAAAACTTTTGGTTATATTTCTTGGTGTCATGGCCATAGGATAGGCTCTTCCTAACAAGCCGCTGATGTCGTAGATAGTTATTGGTCTAGCAGGATGAGTTGTCATCCAGTCATCACAAGCTCTGTCGTAATGGGATTTAAGGCACCCAAATACTATGCGGTCCAGAGGCTGCAGCTTTTGGGATGTATGTGGTGGTATCGTGAGTAAATGAATCCCATGGTCCTTGGCATATTGAACAGAATCCACACTAATATGGCTCTCGTGATTATCAAAGATAATCAGGCAGGGGTTCTCCTTGGAGGATCGAACATGCTTCTGGAAATGTTTCAAAAATTCCACAAAGGTAGCAACAGTCATCCAGCCACTGGGATTAGTTATACCACTGGTGCCCGGAGGTGCATTATCCAGCATTCTATTTTGCCAGTTTTTTCTGGGAAATATAATAAAAGGTGGCAAATGATTCCCAATGGCATTGATTGCAGCACAAACCGTGACTAGTTCTCCTCTTTCGGCGGATGTAACTTTGGATACTTGTTTTAAGCCGCGGCAGGCTATAATTTTTTTCGGTTTGTGGACTGTGGTTATTCCAGTCTCATCGATATTGTATATTTGTTGTGGTGGAAATTGGAAGCGGTCCATGAGACTTTTTAAATTTTCAAAAAATGTGCCAACATTATGCCTGTTGAAGCTGGTCGCTCGTGATAGACTTGTTGCCTCTGGTTTTCTTAATGATAACTCTTTATGACGATTCATGAAACCCCAAAACCAATCATAAGTGGCCTCTTCTTTAACCTGCCACCCATATGGGATTTTCTTGTTATTTTTTTTTCCAAACTGGTAGGCTAGCATGCGCACATTTTTTGGGGTTAGGCCATGGTATAACTTGCTCGCTGTTTCCAAATATTTGGCCAAATCTTTCTCTTCCTCTTCTGTAAAAATTTGGGATTTTCTATTATTTGGCTCGTATTGAATTTCCACAGATTCTTCTTTTTGTCTTCTTGAGTAACGTTTGAGAGTCATTAGAGGTATGCCATATTGTCTGGAAGTTCCTTTCAAAGTCCCTCCAGCTAATACAGCCGCAACAGCAATTTTAAGTTGATCTTTATTAACAGGTACTCTTTTTTTCACACCCTCCTTGGATTTGTATCTTCGCGGCATGGTTTCCTAAAAACAAATCGAATATTAAAAAACAGTTTCGACATAGGGTAGATTTGACCCCTATAGGGGACACATGATCCCTGGGAACATACCACCCCCAAAGAAAAGGATCAAGTCAACCCATACATATTGAGGTTATAGAACATATTTCTTTGCAAACTATTTTTTCACATATTTCGTGGTGAGTAATGTTAATCTGCAGAAAAATAAATGTCTTAAATGATAAAAAGATTTTCAGGAAGCAGTTTCAAAACATAGTATTAAATAAATCTCGTCAAAACTTACCGTAAATTAAATATCTTCACACAACAAATTTTTGGCGGCCACCATTTCTAAACCTTTGACATCTGTCTAACCAAATCATGGCGGAAAGTTAATATTGCCATAAATAAACAAATGTTGCTAACCTAAAAAAAACTAACACGCTTGGTAAATTCGTAAATCAATGTTACCAAGTGTCCCCTAGGGAACCAGTGTCCCCAGCTTCCCCTAGTTAGGTACAGCACAAAATACGACAAAAACTACTACAGCTTGAAGCTGAAGTACCAAACCTTTTACCTACTTATTTTTTGAAATATTTTCACGAAACCCATGGTAGGTAATTTGTAAAAAGAATGTAAAGTAAGTAAGTATTGCTTTCGTAAAACTATTCTTATTCATTTTTGGAATAAGAACTTGCTGCTTTTCATAAGAAGATTTTTTGAAATATTTTCACGAAACCCATGGTAAGTAATTTGGTAAAAAGAATGTAAAGTAAGTAAGTATTGCTTTCGTAAAACTATTCTTATTCATTTTTGGAATAAGAACTTGCTGCTTTTCATAAGAAGATTTTTTGAAATATTTTCACGAAACCCATGGTAAGTAATTTGGTAAAAAGAATGTAAAGTAAGTAAGTATTGCTTTCGTAAAACTATTCTTATTCATTTTTGGAATAAGAACTTGCTGCTTTTCATAAGAAGATTTTTTGAAATATTTTCACGAAACCCATGGTAAGTAATTTGGTAAAAAGAATGTAAAGTAAGTAAGTATTGCTTTCGTAAAACTATTCTTATTCATTTTTGGAATAAGATCTTGCTGCTTTTCAAAGTTTTCAAATCGATAACAATATCAAATGAGTTTTATTTTCACGATTCTTACTTAGCCCAAAAACGAGTAGGAGTAGGTGCTAGGCAATGTTTTCAGTAGGTACTTACCTACCTAGGGGGGTTTTTTTGACCAACTTGCTAACTCCATAAAAGATTTTAGTTTAAGTACATGAATTGCCTTAAAATACCCTTATCTCAAAAGTATACCAACTGGAAAATTGAAAATATTTTGGATCAATAAGTACTTAGGTACCTAGATGTTTACTCAAAAGAAATAAAACTACGTTAACTAAGTTAATAAATAGGTACTTAATAAAACTACTTAATTTCAACTAATAAATATGCGGAAATGTTTCTATGCATGTATACTAATTTTATTAGGTAGGTACCTACATTATTATTCAATATCGTACATGAGTGGCCGTTTCGTAAAATCCCATGACGTCAATCATGAAAAAAATAAATAATTAAAAAATTAAAAAACACGACTGCCCTGTTTTAAAACGAACTAAAAAGTAAAAAACAAGTTATTTTAGTTCATCTGCATATTGACAAAGGGAAAAGTGGTCAAATTTCTCATTAATTAAAACAGATAAACTCATATTATGACAGTCGGAGGACGTCTTAGAATAGAAGGTGTTCCTCAGAACGGTCCCCCGACTGCCATAATATGAGTTTATCTGTTTTAATTTATGAGAAATTTGACCACTTTTCCCTTTGTCAATATGCAGATGAACTAAAATAACTTGTTTTTTACTTTTTAGTTCGTTTTAAAACAGGGCAGTCGTGTTTTTTAATTTTTTAATTATTTATTTTTATTTTATACTTTTTAGTGATGGTCTACGGTGTTTGCGGGCATTTTAAATAATTTGCGGGTGGGTTAAATATTTAATATTTCAAAAATTAAAAAATTAATATTTTTCCACTTATGTAAAAGTATATTTTAAATATATATGTATATATTCGGTTACTACTCTCTAATACCTTCATTTTGATACCCATATTGTGATAATTGAAGAAAACATTTTGATTTCCACTTTTGAAATTGGCGCCTCACGGTCGCCATATTAACTTTTTCCAAAAAAAATATAGCCTATGTTACCCGGAATAATGTAAGGATTCTAACGATACCCCATTTGTCCAAATCGGTTCAGCCATTCAAAAGTTATGGTGGAATAAAGAAACTCACATACATACATACATACATACATACATACATACATGAACCCTAAAAACATTACACTCCTTTTTTTTGGGCAGTCGTGTAAAAAAGGTCGCCAGCTAATGGAGCGAAAACTGGAGGATCAACTAACTGATGGGGCTTGGAATAACCCGATCCATATCAACATTTGAGATGTCTCAGGCTGTAATCATTTAACATGCTTTGAAGCTGTCTCCCCTGCCTTTTGATATCTTCATATCAATAGGCCTATTGGTATGAAGACATCGATACCTTGAACGATCCTGTAGCTAGGTAGGTACTTCAAAAACATCTTTGTAGATATTAAATTAACATAAGTAAGTACCTACCTAATCATATTTATATCATACTTAATTTTTAAGTTTCAGAGTCTATATGAATGTTTACATATACTTAGGTACACGCATAGAGTAGGTACTTAGGTATTGTTATTATAAATATTACGCTATTCAACCTTGCAGTTTTAGTGACACACATACAAGATCTGCTGATCTGCCATATGCGCTTTGACGTCAAATCGAACATACCTACCTACTTAATTTCCTGAATTTTTTAATGACATTTCACATCTAGAGTCGTGGGTGCTCTCCTCAGCCTCTCGTACGTACCTCTATATCCCAGTTCACACTAAAAATATTCTTTTAATTCGTCTATCCTGTATATTTCCTGAAACTTACGTACCTATAGGTATAACGACGACACACGATTGCGTCTACATATATAATTATTATACCAACCATTTCTCTGACGGAGTAGATATACCGTTAGCACCGCCCTGTTGTGAACATATTACACGCCCCTGGGGTTTTAGTGGGTATTCAGGACGCTTCACGTCCTGCGAGTCCCACATACCTACCCCGCAGCGTCTCGGGTTCCCTTCGCCTCGGGAGGCCTGGGGGCGGTGCGTGGTGGGATGCGTAAATGCATTCCCCAGTGGCTTAAAAAAAAAACCATTTCTCTGAATACGTTATAGCTGTCCATCGGCACTCTCCCACGGAGGAAAGAATGGGACTGGAGAGCCAATCAGCGCGTGCGAACGATACGCACGCCCGCCCGCGACCCGCGTAAGACCCCATGATACTTTAATTTCGACTTGTGCGCTATAACGGTTACGGTTACTTTTGTGCCCCTACCAATATTTCTTTATGCAATTTTTAGGTTTCCGTACCCAAAACGTAAAAACGGGACCCTATTACTAAGATTTTGCTGTCCGTCCGACCTCCGTCTGTCACCAGGCTGTATCTCTCGAACCGAGAAAGTTCTGTTGCAGCTATAACAACAAATACAAGAAAAATTGAATAAAATAAAATATTTAATTAGAGCTCCAAACAAACTGGATTGTTTTGCTTGTTTTCGCTCGATGTTGATAACGCTAAAAGGTAGACGCTTCAAATGTTCACAGAATATTTAATTATATATTCAATTTAAAAATAAATAGTTTATTTAAATTAAACAAGTATTTAAGGATTTTAAGGGGGTCCTCCCATACAACAAACGTAATTTTTTGCTCGATTTATGAATTTGGTGGGCAGGGGTGTTTAGTTTACTTTAATACTATTGAGAATGGGTCTTGATTCATGGTACGGAACCCTCAGTGCGCGAGCCCAACTCGCACTTGACCATTTTTATCAAAATAGGTTCATTAGGTTTCAAGATATGGACTGTGACTTGTAAACTACCAGTCTATGGTGAACTCTGTTTAACTTAAAAATTTCACGTTATCGCGTCATGTAAAAAACTAAGTTTTGCATAAAATATATTAATAATAATTCATGTAATTGGCCTAATAATAAACTACTTGCGTGGACTATAGTTCGCTCATTAAAGTTGCAAGGACATTTACCCGTTAGGAAAACCACGACTATAAAATAAAGATTTGTATCTTGCTTGTTTACTAGCTTAGGCAAGCGTATAATTTATAGCCATGAATTCAGTCTTAGAAAGCTCTTGTATAAAGGAAATACTTGGCTAAAGACTTATTATAATTTATGATATACCTATTATTAGGTACCTACCCGAATTACTTCTAGTCTCCTTCCCGTACTACTTCCCATAATCAGGACATTTCGCAATCATAGCCCCAAAGTTAAAGATAGCGTTATGGGTGCTAGATAACTGATTAATATATATAATATATTATATTGAATAACACCCAGACACTTGAAAACATTCATGCTCATCACACAAACATTTTCCAGTGTGGGAATCGAACCCACGAACTCCGACGCAGATGGCCGGATCGCTACCGCTCAGGGATTGCTTTAGTATGAAAAATGTTGAAATATATAGATTTTTCAACCCACGAAGACGCGCCCCACTCTGTCAAAATAGCTTATGTCTCATTCGATTCGTATGGAGTTTGACAGAGAGGGGCACGTCATCGATGATTGAAATATCTAATTCTAGACTATACGATAACTAAATTAATCACGTGATATCCGCGCAGACAAATGTCATTCTCAAATCTCATACATTTTTGAATTTCACCAAACATGAGGCTTTGCTATAACTGCTTGGAGAGTTACTTAGCAATTAAAAAACCGAGCTAATATATTATGTTAATGAACGCTAATGAGGCCGATATCATATTATGGACTATAGGTACATAGAGTTCTCCGATGGCGAAAGTGATTCAGACGCTCACGAATTTCCATTTCTAGGGCATCCATCTCAATAGGTCGTCGGCGTCGGTCGGTTCGCGATTCGCGGAGGCAAGGCAACCTGCCAGTCCCACCACTTGGTGTTAGCGATGCGGTCGGCTGGTTCGACCACCACTCTAGCCTCTACCAGTCAGTGTTTCTGTGTCACGCACGAGTGCGGTGTCTGCGCGTACGCACATTACGGGAATCGACCACGCAAATCACTGATGCTTCTATCCAGTGCTTATTACGACAATCCAAGCGTATACAGTGAAGATTGGTGAAGAGATCAAGTGAAATCTCATTATCTAGTGCATTTCTGCGGGAGTTACAGTTACTAGTGTTTACACAGATCGAGCGAAAGCTGTCCGGCCGTGCACGGCGCACGTTATTCGCTGTGTATGTTTTTTCACGCGGTGTGTTGCAATGGAAATAAGTGTTAAAATGTTGAAATCTGGTTTATGAGGAGTGCGGTGGCCGGTGTGTGCTCACTGCTCATGCCCCGAGTAAGAAAACACGTGCTTATGTAATCCGGATTCTGCATATACAAAAAGTAAGTATACGTACCTACTACCTACCTAAATAAGTGGTTAAAATATTGAACCACAAATTTTGGATGTACCTAAAGCCTTATGTTATCTTCTAGTTATAAAATTAGACTCGTAGGTACCTACTTAATCATATAATTAATTATTTTTCCTCTCCAAATACACTTCAATTTATGCCTTTTGGCCCAATGAGTGGAAATCGAACTTGCGGCTTCCTGCCCTTTTGGTTATGACCTTATGAGGATCATTTTTAGGTGTGATCACATGCCTAGATATAGGATAGTAATATAGTTTGAAGAAAAACCTTTTAACCCAAATATTCATAAGTACCTATATTTGGGTAAAAAGTCAATATTTGTAGTTATTGATAAGTATGTTCGTTAATATTGTAACAACAGACTTTTGTTCTATCATCAATAATTACTTTCCTCTTTATAATGTTAATGTAGATGTAGATTTGGGCACACTTAGCGATTAGGTACGTATTGACATTTTTTTATCATTTTGAAAGGCTTATCCAACGAAACAAACTTAAGTATCTTCACTGAATCTTATTTTCTTGCCTGTGGAGAAAACACTATAACCACAGAATCCCATAGTACCTACCACCTAACTTTTAAAGGGGTTAATATTCCTTTGTAAACTATTTTATTCTATTTTTTTAGTATTTGTTGTTATAACAGATTTATACCTAGGTACATCATCTGTGAAAATTTCAAGTGTCTATTATTTAAGTTTCTAAAGTTACACCCTAGTGACAGACCGACACACGGACGGCGGAGTCTTAGTAATAGCACAGTGTTAAAATATCCTACTACATATTTAAACTGTGGTAATAGGGTCCTATTTTTAACTTTGGGTACGGAACCCTAAAAATCACACTCAAACAGCTGGTTATGCTCAAATACACCACTACACTACAATATCATTTGGGTCTTTTAACACAAAAAGTTCCGCAGTTCGGTATAAAGGTATTTATTTGTTCCAATGAAGTCATTAATCTTGTTCAACAGAAACTACGTGAGCTAATTTAATGAACGCCGAACGTCTGAAATACCTAAGCGAAAAAGCAATGGAAATTTTGGTTGTTTTTGCAGTAATGTTGTTTTTAAACGTTTACATGCAAGTATAGACATAGTTACGATAAACATCTTGCGCAATATTCAGTTTTCACGAGGTCGTCAATAGTTTGTGTTAAATAAAGTTGATAAGTACTTATGTGAAATAAACTTATAACACTTGTAGGTACAATGCACTTTGTAGGTACCTAGGTACCAGTATACCTAAATGACCTACAGCTTTCTGTTTTAAATTTTTATGTCATGGTTTATTGAAAATGAAAAATAAAGATAATTTTCATAAGAATGAAAAGTCAAAACTCTACCGTCAGGTTCGGAAAGCAGATTTGCACCGAGAAAATCTGGCAAGAAATTCGGCACTTGCTCTTTTCAAAAATGTCATTATCGACAATTTCTTATAGTAGTTTATGTAACGGTTACATAATGGGGGGGTATTAAAATACGAGTGTGAGTTTAAAAAACGAGCCGCAGGCGATCACACGAGTGTTTTAATACCTAATTATGTAGAGTTTCATACACTACTTTATCTACGCTCATATTATTATCATAAATCCAAATCATAAAATCTTGCTAACTTTTGTCGTAAATCATTGCAACTACTAAGATGTCAGGTGGAGTGAAATTTTCTTTAGTAGGTTTCACTACTAGACATTTTTCAGCGCAAAGTTTTGACTAAGTAACAAAAAAAATTAGTTGTCTGTAAAGTCGGTTTACAGACGATAGATTTACGAGATAACGTCATAATCGTAATCGTTATCGTAATCGTTATCGTAATCGTAATCGTAATCGTAGTCGTAATCGTAATCGTAATCATAATCATAATCACAGGCCCAGGTGGAACGTTACGCGGAACGTTAGACATTGTGTTGTTGTCTATGGTCAATCATGGCCCATCTATACTCTCGGCAATGACTACCAACTATATGTTGTCTGTGGATTCACTTAAAAAAATATTACATAAAAAATATTACCTACCCCAGATAATAATTGTAACCGTTAACCCGTTGTATTGCCGATAGCGGTACTGTAATCAATTCCTTCAAAACCCCAGATACAAATACAGGAGTCCAGAGCCGTGTATCGTTATGGATAACAACTTTCTTTAAATATTTCCATAGTAGAGCGATGTTATTATGAATAACTTTTTAATAATTATAGAAGTCTGTGAATAAAGTAGGTAATTATTTGACACATTTCGATTTTATAATTCGAACTTTAAGCAATGAGCGTAGATAAAATACTTATTAATATCATTTATTACATAATTTTTAAGATATCTCGTGTAGAAATATATCAATATCATTCCAAGAATTCTTGCCATTGAAAAATTCTTCATCAGTATAGTAACCCAGATTTATTAGATGTTTTTTGACAGTGACTTTAAACCTGTGTAAAGGGAAGGTCAAAACAGACTTCGGGATCATATTGCAGAAGCGTACACTCAACCCCACAAAGGACTTTTCTTTACGAAAACCGTCCAATTTGAAATGGCGGACACAAGTTAGTTGTAGTCAACTAAGTAACTTGTGTCCGCCATTTCAAATTGGACGGTTTTTTATGATTTATTGCCATAAGTCGTTGTAATAGAATAATTTAGAAGCATAAATACTTATGTTATGTAGGTATCTAAAGTTACGACCATGTATGTGACTTGCTGGATCCCAATAAGTGTGTGTAACCCAATAATGTGACTTAAGCTCCATACAAGTTATGTCAAATTTCTATCTCTAGTAAGGCAAATTATGGATTAGATATAGAAAGAATATTGGGAAGCGCCAGTCGTTTTTTTTTTGCGGCTCACTTACTCAAAACCTAATAATTACCTAATTATAAAGAACGGTTGAACTTTATACAAACTAAATAGCTTATTCATGAGATTTTGCTCTACAACATGTGGACACATATTATACGAACTACGAATAGTAGGTAGGTGTTTTTGCGATTGATTATCTTGTAGGTAGGTATTCTAAACTTTTTATATCATTTGCGCAATTGACTGACGTTGTACCAAGAAATATTCGCACCTCGCCTCTAAAATTTGATACTATTGCCCTGTACAGATTAATAGATATAAAATAATAATAATAGTTATTTTGCTTTTGGTACATTTTTTTGGTTTACATATTTATAAATCGCATGGCTGTATTGATCTTTACCAAAAAGTGTAAATTAATGGTTGTCTCGTGGTAACGTTGGTACCTATCCTGTATTAGGATTTTTACCGTAAACTTGAACCACAGTTTAAATAAATATTAATCTTTAACGTGAAAACTATCATGGCTTTAACGATTTTCTTGTTAAGGAAGGAAGGAACGAAGGAAGGAGAAATGAGGAAAATTTTAATAAAAATTACATTTGATTAACTGACTGCTAATAGATTTGATGACATTTTTATGTACACAGCTAATGTTATATCTAATGCGACAAGTAGTTTTTTCACCCGATGCGCATATTTTAATTATCGATATAGATAACAATGATAAAACAGCGTCGGTAATTAAAAAAATCTTGACGTGCATGTGATATGAACAATTTTTATCAATAAGTATATATACATCATTATTGAATGGTGAATTTATTGAGTGAGAACAATAAAATATTGTGTGAGTAGGAATACGTATAGGTACCTAAGAAGTTTGTATGCAAATCCAATATATATTTTTTATGAGAGAAAAGATACCATTAGTTGTGATCAACTGATTGGCCGGTTGTAAGTATATTGCTGAAGAGCAAAATGTGTTTTGTAGACGGCTATACGGGCATCATAGTTATAGTTTTGCTATTTTGTAGTCGTTTCCCTATTAGGTAATGTGTTTTGCGTAAATAAAAAATCCTTTTGAGAAAACTTCCGTCCTATGACAAACTACATATATATTTACATACCTATTATTATACATGAACTTGCGGTTAATGCTAGCAAAAAATTGCTATTCATTAGCTTGAAAAGGACTAATACTTTTGTATGAGTCCCATGCAGTTAAAAAAATCTATACAAACGAATTGTACCCAAATGTATTATTATTTGGACACTATTTTTTGCCATCGGAATCAAGTTGAGTTAGGTATGCATAATTGCTAAAGAGCTAATATAAAAATCAATTTTGAAGATTTCGTAATATTTTTCTCGTTGTGCTTGTGACTTTATAAAGATTGTTATCTAGCAACATTCTCTATCGGAGTCAACGACATTATTAGTCTGAGATTTATTTATTTTAGATCCGAACCAAAGGCGACGTTCACCGGGCTGATAATAGAATGCCACCTATTTTATAATAATTTAGGTCTACTAGAAAATATATTTAAAATGGTTTTCTAATACACTAAATTTACTATTGGTAAATGTTTGTGTGATGACCATTGACCATGCATGTTTTCCTGCGTCTGGGTGTTTTCAAATTGAATTTTTCTATTATTTTTAACTAAGTTTTTCGCATCGTAGGCTTAGGTATGGCAATGATTTTTGGGAGCATGACGTTTAAGTATGCATTTATATGTTTTTCATAACATACAACGTACAAATGCAAAGGTCAAAAATACTCATTTACTTAATATTGATTCCCGATATCTCCAAATTTGCGAAACTGCAGAAAATAATCTTTCGGGAAATGTTCGGGAACCAATATTTATATACCTACCACTATCCGCGAAAAACTAATTAAAATTTGAATTTTCGCACCCAGATGATATTCATCCACCGTAAAATCGTATATCGGAAAATATGCGGTAAGGTACATACACTATTTGCTCATACTACAAAGTGCCTAAAATCATAACCCTCCCCGTGGTCGGTCATCAATATTTACCTAATTAATTTTTAGCGTTCCATCTAAAAACGATTAAAACGAAACTGGGCTTATCGAGTTCACGTGGAACCGTCTCGATTTTGCAGTGCGACAAGGCTATCTTGACGCGTGGTCAAAATCGGAACTAACGCCGCTATCTTGTGACACTGTTTGATAGTTCGCTGAGTCGGCATATTTGTCGGTATGTTGCAAGTATTCGTGTTGTTTTGGTTTATTATTAACTAAAACTGAGAAAGTTTTGTTAGCTGGCTGCCATAGTTCTACATAATAATGTTCTACAACTATACTCCATCCGTACAATGTTATTCAAGTGCCAAGAGATCCTTGTCGGATTGTGCTTACCAGTAAAAATCAATCGTAACCCTCAAAGGAAAATGCTTCTAAACTGTCATAAAATGACATCGCCCGCTGAGTGACTGAGCTTTTTTATTACCCACTCAGCGGGAGGCGGGTAGAGAAAAGCTATACTCGGATTATCTCTACACTCTACACTACGTGATCAATCAGATACTAGGCTGAAGGGATCCGTAGAGCATTAGAACAAAGGAGTTATTGTATAATCGTTGACCTTATAATAGAATCGTATCGTATTGCTAAAGATAATCTAGCGGATCGTATTTGTAGGCATAGAAAGATAGAGGTCGGATAAAGTACGGATAAATACGCATTGAAAATAGAACGAAACATGGAGATTTCCAATACCATCCGTTTTTCTTAGTATAAAGAATAAATACGTTAACTATAAGGTCTTAAGAACTATAATTGTCGCGTAGTCAGTAGGTACCTATATCTGGTTAAAAAAGGAAACTTTGCCTGCATTTACTGTGAAATATGAATTTTTGTAAAATTCTTGCTACGAGTTTGTAGCTACGTCTACGCGAACGCTACGGTACCCTTTTTACTTAGATTTAGTAGGTTCATTTGGATAGTCAATTCCGTTTCGCCAGAGTAATTAACCGAAATTGAGTCATATCTGTATCAAATTCTTAGCATTTTTTACAAGCATTTATTTAGTAGAGACACGTGACTGTCTCTATATTTGTTTGTTGGTCTGTAATCAAATCTTGCTAGTTAAATTTGATTCATTTCCCGTTTACAGATTAAGCTGAAATTTTGCATACATGTGTAAACCAGATGACAAAGCAAAATTATTAAAACATGGAGCTGATCTGATGACGGAACCGGAAGGTGGCCATATTAACTCCATAGTTATAGGGATTTATTAAATTTATTTTTGTCTTTCTCACTCTCATGGATGCGTTGGTAGGTGCGACAAGCAGCGTGGCGGAAGAGTATAGCAGAAAAACTGCCCTTTACCTGATTACTCAAAAACTAAGCCAGTTATCAAAAATCTGTTTCTAAGCGTTTTTGGATATTATTATTGTTACCGACACTTTAAAACAAAAATTACAATTACATCCAATGTAGTTTCCGATAAAAACTAGAAAAACGGAGACTTTGGAGCAACTTTTGGGAGAACTTTCTATCGAGAAAATTTTATCCAATCGTGTTTCTACTTCTAAGCGTTTTTAGATTATAGACCCAAAATACATGATGTGTAAATTTGAAAGTAATTGTCTTTATAGTTTTTAAATAAAACTTCTTCCAAAATCGCTTGAATACGTTTTCTACGCCGTTAAACGACAAAACCCCATCGAGTTTGAACTCATTTCATCTATCTTAACGAATAGGTACCTACTTTGGTGCTAGATGCCCCAAAATGATGTTAGCAGTGTTTGGTGCGGAGAAGAATACGGATAAAACGTATAAAAGTTTTTTTTTTGTTTTTATACGACTTCAAACAAGGAGAAGGTTCTCATTTCGTCGGAATCTTTTCGTTTTATGTATAGTTAACCAACTACTCGAAGATGCCTGGACCGATTTGAAAAATGATTTTTTGTTTGAAAGCTTCCCAGATGGCCCCATGGTCATCAGGCAATGAGGTATGGTCAAGAAGTCGGGCAATATTTCGTACAATCATAGTCCTTCGTATTATACTCAGGATGTGCTAAGAAACGATTAAATTATTATTAAATTATTATTAAATTTATTATTATTCAACGATTCCACAATCGCCCGACTTCGAATTGGTGTAACTACATTAAAAATTATTTCACTCGCTGTAGTGGCATTTGAAGTTGGTTTCTTGGAAAGAATTTTCCATTTTATTTTTTACTTTTTAGTGGAAAACAACAAATACACAAGGCATTGGCATAAATGCCTAAATCGCTTGAAGTGTGCTTCTAAAATCTGAAGAGTTCCCTCAATTACATTCGAAGTTGGGTTTTTTGAAAATAATTTTTCATTTTATTAGAAATATATTTTGAATGATTACTTTTTGTATCTTATACTGGCCCTGTGTTTTATTTAGAAGATGTAAAAAATTCTAGCATGACCGGACTGTCTGTTTGTGAGGGTGATAAGATAAGAGCCGGTTCCGGAATTGAGCCGCTCAACACGATATCAACTCGACGTCCGCTTCTTTTGGATATGGCCCTTAGTGTGACACATCAGGTCAAGAGTTATCTATGTGGAATAAAAACTTGGCCCCGAAACTGCATAGTTTTTGTAGATAAAATAGCTGCTTAGTTTATGTCCAATGATATAAATGACTGGAAAAAATAATTGTATTTTCAAACTCAGTGGCACTTTATACATTCCAGCACGTTTAATCCTATATTAAATTTACAGAAAATAACTTTAGTTAGTATAATTGATTGAGAACCAGAAAAATTTTAATTGATTGACGGCATCTGCGAGGATATAATGAATAAAAAAGGAGATGATGGATAAAATGTTGTAGCTTCCTTAAAAGCCACTTTGTTTGACATGTCACGTGTCGGATGTTAGAAAGTTTAATGTTATCAGTACTTTCTTAAATTATTAGTCAGTCAAGTAGCGATATCAAATGATAGTATGTATGCTAACCGTAGTAGGTAAATAAATAAACACGGCGACTGAAAAATCGGCCCTTAGATAATTAGGTACATAAAATGAAACCTACTAATGAAAATTCTTTAAACCCCTTTTAATCTAAGAAAACTGCTCCCCTAGCAAATGGTTTCCCCCAAGATAATGGATTATTTATGCTTTATAACAATTATTTTTAACACAAAAAGGGAAAGAAAAGCCTTTCTGTTCGTTTTACTAAGATACATGCTGGATCTTAGATTGAAACGTTATGCGTATACTCGTATGTTTCGGTTCTGAATACATAGGATAGCGGACAAATAAACAAACTCTTGAGCCTTATAATGTATAGATTTAGATATCTATAAGTAATATTATTGCTGAGATTTATCAAAACTCGTAGTGCAACTTTTGTAATTTCTCTTCGCTCCGTGTCATTCGGTCCCTGCTGTCTGTCTACACTCTACACGAAGCGTGGAGGAAAATATGATTTGGCGGTAAGCGGGCTTCGTCTCGGTTCGGAATGCTTCGGGGAAATTGCTGTTTGCTACCAACAGAGGTAAAATGTCGTAAGTGAACAGGCCTTGCGCGGCGCCGGCCACAGTTCGATGCTCGTTGCTCGGTGCTCAGGGCATTCGGTTCGCCTCCTCGGGCTCAGCAATCGGCATAGCTCTGCCGGTCGCCGACCGACGCGGACTGAGCCGAGTACTGCGGTAACGTGGTCTTTGTTTCCATAGTAAACAAAACAGATGACAGAAAACTCGCTGGTTATTAATGAAAACGAGCTCGCAGACGCTTTTAAACCGTGCGAACGAGTCGCTGTTGAATTTTTCCGATAATAACCCGGAGAATCAAGACGACCGGTCGCGGTGATTTTAGTGAGTTGCAATAATCACGCCAGGTTAGAAGGTGTATTTTGGTGCGGTGTTTCAGTGAAAGTAGCTCGAATTTTGCTGTTTTTGTCTGTGTTTTCGTATAACTGTTACTTTGGATCTGATCATAAAACCTGAGTGAGCAGTTTTAGTGTGAGTTTGAGAATGGACACGAAGGAGAGCCAGTTCCTTCTCTAAAATCGAGGACATGGTCGTGTACCCTTAGCCGAATCCCTCGTGGCAGCTATTATAATCGGCATCCAGTACAATAGGTAAAAAACCACAGAGGAGCATGATAGTTGTCTTGCTTTTGAAGCTTTACATCTACAATCAGTTTCGTTTGAGTTGAATCATTTATCATAGAATTTTCATAAGCTTTTAAGTTTATATTCTTAGTTAGTTTGAAAATTATTTCTGATTAATCTTTTAATCTTATTATGGTCTTAAATGCATTGACCTCTGAGAAGTCATCAAACTGTGTACATTTGTTAATTAGACCATCGGTTCTTACTTCTCTAAACCAAAGGTTTATTAATTAAGTCTTTCAGCTTAATTATCTTAAAATCTCAACTATCTAATAGGTAGTAAAAACTACCCTGTCTACAAAAACACAGACACACACACACACTCACACACACACATAATGATATGCGAAAATTGTCTATTAGCATTAACTTTTGATGTTTTCTTCTGTATCATTTTTGTACCTACATGTTATTTATCTTCTTTTAGTTTTATATTTTTACCTACTTTCTTTGTGCTATCCTCGTGCATATTCTTTTAATATTATAGTCGCAACGTCAAAAGAAAGCTACTTCCATTATTCATAATATTTTCATTTTGGACTCTGTATATTTACCTTACTTACTTCTTTTAGAGAATCTTCAAATAGATACATAAGTTTACATGTCTTCAAAAACAAATGACATCAAATATCGACTAAAGATAAGGAAGTATACCTACATATTGATTTAATTCATGATAAGTAATTCTATCAGAGATCCCGGCGAAGCGTGCAACATTAGACCCTGTGCTGATATTTTTCCTTATCTTATCACAATTTTACATAATACTTTGTTACTTGTTAGTTTAGGAAGGTAAAAATGTTTATTTATAAAAGAATAAAGAGAAACATAGTAGGATGTTTATGATACGCCAACTTGTCTTCGGTGTCAGCTATTTATGTCTGTGGCTAGTCAGCTATGACTTGACACCAATCCACGGTTGTTAAAACATTATTAAACGTCTATCATAGTCTCGAAGCGTAAACAATCACAATTTTACATGGAACTTGTTGGTATTTTGCATTTCGCAAAGGATAATAATATGTAGCGTATGTCTTCATTTCTATTCATTACAAAGTTAGAGCTAATCAGAAAACTTTAACAATATCGCAAGAAGGTACCTATCGCTAATATGTGGACTAAAAATAAAAAGGGAACCAGAGCTGAACCTTGTGCAACCCCATCAAGGTACACCAATATGCTAAGGATGGTGAACCGAAATTCCTAAATTTAATGAAAACTACGGATAGGGATGAAGTATGTTACGATTTATGAAATTGTAATTCAAAGTAGTAAACAAATTCTGAGATGACAAATAATATTCATACTGTAAATTATCACGGGTTATTATAATACACCAAGTCATATAGGAAGTACATTCTGAAGTAGGATCTAGGTTGGTAATTACTGAAATAAAAGTTGTCTTATTACCTAGTCGAGTTTTAGAAATGGTCTTAATTACAAAGTTAATATCCAAAGAGGCTTAAAATTACCACAGTATTTAAATTTATAACCTTAATTATAGCTTAGAGCAATTACTAACGTTATTAGTGCTTTACTTAGCGTTACTTTGTATACTTGCATAGTTTTTACAAGATTTATCAGAGCTTATAACAAATAGAAAACTGTATGCTGATGTATACGAGCTGATAACTGTTAAGAATTAAACATTATAATAAACCACTGAAAATAGTGCCGATTGTACAACAAGGACATAAAAAACAAACCTATTTATCCGAGATGTTGATCTCCCGAGATAACGTAAAAATAAAATGGGTGAAAAAAAAACTTAAACTAGCGCCCATTGGAGTAGAGTCCATATTATTAGCCTTGAATTATGATCTCACACTCCTCCTGCCAGAAATATGCTAAAAAAGGGTAAAAGAAAGAAATCTTCATGTATAACATTTAGTGAATGAAAAGCAAACCGAACTTCTTGTGTACTTCGCGATGTATCAAAGCTTCAAATTAAACCTAAAGCTGATTCCAAAATTTTGAGCATTCCTTCACGTAAACCAAATTAATCTCTGGAGAGGCAATTAGTGTAAGGTATCAGACGTTTGAGAATTTCTTTACACAAATCTTCCAGACGGCATATTCTTTCTATTTTTCGTATTATAGAGTTTTATGCTCCTTAGTCCAGTTTCGTTGCGAAACCCTTAAAAGATGCGAAACCGGTCTATCTTTAGCAAAGTAGGCCAAGATGACCTACCTTAATACATAATCTGCCGTAAATAATGTCCCACATGGCATTCTTCTGCTACAAGTAGGTACTTAGGTACTTTACTTTAAGTACTATAATTAAGTACTTATTAAATTAAAGAGTTATTGAGTGTCGTTGAGATCCTATAATTAGGAGATACTCATTAACTTCCAGCTAGAGAGGGAAACTGTGGCGAAGTAGTTTTGAATTTTTTATCGATAGAAACATTAATGAACTTAGTGCATACTAAATGGTACAATCTTAATGGTTAGATCTGAAAAATCTGAAATATGACGAATTTGCGATTGGGGTCAATGAAATCTTTATATAGTTTAGCTTTATAAAGCAAAAGCAAAAAACTGCTTCGTTCTTCATTCTCGATGAACATAAAGTTATATTTACATTTTCGTGTGCATTATCAAATATTTCATCTCAAATAAGAATTATTTTTAAAAATTCCATACTTTAATATTATGAATGTTGTAGGTAAATATTGCGTAGCGTACAAAAATAATATGCGATGAGACTTGAGACTTGAGAGTCTTATTAATCTCTTACAACAATATGTGTGTAAGTAATCTTATCTTTAGCATTATTTATTTAAACTTACATTGACTGCTAACTTTATTTTTATGAATCTGCAATAAATACATAATTACGGTTAGGTATTACCTACTAAAACAGATTGCAACAAGTCGCATTTGTTTAATTAAAACTTTCTGGAAAAAAAGACTATCTTTCCACGGAAAATTAAATCGTCGAAACAAATAAATTCTCGAGAGTAAGTACCTAATTTATCCATTGTTTGTAGTAGCTGATTCGGAAAACTTTGTTTCGTTGCCACGAGAATTTTATATAATTTTAGGTAAGAGATTTAAAAGTTACCGGATTGAATCCTTTGAAAAAGTAAAACAAATCAGGGAATCTTTTCCCAACACTACAGGCATAAAAATTTAATTAGATTCAAAGCATTCATGTCACAACCACTTTTATGGCATTACGTACATAAAATTCGCATGCAATTCCCGCGTCCCCGACCGCGATGTTTATGTTATGGAAACAGTGATGACACTCGCTACTGGTGCCGTCTGCCGGCAAATCGACGAACTATGAAATGTATGACAAAATAAATCAGATGTATAAGCTTTTAAAAACAAATATGGAACAAATGTAGAAAAAACATGTTGGGGTGTTCAACTTCAAACTTTATACGAATAAGTACTTTCTTGGGGCTTTTGGTAACAAGCTACTAAAATGAAAAAGTGACTGACTGACTTTCTGACGTATCAAATCTCTGAAATTTGGCATATGGATAGTTATTATCAGTTATGGCGTAGATGTACCTAATGGGGAAACAATTGAGTCCATGTATGTATGTATGTATATATGTTTGTATCAATGATGAAAGATTCTAAGGTTTGTATACACATAAACACCTAAATATTTACAAAAATACAATTACACAGAAGATAACGAAATAGGCAAAACAAAGAGGCGGACCTATCTCTAACTAGCGATGTCTTCCAGAAAACCTCATATTATGTTAGAATTTCATTTTCCTAATGATTTAACAGTCAAAGAAAGACGCCCTCAAATTCCGTGAAATACAAAGCACGAGCCGGCAGTATAGGGTGCTTTAATAATAAAGAAAACTCCTTGAAGACTCGTGCAAAGGATTTATTTCTAATATTTTCTTTTTTTTAAGGAACTATTTTAAATCATATTACTCGCGTTATCTCCAAAGAAGTCGGAAGCTCCCTTGATATAGGTATTCTTTCAGCGAAAGCGGACTTTACGTATACTTGACGTTGACGGTTTGAGCGATGTTTAGTGACCTGCGGTTTAAAAACTATAAAGACAAACTTGCAAACTTGTCTTGTATTTTCTAGAGACTTTTTCTTTATAAATAAAAGTTTATTTGCCAAATTTCTTCAATCTAATCACAGAGTCAAATTTTTATGTTATTAATTTTAAGCGTTACATTGGAGAATAGGATTAGATTACAAACAACATTCAGCATTATGTTTAAGTGCAGGAACAGGATACATAAGCAATCAATAATAATTAAAAATAAATAAATTTGAATCAATAATAAATATAAAGAAAAATAAAATAAAAAGAAAATAATACTTAATAATAATATTATTATCAATAATAATATTATTATCAATAATAATATTATTATTATCACACTTCACACTAATATTATAAAGGCGAAAGTTTGTGTGTAAGTGTGTGTGTGTGTGTGTGTGTAAGTGTGTATGTTTGTTACTCTTTCACGCCGCAACTACTGAACCGATTTGGCTGAAATTTGAAACATAGATAGCTTATAACCCGGATTAAAACATAGGCTACTTTTTGTCCCGGAAAAATCCATAGTTCCCATGGGATATTTAAAAAACCCTAATTTTCAACAGTAATCTATAGCTACAGCTATAGGTAGATTACTTTGACAATCTGTCCCGAAAGTAGGTGCATCACATCACAATAATCACACTTCACACTAATATTATAAAGGCGAAAGTTTGTGTGCAAGTGTGTGTGTGTGTGTAAGTGTGTATGTTTGTTACTCCTTCACGCCGCAACTACTGAACCGATTTGGCTGAAATTTGAAACATAGATAGCTTATAACCCGGATTAAAACATAAACTACTTTTTGTCCCGGAAAAATCCATAGTTCCCATGGGATATTTAAAAAACCCTAATTTTCAACCGTAATCTATAGCTACAGCTATAGGTAGATTACTTTGACAATCTGTCCCGAAAGTAGGTGCATCACATCACAATAATCACACTATCACACTTCACACTAATCACATCACATCACACTTCACACTTCACACTTCACACTAATATTATAAAGGCGAAAGTTTGTGTGTAAGTGTGTGTGTGTGTGTGTAAGTGTGTATGTTTGTTACTCTTTCACGCCGCAACTACTGAACCGATTTGGCTGAAATTTGAAACATAGATAGCTTATAACCCGGATTAAAACATAAACTACTTTTTGTCCCGGAAAAATCCATAGTTCCCATGGGATATTTTAAAAACCCTAATTTTCAACCGTAATCTATAGCTACAGCTATAGGTAGATTACTTTGACAATCTGTCCCGAAAGTAGGTGCATCACATCACAATAATCACACTATCACACTTCACACTAATCACATCACATCACACTTCACATTTCACACTAATATTATAAAGGCGAAAGTTTGTGTGTAAGTGTGTGTGTGTGTGTGTGTAAGTGTGTATGTTTGTTACTCTTTCACGCCGCAACTACTGCACCGATTTGGCTGAAATTTGGAACATAGATAGCTTATAACCCGGATTAAAACATAGACTACTTTTTGTCTCGGAAAAATCCATAGTTCCCATGGGATATTTAAAAAACCCTAATTTTCAACTGTAATCTATAGCTACAGCTATAGGTAGATTACTTTGACAATCTGTCCTGAAAGTAGGTGTAAAGGTCATTGAAAAGGAAATTCAATTTTTTCTCAATATTAGTAAAAAATCGAATTTAACGCGGGCGGAGCCGCGGGAAAAAGCTAGTCAATAATAATATTACTTTAATCTCAAATCGCTGCGAAGCGGAAACATGATTAGATAACATTTTCTCGATAGAAAATTCTCCCTAAAGTTGCTCTAAAATCTCCAGTTTTCTAATCTTTATAATAAACTACAATGGATGTTGCTGTAATTTTTGGTTATAATAACTGACTTAGTTTTTACTAATTAGGTAAATCGAAGTTTTTCTGTTATATTCTTTCGCTTCATGTCGCACGCACCAACGTATTCGTTAAAGTGAGAAAGAATAAAAAAGTCAGTGTATTCTATCAAGACTTTTAAATATAAGTAACTCTTGTTTCCGACCTAAATGCCCATGGTGGAAGGAATGATGGCACCCGCCTACAGTCTGTGCCGGCTTTTAAACCCGCTATATACTGGAACACTATTGTCCAATAAACAATGTATTAGAACTCTGCGGAATCTTTTATTTTCTTTCGCTTCCTTTCCTCCAGTGTTTTTATTAGATTCCGAAAGCTTTATATTTTATTTCAGCGAATATTCAGCAAATAAGGAGAAATTTTCCGTAAAAATGTCTTTGATTTTAATGTATTGTTATCTAAAATAACGTCTGAAGGTTTTCCATTCGGATTTCTGATTAATTAGGTATTTATTATCTAAGTAGCGAATAGCACTAGGTAGGTAGAGGTACCTACTATTGATTGTCATCTTTTGATGTCATCTTTTTAGGGTTTAGAACTTTAGATATTTTGACTGACTGTTGCGCACGGCTTGGTCCGCATGAATTTCGGGGTTTACCTACATACATATATCCTTTTATAATGAGTCAACTTTAAAAGATCGGACTTTTTGGAGAACAATTCCGTCATGCATGGTTTATGTGTAACTTTAACCGTTTAAGCAGCGCACGCATAGAAAGATCTACAAAAGGAACAATTTTTCCCGTTTTTCCAACATTTTCCATTGATGCTCCACTCGGTCATAGCGTGATGTTATATTATAGTCTATAGCTTATAACCTGTAGTTCCAGAGATAAGCGCGTTCAAACAAACAAAATAAAACAAACAAACAAACTCTTCAGCTTTAGGTACTGTTAATATTGAGCACTTATAGATTCTTGCTTTGTTAAATTACGTACGTCACCTTATGCATTAGAATACATCGAAGTATAGATTGGTTTGGGACCTCCCTGGCGCAGTGGAGCGTGCGGGGATTCGAGTGGGAGGTCGCTGGTTCGATTCCCGCTACGGACCACTTTAAAACTTTATGATTTCTTAATTGGCTTCGGTCTGGTCTGACTGATGGAAGGCTTTGAGCGTGGCTAGTTACCACCATACCAGCAATGATGCATCGCCAAGCGATTTAGCGTTCCTGCGCGATGCTGTTTAAAAACCGAATGTGTTTACCTCCTACCAAGTCCATCTGAGTGATTATTTACCATCAGAGATCGCAGTAAAGTATTTCTAGGTACTAACTTAATACATAATAAGGACTGTAGGTAGGTATAGGTAGTAGCATACATATATTATATGTACTCATAGCAATACTAATTTTCAGGTTTCAGGCATATTAATCGTGACGTACTGTATCGATAAAGTAAATTTTATTAGCCAATACATAATATTACTTTGTTAGGTAAATTGTAAATTATATATTAGGGACTTGTGTAAACTCAATCAATCCATCGAGTTTGTAATGAATAATTTAATATTCTATTGCAAATATTCCTCATGAATTCATTGTTACGGACCTACTCGTACAGTTCTAATGTAATAATAGAAAATGTTATAGGTACATATTATGTTCCTTACTTATTAATTTAATTAAAACATAACTAAATAAGTACAGTTGAATATTTCTTCGCTTTAGTGATAGACATGTTTTTGACCTTTTCTGAACATGTATTTACTCGTATTTTATACAAATGCCTTAGTAATTCAATGAATCGAGCAAACAAGGTGAGATGAAATGGCGATTAGACACGAACCTGTGGGCGGAACGGCACCCTGACGTGCTCGGTTCATCTATATTTAACCTGGTAGTCCGCAAAGTGTACATATTCATTGATATTCCCAAGATAATCATTAACTGATTCAGCCTATTATCGCTTCAAAATTCAAATAGGCCAACTAGTCCTGGGGGCCTACCACCATCTCTTAAAGCAGTATTCCTTACTGTAATATTATTTTAAAATTTCCATACTGACATTTTATGAAAATGTGAAAACAATATTACAATAATACTGCTATAGATAGGAGATGGTGGTAGGGCGTAGGCCCCCTGAAGGCCTATGCCATATTACTAACATATCTATTTTATCTACGATCATCATAAAAACCCATACCATAACTAAATGGAGCGGGATTCAAAAATTTTATGGAAATGACATATCCTATTGACAATTTGATCACGTGACTGGTCGTAGATAACTTCATTCTTATACATTTTTTGAATTTCGTTCTCTATTGCTGTGGCATGAGTGATTGAAAGTTCTCTATAACTACCATAAATAAGGCTTATGGCTAAAGCCCTTCCTTTAGTTTTCTCCATAATTATCTAACCGTCCTTTACTTACTTCAATCTTTCATTATGTTAAAGCTTTTCAAAATTTAATGTAATGTCTCATTTCCTCGCTAAAAGTTTTCGGGGCATTCTTCTCTTTAAGATTTCGAAGCCATGCTTACAAACATAGTCATGTTGAGCCAAGTACGAACTCTCGTCCCACTTTAACCGTACTTGAGACCGCCCGGAGAAAAGAGAAATCATGAAGTTTACCAAATATTGGCAAAAAGCTCGATAGTAAAATATGTACCTGAAAATTTCCTATATCGTTCAATATTGTGAAATGGTTTTACGAGAGGATAATCACACTTCACACTAATATTATAAAGGCGAAAGTTCGCGCGCGCGCGCGCGTGTGTGTGTGTATGTTTGTTACTCCTTCACGCCGCAACTACTGAACCGATTTGGCTGAAATTTAGAAGCTTATAACCCAGATTAAAACATAGGCTACTTTTTATCCCGGGAAAATCCATAGTTCCCATGGGATATTTAAAAAACCCTAATTTTCCACAGTAATCTATAGCTACAGCTATAGGTAGATTTCTTTGACAATCTTTCCTGAAAGTAAGTGTAAAGGTCATTGAAAAGGAAATTCAATTTTTCTCGGGATTAGTAAAAAATCGAATTATTTAACGCGGGCGGAGCCGCGGGCAAAAGCTAGTAGGTACAATATAAGTCAAAGCTAACCTTGTACACGAGTGTGAAATTAGCCGCTCTAATTGTAAGTTATTATTCAATGAAAAGGTATCGCCATAATTCTAAACCTTAGAGCCGTCAAGCCAAGGGCTTATGGGTCTTATAATGGCATTACTCGTATGACGGATCGCTATCAATCGTCGATGTGGTGCACAATGCACAATGCTCTGCATGCTACGAGTATTCAGCAGTTCTACTCAAACGATTTAAGGGGATTTATTGAATTTATTTTTGTCTTTGTCACTCTCGGTCAAAGGGGTGGACCGGACTTACTTACCCAGAATTAAAGAAAGCGGCACTTAATAGGAAGGCTTTTCCCGCCAAACTTCAATTTAAGGAAGAAGGCACGTGATGATGACTCTCACGGATACGTTGGTAGGAGCGACATGCAGCGTCGCGAAAGAATATAACAGAAAATCGATCTTTTAACTAATCAGGTACTCAAAAACTAAGCCAGTTATGTTTCTAAGCGTTTTTGGATATTATGATTACCGACACATAAAAACAATAACCGGACAAGTGCGAGTCGGACTCGCGCACTGAGGGTTCCGTACCTACTACTACCGGAGGAATAAAACCATAAAAACCACTTTTCTTGAACCGCATAACCAACTTATTCAACGTTAAACAACTTCACCGCGAGTTAAATACGTGCAACGCCATCTGTCGTCATCAAAGTTAAACAAAATATTAGACTTGTTGAATATCAATTCAACACGTATTAAAAAAAACTACTCACTGGATCTCGTTCAAACCAATTTTCGGTGGAAGTTTGCATGGTAATGTACATCATATATTTTTTTCAGTTTTATCATACTCTTATTTTAGAAGTTACAGGGGGGGAGTGGGGACACACATTTTACCACTTTGGAAGTGTCTCTCGCGCAAGCTATTCATTTTAGAAAAAAATGATATTAGAAACCTTAGTATCATTTTTGAAGACCTATCCATAGATACCCCACACATATGAGTTTGATGAAAAAAACATTTTTGAGTTTCAGTTCTAAGTATGGGGCACCCCCAAAATTTATTACTTTTTTTAAAATTTTGTGGGAAAACCTTAATGCGGTTCACAGAATACATCTACTTACCAAGTTTCAACAGTATAGCTCTTATAGTTTCGGAAAAAAGTGGCTGTGACATACGGACGGACAGACGGACAGACAGACATGACGAATTTATAAGGGTTCCGTTTTTTGCCATTCGGCTACGGAACCCTAAAAATTACAAATACATCCATTGTAGTTTCCGATAAAAACTAGAAAAACTGAGATTTTGGAGCAACTTTTGGGAGAACTTTCTAACGAGAAAATTTTATCCAATCGTCTTTCTGCTTCTAAACGATTTTAGATTAAAGACCCAAAATACATGACGTTTAAATTTGAAAGTAATTGTCCTTATAGTTTTTAAATGAAACTTCATTCAAAATCGCTTAAATATGGCTTCTACACCGTTAAGGCACTTTGTTTTTTAATAAATATAGGCTTACGCTTGACCACAATCTCACTTGCGATGGAAAGTGATGATGTGGTCAAAGATGGAGCGCGTTTACCTCGAAGATGCCTCGAAGATGATTCACTCTTTTCTTAAAGGTCGGTAATGCACGATCGGTTCCAATCACCACAGTGTAAAGATATTCTGTCCTTTGAAATGACGGAACATTGCATTATGTGACAACTGACAGACACAAGCAGTTGGTAGTCGTCTCCACACAAACAAAGCCATGTTATGCCACCTAGAGACGAGTTGCTGAACTAAAGAGACAAGCGTGATATTTCAAAAAGTATCACTGCTGTACCGGGGGGGGGGGGGGGGGTGTTAGGTTATTTTCGTTACAGAATTTCTGGATTCGGTCTCCACGCTCAAGGCCCGCGATATAGAAGCTATGCAATAGCTTAAAAAATACACCATATATATATATATACATAATATAAAATGATACATTGCCAAACTATATTTGATCACGGCATAATAATGCTGTTAAAAACTCGCCTAATTTTCCTGTTATGTTAAACAATAACATCAGCAAGCGTTATTGTACTAGGCCTCAATACGACTGATACAAATTATTACACATTACGTGGTGCACGTTTATTACATACATGGTACACAATTAAAGATGACATCGGTAAACGTTACAAGTACTTTATTTTGATTGATGATAATAATATGTTTTAAAATAAATCGGTTATTTAATGAATGGTATGTCACATCAAAATTATTTATATTTTTAGTTCATGAAATACAATCGGTATTTGTTTGAGAGATGAAGGAAAATTTTGTGAGGCAATTACGTTAAGAGTTCTCCTTGTATCTGCACAAAATAGTTTTGAGGTTTACATAAATGAGGCAAATATATATATATAATAGGGAAAGCCATAGAAAACGCACTTATTCACACTTACAACGTATCCTTCACACTCGCTTAATGCATCTTTGGCACTGACAACGGATCCTTAACCTTTGATCATCTAATGCCTACTAAGTGGGTACTTGCCATTTGACCAATATTGAAGGACTAAGAGTTCGCAGATATTCGAGATATTCGAGTATATTATTGGTGATCCGGAAATTTCGAGTTAAAAAACGGAGATACCTACGTTAAAATCCTCAGTCCTCACATTACAGGGCCTTATATCTGGGTGGACATTACACAGCTCTCCCAGTCTGCAGCCGCAAAACTGAAGTCTGTTGCTGTTAAACAGACTTATGTTTTAATGTGTCGAGAGGGAAAGTTTTCTAGAGCACGACGTAAGCAAGTATAAGAATCTTTCGCGGTATACCGAAGTCAAGAATCGAATACGAGCGATAGCTAGGTTCTAGATAGATTTCTATGTCTGTCTGTCTGCAAAGTCAAAGTTAAGTCTGTAATAAAGTAGACATACCTATCAAAACTATAAGGATTCCTTGATGGAAACCTAAAACTCAAAAGATCAATTTCTGTCAGAGACAAGAGATCCAATATTTCAGGCTCGACGTCGTAACGCGACGCCGCGCCAGGCGTCCCCGCGGGTCTATTAAACAGTGACAGAGGTGAAACTAAGCCGAGGGAGTTAGGGCTAAGTTACAATTGTGGCATATTCATCGTCGTCGACGAAGCTTCATTATATTCCATATAATATATGTATTATTACTCCTTACCCCTTGAGAACTTGAATTATTTCTATAAGTACCTAATACATTTTGTTAAACAATATGTCAGCAGCTGTAGCCATATTATGACTATCTATTAACCCTTTTATTCATTAACGTAAGCCGTATTTAGGTGATTTTGAATGAAGTTTTATGCAAAAACTATGAAGACAATTACTTACAAATTTGCACGTCATGTATTTTGGGTCTTTAATCTAAAATCGCTAAGAAGTAGAAACACGATTGGATAAAATTTTCTCGATAGAAAGTTCTCCCAAAAGTTGCTCCAAAATCTCAGTTTTTCTATATTTAATGGGAAACTACAATGGATGTAATTGTAATTTTTGTTTTAATGTATCGGTAATAATAATATCCTTAAACGCTTAGAACAGACTTTTGATAACTGGCTTAGTTTTTGAGTAATTAGGTAAAACGTCGTTTTTCTGCTAAATTCTTCCGCGACGCTGCATGTCGCACCTACCAAATCTCCGTGAGAGTGAGAAAGACAAAAATAAATTCAGTAAATCCCCTTAACGTAAAATAGCGATGGAATAGTTATTCTCTGTCTTGTCTCTCCTTCAAACGTCAAATTACTGTTGACAAACAAAGAGAAAACAGTGTATAACTATTCCACCGCTATAGCACGTTTAGATTGCTTTTGTTGGGCACATGGAACGATATTCGAAAAATGCGTTCTAGTTGTATCAGGGGTTATTAATTATTATAGGTACCTTTCTAAAAGGCGAGTTATAAGGGTTAGATTTTGATACTAACTTCAGAGCACTGTACAACCAATAAATACACATATTATACTGCCCTGAAGTTAGTAACAAAATCTGGAGACACGGTAGTGTTCCCGCCGAGACGAGCCAAGCGAAGCGCAAGGGCACTACCTCATTTTATCTTTTAGAAAGGTAATAACCTCTTTAGCGATCATTTTTTTAATTTTAATCCATATAGGCGTCCCAAAAAAAAAAATTTAGAAATAGATTGGATAAATCATAATATGGCTATAGCTGCAGATATATTTTATTATAAGTAAACGCAATTTTTTCTAAGCGAACTGAATTTAAATTTATCAAAGAAAATTGCCTACTTAGCGCAAAAGTACCGCCCTATATAACTGCAACTTCCATCATTTTTATTTTAGTCAATATCAGTTATTGAACAAAATGACATTTTGTCAGGATAACAATATAATAAAACCTGTGATGAAAATGTGTCCTAAGTTTATGAGAGTTCAAAATAAGTATATTGCAATTTTACATACAATATTATTTTCTAGAACCAAAAATGTCAAGCAACCGAAGTTTAGACACTAACTTCGTGATCACGTGACACCATCGTAGTGATGCGACAGCAATAGTTATTGTTGGATATACGACCTGATAAAATCTTTAATTAAGTCGCTCGTATGATATCGGTATTACGAAAAATTCGTTAAGCCAACGAACGTGCGTAAAACGATGATTAAGCTGTATCGTGAAACCGGTCTCTACCATTAATTATGTTGTCATATACACATGCATTAAGTATTCAGCCGACAGCAGCGGAAAAGAAAAACCACACCCTCGCAAATGAATGAGACTGGAAATTAATTCTACCTAAGTCATTGACTTACTATCTAAGGACCCAGGAAGGGTGTAATACAAAATTCACGAAAAAAGTGTCCCGAGAAAACCTATACATAAACGAGGGTATGTGTATTTTTGTAAACAAACTAAAGCATTGTAATTTATGTCTTAAACCATTATTATACAGCCTAATTTACTTTCAACTAGCTATAGTGCGATTGTCTCCTTTTTCGCGTTTTATCTCTCTTTCGGTTCGGACACTTTTTAGCACTGACCCTGATCCTTAGTATTATATTATAATATCTATGTCCAAGATGACCAAAGTACACTATTTAAATACAAAACCGCCACACGAATCCCGCACAGTGACCAATTACCTACCTCAAAATGGGAACAGACTTTTTTTTCTAAGTTCTTGATCACTTCCTCTCCTGTAAGCTTTTATTGTATTAACCCAAGTCAGCCTTTCTTAGTTATAAGAATTAAAATTGAAACAAATTCCGTCCAACATTTCACCACAAAACGTTGCAAAAAAAGGTAAGTAGGTAGTAGATAACGGTGTATTAAGTAATGTGTGCTATACCTAAGTAGTCAAGAGTCTAGAATTTAGACTAACCAGAGACTGGTCTATCTATATTCTATAAAGTGGACGTTTCTCAGATTTAGGACCACGAGTTTTCCGTAAGTTGTCGATTCTAAAAGCTTTGCTGCTAAACACGCCACGATTCAATTCAATTTATTTATTCACAGACAAAAGCTAATAGGTAGATGCATGCTCCTTCTTCAAAAAAAACCTGTCAAGTGCGAGTCGGACTCGCGCACTGAGGGTTCCGTACTACAACCGGAGGAATAAAACCATAAAAACCACTTTTCTTATCGAACCGCAAAACTAACTTTGTTTTTAGAGGTTTAATGTAAATATCAAAAAAACTACTTATTAGATCTCGTTCAAACCAATTATCGGTGGAAGTTTGCATGGTAATCTACATCATATATTTTTTTTAGTTTTATCATACTCTTATTTTAGAAGTTACAGGGGGGGGGACCCACATTTTACCACTTTGGAAGTGTCTCTCGCGCAAGCTATTCATTTTAGTAAAAAATGATATTAGAAACCTTAGTAACATTTTTGAAGACCTATCCATAGATACGGGTACACATATGGGTTTGATGAAAAAAAAATTTTTGAGTTTCAGTTCTAAGTATGGGGCACCCCCAAAATTTATTACTTTTTTTAAAATTTTGTATGAAAACCTTAATTCGGTTCACATAATACATCTACTTACCAAGTTTCAACAGTATAGTTCTTATAGTTTCGGAAAAAAGTGGCTGTGACATACGGACGGACAGACGGACAGACGGACAGACGGACAGACGGACAGACGGACAGACAGACATGACGAATTTATAAGGGTTCCGTTTTTTGCCATTCGGCTACGGAACCCTAAAAACATTAAATAGCAATTAACGAAGTGGCAATAATAGTAATTTATGTTTGTACTTGCTACCTTATTAATTACAATAACGTCCCAAGCGAATTCCGATATGCCATATTTAACCTTTTTCATTAGTAATTGTCATGCAGACGTATTACCTGCTAGAACAATCGGTAATTTACATGATAACCTTCGCTTATCGATCTACGAGGTTCAATTAGGACTAATCGATACAAATCGTCGATACGATCGTCGACTTTGATCGGAATTTTGCTATTATTTTGCTAAAATAAATCTCCCTCTCATTTTGAAGGGACCCATGTGTAGTGAAGGTCCGTGAAAAGGGGTTTGAAAAACATGGACTCTACTTACTACAGAAGATCTAAATCTATGTAATAAAATCGTAAGGTATAAATGTTGATTGATGAAACGTATTGATTTAAGAATTCTTTTATAATTTCGTAGCTATAATTGCGAATTTAGGCTTACCATCCATTTCAATTTTTAACGCTTTAGTTTAAATTTTTAGGGTTCCGTAGCCGAATGGCAAAAAACGGTACCCTTATAAATTAGTCATGTCTGTATGTCCGTCTGTCCGTCCGTATGTCACAGCCACTTTTTTCCGAAACTATAAGAGCTATACTGTTGAAACTTGGTAAGTAGATGTATTCTGTGAACCGCATTAAGGTTTTCACACAAAATTTTAAAAAAAGTAATAAATTTTGGGGGTGCCCCATACTTAGAACTGAAACTCAAAAATTTTTTTTTCATCAAACCCATATGTGTGGGGTATCTATGGATAGGTCTTCAAAAATGATACTAAGGTTTCCACTATCATTTTTTTCTAAAATGAATAGCTTGCGCGACAGACACTTCCAAAGTGGTAAAATGTGTGTCCCCCCCCCTGTAACTTCTAAAATAAGAGTATGATGAAACTAAAAAAAATATATGATGTACATTACCATGCAAACTTCCACCGAAAATTGGTTTGAACGAGATCTAGTGAGTAGTTTTTTTTAATACGTGTTGAATTGATATTCAACAAGTCTAATATTTTGTTTAACTTTGATGACGACAGATGGCGTTGCACGTATTTAACTCGCGGTGAAGTTGTTTAATGTTGAATAAGTTGGTTATGCGGTTCAAGAAAAGTGGTTTTGATGGTTTTATTCCTCCGGTAGTAGTAGGTACGGAACCCTCAGTGCGCGAGTCCGACTCGCACTTGTCCGGTTTTTGTAATTATTTCCTTTTAATTTTCGCATATAAATTAAATTGTAGAATAAAATATACAATGTGGAGCAGCGGCCTATATAATCGAACGCAGTTCAAAAAATGTATGGGAATTAACGCTAAATTGATAAATCATGTGATGATTTTAGCGTTAATTATATAATCATAATTTATTTCAATTTCGATCCATTTTATACCTTGCATGGAATCTCAATTCCTAATATGTAGTGTCATATGTCTCAGGCCCCTTGTATACCTATGGTGTACGTAGCCTATGCCTATTGGTATATTTGTGAAGTCGGTTAAAAAGTTAAAATGACGAAGGCTTTAGTGTTGCTGTACTAACATGTACTAGTAGTTCACATTCAGGTCACGGATTCCGCGCACCAATCACATAATATGCAATTTAAAAGAACCGGTCATTTTGCACTGCGCACGCGCACGGTTTATTTAGCATAGAATTGAAATTGAATGACATGACTAAAAATACGATAAGAAAATATATACCTATATCTCTTTTGGTATTTTTTTATGCAGTTTCCGCTCAGTATTGTTTGATTTTGTGATACAATTGTCAATATGAGCTATGTAAATATAGTCTACATACACACAAGCTACGGTTTGGTGAAGAATACAAAATATTTGGCTAGTTCTGACAAAAATATTTCCTGACAATTTTTTTTAATACTGTTTGCTGATCTTTTTTTATAATATATTTTCACACAGTTTGTTTATTATTATTAAAGACTGAGTTTTGGCTAAGGGTTTTAATTTTTTTATTTATTTAACGGTAACCTAATGATAAATATTGTATGTAGCGTGAAACCATTTTAGTTCTAAAATCAAGTGTTATAGTCCATATTATTACTGCAGCGGCCAGCAAAAGAGGCATTGATGGACGAACAATGCCTCTTTACACACATACATGAGTCCATCAATGCCTACTTGTGGCCAAGGCTTTTATAGGACTTTTCTTAAACCAAGCGCGGAAATTTAAACTAAGTAGTACTATATGCAGAAATTTTCAAAATCAATCACAAACAACGAACAACAATTTTTACCAAGTTAAAGTGTTCCTTTGTTTTTTTTTTCAATTTACAAGCGTTCTATTTACAAGCCAGTTCGAAATTGAAATAAAACCTTTGATAATTAAGTTGTCGGACTGAATGAACGTCACATGTTAAAATTACACGACAGATAGGTATGAGTTTTTTCGACCGCTTATCCACGACAGATATGGATTTTCAAACAACTTTTGCCGACCGCTGTTTGGCCAGTACAGCAATTTGAACTTATCCCGAAAAAGGTTATCAAAATATTATTTTGATGCTGATTTATTCAAACCAAATTTGTTTGGGAAAAATACTTAAACGATAAAGTTTTAATTGAAAATGTAATTCCCATACGCTACGACTCACACGACGCCCACGCGCCATTCGGAAATTTTTCGGGCGAGGAAAATCAGTTCGTAATTTTCTCGCGCTTAACCGGGCGTTACAATCTTGACGTATCTAGTATCGACAGAAGAGGGAAGCCCATGGAAAATAATACAAGTAAAATAACAAAGCGTAAATGATAAACAATATCCTATGTATTAAAATTTCTTCTGGCTGATTTATTATGTCTATTTTCGGCTTATTGCTACCGAAGGCGCTGTTATTCTACCTAACTTTTGATTTATTATTTGTTATCATGGAAGACGATATCTTATTTGATGAGAAATTGAAGAGGGAATCGATACGATACAGTCACTCTAATGTTTTATAATACTGAGCTTTATGACATTGGGATTTGTGTCGTATTCAAAACAGTGTGATATTCTATTCTTCTTCTGTCAACAAAACAATGATAAGAAGATTTAAGATATGGGCATCCGAACGGTTTACGTAAACCTCTTTCGTACAAGCAAACAGTAGCGCCAGCTGTCCAAATTCTATAGGTGGCCAGTCCAAATTCTAAGCGAGCTACAGCGTGGTGGCAAAACAAGCATTTTTGACACCGACAATTTTTCGCGTCGTATAATATACGACGATATATGTCGAGGATAACCTATGTCTATTGTCACAAGTTTTGAACGTGTAAATTTGAAGAAATTAGTCCGAGACTTGACTAAATTTATTTAATTTTATTTAGTTACGATCGCGGTTAATTAACGTTAACACAACTTACATAGCTATTATGAATCATACTTGCATAACAAAAGTAGGTATGTGTATTAATTTTATTGCTTTACTTAAAAAAAAAAACAAACAGCTCTAACACTACAAAATTCAGACATTATGAATAAATAATCGCTATTTAATAAACAGTGTCTGTAGCAAAGACAGTTTCTACACGAGTAGATGGGCATAATTGAATCATCGCTGCACAGTGCGCAGGCGCGGCGTGGCGTAGACATCATTACGCCACAGTGCAGTGGATTGCGTTACTGGATTATTACCATCTTTTGCAGCCTGCGGGTGCAGGGTGAAAGCGGTTCCAGCGCCCACTGTTGAACTCGCTATACGAAAGAGAAAATCAGGTGGTAGGACTTTTGTCCACACAACAAATGGGTGTTTTTGTCACCAACCGTTATGATACCACGTAGTACCTATGCTCAGTTACCACCATTGGCATATTATTTTAGTGTAATACTATATCAATGGCTACCAACTACAGAATTTTGACAGATGGCGCTATTGTTTGCTTGTCCGAAAAAGGTTAGCGTAAATCGTTCGGATGCCCATATCCTCAGATTTCTTATCGGTGGTCCACACACAAGAAGAGAAGGAGAAGGGTGCCATTAAACGCCTGGGTGGCTATTCACGTAACGTTTTCACACACAGTGATGTGAATTAAGAAATAAAGTAAAAAATGAACACGGAAAAATTAACTTTACTTCTATTGTTTTAGGAGTAAAACTGAGTGTATTTCAACATATGAAATACAATTTTTCAACCTTACCGCGGAAAGCAAATTTAATTTCACCACCAATACCGTTTTGGTATTAACAGAAACTAGAACGTGCCCAGTATGCTTAGCTAGACTTTAAATCTCAGATCCATGCTTTCTGATCTGACCTAGTTATAGAAATATTGATAGGTATTAAACTCGTATCTACATACTATTCTGATGATAATCTAACACCGTTAAGACACAAATTATTCAGGAAACTTTTCGCTGAACACGAAATTTATCGTAAGTGATTAAGATAATTACTTATTTAATCGCCATATCGTGTTAGTACGCGAAACATGTTAGGTATTAACCCATTTTCGCGTCAGAATATCGTCGCTTTTGCATGTAGTTGACTCAGAAAATGCAGACGCTGTATCGTAACCCGATGTCCTAGAACACGTAATACTTAGGTATGTACTAAATTTTATTGCCAAAGCCGGCGGTTCAACTTCTTATGTTCTGCATCATCGGAAAATAATATCACCTACTCAGATCACTTAAAAACACAGATCACCTACTTACTCGTATTATACGTATATTACTTTTGTAATAATATGTAATATTATTAAATAAATAAATAGGCAAATAGGCAAACTCATCCGCACATGCTTTGCTCGGTTGTTCACGTTGAAATAACGAAAAATCAATAAAAGCAATAAAAGGGGAAACTCCAAGGTTTGTGGGTGAGTAGTGAGTACAGGATCGAACTACGAAAGGAGGAAAACTGCGACGTAGAAGACGGATAGCTGCTGCTAATGCATATACTGCATGGACCTCAATTATAATTGGGAGAATACCGTCATCCACTGCCTACGTCCTGGAAAGAGGTCGCAAAAGAACTGGATGAAGACATTTTTGGGGGAAACCTTGTTTCCTTTAGGTAAAAAAAAAATTGAGATGCTGTGAAAGATGTTATGGAATAAATTATAGTAATAAATAAGGTAGATGGAAAAGGAGACAGAAGATAGAAAAGGCAGTGGTGAAAGGCCTAACGGCAGGAGCTTGAGCTTGCTTGAAGCTAGTTTTAGTCAGTAAGAGTTCTGCGCAGCATGTTTTAGGGTTTTTGCAGTTCTACAAGTACATACAATAAACTAGGAAATTAAATAATGAGCATAAATACCTAATGTACGAAAACAACACGTAGGTACCTGCCAATAAACACTGGATATTTCAATCCACGACGTCACGCCCCACTCTATCAAAATCGCATTTGTTTTATTAGATTAAAATATGGAATTTGACAGAGTGGGGAGCGCCGTCGTGGATTGGAATATCTATAGTATTTGGTGCAACTTTGAAAATGATGATGTTTTCAGGCAGCGCTTCAGAAAATATCGATTTCTATGGATGCCGACTGTAGTGGTACGCTATATCTATAGGTACAGACAAAAACAGCTCTAAAAAGTTATTTATCTATATTAAGAATAATTATCTAAGTTATTTATCTAAATTAAGATAGAATATTAAGCCTATAAAGTCTGAAAATAACAAGTTCGTTTATAAATAAAACTTACGGAGGGATTTTAAAAATACCTTGCCTAAATACCTAAAAGTACTTGAACCCTTATCAAATTAAATGTCCTAACAAAGCCGTGCTTTCACCTGCCTCTAATCCAATTATTATTAAATCTCTAATTTATTTTCATCAAAAGAAAATGTTTTAATCAGTGATATATTATATGTTAAAAAGAGGTTTAAATGCTTAATTTTAGTAAATTTTCACGTGTGTCTAATTAGGATGTGTATATAAATGAGACGATGAAATGCGTAGAGAAGTTTAATAATCCCCTGAGTAATACCTACTCTTATTTCAGTCTGTCTCCCTGCTACCATAGGTGTTTACCTAAGACTGAAATAAGATTACCTATAGGTATTTTTTGTTTTATAAACCGCTCTAAACTTGGCGAACACGTGAGAAAAATGCACTGATATTGATAAAATGATAAGTTGCGGATGTAATTATTATATACTAATAGACTACTATTTATTCGTACTTACATTTCGTAACTAGCTAACGTTCACAAATAACGTGAGAAGCATGTATTTTCAGATAAACAAAGTATACAGCCCAGAGAGTAATTGGTCTCCATTCCAGATTTAAGAAAAATTAGTTTTCGCGTGAAGAAGTAACAAATACATTAATACATACACACATACATTTTTTGGTAAGTTCCATTTCCGATTCAAAACTGAAAAAAAATCTGTAGATCTATACATCTAATACATATTTTTTTGTTAGTTAAACTGCTTAAAAGAATATTTAAATTTAGTTTTACGGTTCTTATTTTCTAAACAATAAGGGAAAATTTGTACCTTCCTGTACCCTGAACCCAAATCCCTGTTCATGAATATTATGTAAATGTTTTCCGCGGCATCACTGTAGGTATCCGTACTCCGTAGTTCGCGTTGTTTTAGCCTCTAGCGAGTGCTTCTTGAATATTTAAACTCTAAAAGAACTGCGCCTCCTTTCGCTTTGAGTTTTAATCTTAGGAGCTTGGTATGTTCGCGACTAGATAGTGAAAGCGACTACGACCGTGAGGATTTCAATTTAATACAATTCACGTGGAAACCAGAAGCTTATCTGACTGGAAAACAATCTACATAATGCAAGGAGCTAGTTTTAATTTTTTCCTGTTTTGTCCCGGAGCACGGAATACATAGCAGTACCTAACGGTACAGAAGGTTCACTCAAGATCATTAAAAGCAATAGCGAGTCTAGCGCTGACACAAAAAAGTGCAATTCAGTTCGCAATAGCGTCTGGCTCCGCCTCCGCTATGCACTAAAGTTGTGGTCTCTTTCTATCGCTAAGGTACTAAGCTTGCCTCGTAATCGGGTGCACGCAGCGCGTGAAATAGACCGTACAAGAACTAACGCGTGCAACGTATAATAGCCGACGGTTTTAGTAGTTTCTTCGATCACATGATAAGTGAATCTGGCCTGCCCGGGGTCTGTCTCAAAAAGGACTTTACACAAAGAGCTGTAATTAACCTGTCTTTTCGGTGTTTTAATTTAATTTTGCTCGGCACGTGTCCCGCTTTAGTGGTCAAGCTAGTGGTTGTATACTATACCTCGGGGTATTAAGAGTAGGTATAAAGGCAAGATTTACGAGCTTTATTTATTTGTAAAGTAACATCCTTTCCATGTAGGTACTAAGGTTGGATAAAGGAGCCCGTAACATTAAAAGAGGGATAAGGAGCTTAGCCGCTTTTCCATTAGGAATGTACAGGTTACATTTCTTTGTTTTGTCCCTCGATTCCCTCAGGATGTTTAGCGGGAAAAGCGTGATTAATTGATGATTATAAGGACCGTGTAGTATAAATAGGTCGGAATTTAATTTATTCTTATTAAATCTTAACTTTGAATTGTTTAAGCTATTGAGGAACATGATGGCGAATAACTGGTTCTATTTAGATTTTAGATTAAACAAATATTTTATGAGGCTGTCTTAATTTCCATTTCGTATGTTATAGTATAATATATGTTTTTAAGGTTTTAAAGCTTACCCTTATAACTATATTGTGTCTGAGTTTTTGTAGGATGATCTGCAAAACTGCTGAAACGATCAAACTGCTGGCAAGTAGAGATTTAAAAGATCTCCAGTTTAGTCGTTAATGGCATAGCTAATGGTATAGTCTATCGGCGTTTACTCTTATAAAAAATATAGGCCTACTATAAGGTTCTGAAACTGGTTCTAAGTACGAGTATCTATACTTAGTTCTAGCGCCTCATATTTGGGTCTGGCACTCTGGCCCAACATTGCGCTTCCAGATAGAGGGTCGCGATTGCAGCGTGTTGGTTATCTAAAGACCATCCTTCCAAATATTGTTTATTACGAGTAGAGTTGCCACGAATAGTGATTTAGCCGAATACCGAATACCGAATGTTCGGCAACGCTATCGGCCGAAGCGCCGAATATTCGGCCGCCGAACATTCGGCACTAAGTACATGCTTGTCGATGATGATGAATCTAGTAGTACTGATGAAGATTCTTCTCCACTTCGTAAGAAAAGAAACTTGAATGAAAATGATAAGACATTTGAAATACACGACAGTTTCTGGAACTGCTTTGAGGAAGTCGCTACTGATAATAATATGCGAAATAGTAATAATGAGGAGAACATGGAGAAGAATACTGTGGCAAATGAGATAGATTTTTATTTGAAAACTAGCTGACCCGGCAAACTTCGTTTTGCCTGTTATTTTTTTCTCATAATATTAATAATACAATAATAATAATTTTATTTATTTATTAATAGGTACAACTGTAACGGGTCACGTTCCGTACAATGAAGATATTTCGAAAATTTTTGTTGCAGAGCACTCTTTAGTCGATACTGAAGCCAAAACTGTAATTTGTTTAATTTTTGTCTGTTTGTCTGTCTGTCTCTCTATTTCACGGCCACGCATCACGGCTAATCCGCTGGATGGATTAAAATAAGACTTGGCATGATGTGAGTTTATATACCGAAGTAGGACATAGGATACTTTTTATTCCGAAATTCAGCATGGTTTCCCTGGAAGACGACATCAAAGTCAAAATGTGTATTAAGTTATAATTCATTAACTCGCGGTCAGATTTCATTCATTCTTTTTTGTTCGAAAGGAGGTACTTCATAGATTGTCTCTAAAATATTTAAAGTTTATCAGTTTTGTAGTTCAGAAATTACAGACCTACAAACCCTCAGTGTAAGTCCAACCGTATAGCCAAGTCATGCCACGATATTTCTTATAGCGCCATCTCTAAAATTAATGTGGTACCTTTTTGAAAGTAATTTTTTCTCGCATTACCGAATTTTAGTTATGTCATGGTGTATCTATCTATCGTTGTCTCACTTTGTTTCGAGATGGCACCTGAGGTTTTCACTTCTGTCAACATTTAATTGAACGCGGCCGAAGCCTCTCGCTGGATCAAATATAATTGAATTTCATCTCAACCCCACAATAGCTGGGTTAGGGTTTCCTCTCAGAATAAGAGAGGTTTGTTTAGTAAGTACTTAGATGAAGACCAAAAAAGAAATGGATGGATCGTATGGAAGAGTATTGCACGTTGACAGCAGATAGGAGAGGATGTAAGAAGACTCCATGGTAAAAATTTAGAATCCTTTGGCAGGAGTAGCGGGACGGGAAGGGGGAAGGGAGGGAGAGGAAGTGTCCTCTAACCCCCGATACCACTCCCTGAAAAGGTATTGCACCATTCTTGAGCAAATTTAAAAAGATGAAATAATTAAAATGACGATGATGGAGTCGCTTCGTCGCGGAGAGAATCGAAAGGGAAAGGGGTGGGAAGAAAAAAAATGGGATTTTTTCCCCCCTCCCAAGCTAAAACTTTCGACACGTGGTAGTTTTTAAGAAATATTTTTTTTTAATTATGAAGTTTTGAATTCAATTTTGCTGTTATAGAAATACAGGTTTTGGAATGGGCATTGTAGCCTCAAGAAGAAGTAAAGGAGTTAGGAAAACCCTTTATCCATCACCATCTACCCCTCACCCCCCCTAAGGGTCAGTCGACAGAGCTTTAAAATCTTGAGGTTAAGACTCTTTTTTAGCCTTCAGTCTTTCCCTTACCCTTTTTAAGGCTCGGCAAACGGAGCCCCGCAAAGCGGGGCTCCGTCTACCGAGGTGTATGTGTATTTCTGGGCGGTTATAAAAGAAAATAACCACTCAGAAGGATGGTGGGGCCTTGCAGGCCCCGCCATCCTCTTCGTCACCTATCCGTTATCCGAGTCGAGGTGCCCCAAGTCCCGAGCTCGCTTCGCTCGCTCTACATCCTAAGTCTTCAGTCTTTCTCTTACCCTTTTTAAGGCTCGGTCGACAGACGGGCTCCCATTTCTGGGTGGTCATAAAAGAAAATAACCACTCAGAAGGATCCTCTTCGTCACCTATCCGTTATCCGAGTCGGGGTGACCCAAGTCCCGAGCTCGCTTCGCTCTACATCCTAAGTGGTTTGTGTCAAAAATTGAATCTGTAATACTACAAATAACATATTTTAAAAGTTCTGTGGCCTATTTTTTTTTGTCGGTACGACAAAATATATGTGTGGTGTTCCATCTCGTCCTACTGTATCTCCTAAAAATCATCCTAACTTCGAAAAAAGACCTCCCGATTTATACTGACCCCCACATAGATTGAATAATTGTTTTTTTGAAAAGCTCGAAAACAGTGCGTTACCTCGTAATGCGAATAGTATTGTTATAATTAGGGACCAAACCTCTACCAAATACAACACCTTTCTCCCCGGAACTCCTGCCAAAGGAAAGTAAATCCAACCCTGATTTACCAAGTTTCATCAGTACCTACTAACAAATATCTGTAAGAAGTTTGGTGAATCGGCTTTAAACAACTCTAAACAATTGCGCTAAATCGTTAGTCGGTTGCATTTATGTTCAGCTGAAAGAAGCCTCGGTACCCATCTCGCAGAAAGCTTCGAAGCCCTGATTCTGATTTTCGATCAACGGCCCCGAGTATAAAATCCCAAATATTTCCGACGTTATTCTCAGTACTCGAAGCTGATGGCCGTCCAGCTCGTGGGTCATCAATTCTTCTGACCATTTTTTAACGATTGTATATACACTGGAGCAGGTCCTAATTTGTCAATCTGTTTCAGCGTTAACCCTTTCTTGAACAAATAAATACTTGGCATCGACGTAGGTAATGTTCGATATTCTCCGAAACCACAATCGGTATTATAACGTTATTTGCATATCAAATAAATTAAATAGACCAAAGAGGTCGGACATCATACTCCGGCTACAAATTTCGAAACAAACCTGTCAGAGGTGCTGACGTGACAGCAATGAAATGTTTACTTAGCAACGCCATTAAATCAATTTATTAATTTTATTTTTATTTCAAAAATACTCGATAATCCTAAGTCTCCACATATAAGTCCTCGACTCAGATCGATTATTTTTTTACGCTCTTTCATTTGATGTGCGATTCGTTCGATTCCACCGTACACCGGTACTGCCCTTGGTTTTTGTATGGGAAAATTAAATCGGCCAGGGCCAGGGTTCTTTCAGCATTTTGGGACATCAAATAGGTATAGATAACAACCCGGTCCCGCACCCAGAGATCATTCCCTGAAAATTTCATAACGATCGGTCCAGCCGTCTCTGAGGAGTTTGGCTACAAATATATTTTAACTTTTATGCCCTCTCCTAAGGGAACCATGCTGAATTTCGGGATAAAAAGTATCCTATGTCCTTCCTCGTAGTATGAACTCAAGTCATACCAAGTTTCATTGGAATTCATTCAGTAGTTTCGGCGTGATGCGCGGCCGTGATACAGAAAGACAGACAGACAGACAGACAGACAGACAGACAAAAATGAAAAAAATTACAGTTTTGGGTTCAGAACCGATTTTAGAGTGCCCTCGAAAAAAAATTTTCAAAATATCTTTAATGTACAGAATTTGACCTGTTACAGATTTATTATAAGTATAGACTACTCGCCTAGGTAGGAAAGCTAATCCTTACAATTAGTGGTGGTCAGCAAATGAAAAGCAATACCCAAACCTTCCAAAATTTGCTAAATTTTATCTTTCTTCTCCGGGGAGTAGCGTGTATAGTGAGAGGTTGTTTTCTGAAGCTGGTATCATTTACGATGAAAAGCGTGTACCTAATCGTTTGCTATCATCAAATGCTGAAAAGCTTGTTTTTATCCATCACAACTTACCGCTGATTAATTTTACTTAATAAAATATTGTAATTTGGTAATAAATACAAATCTTGAGTAATATGATGTGTCTTTTTTGTCCACAATTTGGTATTCGGTATTCGGCCGAATAATTAGTACTATTCGGCCGAATACCGAATACCAAAAAAAGTGGCCGAATAGGCCGAATACCGAATAGTAGCCGAATATTCGTGGCATCTCTAATTACGAGTTTAAAAATAAACTGTAAAATGTTATATTTACGATACTATTGAAAAGTACCTATTAAACTGTTCATCGGTCAGTGTCAATGTCAGAGCAGCTGCAAAATTCTCGCCCTCACCAAGGTTGCACTGGTTTTATCGGAAAAAGTACTTTTTATTTCAATCTCTGTACTGAAGTATTTCAAGGGATTTATTTCTAAAGCTTTCCACGCGCTTGTAAACTTTAACAGTTTTTCGTTGAGGTCTGTTAAGTAAGCTATTTGTTTTACTCTTGCGTCGCGATCGGCGGGAAAAGTTTTCGCCTTGTGTTTTTTAATATCCTAAGATTTTGGTAAATGTTCTTTCAAAAAGGCAATATTAGCTTACTTTAGAGCGTACCAATATTAGAAAAAATCTTATATGGAAAATCTACACTGTTTAGTACTAAAATGGTACATTATACCTACTCTTATTCACCTACGTAGTACCGTATCCCTCCTTCTTTAAAATATTACCGGATACCTTGTAAGTTCACATTGAGAAACCAAGTAACGTAATGTTCAATCTACGGCTCTTAACAGCCACTAAGGTCAGTTAGGGTAAGAGGAACATACTTTATTTTGAGTCAGATGTTTTGAGCTCCAGGAAAAACAGATAATGTTTTATAGGAATTTTGAGATACTCTATACTTGCCTTTGTTTATTAGCTTTCCGTTTGTTGTGAATCAAAACGCTAACTTGAATACTTACGGCAATATCAGGCAAATCGTTTAGGTTGTGCTAACGTTTCTCTTCCCCCACATTTGGGGTAAGAGGAACACTCATCGTATCTCCTAATATTGTTATGTTTATTAAGATATACCTGTTGCTACTTTTTAAGTAACACTAATTCAATCGAATTTGATTTTTAAGTAATTGTAATAAGCCACAGTTTCTATGAAAAAAAAAGAAATATCAAAGTCGGGGTAAGAGAAACATAAAAGTTCAGCTAGGGGCATTCAGGGGTGACAAACTAAAAATAAAAAGTCATTTGTTTTGCAAATTATATATTTTTTACCGAAAGTAAGAATGGAAAAAATGATCAATAATAAACCAATAATTAAAATCACCCACTCTCTCCCTCTCTCTGCAGAAAAATCAACTTTTAACAATCAAAAGTATTATCTCCCAAAATGTTATTTAACTAAATACTTAATTTTTATTTATAACGGACAATTATTATCCTTTGGAGATCAATGTATTGCATGTATTTTAGTTTCTCAGTTTAATCCTAATAAGATAGGATTATAAATAAAAACTAAACAAACTTCATCCCTAATTAACTGCAATAAATTAGCAACGGCACCATGTAAAGTGATCCGTATTACAAATCAGTTTATTTCTTATAAAAATAATTTTAAAACATATAAGGAGAACAAACTACCTAGACCTTTTCTATTAAATACCTACGCGGTTAACTATTTTTAATCTAGGTATGCCGTACAATTTTGAAGCTGCACATGCAGGCAGATATTGTGCCATTATTTACAGCCTCGACTGCATCTTTTAAATTTTCTTGTGTATAGGCCTCTATTAGATTTTCTTGTATAAGTTTTTGTCATGTTTCATAGTTTTCCTGAAAAAAAAAACAGAAATATTACATTAATAAGACAAAAGTTAATTGATTAGATACTATAATAGGTCAGACTTTAATTTCATATTGCAGGTAGATTAGAAATATTCGTATTAATATGTCAACTGTTAGTTTCTATGCGTTCATTCTAAATTTTTTCATTAGCCAATTTAAAGCAAGCTCAATAGGGACCATTATTATGTCTTTATGTTATTAGAAATTATTTTTCATTATGTTTACCACCCCTGATATCGGCGAAGAGGAACATACTGTTTCTCTTTCCCTGTAAGTACCGTTTCTCTTACCCTAACAAATTTTTTGGGGGTTATGGTTTTGAATTTGATGAAACTTACATTATTTGCTGGTTTTAGTCTATAATATCAAAAACAACATAAAACTCACCGATATATCCTAGTATTTCTTCCTTGAAATTATCCGTACCACTTCATTTTCAATATTTTAGCGCGAATCAAAGTTATGCGGCCCACTTGTGTTCTTAATTTTACAACTGCCAAACTGTTATTGGTTTTTACTCGGCTGTGGAACGTCGTAGCGACATCTGTTAGCAACCTTTTGGTTTTTTTTACTGTGCTCTTTTATCGACTGAGACACCACAGAGTTAAAAAGCTATAGTTTATGAGTTACGATCTAGTGTTCCTCTTTCCCCTGTGTTCCTCTTACCCTAACTGACCTTATATTTGACTCTTGTGTTATTTTACTAATATTAAAATTGTTTACGTGTAAGAACTTCTAGAAAGGACGAAATAGATTATCGACAACGACAAACTTGGATACCTTAATAAGCGGTTGGTATAAAGTTGCCAGTTTTAAAATAGAAAACGAGATGGCCTCAATATTTGAATCTTTAATGTGCTTTAAAATATATCGCCGCATTCACTAATTAAAAATCAATATGTTGAGTCACAGTACATTCAAGATCGTTCGCTGTTCATTATATTACAAAACACTTCGAGTGGACGTACCTAAGTATGGAAAAGAGAAGAAAAATATCGAAACAAATCACTATGTCAATATTAGGATATAATAAACCTACTTTGCAATTATAAGTAGGTTGGCTTTATTATCTAAATTTAATTAAAATCAGTATAATATTACGGCATATCAATATATATAGGGAACTATATTTTCTATCACCAAAATTTATATTTGTCATCAAGTTGTATCACCTAATAAATAGATCTATCGCCACGAAATATTTTCGTTCTCAGATAAACAAAAATTGTTCCCAGGTATGAATTATCAAATTAATGTTAATATATGTGTAAAATATAAGAGATCGATAATCAATAAAATCATATTGCATTACATGAATATAAACTTCGTTCTTATAATAACAGTTTTGTACTTAAATAATAGCTCTGTGCTCAGAATGGTAGATCTGTCACCAAATAAATCGATTATCGATCCCTGACTGCGACTCCGTCGACATGCTCTTGGAGGGGAAGAGGGTGACGGGCTAAGGAGTTTTCCTAGGTCCCATGTGCACCTATAGGTAAATAGGTTAAGGTTATTTTCCTTTTTTGACCACCCAGAAATAGGAGCCCCGCGAAGCGGGGCTCCGTCGACATTCTCTTGGAGGGGAAGAGGGTGACGGCTAAGGAGTTTTCCTAGATCCCCCACTTTTTCTTAGGCTATAGTCGTAAATTCTTAAATAAAGTTAACACGTAAGCTCAAAAAATAAAAAAATTATAAACATAATATGATTTATTGGTGATCTCTTTAAATTAGTTTGCTTAAATACTTATTAGGACACACCTATTATAATACATACAAAAACATTTATTTGGTACTAGACCTTATATCTCAGGATTTTAGGTGATTTATTGTGGAACTGATTTTGCATTGTTTGGTGACTACATTTTGGTGACAGATCTACTATTTTGAGGACAAACCCTATTATTTAAGAAACACAAAACTAATTAGATTGGTGATAGCTTAAATGATACCCATATATATATTATATATATATATTATATAATAAATCTGTAGAAGTCGAATTTCTGTACAGTGAAAAGAAATGCTAAAAACCGAGTCAGGGGGATGTAAGAAGTGAACCAGAACCAATTTAGAATTTTTTCATTTTTTTTTGTTTCTCTGTTTGTCTGTTTGTCTGTCTGTTTGTACGGGCTAATCTTTGGAACGGCTGGACCGATTCCAATGAAATTTTGTGTGGTGGTAGCTTATATCCCTGGTCAACATATAGGATACTTTTCATCCCGGTAAAATAAAGAGTTCCCGTGGGATAGTTAAAAAACTGCAATTAATTTAACAGCTTTGTAAACAACAACTAATGAACTTAATTTAGTAAAATTTGTTATGCTGATACCTTACGTTGCCTTCAACATATAGGATACTTTTCATCCCGGTAAAATAAAGAGTTCCCGTGGGATAGTTAAAAAACTGCAATTAATTTAACAGCTTTGTAAACAACAACTAATGAACTTAATTTAGTAAAATTTGTTATGCTGATACCTTACGTTGCCTCTTTAACAAAATATATATATATAGTAAAACTTATTAATCCAATCGAGTTCCCGCGGGAACAATCATTACAAAAACAGTGTTCAGCAGGCGTTTTTCAGTGGATTTAATTTAAATGTTTAATTAATGATATTATTAAGATATACCTTTCATTACGAAAAATTTAAAAGTTAAAAAACCTTAAAAAAAGTTTTTAAAACACTTAGGTACACTAATAAACATAAAATCACATGTTTTTATATATAAAAGAGAGTTACCACTCACTCACTCACTGACTAATCACGATATCTCAGGAAGTATAAAGCCTACAAACTTGAAATTTGGAAAGTAGGTTCTTTCTAATGGGTAGTTGTCAGCTAAGAAACGATTTTGAGAAACTACCCCTCTAAGGGGGTGAAATAGGGGTTGGAAGTTTATATGAAAGTCCCGTGTTTTTGAAGTTAGAGACGTGAAAATCGTCATTTAGGTTATCAGCTTCAGATATTAAAAATTTGTATAAGTCGTTTTGGAAAATTCCCCTTTAAGGGTGGTAAAATAGGGGATGAAAGTTTTTATGTGAAAATTTTAATATTGTTACTGTTGACTTGAAATTTGGAAAGTAGGTTCTTTCTAATTGGTAGTTGTCAGTTAAGAAACGGTTTTGGAGAAAATCCTTCCCTAAGGGGGTGAAATAGGGGTTGGGAGTTTGTATGAAAGTCCCGTGTTTTTGAAGTTTAAAGAGTCGTGAAACTCGGCATTAGCACTAAACCTATTTTGGGAGCGGCGTTGAAGTGTAGCTCAATGTATCGCAACTTAAACCTCGGTGTAACACCCACTTTACTACAATAACGCTGAGTTGTTCATTTACAAAATAAGTCGATTATGTGAAATTATTGGAGACTTCATTACAAGCCTTAGCCGAAGATGGACGTGTTTTATTTTAATATATAATTTCCTCCAACCTGACCCTGGGACCACCGCAGACGTATTTAAAGTACGAAAGTTTATATGTGCACATTACACTATCTATATATATAAAAGAGAGTTACCACTCACTCACTCACTGACTAATCACGATATCTCAGGAAGTATAAAGCCTACAAACTTGAAATTTGAAAGGTAGGTTCTTTGTAATGGGTAGGTGTCAGCTAAGAAACGATTTTGACAAACTACCCCTCTAAGGGGGTGAAATAGGGGTTGGAAGTTTATATGAAAGTCCCGTGTTTTTGAAGTTAGAGACGTGAAAATCGTCATTTAGGTTATCAGCTTCAGATATTACAAAATTTGTATAAGTCGTTTTGGAAAATTCCCCTTTAAGGGTGGTAACTTAGGGGATGAAAGTTTTTATGTGAAAATTTTAATATTGTTACTGTTGACTTGAAATTTGGAAGGTAGGTTCTTTCTAATTGGTAGTTGTCAGCTAAGAAACAATTTTGAGAAACTACCCCTCTAAGGGGGTGAAATAGGGGTTGGAAGTTTATATGAAAGTTCCGTGTTTTTGAAGTTAGAGACGTGAAAATCGTCATTTAGGTTATCAGCTTCAGATATTAAAAATTTGTATAAGTCGTTTTGGAAAACTCCCCTTTAAGGGTGGTAAAATAGGGGATGAAAGTTTTTATGTGAAAATTTTAATATTGTTACTGTTGACTTGAAATTTAGAACGTAGGTTCTTTCTAATGGGTAGTTGTCAGTTAAGAAACGGTTTTGAGAAAATCCTTCCCTAAGGGGGTGAAATAGGGGTTGGGAGTTTGTATGAAAGTCCCGCGTGAAACTCGGCATTAGCACTGAACCTATTTTGGGAGCGGCGTATTTAAAGTACGAAAGTTTATATGTGCACATTACACTATAATATAATAAAGGTGAAAGTTTGTATATATGTGTGTGTTTGTCTGTTACTCCTTCACGCTGCAACTACGAATCCGATTTAGCTGAAATTTGGAATGGAGATGGATTATTACCTGGATTAACACATTATGGTACTTTTTATCCCGGAAAAAGCGATGGTTTCCGCAGAAGTAGTGAAAAACCTAAATTCACGCGAGCGGAGCCGCGGGCAACAGCTAGTGTATAATATAGAATTCCAATACTGGTAATGTAGTAATTCTCAACAAAAGAGAAGTAGGATTTTTTTATAAATCCTAAGTAAGCTGAATGGATACTGATTTCTGCAGCAGTGTCACATATTCTGCCGTGAAGCAGTAAGTAACCGCGAAGCATTACTTACTGTGTTTGAAGGGCACTTTCAGAATGACGGGATGCAGTGCGTCTTGCAATTTTATTCGAACATTGCAATGCGTCTTGGAATTTCATTCCAACATTGCAATGCAGAGTCCTGGGAAACACTGCATCTGGCGGACAGGCACTCGTCTCGTCATTATCAAAAAATTGGATTTTTGAAGTTTTTGGGTGAAAAAAGCGGGATACTTTCGTTACGTGACTATAGATACTCGTAGATACTGAAAATAACCATAGAAAATGTATTTTTTTTATATATTTTAAATCAAATTTACTCTATCGTTAAAATAGTTAGGTTAGGTAAGGTTAGCTTATTGGTATTCTGAATAAAACAGAAACAGAAATCAAAATAAAAAAGTTTTATTCACTAGAAAAATATGGCGTTTCACTTTCAAGTTGAAACTTTCAAATCTGTGAAGTGAGTGTTAAAAAATGCTACTTATGAACTATCCCCGAAAAATGGGACTGAACTTGTCCCGCGTGGGATATTTAATTTTGATTTAAAAATCGGGATGCCCCTCCAAAATCGGGATGTCTGCGCTGTAATAATAGTATAGTCTCTTCTATACATAAAAAAAAGTATAAGCACTAACTTCCAAGGCCTTTTAAGCTCTTAAGTAGGTAATTAGGCCTCGTCCATAAAAATAATTGCTTTCTGTAATTCTGAATGCCTCACCGTCCCTAGGCGGGCGGGCGGGCGGACGGCAGGCGGGAAATGTTACCCTTAGGACGCAAAATGAACCATTTATTTTTTTCTTTCAACGTCCAACATGCTCTCTACAGCGTATTCATTATGAAGTTTTTTGTATAAAGTTTTACATTTCAGTTGTATCACGTATACTTCTGTGTGAAGGTCGAAGATGTGTCTTTAAGCGTAGGGTAAAGTTTTCGGGTAAACCTAAACCGCAGTTCGTAGATAATAGATATACATATAACAACAATACAAAGTGTAAGTGGTTATATGCCTCGCTGAGCGAAATAATTCTATAATGGTACAAGTTATAAGAATCGACGACGACAACTTGATACAAACGTACTTTGATAGCGTCTTTTTCTAGTATGACAGTTGTTTCTTCTAGATAATTTTATTAATTCAATTAATTAAAGGTGCGTAGTCTAGGTACCTAATAGGTAATTCCAAACACTAACGGGAACTCACATTAACAAAAAAATACTGTTCTTTTACAAATCATTTATTCAATTACGTTAATAAGTAGGTATACTTAAATAAAACTGTACAATAGAAAAGAGCTAAACAATGATAGAGTTATTAGCCAGATTCGAATTAGTGACCCCTCAAAGAATGTCCGTGCACGTTTATATTTATAGATATTTCAATGCACGACGTCGCGCCCCACTCTGTCAAAATCGCTTATGTTTCTTTCGATTCGTATGGAGTTTGAGAGAGTGGGGCGCGCCGTCGTGGATTGAAATATCTCAAAAGGTTACAGATTACAAGATTTGTATAATATATAGACGTAGTCGTTGTTGTTTTCCTCGGATTAAGATCTAATTAGTACACAAGCGGATCAAGACAATCTTAAGCTACAAAAGACGTAGCGAAGCGGTTTACATCAAAGACGTGAGAGGTATGACGTCAGAAGCAAAACAAAGGATTTGCATAAGTTATTATAAGCTGAATTTCCCGAGTAGATAGTTACTTTAACTCCGTGTAATTTCAGGTCTTAGCTTAATTATGTTATGAGATATACTTTGTCTTTCCTTCCCAGTTCGAGTTTTGCACAAAGGTTTTGTTTATGATGTAAACAAGACTCAAGAGGATTATTTTTAGATCCTACCTGATTGACGGCATGAGGTAAAAAAGGTTATCACGGCAAAATTAGTTTTAAGAATGATATTATGTAATCGCTTGTGAGTTTGTTAATTAAAGCCGTGCGTTCTCTATAGTCACAGAAGTCAAGGCCCTTTAATTTGGCGCGGTTTGGTCTCAAACAGTGTGTAGGTACTATTGTGTACAGTGTAGACTAGTGTATTTAAATACACGCATAAAAATATGCTTTCCTTTAAACACTCATAGGTAAATAACGTGATTAAGGGCCGATTTTTCAATCGCCAGATAAACGTTAACTGGGGAATAAATATGACTTGACAGATTTTGTACGGCGTATGTTTCAAATTTATTCCTCAGATTGTTTATCCGGCGACTGAAAAATCGGCCCTAAGAGGATAATATTGAATTTATTTTTGACTTTTTCGCTCTCACGAATGGGTGTGACATGCAGCGTTGCGGAAGAATATACTTAACAGAAAAATGACGTTTTACCTGATTTCTAAAAAACTAAGCCGTTTTCAAAAATTTTCTAAACTAAGCCGCAATCAAAAATCCGTCCTAAGCGATTTTTGTTTTAATGTGTCGGTAATAATACACATTTCAACAAAAAATTTCACTCACATCAAATCACTCAAATTCACTGTGAAGAAATTTCACTCAAATTTCTTCACAGCGAATTTAGATTAAAGACCCAAAATACATGACGATTGACGTTTAAATTCGAAAGTAATTGTCTTTATAGTTTTTAAAGTGCAGGTCACTAAAATCCTTAAAACCGCCGTCTGCGCCGTTAAGAGTAAACGATCGCTTGGAATCCGGTATTGCTACAACTACAACTTTATATAATTGACGCACAAATCCAGTATAGATAATGTAAACAAAGCGAGATCGTCACTGATAAGTGTTAGCTAAGCAAAACGTGTTGAGCAATCGCCTTATGCCGTTCACCAATGCAGACATCACGCCACCACTCGACTTTCTACTTCCTTTAACTCCTTTTTATTACGATTGGCTGTTTTTTGTATCGACCACATCTGACGGTAAAGTTTTTTTGGTATTTTTATTTTATTAAAGTTTTTCTGATATTTCAATCCACGATGACGCACCCCACTCTGTCAAACCATATACGAATCGAATGAAATAAGCGATTTTGACAGAGTGGAGCGCGTCTTCGTGGACTTCTCAGAGATAAAAAATAGTCTATAATTATGTTAATTTAGGGTATAATCTATCTCTATATAATTACTAAATTGGCTTAGGTCTGGTCTGGTGGGAGGCTTCGGCCGTGGCTAGTTACCACCCTACCAGCAAAGACGCACCGCCAAGCGATTTAGCGTTCCGCTACGATGCTTGTAGAAACCGTTGGGGTAAATATACCCTTCCAAGTTAGTACGATAACATCTTAGGCTGCATCATCACTTACCATCAGGTGAGATCGCTGAACTTGTATAGAGTAAAAAAACCTAGACAAAATATAGCGAGATCGTCATTCCCAGTGCCTATACGAAGTTCGCTCTAGGAGCTCACAAGTACCAATCCTTACTTAATTTATCCCTACTTATTCATCCGTACCACTAGCTAGTCTTAACCTGATATGGGTATTGACAGCATAATTAAGATAAAACGGTAGCACCAACCTAAAACTAAATATAAAAGTAATCGAAAAGTATTAGGCGTGTTATTAAGAAGCGAAACATTCATTAACGGCCTACAAGCCGTATTTAGGTGATTTTGAATGAAGTTTTATGCAAAAACTATAAAGACAATTCACACGTCACGTCACGTCATGTATTTTGGGTCTTTAATCTAAAATCGCTTAGAAGCAGAAACACGATTGGATAAAATTTTCTCGATAGAAAGTTCTCCCAAAAGTTGCTCCAAAATCTCAGTTTTTCTATGTTTTATCGGAAACTACAATGGATGTAATTGTAATTTTTGTTTTAATGTATCGGTAATAATAATATCCTAAAACGCTTAGAACAGATTTTTGATAACTGGCTTAGTTTTTGAGTAATTAGGTAAAACGTCGTTTTTCTGCTATATTCTTCCGCGACGCTGCATGTCGCACCTACCAAATCTCCGTGAGAGTGAGAAAGACAAAAATAAATTCAATAAATCCCCTTAAGGTGAATTAATTCGTTGTTTCGCAAGATGTAATTTTATCCTTCGCTTCGGTCAGTGGGTTTTATAAGTCTTAGACTATATTATTATGTAGCCGATGTACCTATATATTTTAAACTAGCTGTTGCCCGCGGCTCCGCTCGCGTGAATTTAGGTTTTTCACTACTTCTGCGGAAACCATCGCTTTTTCCGGGATAAAAAGTACCATAATGTGTTAATCCAGGTAATAATCCATCTCCATTCCAAATTTCAGCTAATTCGGATTCGTAGTTGCAGCGTGAAGGAGTAACAGACAAACACACACATATATACAAACTTTCACCTTTATTATATTATAGTGTAATGTGCACATATAAACTTTCGTACTTTAAATACGCCGCTCCCAAAATAGGTTCAGTGCTAATGCCGAGTTTCACGCGGGACTTTCATACAAACTCCCAACCCCTATTTCACCCCCTTAGAGGGGTAGTTTCTCAAAATCGTTTCTTAGCTGACAACTACCAATTAGAAAGAACCTACCTTCCAAATTTCAAGTCAACAGTAACAATATTAAAATTTTCACATAAAAACTTTCATCCCCTAAGTTACCACCCTTAAAGGGGAATTTTCCAAAACGACTTATACAAATTTTGTAATATCTGAAGCTGATAACCTAAATGACGATTTTCACGTCTCTAACTTCAAAAACACGGGACTTTCATATAAACTTCCAACCCCTATTTCACCCCCTTAGAGGGGTAGTTTGTCAAAATCGTTTCTTAGCTGACACCTACCCATTACAAAGAACCTACCTTTCAAATTTCAAGTTTGTAGGCTTTATACTTCCTGAGATATCGTGATTAGTCAGTGAGTGAGTGAGTGGTAACTCTCTTTTATATATATAGATAGTGTAATGTGCACATATAAACTTTCGTACTTTAAATACGTCTGCGGTGGTCCCAGGGTCAGGTTGGAGGAAATTATATATTAAAATAAAACACGTCCATCTTCGGCTAAGGCTTGTAATGAAGTCTCCAATAATTTCACATAATCGACTTATTTTGTAAATGAACAACTCAGCGTTATTGTAGTAAAGTGGGTGTTACACCGAGGTTTAAGTTGCGATACATTGAGCTACACTTCAACGCCGCTCCCAAAATAGGTTCAGTGCTAATGCCGAGTTTCACGACTCTTTAAACTTCAAAAACACGGGACTTTCATACAAACTCCCAACCCCTATTTCACCCCCTTAGGGAAGGATTTTCTCCAAAACCGTTTCTTAACTGACAACTACCAATTAGAAAGAACCTACTTTCCAAATTTCAAGTCAACAGTAACAATATTAAAATTTTCACATAAAAACTTTCATCCCCTATTTTACCACCCTTAAAGGGGAATTTTCCAAAACGACTTATACAAATTTTTAATATCTGAAGCTGATAACCTAAATGACGATTTTCACGTCTCTAACTTCAAAAACACGGGACTTTCATATAAACTTCCAACCCCTATTTCACCCCCTTAGAGGGGTAGTTTCTCAAAATCGTTTCTTAGCTGACAACTACCCATTAGAAAGAACCTACTTTCCAAATTTCAAGTTTGTAGGCTTTATACTTCCTGAGATATCGTGATTAGTCAGTGAATGAGTGAGTGGTAACTCTCGTTTATATATAAAAACATGTGATTTTATGTTTATTAGTGTACCTAAGTGTTTTAAAAACTTTTTTTTAAGGTTTTTTAACTTTTAAATTTTTCGTAATGAAAGGTATATCTTAATAATATCATTAATTAAACATTTAAATTAAATTCACTGAAAAACGCCTGCTGAACACTGTTTTTGTAATGATTGTTCCCGCGGGAACTCGATTGGATTAATAAGTTTTACTATATATATATTTTGTTAAAGAGGCAACGTAAGGTATCAGCATAACAAATTTTACTAAATTAAGTTCATTAGTTGTTGTTTACAAAGCTGTTAAATTAATTGCAGTTTTTTAACTATCCCACGGGAACTCTTTATTTTACCGGGATGAAAAGTATCCTATATGTTGAAGGCAACGTAAGGTATCAGCATAACAAATTTTACTAAATTAAGTTCATTAGTTGTTGTTTACAAAGCTGTTAAATTAATTGCAGTTTTTTAACTATCCCACGGGAACTCTTTATTTTACCGGGATGAAAAGTATCCTATATGTTGACCAGGGATATAAGCTACCACCACACAAAATTTCATTGGAATCGGTCCAGCCGTTCCAAAGATTAGCCCGTACAAACAGACAGACAAACAGACAAACAGACAAACAGAGAAACAAAAAAAAATGAAAAAATTCTAAATTGGTTCTATTTCACTTCTTACATCCCCCTGACTCGGTTTTTAGCATTTCTTTTCACTGTACAGAAATTCGACTTCTACAGATTTATTATATGTATAATATATGAAAAAATATTTTTTTTAATTGTAATTAACAATATTAACTGCTCACGGAACTTTCACAAAAACAGAAGCAAAAGTAGATTTTATTTCGAAATAATAATTATTTTTATTAATCTAGGTACTGTTAAGTGTGAACACTGAACCTTACCTACGTTGTAGTTCATGCACTTGTAATTTATAAACTTTACGAAGCGTTATCACTTAGGCAAAATAATATTATGTCACAGTAAGAACTTTCAAATTGTTCAAGGAGCTTTCCTTGAACCTTGAACGCGGCCAAATGCTGCGGCCGCGGTCTCTGACCCACATAGTTAAATTGACGTCATTCAGGAATTAGGATGCAGCCACTGACCAAAGTGACCATGCCTTTGTTAGCTACTTATCTACTTATGAATCTGCGAGTGGGCTCACTGGTTGAAGTGCAGGTTATACAATACCTGCTTTGTGTGGGTGAAATGAATGTGTTAGTTTAAGAGGATATATTGATTTTATTTTTGTATTTCTCACGAAAAAGTTGGTGCAGATTTGCGGAAGAATATAAGCGGAAAACGACATTTTACCTAATTTCTAAAAAACTATTCTGTTTCCAAGCGTTTTTGGATACCTATTATTATTACCGCCACATTAAAAAAAATTACAACTACATCCATTATAGTTCCCGATAAAAATGAGAAAAACTGCGATTTTGTACTAGACTGGATAGGTATAAAATATAAATTACAGACATTTGAGTAATTCCACGAGTAACGTAAATAACCATAGGATAAAATACAAGCATTGTTATAGAAAATAAGCTGTATTTTCTTATGAAAAACAAGAGCAGAATACTGAAACACGTTCCCTTTTTAGAGCAACCATCAAAGGCTAAAAGCAATATCACGTGCAGTGCAATATATGCAAAGCAAACTATTTCATATGCTAATATGAAGTTCGAGCGGGCATATTCAATTTTGGAGAGGCATAAGAAAGTAGATACGTATGTAGGCGTAATTTTAGAACGGTTTGAAAAACTAAGTATTACGATATTATAGTACCTAACATTTTATAATTAGTAAAACCTTGAAAAATCGACGGAAATACATTAAAAAACAAGTCGGATAAAATATATTTCGTCCGAGTAGGTAAATCCGAATATTTTGGAAGACAAAAGACTAACTGGAAGTTCTATATTACTGGGCTTGTGACAAAAAAAGAATGGTTTGAGCACATTTGGGATAGAAAGTTTTCCTATTCAAGGCTCAAATAAATTCATCAGCGTATAAGCGCGATAATGGGTCGGGTCCAACAACTACGTGCTACGTTAGTGTAGAGTAGAATCGATACCTAACCATTTCAGCTAAATGTTCTAAACCCAAGCTTTTAGTGTCTAAACTGAGTGTATGCTCTCTAAACTCTAATCAACCGTACTAAAACCAACCCACGCTAGGCCTGCGTGATGGAAAATGGTCAAGCCTCTCTCTTTCGGAGAAAAGACCTAGCTATGGTAAGGGGTTGAGACAGTTATTTTGTTTCTATTTAATGACAAATTAGTGACTGCATCCTGGATTGATACCTGATGATGATAAATATCGGTTCAACGTGCGTCGAAGAACATGTTGCAAGAATTTTGTGTGGGCGGTGTTCCTACATATTGGACCATACAGATCTTTTTAAACTAGCGGATTATAGTATAACAAATGTATATTTCCTGCTAATGTCGATTCAATCGAAGATGGAATGGATAGATGGACAAAACGTCTTTTCACAAAGGAAAGTATACCTAGCCGCGGTAGCCAATGCGTTAGCCAATTTAGAATAAATTGTGAAATCCTTCTTGGCTTATGCCCTATGATTGACAACGATTTGTATATAATTTATCAATTTAAGTATATCAATCAATTAAGTAATCTTATTAATTTAATTTAAGTAATTCGTTCAATACTTTAAACTTATACCTACCTTTTTATAACATCTTGTTTAGGAAGCCTTTTTGAAATAATAATAAGCATGTGCATCTTAAAATAAGGAATCAACTTATTTATTTCGAATAAAAGCACATCTTATTCAACAATTTAATTCAAATGATTATCATTGAATCGCTTAGGGATGTCTTTGATGTCTTCTGGGTAAAATTATGGCAGTTGTTAATTCTAAAACTAATAATTATTTATTATACATTTATTATACAATAGGTCTCAATTAGGTTGGTGTATTATTATTGTTGTATATTGTTGCGAAATATTCGGACTTCCTAAACATGTTGTATAAACTTAGCCAGTGTCCCAGAGTTTTACCATATATGGTACAAGTAAGAAGTAGTTAGGTAGCTTGATATAGTAAAATTAATTTCAAAGACTATTTTTTATTAGCTATATAATACTAGAAACGAAAACAATTCCTTACTTTCTAATAGTAAATATTTCACTGATGTAGGTATATACACAACAACAACTAACAAGGCCTCAGGAAAAAGACAAACAGAAATAGTTCATTCTTCATAGGCAAAACATGTAGCGCAAATATTTTTCATTACCTACTGCCAGTTCTATTTCCCAATTTTCAACAACTCTGTTTTGGTTGTAATTTTGTAAACATATTTTCGAAACTACTCCGAAGTTTTCTAGATAGATATACCTCCGAACGTATTTTTATAAAAATTATGGAATTATGATCGCTCCTACCCTTGTTTGTTAACCCTCGAAGTCGCAGTTTACGAGATTTGCCGGAGCTCTCGTCGGAGTATTTATTATCCGCAACTTGATTTGGTCTCTGTATCGTCTTTTTATTACGCCATAAGGATAATGTTGCGATATTTTTGGTTATATTTGTTATTATTGGTACTCATACCTACTAGTATAGTGGCTAAACCACTATACTATAGTAGCTAAATTATTATTACCTAATCAACTGTTACTACATCAACAAAAAGCGACGATCTCCCGTGCGTTTTGGAGTGATGACAATCTCGAAGAGCCGGAAACGGGAAAATACTTGCAGTAGAGTCGCACTATGCAATGTAGAATGGCTGAAAATAGAGGAGGCTGTCAGCAGAGGCAGTGGACCTTTTACATTATAAAGGCCTATAATAATCTTATCGTAATTTGAAATATTTATAACATATTGTGTAAAATATATTTTATTAAATAGTATCATAGATGAATGAATACAAATAATAAGTAAGTAAACAAGGCAAAACTTACAATAACAGCAATTAAAGTCAAATTATAATATGAAAGAAACCAAACTAATACTAACCTAGAATATAAGCAAAAACTATATCGTAGAAGGAAAATAAGAGATTGTTTTTATTTCATTTATTAGATATTTTAATACTTTATAGCACTCGAATATACTGATCTAAGTTAAACATACTTATAAGCGAAATAATAATGACCTTTTCAATAATGATTCTTGCGTAATGAAAAAGTTGGGGTAGGAAAGAATTTTAACCTGCTAATTAACGCTTTTAACTCTCGGTTCGTTTTATTTAATTGCTTTGTAGTTCAGATTTTTAGTTTGTGCGGTAAAGATACTAGGAATTAGGTATAGACACCGTTTCTCGAGTAACAAATGTCATGGTATCTTTAAATATTGAAGAAATAGAAGCGGCGTTTACGATACCGCTAACCGTACCTCCCTATTTACTGACTTACCTAACCCGTGCCGAGCTTTATCCGGGCTTAAAGGATTTATACCAACACGGTATGAATTTTATTTTTTGCACATTTATTAGATTAAATGGTATCGAACGTGTTTTAGGCGACTTCTAGCCAAACTAAAGCCGATTCTAGTATGCTAACTCTTAACTGAGTAATGAAACGGTCTTTGGATCAAAAGATTTTATTTACTTTTGGATTCAGATTGTGAACTCTTAATTTTATGGAAATTTTATTCGTTATTATTTTATGGAATCAAATTTATTTGCTGAAAGAATACTTCAAGTCTAGGGTTGATTGTTGTGAAAGAATCCTTTTGAGTGCCCAGGTAGGTATTCTATCCCGAATGCCTTTATTCATTCCTTGAGTGGCAGAGCTTTTAAAGTGCTTCCATATATTTTCTCACCTTTTCAATTTTTGTAGATACTCGCGAAGAATTATTTGAGTCAAAAGTCAGAATTTCATTGAAGACTTCCCTATCCTTCGTCCTGATTTTTAAGTTTTCACATCCATTATTCCTATTAGGTACTTAATTTTATATGTCCTCATAACAAAACGTTATTTATTGAATGGAAGCAGGCGTTATTTTGCGGTAATCCATAATTAGCAGGACATCGGATTAAATTGGTGACTATCGTGCCAGCGGCGCGTTCTAATGTACCTTTCTTGCTATCTCACATCACTGTTCGCCACGCCCGTTTGGCCAGATTCTTACCCCCCGAAAACAAAAGCTCGTGTAATATCTAAATCACAGATCAGGGAAATCTAAATAGTATACGAGATTACATCATAGTTGAATTTGGAAGATTTTGTCTGCCCTAGGGAATATTGAAAATGCTTTCCCGCTCTAGGGAGAAATGAAAATTCTTTTGAGCATCAAAGATCTCTTTTCCGAGCGGGTGAGATGAAAAATGAATTGAATTATGTATTAGAGATTATGTATTATTGAGATATCAAAATAGATATGGCATAAAGCTCGTAAGCACTGTACTTATGACCCGTACGCAGAAGCTTTACCGATGAGTTTCCTTCTCACTTCATAAGACCGCGACCTGCGCCTGTTTGTCTGCCTGTATGTCTTTTTACTGCATATAAGAAACTCGAAAATATATCTCAAGAAACCTTGTAACAGTAATTGATGTTGCCGCAGTTTGCGAGCGTTCACTAGTAGTTAATAACTCAGTTTGTTACTTGTTGACATTTCTGCGAGACTCTTGAAAACGTATTCGGCGGCAGGTCATTGAACAGCGAAGTCTTGGTGGAACTTTTCATAGACTTCTCAACACAAGCAGTGGGTAATTCGTTAGATGCTCGTAAGTATTTTAGTTGCTGTAATTGAAATCTACCCTGGGCAGGGCGGACGGCGTGAAAAAATGTCGTCAGTTTATCCGTGCCAATAACACCAACAGTATAAGGTCACGCTGTAGTTCGCTCATCAGCCACCTATGAAAAATGTTTACGCAAGTGGTTCGGATGTCCATATCCTGAGTTTTCTTATCAGCGGGGCTAGACAAAGTAACAGTCGTTTAGCGTTCACGACAGTAGATAAAAATGTAGGGACAAAACAAGTGACTGTAGAAAAACCACGTGACCGTATAGAGGAAAACACGCTTGTTTTGAAAATCGACTATGACAATTTGTACTTACTTTGTATGTTAAGTTATATTGTATACCTATGACGTATAAAAACTTTTACCAATAAAATGATTATGATTATGATTCTGCTTTCATTTGTTTTCATTCGTCACGTGTTTTGTCCATACATTTTATTATCTACTGTCGCGAATGCTAAACGACTGTTAATTTGTCTAGCTCCGCAGAGGTTGTTGTTCAATTTCTGCTATTCTTCGCATTGTTATGATCAAATCAAAGAAAACTCGCAAATAAACCGTGCAAGGTTCGCTAAAATCGAGTGTGCGCAAAATTGGCTTGGGAATCATAAATAATGCGTTTAATTTTAAACAATTGCGCGTAAATATGCTCGCGCGATTGTTTAAAATTAACATTATTTACTCCGAATAGCCCCACTGACCTAGCGCGGTTATATCGGATATGTGGAAAAACAAGACGGAATAACACTGAATCCCGAAATATTCCTCCGGGTTCAGTGTACAGCCCCCTGATTCTGTATCGTTCAATTAGTTAGTTAGCAACCCTCATTCGGTTGTTAACTAACAAAACGGAGGCAAAAATCCTATTTTTGCATTATATTTGCACAAGTTACCAACCTAGATTGGTATGGTATCATGTCAACATACCATGCTAGCTGCTAACTTGTGCAAAAAGAATACAAAAATAGGATTTTTGCCTCCGTTTTCTTAGTTAATAACTCAGTCAGGGTTACTAACTAACAAACTGTACATTACAGAATCAGCCTGCTGGACGTAGAATATGGGACACCAGGCGGAATTGAATATGTGACACGTTGCAGCCGAGGTTTGGTTTGGTTATTGCTGTACTGATGAAAACAGATAACAGTCTTTTAGCAGTAATATTTTGACGCCAGCTTCCAGCTTTAGTCAAACACACATCAATGATCAAAGTATTTTGCTCACGCCGTGTTCGAGCAATTTTGAGGAGTGTTTACGTTACTTGAGGCGCAAATAGCGACAATATTTGCAGCAACATCTACCATCGATCGGAGTTGATTGATTGATGCTTGAGTCGTAAGGTCCTTATACCTTTAAGCTATTCTCTATCAGACGAGATGATATCCAAAAAGTTGAAAAACCTATATGGAATATTAGAAGTATTTAATCTTGAATCAAAACAGTTGGTGTGAAGTCTGCTTCCCTACCTTGGAATTCCGTTCTTAACTATTTCTTGGGAAACCAATTAGGTACCTAAGTGAAAGAAAACTATCCGAATATGAATGTCTAAAGTACATCCTATCTCTGTGAAAGTTGAGGCGTGGGTATAATTATTAGTATATAGGAAAGACTAATTTGTTTTGCTATAATCCGCTTCTTGAAAAGATGATGTATGGTACATTATGCAGGAATTACGAAAACGATTTCGCATTGTGAAGTCAAATCTCCTGAGGATGTCCCGGTGTCGGGACGAAACGCACATCGAAGAAAGTGTTGGAAAATTGTGTGTGGTGTTTCATGTGGGCAGTATTCCTGCTGTAGCATACAGAATCTTTTCAAGAAGCGGATTATAGCAAAACAAATTAGTCTTTCCTACTAATTATGGATTTCCGCAAAATAACGCCTGCTTCCATTCTATGTGGGTATAATTAGTAACACGGATATTTTGGGTTATTTAGATACTCATAGTGAGGCTGTATTTTAATGGTCTAAAAAGCTTTTAATACGCACATTACCTTAAAAATACCTACCTATAATATATTATGTGATCGCGCGGTTTGTTTGATATTAATTATTATGGTCTGCATGTTGCGGTTAATTAATAATTACTCTACTTATTATTAGTATTAACTTCCATTATCGACCAAGGAGCCCTTTGACCTCGTTATAAGTCTAGAGATACCTTGAGATATTTTTTATATGGTATGGTGTACTAATTACCCTATTTGCGCTAAATAAGATTTTCATAGGCCTAACATAAGTAATTAAGTATTATATTATTTGAATTATTTTAAATGGGACAGTCACTATACTCTTAGTAGCCGCAGGAAAACTATCTTTGCAGATATTCCGATCTGTGTTCACAGTTTAGAAAAATAAAGTGCAGTCAGTTAGAAAATGGGAAAACACAAACAAATAATTGATGTTATTCGATCCGGTATCTGTAATTAAGAATCATAAAAGTATAATATAATAACTGGGTACCAAAAACATCTCTAGCTAGGAAACCATCAGTTAGCAATAATAAAAAAATTGTGAAGTGGAATGGAATGCCTATTGCCTAAACAGTCGTGTGCAAATGTAGTGTAGTTGTGTTTATTTTTATATTCCTTCAATGACAAATGCGGGTTCGTCAGCATAACAACTAGCTGCATGCGATGGAGAAATACTTCCTAGTTACAGCATTATTGATGGCAGATAAAAAAACAATAAAGATTTCTCACCGAATCAATATGATAAAGCATCGGCCTTGCACCTGAGAGTTAATTTATCCACAGTTTCAATATACAACATGCAATGCCTACTCGTAGGTCTTAAAATAGATACCTACACCACGGAAATAAATCGCTGTAGTCATAGATATAATATTTACCTCGTAAGTCGACCTAGATCCTTTAAGGGGGCTAGTTAAGATCATTTCTGACTGATTTGACTATGAAACACCCTATCCTAAATCCAATGGTTTTCGAGATAATCTAATTTTAAGTATTTTTCATAAACAGTCAATTTTTTGTCTTTTGTTGTATCTCCGTTTTGTAATCTGAGGCTCTGGTATGTTTGTTTATACGTTTTATTTTAGAAGATGAATTGATCTATCCATTACAATAAAAAAAATACAATTGCTGAATAAAATGAGTCTCAAAAGATGGAGAAAAGTGAAAAATCAAACAAAAAAAAAACCTAAGATGTGTCTTTCTTTAAGCGATACTTAAAAAAAGTTTATGGAACTCTGTTTGCAGATAAGCTTAAAAACATCTCCATTTTGTCAGCTATCCAAAAAGGTATAACTGTGGGTATAACATTATAGTTTAACATCAAAACCTCTTAAAAAGACTTTGGTAAAAGGTCCCCAGGTAGCACATGTTATTGTGTTACGGTTACTGCGATGGTGTATCATGTCCAGATATCCCTGATAAGGATATTCGTGACTTGTGGATGAATTTATAGTTAATTCAGTTTGCCAGCATTTTTACAGTATTCCCTGCATAAGTACGTCAAGACACTTTGACTTTCGTCCTTCTTAAAGACCCAAAATATGTGACAGTTTTTTTTTTTTTTTTTTTTCAGTCTCAACATTTTTTGAGACACAGTTTTTTCCCCCGGCGAAGATTCCCGGAGACTTTTTTTAGAATTTATGTTTGCTACTTATTATGTATTAAGGGGGGACAAATCAGTATTTTAAGAGTGTTGTGTTTTATATTTTTATAATATAATTCAACAACTCCTTTATGCCCTTATTTTGTCCCTTAAATGGTATTATGCTTTTTTAATACAGAGAGGAACAAAACAATACCTACAGCTTCTATGAATGTTTCGTTTTATATTATCATAATATAATTAAACATCTCATCTATGCTGTTGTTTTGTTCCTCTCTATTGCAATCTTAGCAACTTTGGTACAGAATCTCAGGAAAGGATCCCTGAGTTCAGTCTTTTCTAATATGACGGGAAGAGCGTCCTTGCAGAGGTTCAAACTTATCTCTTGTTGGAGGTCCTCGCGCGCGATAGTATGCTGTGGACAGTCGAGCAAAAGATGTATAATCGTCTCCTCCTCGTCTTCGTCGCATATACAAGCGGGACTCTCCTTACATTTGAACCTGTGCAAGTACGCTGCAAACCCGCCATGGCCTGTCAGTACCTGTACCAGCACCGGCGATAGCATCACTTTTTTGAGGACCTTGTATGCACGGGGCACGGTCGGCAAGAATGTCTTTGTAACTGCCGCTGTCTCACCGTTTTGATAACGGGAGTTCCATACACAAATGGTTTCTTGCCTTATGCTCCGCTTTATGTATGAAATTGGGCATCTATCGTAATCCGGAGCCGATTTTTTTGATAATGCGGCTGCTTTGGCCAAAACGTCGGCTCTTTCATTGCCGACCGTACCCACGTGCGCCCTTATCCAGTTCAGCCTGACTTCTTTTCCACTTCGCTTGAGCTTTAATATATTCTGTCGTATAGCAAAGGCTAGCGGTTGGAATGTGCCAGGCTGACTGACCAGTTGCAAGACTGACTTTGAGTCACTGAAGATGTTCACGGATTTTTCTTTTCTGTTAGTGGCGATTTCCGTAGCACGGTACAGCGCATATGCTTCAGCCTGAAAAACCGTGCAGTAAGACTCGAGCCGATACTTTCTGTACTGTATTTCGACTCGATCTTTCCAGATTGTCAGGGCGGCGCCGACCAATATGTGACAGTTTGTAGGTACCTAAGCGAGGTCAGTATTAAACTAAGAGCTGAGTTAACCGCATGATTCACAGATCGCGATAGAGCAAATGCAGGGAAGAGCCACAAAGTTTGTATTCTCAATCAACTCGGTATTTGCGCAAATGACTGCACGGGCTTACGCAAAATGAGCTGTTTGCTCTACTGGTTACACAACGAAGCTGGAATTTCCTTAGTAAAACGTACGATCTACCGTTTATCTCGTTTTTATTAGAGTTCCGTTCGTTCGTTCGTTTCAGCCGACGGACGTCCACTGCTGGACAAAGGCCTCCTGCAATGGTTTCCAGCCCGCACGGTCCTACGCCATTTGTATCCAGCGCCTTCCCGCGACTCTTTCCGTACCCAAAGGGAAAAACATTACTAACACCACTGACCGTCTGTCCGTCAGTCCGTCTTTCACCAGGCTGTATTTATGTCTTTAACCGTGATCGGTGATAGTGAGACAGCTGAAATTTTCACAGATTTCTGTTGACGCTATCACAACCAATACAAAAAATAGAATAATGTAAATATTAAAGGAGGCTTCCATACAAAACATGACTATTTTGGTCCTTTTTGATCGATTATGCAGACGCCTGAAGATTACCCTAGTAATAGTAGAGTACTAAGTAAGGCTTCTGCATCATCATCTCGCTACGTTCGTGTGCGACTCGCTCTTGGCAGATTTTAATATTTGCCACTGTCACGCTACTTTTTCCTCTATTGCCATTAAACTAAAGTTTGTTTTCCTTTGTCGCAGGATGCCGGCGCTCCGGCTACTGGGGCGTAAATGGCTGGCCGCCTCGGATGATCTCGTGTTTCCGAGTATATTCGAACTTCTGTTCCGATTCGTCTGGTAAGTGAATCCTTTCATGTGATAACACAACTTTACCTTAAGGGTTAACTTATCCTCCCTGGGTTACCATATCTAAGAGGCTATTCTGAGATTTCAGGATTTCAGGCGTTGGGAGAGGGGTACCGCTGTCTCCCCTGCTGTGAGAAATAATTTAAATAGCAAAACAACGTTCAGCTAGTTTTCTTTAGTTTTTAAACTTCAGGTCGCTAAAAATCGCATTGAGCGTCCTTTAGATAAATAAAATAAAATAAAATAGCCTTTACTTCACTGAAAAGCTAATACAGAAACAGTATGGATTAATTATTGTAATAGTACTAAGTACAAACTTAAGTTTTGTTTTTTAATTACAAGATACCTATATTTCGTCGTTGATTGCGAATATACAGTTACAATATTTACGCTACAAATGTCAGTAACAATGTTTTACAGTTACATATTGTTTTAAGTTACAATATTTTACGCTACAGTGTTATTAACAATTAACAATATTTTACAGTTACATTGTTTCAAGTGAGACAGACAGTTTTAACATATTATTTATTTATTTCTTTACTTTGTATTTCGTATATATATCAAAAATAGATAAACAATAACAGTATTTAGTTAGTAGTACATATTATAACTTATATATACCAAATAATATTTTATGTTTTATATAGTACATATTTATTTATTTAACTTTAAGTTTTGTTATTTTATATCGGTAATGCAAACAGTAATTATTGAGTTTTACAATTAAAAGTATAGACCTTAACTTTAGACCCTTAACTGAGAATAATTGTTCAAGTGCGCGGTGGTATATTCTTCACTGAGGGTTCCGTACTATTGTATAAAAACATGGTATTTAATTTTTTTTATCTTTGAACTTACACTGAAATCATTCGATGTTAAGAAATGGTCTTTGATTTTAATACCTAGACTCCTCTAAGATTTTCATTGGCCTTTACAGTCATAGCTGGTTTAAATTTGTTATCTTTGGCTGGCGGTACATAAATATGTAACAAAGTAGGTACATGATAATAATATTGTCAGATTATTTTGGTTACTCATCGTAGTTTATCTTCTGTTTTATAGCTATACGTACCTACGATATTGTTATAAAAATAGCACGTTGTAAAATCAGTTAAGCTATTCAATTGATTTTGTTATTTACGAAGTTTTTAGTTTTTTTTAGATATTTAGCGATAAAATTATAGTACGTATTTTGATGCCAAAACACGTTATATCCTGTGGCCTTTGTGGTTGAATTTACCAGTTTTAATCGCTAATCCATGCCTTACGGTGCTTACGGTTTTACCTGATGATAGAAATAATTATAGCAGTGTTATTTATACACGTGGTGAAGTAGATCTATTCAGATATTTTATGATGACGAAGAAGATTTATATTCCTTCGTATACTTATCATATATTTTTATAGTGATTGATGTCACTGCGCATTCATGCAAGGTATTGTCAAGTATTGTATGGATATGCAAAACAAAAACGCGTAGGTATTGGTGTTGTATTTCTGACTCAGATTTTTAGGGTTCCGTAAGCAAAAGGTAAAAAACGGGGCCATATTACTGAGACTGCGCCGTCCGTCCGTCTGAGGGTTCGTTCATCCGTCTGTCACCAGGCTGTATCTCTAGAGCCATAATAGCTGGACACAGATAATGTACCTACTTATATCTGTTGCCGCTATAACAACAAATACAAAAAAATAGAATAGGTATTATAAATATTTAATGGGGCGATAACGGGAACAGGTAAACGCTTAAAATATTAACTAAATATTTAGTAATGTATTTCATCATCATCATCAACGGCGCTACAGCCCTTTGTGGGCCCGGGCCTGCTCCAAAAGATTCCTCCATCGGTCTCTGTCCATTGCATTCGTTTCCCATCTTTTTATTCCTACGGCTTTTACATCTTGCTTCACTCCGTCCAGCCAACGAAGCTTTGGCCGACCAACATTTCGACGGCCGTCTGGGTGTGAGATCAGTAGTTTTTTTGGTGGCCTCTGGTCACTCATGCGTTGTACATGTCCAGCCCACTGCAATCTTGCGATCTTTATGTGCTGAACGATGTTTGGTTCACCAAAGATATCATACAATTCGTGGTTGTAACGGATACGCCACAGACCGTCCACCTCTACCGCACCAAATATGGTCCGCAATACCTTCCTTTCGAATATTGCGAGGGCTTCTTCGTCTTTTTTACTTATGGTCCAGCACTCACTACCATAAGCTAATATTGGTCTTATAAGTGTTTTGTATAGTGCCACTTTGATATTTCTAGTCAGGAGTTGTGATCTCAGGTGTTTCTTCAGCCCATAGAACGTTCTGTTTGCATTTGCAATTCGTCTCTTGATTTCTGCTGACATATCATTTTTGTTGGTTATCAAGGACCCTAAGTAGACGAATTCAGAACACTGGTTTAAAGTTACGTCACCCACTTTGACTTTATCATTCTGTTGCAGGTTCGATTTACTTGAAAGCATGTACATCGTCTTTTGCTGGTTTATGCTGAGACCCATTTTTTCGGCGCTCTTTCTGATTCGCGTATACTCGTCTTGTAGTACACCGAAGTTCCTCGCGATTATATCGAGGTCATCCGCATATCCCAGAAGTTGAGAAGACTTGTAAAAAATAGTGCCAGTCGTTTGCGTCTGGGAATCCCTGATACATTTTTCCAGAGCGATGTTAAAAAGAAGGCACGATAATGCATCTCCTTGTCTAAGACCGTTAATGGTTTCAAACGTGTTGCCTACATCGTTCTGTATCTTCACGCTATTGAGGGTGTGGCTTAATGTCATTTTTACTAGTTTTATGAGTTTTGCAGGGATTTTGAATTCATGCATTGCCTCATACAGTTTCGCTCTTGAAATACTATCATAGGCAGCCTTAAAATCGATGAATATATGATGCGTTGGGATGTTAAATTCAAGCATTTTTTCTAGAATCTGGCGAAGCGAAAAGATTTGGTCTATTGTGGATCTAGACGGGCGGAACCCACACTGATATTCTCCAACAATTTCCTCTGCGTAAGGTAGAAGCTTATGAAATATGATGTTGGAGAGTACTTTATAACACGTATTTAGTAGAGTAACTCCTCTATAGTTAGAGCATATAAGTGCGTCTCCTTTCTTAAGTAAAGGGCATATCAAACCAACGTTCCACTCTTCCGGCATTTTCTCAGTAGTCCAAATACTTATAATCAGCTGGTGTATTGCTTCGTGAAGTTGTTTACCTCCATATTTTATCATTTCGCTTGTAATCCCATCGCTTCCTGGAGATTTGTTATTTTTTAAACTTTTGAGTGCCTGTCGCGTATCCTCTACATTGGGGGGTTGAATTTCAATTACATTTAAGTTGTCCTCTATCTCTGTATTTTCCTGTAGTTGGGTGTTGTTGGGGTTTAGCAGTTCTGTAAAGTGTTCTGTCCACCGAGCGAGTATGTCAGTCTTATCATTGACAATAAGACCACTTTTATTTCTTACTGCTATACTTCGTGGCTTAAACTCTTTACGTTGTTGGTTTACCTTTTGGTAGAACCTTCTGCTTTCATTCTTCGAATACAGATAATTTAGTTCTTTTACTTCATTGCACTCCGACTGCCTTTTCTTTTGTTTATGTACTCGCTTTTCTATGCGCCTTAACCTTTTATATTCCTCTAATGTTCGCCTGGTTCTAACTTGTTGATGTCTAGAGCGAGCTTCGTTCTTTTTGCTAGTTACTATTCTACATTCCTCATCAAACCAGTCTGCTCTATGTTCCTGTTTTGTTTCACCCAGGACCTCTATTGCGCTGCCTATAATACATTCTTTAATGTTACCCCAAATAAGATCAGAGTCATTACTTTGAAAAATAGTTCCAGTCCCTATTCTTTCGTTGACCTTGTTTTGGTATTCTAACTTATCTTCTGCATTCTTAAGCTTACTGCAATTAAACTTCATTGTCTTTTGAGATATATGTGTTTTTGCTCTAGATATTCTTGCTCTAATCCGCGAAACGACAAGAAAATGGTCTGAGTCAATGTTAGCCCCTCTGTAAGTCTTTACATCCATTAAGTTGGAGGCATGCCTGCCGTCTATTAGTAGGTGGTCAATTTGGTTACACACCTTACCATCTGGGGAGGTCCATGTCCCTTTGTGAATACGTTTATGTGGGAAAAGAGTACTACCTATGACCATTATATTGTTTGCCATAGCGAAGTTAACTAGTTTAACACCATTATCATTGCACTCATCGTGTAAACTGTGGCGTCCCAAAGTCGGTTCATAAACTGTTTCTTTACCTACTTTAGCATTCATGTCTCCAATAATAATTTTAACATCATACGACGGACAACTATTAAAAACTGATTCTAATGTTTCATACCATTCCACTTTTTCATCTTCTGGACTATCTTCTGTTGGTGCGTGAACGTTAATGATTGAGAAATTCATGAATCTACCTTTAATTCGTAATTTGCAGATGCGCTTGTTACTTGTATGTAATTAGTTACTTTAAAATTAAAATTGCAGGGGGTTCCCATACAACAAACGTGTTTTTTGCTCGTTTTTGAATTTGGTGGGCATGGTGTTTACTGTTTACTGTTTAGTTTAGATACTTTAATACTACTGGGGTCTTGATAGTATGGAACCCTCAATGTGCGAACCCGACTCGCACTTGGCCATATTTATATTGTTAGGTACGAATTGACTTGATTATATTTATATTGTTAGGTACGAATCACACTCGTGCAACTCAGCATAATAATATAATGAAGCAAACACTAAATATAGTTAGGAAATATCTCGGTTATGATTTTAACCTTGTTTTGCAAGTGGAGTCGGTACCTAACTGCGAAGTAGCCCAGTTTACGTACATGTGTCACACTCAAGGTCTCAGAACTACACTTGTCTCGTCAACATATAGCGTTCGTGTTGTTAATACAGAAAGCTCGTTGTGTAGGCGGCTCAAGCAGCTATCGACGTTCCTAGGATTATAATAGAGTGAGAGTAGGTATACCGTATACCTTTGTCTTTGTGTAACTGTTTACCCAGCAATTTAAAGAACTTCCCGTTCTTTATCGTGCTAGGTGCATGCACCTACCAGTTGGCTTAAGCTGTCAAAAAATAAAAGGCCCGTTTTGACATTTGAGAAAGACCCTAGAATGTAACTTGGAACGAAACTAAAAGAAAGAATAAAATGATAATTAATTACACAAAGTGATGTTAAATTTCGCAAACGTATCCCCAAATCGAAAAATGATCGAAAAACGCACAACCACAACATTTTCGATCGATCTAATCAGCTTTACCTAGGCTGAACCCATGTTACCTTATCTATTCTATTTCAACGATTGCTTTTGGATCGAATATTAAAATATGTATGAGGATGATAAGATATGTCATTCCCACTTCATTTTTCCCGTTTTTGCAACATTTCTCTACTGATGCTCCGCTCCTATTGGTCATAGCGTGATGTCAGCCATCTTCGATAAATGGACTATCCAACACAGAAAGAACTTTTCATCTCACCCGCTCGGAAAAGAGATCTTTAATGCCCAAAATGCGGGCGTGAAATGCTAGCTGCTGCTGCCCCTCGCTCAGGGTTCAACCCTAGAATCCTTCGCCGCTCAGCATTCAAATTTGACACTCTGACCAAAAATCCATTTTGCGGCCTTGCATAACAAATAACTATATCAATTCAGACGAGTTCCTGAGATCAGCTCGTTCAAGTTAACAAACAAACAAACTCTTCAGCTTTATAATATTAGTATATAATTAGATAATATAGTAATCCTTTTCCAGTACGGAATCATAAAAATCATAAGTATGAGACTAGCGATATTAAATTGGGACGCTTTTTTACCAAATATGTATCCAGATTACCTACAGATGAATGAACTTTCTCTTCAATGATCGTTATATTAAGTTCAATCTCTCGGCGACCTCCGGCCCCGTCTGATTGGCTGGTAAAGACATTTAAATTGTCGCAGAATCACTTTGATTGGCATTATTCGCTGATGTTCGCTCAGTTAGCCCCGACCGGCCATTTCATTAGTGTTTAGGACATCGCGTGCTCATTATTCAATTCACTGTTCACTTTTTATAATGGAACTTGATTGTTTAGGTAGGTATACCATTTATTTTAAACGTTTATTTCTGAAAAACCTACGTCGGTACTTAGCCTTTTCCAGTTGATAATATAGTTAGATTATATAGATAGAGTATATAGTTTGATTTCTGGCAAATATCAACCTTTGCAAGTAAATAGGGCTTCGGTAACTTAAAATCCATTGCTCAACCTCTTAAAAATATAATTTTCATTTTTAGGTATACTCATAGATATATCTTTGACCCTCGAATGGTACCTAGTGATTCCTTTTTAGATTCTCTAAATTTAGCACGTCTAAAAATCACTTTCACTATGTTACCTACGGTTGGGTGGATAGGTAGTACTATATGTTAGTAAAATTATATATTCGGTGGTACTCTTTCTTTGGTGGGTTTTAGAAATAGTTTTATCCCTTTCCAAGTTTCCAACCATACCTTAGAAAAAGGCACCGTAGATTTTTGGACTCGCTAAATATAGAGGTTTTAAAATCGAATCGGTACAAGTGTTAATATTTCAGTAATAAAACACAATGTTCTAGGCCTGTAAGTACTAAAATACATCCTAGACATATCCTAGATCTCTATTTACATACCTCTGATATACTTGATAGGCAATATGAAAATAATATCTAAATTTAAATAATACTTACAATTGTTTGTAGCTCGTAAATCTAGGTTAATTGATCTCGTATTTAAATTGACAGCGGTTTACTTAAATAATTTATTTATCGCCATATAACCTGAATCAAGTCCTAAATTAGCATGATTGCCTTGTTAGGTACTTGTACTTAGGTAGCGTACGTTGATATATTGACCTTTCATCGCCTATGATGTTTCTAATTCTATACATAGCGATAAATATGTGGGCGGTGGCTTAACAAGTTTCTGCTTGCAAATATTTTATTTATTGGGCTAAAATAAATAAGTTATTTCCATCTCACAATAGTGTCAATAACTTTTAACGATATTTAAGTAAATAACTAAGGAACCAATCATTAAAAAAAAACTCTTATTATTTGAATAGGTGGGTACATAAAGTGTGTATATCTATCATAAGCTATTCTTATTTTCATACAATTTCTACGTTATATTAATAATATTATTCGTAAGTACAGATTCAGAAACTTTTTCTTAGCGCCTGTACCAAATTTGTTTTGAGCAAAACTTTTTTTTTCAAGTACCTAGGTACAGGTCATTCGTTCTGACATCAATACAACTCTGTGATACTTGAACTCGATGTTGTTAAGACAAAACCTCAGACTACAACAAATAAAGTCTGTGGACAAAACATTCTAAGCGTCAGGTTTCAGCGATACAATGTGCGGTGCCACTGCCCGCCAGAACAACTTTGCTATCTTCTCAGCGACCTAACACTTGCCGGGCTTCCTACATCTTAGACAACAATATGATGTTATAACTTATAATATTATGATAATTATGTCCCACGTGATAAATAGGTAAACGTTTGTTGCAGGCTAGTCCTCATCGCCCTGGTGGTGGAGGTGCTGTACCCTATAACATGGCAGTGCAAGACGGAGGGCTGGCACGGCGGCTCGTTCGTGCGCCTGTACCTGTGCGGCACGCTGGCGCTGCAGGCCTGCCTCATGCTGCTGCTGGCGGCGCTGGCGCAGCAGTCCGCCCGCGGCACCATCACGGAGACGGACGCCAGAAAACTCGTCGCTCCCTTGTTGTTACTTAAGTAGGTGCTGATCTATGTACTCTGTAACATGGCAGTGCAAGACGGAGGGCTGGCACGGCGGCTCGTTCGTGCGCCTGTACCTGTGCGGCACGCTGGCGCTGCAGGCCTGCCTCATGCTGCAGCTGGCGGCGCTGGCGCAGCAGTCCGCCCGCGGCACCATCACGGAGACGGACGCCAGAAAACTCGTCGCTCCCTTGTTGTTACTTAAGTAGGTGCTGATCTATGTACTCTGTAACATGGCAGTGCGAGACAGGGCTGGCACGGCGGCTCGTTCGTGAGGCTGTACCTGTGCGGCACGCTGGCGCTGCAGGCCTGCCTTATGCTTCTGCTGGCGCAGCAGTCCACCCGCGGTACCATCACCGAGACGGACGATAAGTTGTTTCCTCTCGCTCCTTGTCCATATGTGCTCACTCTCCCCATTCTGGGCAGGACGATACTGCAGTTACGGACTCACCGCGTGCCATCACTGTCCGCAGCAAAGATACTTTAGGTACGTGGAACCGTTCATTTTAGTAAAGATGCAGCACCTAAATCTAGATCTACGAAGATAGGTAGCCAATAACCACGTCTCTGCTGCATTTTTTAGGGTTCCGTAACCGAATGGCAAAAAACGGAACCCTTATAGATTCGTCATGTCTGTCTGTCCGTCTGTCCGTCTGTCCGTCTGTCCGTCTGTCCGTCTGTCCGTCCGTATGTCACAGCCACTTTTTTCCGAAACTATAAGAGCTATATTGTTGAAACTTGGTAAGTAGATGTATTCTGTGAACCGCATTAAGGTTTTCACACAAAATTTAAAAAAAAGTAATAAATTTTGGGGGTGCCCCATACTTAGAACTGAAACTCAAAAATTTTTTTTTCATCAAACCCATATGTGTGGGGGTATCTATGGATAGGTCTTCAAAAATGATACTAAGGTTTCTAATAACATTTTTTTCTAAAATGAATAGCTTGCGCGAGAGACACTTCCAAAGTGGTAAAATGTGTGTCCCCCCCCCTGTAACTTCTAAAATAAGAGTATGATAAAACTAAAAAAAATACATGATGTACATTACCATGCAAACTTCCACCGAAAATTGGTTTGAACGAGATCTAATAAGTAGTTTTTTGATATTTACAATAAAACCTCTAAAAACAAAGTTAGTTTTGCGGTTCGATAAGAAAAGTGGTTTTTATGGTTTTATTCCTCCGGTTGTAGTACGGAACCCTCAGTGCGCGAGTCCGACTCGCACTTGACAGGTTTTTTAAATTGAAATTAAGTATTCATCATTTATGTTTAAATATTTTTCTTTACTCTTTCCTGCCAAAAGCTATTCTATCTATTGAACTTCAACCTTCAAATCGCCTCGTAATATAAGCCCAAATTTTTATCCTAAACTTTTGCACGATGATCAGAATATTGCTTTCAAAATTAGATAATTTATGATAGAAGCATAAATCTGATAACCATAAACCGCCCTTAGCATTTTGACGGCAGCAGCGATTGCCCTATCGCGATCGTACCTTTCCGTCCCCCGCCCTATTTTTTTTCTATTCGTCTTTTTATGAACGACTAGCACGGACAAGGCTAAAGGTAAATCTTATTCTAAAGCATATATTATAATGTCGCTTTAGCTATGGGGTTAGAGTTTATCTATCATTTTTTTTTACAATTAAATACGTTTAAAGATATTAAAAAACTGGTTCCACCACCGATCGCGGAGCTTTAAGGGCCCAAGCCACCGGTAGTCAGGGCTCCAGAGTGAGGAATTTCCTCACAATACGTGCCGTTTCTAAGATCACTGCCTTCTCTGATCACTGCTCTTGATCCAACAGTCGAGCAAAAGCCTCTCAAGTTGTTGGTCGAAGCTTTTTCTTTTTGTTGCTCTATAAGACCGTTAGCTGAAATCACTATCAACCACAATATATAAGAGTTTATCATTGTTGATCTATATATACGGAGACTGAATCTATTTCACTTGATCTTCTCTTGTTTCAGAGTATTTTTAGTCCTGCCCGAGATGGGGTTGAACGTGATGGGGACCATGTGGATGTTCTGTGAAGTCATAGAGTGTACAGTAAAGGATAGGTTTTCTAGTATCGTTATACAAAGTGAGTAAACATTGCACACATATAATTATGGCTTATAAATGTACTTATATTTAATTTAATATCTCAAAAATCTGAACAAAGATTGACAGTTTTGTGGTGACCTCTAATCTCGTGTCCTTTCTGTTGCTTTTCTATTAGTGGTGGCGAAAATGCATAACGATATCATAGGCCCATACTACAGAGATTAAGGTCCATCAAGGGATCAAGAAGTTATATTCTAGCATTTGCACAAATCCTATGGAAACCACAGAATTCGTTCTATCAACAATATATAGCATAACATTCTGTAGGTATCAGGTTCATTAATCTAAACAAGTGGAAAATTAAAAAATTTTAAAACACCCACGACTTTTGCAGACTTGTAATTGAAAAAGGATTAAATAATTTTTTTGGAACTCCCCGACTAAAGGAAAGTAAGAACTAAGAACCTATCAGTATAATTACAAATCCAAGAAAATCCGTCGGAGCTGCCATTGCTATTTTCGTTTCCAATATCAATTAATGTAATTAGTACGTATTGATAAACTGCCGGAATATGAGAAGTATCAAGAAATTGAATTAGTCATCAACTGGTAAACAGCACCATCAACACCGTCATAGGCAAAATACAGCAGCTCCGGCGGATTTTCTTGGATTTGTAATTATACTGATAGGTTCTTAGTTCTTACTTTCCTTTAGTCGGGGAGTTCCAAAAAAATTATTTAATCCTTTTTCAATTACAAGTCTGCAAAAGTCGTGGGTGTTTTAAAATTTTTTAATTTTCCACTTGTTTAAAGACAATTATTAAGTGTCAAAACCTTTACCATCATTTTTGGTATCACCACCTTTTTTCGGAAAGCACCGCGAAAAAAAGGCCCGGAAAGCTATCAGGGAACACGATAAACAAGTGGAAAATTAAAAAATTTTAAAACACCCACGACTTTTGCAGACTTGTAATTGAAAAAGGATTAAATAATTTTTTTGAAACTCCCCGACTAAAGGAAAGTAAGAACTAAGAACCTATCAGTATAATTACAAATCCAAGAAAATCCGCCGGAGCTGCTGTGTTTTGCCTATGACGGTGTTGATGGTGCTGTTTACCAGTTGATGACCAATTCAATTTCTTGATAATTCTCATATACCGGCAGTTTATTAATACTTACTAATTACATTAATTGATATTGGAAACGAAAATAGCAATGGCAGCTCCGACGGATTTTCTTGGATTTGTAATTATACTGATAGGTTCTTAGTTCTTACTTTCCTTTAGTCGGGGAGTTTCAAAAAAATTATTTAATCCTTTTTCAATTACAAGTCTGCAAAAGTCGTGGGTGTTTTAAAATTTTTTAATTTTCCACTTGTTTTATAGTTTTTCGATTAATATATTAATGTAATTTAAATTATATTATTATTAAAAAATGAAAATTACTCTTCAAACTAGCCATTAGCTTCTCTAGCAGCGTTTGAAGGCATCATCCCTTCCAAGTCATAAAGAGACGTTTATTGTGGCGCCCCCTGCTGTTCAATCACAAGAACAATTATCTACGAACCATTGCCAATGACTCACTAATATTTTATACAAAACTGGATCCAAATCGGTTCAGTCGTTTTTGTAATAATTGAGAACATTCGTTTGCACTGTAAATGTTTTTTATGGCGCCCCCTGGTGATCGATGTTCGTAACAACTATCTAAGAACCATCGCCAATGAATACCAAACATTATACAGAAAACTGCATCTAAATCGGTACAGCCGTTTTTGAAATAAATGGGAACATTCGTTTGCAATATAAATGTATTTTATGGCGCCCCCTGGTGATCGATGTTCGTAACAACTATCTAAGAACCATTGCCGCTGAACACCAAACATTATACAGAAAACCGCATCTAAATCGGTCAAGCCGTTTATGAAATAAATGGGAACATTGATGTGCACACACAAACAAACAAACCAACAAACAAACACACAAAAATATTTTTGCATTATTGGTTTTTGTGAACAATTTAACATACAAACAAACATAAAATCTTTTTAACAGAGTAATGTACAAACGGTCTCTCACCCTAAACGCATATACCCGTACTCCGTTCCGTCGTGGGTAATAATAGACACCAATCCGTGATTCTAGGTATAGTCCTGTTCAACTGGGTGCAACTGGCGCTGACGGTGTTCGGCCTGTTCATGGTGTTCGACCCGCTGGGCTCGGTGAGCTACGGCGACATGCAGGACACGCCCAACCAGGTGCGGCACCACAGGAAGGTCACCGGCCTGTGGTCCCGGCGGTTCCGGTGGGCCTTCTGTTGGCTGAAGAGGGACGAACACGGGAAGGAGGCCTTCCAACAGGTGGCTGGTAAGAACATGCTGTAAATGTTTGGACAACCTGCCTGATTCAGCAATTTATAAATTACGTCACACGTTAAGGGGGAGGGAGTAGATTGACGAAGTGTGACATTGTGTGACAAGAGGGTGGCAGGGGTCCTAAATTTCGTTAACTGCTTTACTTACTATTAGCCTCGCCCTCTGAGCCAAGTGACAAATAGCGTTACGTGACGAATATAGAAATGCAACAACAATTCTATGTCAAAAGAGCGATAATTCCGTTGGATCATACCCATACATTTTTGAATTTTGTTCCATTTCTGTACGTCGGGACGTAAGTTCGCAGCGGTACATATTTGTAACTTGACTCAGGCAGATGGTTATAGATCGCAGTCAGATACTAACAGTAAAAAATGAGTAGATACTTCAACTTTTTAAATCATACGTATAGTGGTAGTACTCTTCTTGCAGGTTCTATCCGGATAATTAACACCGTATAGTGTCAGGTATTCGGGGGTAAAGCAATAATGCATGTGTTTGCAGTCTGCGAGATGACGATATACTTAATACGACTAAAGAATTGATGTCTCAGGATGACGAGCATATTTTGCATTGTGTAGTGCATCGCACGTCATTCTAAATTGAAATACAAAGTCCTCAGCCGTTTGTATAGAAAAGAACCCTGACCTGAATTTGTACCTAAAGTTTTGCTCCTTATCAAAAGTCCCAATCTCCACCAATCTACGAGTAGTTTTACTACTCGTAATCCCCGGATTAGTGGAATCGATCTTGAACAAAGAAAAGGACTTGGTACTTCCTATCGTGACGAATTATCTTTATTCCCAACGAGTAGCTAGAGATTTTTCTCAAGACAGCAAGATTAGTCCACTAAATTAAGGTTATGCAAATATTGTCCTCCAGACCGATACGGCCACCGATGTGAATCTCTGCCGAGATTTTCCACAGGCGCAGGTCATATTACCTACTTATAGTAAATAGCCGAGATTTACCACAGTCGCGGGCAGCACCGACACGCTCGTGAGAGATCAAATACGCTGGTTTAACGTTCTCCACGAGGCAGAGCAGGGGGAGGTGAAACACTTCTATTTCCAAATTCCGGTTCAGTACTAATAATCTCTTGATAGAAAACCTAAAAGTACTAAATTTAATTGGCCCGACCCGAGAATCGAACGTAGGACCTCGTCATCAGCAGTCGAACATGCCCACCATTACTAGACCAAGAGGCAGTAAAATAAGTAAAATAAGAAAATAATCAATAAATAACGTAGGTACTTTTCCGCAGCGCTGCTCAGCGCTTTGTTCAGGTCAACGGACTTGGTGCCGTCGGACGTGGTGGCGGGCTGCGTGCTGCTCCGCGTGCGGCAGAAGCGCGAGACGAGGGAGATGCGCCGCATACAGATGCTCAACGACGAGGAGCCGATCTACACCACCGACGTCAACAAAGTATTCTCAGGTGCCTTATAATTGTATGGCAGTGAAAAATTATAATAAGTTATTAGCAAAAAACTTTAGAGGGAAACTTAACGTTAATATCTAATGGAAAAGTCATAGATTTATAATAAATAGGTCGTCGCTCGCGCTCCACCTATAGATAGAGCTCTACCTATAGTAGTGTTATTATCTCGCTGCAGACTCGGTCATAAATCATTCGAGTGTTTCGCTTTTGTTGTTCTTTTTTGAATGCACAACTCAACAAAGAACAAGGTTTTCAATTTTTCATTTTCATTTTCACAAAAGCGAAACACTTGAATGATTTATGACCGAGTCTGCAGCGAGATAATAACACTACTATAGCAACGACAGCTCAGTGAGTGCGGCAATATATTAAACTAGTAGGGCGCGTGGTGGCGCGGGCCACATGTGGCCCGCGTGCTGTCTTCCCCCCTATTTGCCTTAAAACTTTTGCCTCTTCGACGTTCGTCATACATTTCTATGGAAAACATAAATTCCGCCATTTTGTTTTTTTTTCCTATTCATCGAATAGACCTTCGGAGCCTGATCACTTCTTGTCCAGAAACCGTTCTCGCATCTTTCATACTTTCCGAGATATCGACGAAATTCGAATGGCGGCCATTTTGAATCCGCCATTTTGAAATTTTTTTCAGCTCACTGCCAATTGGATGACATTTCGAATGACATTTGGTCGAGCACCTCCCACCTATCTTTGATACCCTGGCTGTGCTCTTCACCTGTCTCCGAAATCCTCACTCATCAGCTCTCTCCGTATTTTTCCTCCGAATGATTTTTTTTCTTTTATACGACACCATCCTTGAAAAAAATTTTTTTTATACAAAATTGTTCAGGAGAGGTGATCAATGAGTGAGTCAGTCAGTCAATCAGTGAATCAGCACGAGTAGCTATATATATTAACAAAATGATTTTTTTTTATTGAAGAGGCTTTCGCATGACGACAATCATGCCTGATGGAAAGCAACGATGAAGGTCTAGGTTGGAGCGCGCTTGCTTAGAAAATGCCTATTCAAAAGTCTATTGCATGTTTTATGCAAATAAACTGATTGATTGATTGATTGTACAGAAACGCCGCCTTGGATGAACCTGGACGACGCGATGCACTACCTGAGGCTGTCGATAGCCGCCTACGGGTGGCCCTATGTGTTGTACCGGCACTGTTTCACTGGTTTCTGCAAGCTGGCAAAGCATTTGACCTGTTGCTGTTGTAGGTGAGTTATCTTCAACTACGAATCACTAATAAGCTGCTTGACAGTATTCGTCGTCGTCGTTTTAGCCAATGGTCGTCCACTGTTGGACATAGGCCTCCTGAAATGACTGCCAAACACCACGATCTTGCGACTCCCCGCGACTTTCTTTATGTTGTCCAACCACGACGGTGAGGGGTCGCGCACACTGCACTTCCCGGTGCGTGTCCGCCATTCCAGCTCTTTGGGTCCCCAACATCCATCTGTCCTAACTTAAAAGTATTAAGTTTGTCCTTCTCAGTCTTACGAATAAGTTGGTGCGTGCGACAGGCAGCGTTGCGCAAAAATGTAACGGAAAAACGAGGTTAATTTACCTAATTACTAAAAAGCCAGTTATCAAAAGTCAATTTCTGAGCATTTTTGGATATAAATCGGACATATTAAAACAAAAATTACAATTACCGAGTACCTACATCCATTGTAGTTTCCGATAAAAATGGAGATTTTGAAATCCCAAAATAGGTACATGACGTGTAAATTTTAAAGTCTTCATAGGTTTTAAACAGCAGGTCACTAAAAATCGCTTAAAACCACCGTGAACACCGTTAATAGAGTGTTTTTGGTCCGTGGAGCTGATTCGTCAAGATATGTTGTCAGGGCTGAAACTAGCTAAAATCTTCATTACGAGTATGTTTAAACATTGGGTTGATTCTGCTTAGACATATAGATTTGTCAAACTTGTGTTAGAATTTAAGATGACTTCCATTAGATTGGTGGGTAATGTTAGATTCAAATCCCGCCGAGTACTGATTGCCAAGTAGTATGAGTATTTTTAATTTTCATTTTTATCCTTACATCTTTTTCAATAAATTTTTCAAAAAAGTACCTACTTAAAAAGTTTACCTAAAAATAAATATCTAAAGTGTAGTAAAATTTAAGTACAGGGGTCGAAACAGATTTCGACGTCAAAAATACTGACTTACTGACCAAAATTTTCAAAAATACTGACCAAATACTGACCTTTGTTCAAGTTCTGCTTACCCTAATTACACGACCTCCCAAAAAAAGGAATGTAATGTTTTTAGGTTTCAAGTATTATTGTATGTATGCGACTTAACTATCTTTTCGGGGTAATCTGTGATTCCACCATAACTTCTGAACGACTGAAGACATTTTAACACATCGTAAAAATCGGGATATCATCAGAATCCATCCGAATCTGCTAAATAATTTTTTTTAAAGTAGTTTTACCACAGGGTTTTCGTGTTTTTTTTAATTTTTAATTTAATAAAATAATATTATTTGGCTTTAATATAATACGGCTCTTTATAGGTAGTTCAATTCACGAAGACTCGCCCCACTCCTTTACAACCACTCGTTTCATGCGATTCGGAATGTGTTAAAAAACCGGCCAAGTGCGAGTCAGATACCCGTACACTCATTCATAGTTACCGGACAAGCAACTAATCTAAGTGCCCCCTGGATAATACCGTATTGGATATAAGGAAATCATATGTGCAAAAGATATCAAGAACTGCTAATAGCCGTGATTGCGAATGTCAATTTTCCCTCGGTAGTAAGTATTGGTTCTTGGTCACACTTGACCGAAGTTTGTGTTCGAAAATTTATGTTTATATAATATAAGTGCGGAAAGTTTGTCATTTGCTCCGTGGCACCGCGTTCTGGTGCGCCCGCTCCAGTGCCGCGCTGGAGGAAAACCAAAAAAGCACTGTTGCGGAAAAAAATAACTTTCCGCGCGCAAAACACACATGGAAAGGTCTACTTTTTCAGCAAATATATTAAAATTACATATTTTTGCTGAGCAAAGATTGCTCTGGAAACGCTATGTGAATGTGAGCGATTTTTTCTCTTTCTCTCTTCTTTAGGATTCGATGTGCTAAAATACTGACTTTACTGACCTTTTTTTCAAAATACTGACTTTTACTGACCAACGTCCAAAATACTGACTTTTACTGACTTTACTGACTTGTTTCGACCCCTGTAAGTACCACGTCGAAGCTTTTCTTTTTATTGTTTGTACGTTATAGTGACGAAACATTTTGGGTTTTAATAGGTAAAGTGAAATCAAAGCGATGGACCTACTTATTTGTTTTTATTGGTGGACTAACGAATCCATCCGTTAGATGCATTAAAAAATTAACAGCAATACGCGACGACGACGTTTCGAATTTAGCAAGTCAACTGACCGGACGGCAGCTATAATTGCACTTCGTTAGAGGTCGAACCTGATATTAAAAGTGTTTGTATGTGTTTAAACATTTATGCAACTATTGCTGTGCAATTTTGGGTTTTTTTAGATGCCGTTTTTGTATATGAATTTGAATTCGTGCTTCTCCAACTAACTCAGCTAGAGAATTAACAAATTAAACCACGTGTTCCTACTATAGATAACTATAGGTAAACCGCTATAAACTTGACCCTCCTGATGGTCTGCGGGACGCGGGGCGGAAGCGCTCTACCAATCAGTTATCAGCTAGTCTGTCACTGTCCGCTGACAGCGCTGCCGTAATATTAAAGCTAATCGCATCACCCGCCCCGCGTCCCGCAGACCAGCAGGAGGGCCTAGTTTATAGCGGGGTTTACCTATACCCACTTCGACGCCGTGCCGGGTGCCAAAAATCTAACATTACATTTTCGTCTTTTTTTATTTTGTCTTGAAGATACTGTTCTTATCTTTTAGGCCAAAGAACTCTATAGTGACAGACGACAACTGCTGCCTGTGCCACTTCGCCGGAGTCAAGTACATGTCGAAGCTTTCCGCCGATGACATCATATTTGCATCGTTCAACAATCGCGTCTTTGAGGTACGTTGAGGTTCGCCTTCATCAGGGCACGTAACACACTCGGTGATGTGAATCGAGAAATGAAATAATAAAATTAACACTGCAAAATTAACTTTACATCTATTGGTCTCGAGTGTAAAATTGAATGTAAGTATTTCAATATTGGAAATACAATCCTTCAACGTTTTCGCGCAAAGTAATTATTAATAATTTCCCGATTATCGACTACGTTGCGTTTTGAACTACATTTAATTTTACGCTCTGTCAATAGTCGTAAAATTGATTTTTCAGTGTTTGCAAAAATGTCTTGGTTTCAATATCGTCTGCTTATATAGGTAAGTAAATGCCATGCCACCTTTTTAAACATTTCACTTCACGAAATGTAGCCGACGACGCGTTACGTGAATAGCCCTACTTCTGGATCGATTCCTTCCTATAAATATTTTCAAACTGTTAATTATGAGATAACCTTTGAGCTGATTTATTTTAACACCAATAGCGCAAATTATAATCGAATTAACTTATTTCCTCAAGTTAAGATATTTGATTTGACGATCGAATGGCGTAGATGGTAGCGAACCTGCCGTCTGCGCCGGAGGTCGTGGGTTCGATTCCCACTACTGGTAAATGTTTGTGTGATGAGCATGAATGTTTTCCAGTGTCTGGGTGTTTTTCAATATATTATATTCATGTATATAATATATAGTATGTATGTATATTTATTAGTCATCTAGCACCCATAACACAAGCTATCGCTTACTTTGAGGCTAGATTGCGATGTGTAAAAAAAAATGTCCCGTATTTATTTATAAAAAAAAAAAAAACTAAAAAAAAAAAAAAAAGATAAGATTATAAGATAAAATAAAATTACACAAATAAATTAATAAATCAACAATGCACAAATCGTAGATATACATTTGTGCAGTTATACAAATCGTGACTAAAACCTACGTCATTACTTTAACATAGTGACGCAGGCGGCAGGGTTTAGTCACTCTTAATTTATTCACTTTCCCATCTCGGCACGATAGCCATTATTCCTAGGAGTAAGAAGATTATTATTGGTTTGTTAGTTAAATTACCTACATTGGCGCTAATTGGGCACAAGGTATTAACACATTTTTTAAATTAAACCGATTGATCTGACCTACTATGGATACAAGCATTATGATCAAACAATTTAAAAATATCCCTAAAAGAAAAATAAGCTAGCTTTACCGGACCGTAACCTACCTCTAGTGATTTTATACCTACGTCTAGTGATTTTAACCTACCTCTAGGGGAAACTGAGGACACTTGATCCCCCCTTTTTATTTATCTCTGTAAAATCAGTTTTATTGCTTAGATTGGGGTTATGTTACAACCAAAACATGAAAAATTTATCTGTCCATGTTTCCTAAGAAGTAAAACGGCGTAGGTCAACACTTGTAAATAATAAAGGTCATAAACAAAAAAACGAGATTTGCACCAAGTGTCCCCATATATGGGAGATTTGATCCCCCCATAAAGGAGACTTGATCCGGGGGGATCAAGTCTCCCATATTTGAGGGACACTTGATACAACTGTATATTTAAGCATATTACATATTATATAAGTACATAGTAGGTAAATAAAAAAACAATTTTTACTTTTATTCTGGTAACTTTAATCAAGACAAGTCTTCATTTGAACTTAATAACTAATAATACTGTATAATTGAAAAAGACTCATTTTTAAAATCTTAGATAAAAAAAAAACATTATAAAAAACAGAACAAAACAAAGTCTGTTAATCTGGTTGAAAAACATAAATTGCACAGTAACAAAATCAAAACAGCAAAACTAAGTTATTATTTAAATAACAATCATAGATGAAAAACTAGTAAAAAAAAACAACCTCACTTTTCAATCTCAGGTGTAAACAAAAACAACACAAATTTTAAAAATACAACAAAACATAATCTTTTAAATCTTTTTTTTGAATGAATCTGTTTCAAAATCTAAAATTTTACAACAAAAATCAGTCCAAAAACAATAATAAACTATTTAAACACTCTTATATTTTAAATTTTAGATACAAAAAGAACACAAATTATAAAGTTAAATCTTCTCATAAAGAATTCTGTTTGGAAATCTTAATTGTACAATGAAAATGTTAAAAAACAAAGTTATTAAAATAGTCGTAGATACAAAAATTAGTACAAAAACAAAAAGAAATTCAAAAGTTCTGAGTAATTATTAATAACTTCTTCGAATAATTTTGTAATCTCTCGCAAGGAACTGGCAAGGATAGATAACTATGCCGTTTCATAAACCCATGCAACCATTCATAGCTGGCAATTTTATTTTCTTCCCAGTTCTTTGGTATTTTTATACTGGTTTGCACAGCAAACTGATATGTTAGATCTCGAGCCGCTTTTGGGGTAAGCCCATAGTACATTTTACTGGCTTTTAAGAAATATTCGGCTAAATTTGCCTCGGCTTCTTTTGATAGAACTTGAGACTGCCTGTAATTAGGTTCGTATTCGGGTGACGTGTTCCCAGCAGCAATTGTCTCTTTTTTTTTCGGGTATATCGCTTTAACGTCATTGGTGACAAATTGTAGGTTTTTGCAGTTCCTCTTATCGATTTTCCAGCATAAATTATATCATGAACGGCATTTTTTATTATTTCGGAATTTATTTTCTCTTTTTTTTGCGCCTTGTTTGGTTTTGTACTCTCGTGGCATTTTAGACCTGAGAATAAATTACATATTTTTTAACATCAACTGCAAACCGTTTGTAACATTCTACACTCCTACCAAATTCCATACAAATGTATAATGATGTAACTAAGGTGTGAGAGTCAAATTCAACATGAAATATCACAAAAAATAAACTTTGCAATGCAAAGTTTATTTTTACTAACTGTCATAGTTATCATTGTGATGTTATATGCGTCAAATTATATTATCCAAAAAAAACGCACCATCAATTAACACACATAAATTTAAAGCTTCAAATATATTAATAGTAATGTTCATTTAATTTTTTCATGTCAGATAATTGCATTCTCCTGGGAGACTTGATCCCCCGGATCAAGTCTCCTATAACTCTCCGCACCAACTGTCCCCAGTAACCGCAAAAACGTAAAATATAACCTAATTCCTAAGTTTAATATTCTGTGTATTTGAGTTACTCGCACAATCATTTTGATAATCATGCAGATCTTAACAAAGAGAACTCGAGATCTTTTACGTGTTACATCAATATTTTATAAACAAAAGAAAACTCACCAAAATTAAGTTCCACTGCACGACAAACTAACACCGTCCGCCATGACACAAACTGACAGTTATGACACTTCTTGTTTTACGTAAAAGTCATACCGCACCATAGACCAGCTGTGTTGCTAGTTTAAAATAATCTATCACTAATGGTAGGATAAATACTACGATGTACCAAGTCTCCCAGAGGGATCAAGTGTCCTCTTTCCCTAGTGATTTTATACCTACGTGTGTAATAACGGCTTGTTTTTGCAAGTTGCAAAGTCAGTAATAGCCAATTTACAAATAGTGTATCTATCACCGATAAGAAACCTCAGGATATGGGCATACAAACGATTTACGTAAACCTTTTTCGTACAAGCCAACAGTAGCGCAATCTGTCAAAATTCATGACATAACAAGCATTTCGACACCGATAAACTGGCGCAATTTTTTCCCGCCGTCCATTGTGTGTAATAAAGGCCAAGTTATGCCAAGCCAAGTTACAAAGTCAGTAATAGGACTAATAGGCAATTAGTGTATCTATATTATCTTGTTTCAGTTACCATTTTGCGTGATAGCTGACCACGACCGAGAGAGCATAGTGGTAGCAGTCAGAGGCTCAATCTCGTTAAGGGATATTTTCACAGATTTCACAGCTGGCTCGGAAAAATTTGAAGCGGATGGTAAGTCAACACACAAAAATAAACCAAATAAGTTTAACTTGAATTTTATACCGAAATAAAATTATTTTGTTGTTGGTATCTCACAGGTTTACCAGAAGGCACGGCGGCTCATAAAGGCATGTCAATGGGAGCTGCCAAAATGTTAAGACGGCTAATGCCGGTGCTAGACAGGGCCTTCCAGCAATTTCCACATTACGACCTGATTCTAACAGGTAAAAATTACATTACATACACCGCTATGAACCTGAGAACATCCACCCATCGGAACATTTTACGTCAACTTTCTTCACAAAAAAAGTAGCGCCATTTGTCAAAATTAATAATACGCTAATACGCCGAAACATGGCGGAAATTGTCAATGCGGAAATTCGCGTGCGGACTTAAGTATATTGATCAGTATTGTCTATGGACCACGGTCCATAGACAATACTGCGGTCGGTTTACAACTGACGCTGTTGGTGTCAAAACAAACATTTTTGACACCAGGAACGACATTTTTTCTCGAAGTCCGCCGGGCCCTATGTATCCAAACGATTGAGTGGGAACTAAATCCCTGACAAAAAAAACGTTACAAATGTGTTTTATCTCATTCCAGGTCACAGTCTGGGTGCAGGTGTAGCAGTATTAGTAGCGCTAAAATTAAGACCGAAATATCCTCATCTGAAAGTGTTCGCGTTTTCAACACCAGGTAAAGATGGTTAGATTAAGATTAAAATAAACAGACGGACGGACGCACGAATGAAGTAGCACCACGTATTCCATTTTAAGCCCCTGTCTACCATATTGGAGAAAATAACTTCTATTGTCTCTTGCTTTTTTTTTGAATTCTTCTTTTGTCTGCATGAGATAATGTGACATCATAATATTTGCAGCGGGTCTCATTAGCCGCGAGGCGGCGCGCTTCACGGAGAGCTTCGTGCTGTCGATCGGCGTGGGCGACGACCTGGTGATGCGACTCAGCGTGCACAGCATCGAGAACCTGCGCACCAAGGTCATCCAGACCATCCACGCCACCAAGCTGCCCAAGGTACTACCACCATCCTGACCAGCATAATATCAACGCGTGGCTGATTTTGATTTTCTAAAGGATGTTCGGTATCTCTGTAACGACCTCAACACAGCCCACGTCTTCACCGAATCTAAGGCTGTCTAGAATCTAAGGTCCACAAACGCTAGGCAAAGTAGCGAATTATCTCTTCGGTTTTAGTATAACTTGCCGCAGCGTAAGGTTTTTTTGTGGTCGAACTAATAAATATATACGGGACATTTTACACATAGCCTCCTAGCTTGTGTTATGGGTACTAGATAACTAATAATTATACATACATACTAATTATACATAAATATAACATATTGAAAAACACCCAGACACTGGAAAACATTCATGCTCATCACACAAACATTTACCAGTAGTGGGAATCGAACCCACGACCTCCGAAGCAGACGGCAGGTTCGCTGCCGCTACGCCATTCGGTCGTCAATTAATTATTATCGATTAATTTAGCGATAGTTGAATGAATCGAAATATGTCATATGGTTAGAGTCTCAGTTGTAATAAATCACGTAATTAATTTGTCGATCGGAAACGCTATTCCCATATTTTTCGAATTTCGTCTCCATTGGAGTAAATGAATCAGGATAGTGTTGTGGTGGTTGCAGTACCGGATAATGCTGAACGGGTTCGGGTACGCGCTGTTCGGCGTGCCGGCGCGCGACCTGGAGTCCACGTGGCGGCGGCCCGAGGACCTGGAGGCGAACAACTCGGACGACTCGGACGCGCTGCTCGTGCAGGGCGTCTCCACCGTGAGTGCTGTCAGTTGAGAACTTTACCAGGTTTACGTGTGCCGTGTGCCGTGTACCGTGTGCCGTGCCGCTTGGGAATCACCGCCGCCTCCGACTCATTGTCATCGTTGTCGTGAGTGACGCTAACGATATTGTCTCACTAATTAATTTGTACAACGTTACTTTTACTTACACTAACCTGCCACATCCATGTGTGTCTAACCTAACCTATGTCCACATCCATATAAGTTTTTAAGATTGCTTTCGAACGAAATTCAAAAAATGTATAAGATGCGCGGATTCAACTGACCACCTTAGCGATCAATTTATATTACTTTTCTGAATGTACCTAGTTCCATTACCATCTTTTTAAAATCTGAGCATAGCGCCACAGTGAGCGTTTACGGAACTAAAATTTCAATGCAAGAGGAGTAGAGTTGAGTACTCGATACGATATAATTCTTGAGAAAAAAATGTGTAAACATTTTGCTATCTACTTTTTCCGTTTTAATTTCGCGTTTTTAAGTGTAAAACTAACGTTGTACCTAAATTACCTATAATTGACAATAGCACGCTTGTAAAATCTGGCTAAAATTTTAGAAGTATGTATAAAAATAGATCTAAAATGTTTTTCTGTTTCTATACTTATTAAATTATTTAATTACTATAACATTGATATACGATTATTTAATTGATATGTACTTACCTACCTAATCAATTGAAAACCTTCCGTTGTTTTTTTTATGAACAAACTGAAGAAGGAACAAGTTTCAATAACCGACAACTTTTTTACTTTTTAACCAGATTTAAGTTATCAAAATAAATGTTTGGTGGTTTTTCCTTTATTGATTTATATTATGGTGTACGTTTGCTTATAGTAAAATTAGCTTCATTCTATCGATGGAATTATTATTTACATATTGTATCTTTTAAAAAATAATGCCTTTTCTTTTCGATAATTATATCGATAGAATTCTAGTCTAGTTTATCATCAAGCATCGGCAAGCTTTATCCGTCTCATTAGAGACGGATAAAGCTTGCCGATGCTACATTACAGAGTAATAACAATTAGAGTATCTGATATTTGATATTTCTCAAAATATCGAGTTAAAAAAAATTCTTTGAACAAAGGTTTTAATATAAAACGATATGGTATTTTTTATATAACGCTGTATATACGTCTTAATACAAATTAATAAATATTTTGTGTTTGATCTGCTTTGATATCATTTTCATTTGTAAATAATAATAATCAATAACTTAAAATCAGAAATGATTGAAAACCAATAATTCCGCGTTCGCTATAATTTATAAACTAAAATAGTTATGTTGGTAAGGCAGCTTTTAGGTCTACGTAATGTAGTTGTTGCATGATATCTTACATATCGACTTGACAAAAATTTTAGAAACGAGACTTATTTATGCTATTAGGATTTTAAGACCTGTCAAATTAGTTTAGTTCAGAGATCCTGTACTCCCAAAAATAAATTCTTACTTACGTGGGTATGGTAATAATTACATACTATTCTAACATCATTCTATATACATTTTATTATAAATATATCCTAAAGAAAACATACCTACATGCGGTGTTTCAGGAGGCGGCGCTAGTGTCGCGGAACGTGTTCGCGCGGCGGTTTTCCTCGGCGCGGCTGTTCACGGCCGGTAGGATTTTGCACATAGTTCGACGCAAGCGCATGGGGATCGAAAAGTAGGTTTGAGATCCTTCCCATACATAATATTCAGTTATACAACACATTAAGCCCCAATTTCACCAAGCATTATTTAATCCCTGTTTAGATCTCCTTTTTAACCCCGTCGCAAAAAGAGGGGTCTTAAATAAGTTTGACTTTAGATCTCAAACGGATGGACCAATTTCGATGCGGATTTTCATTAGTAAGCCAGTTTCCTTACAGTGGTTCTTAGCTATGTTTGATTAATATCGGTCCAGCAGTGTAAGAGTATCAGCTCTCTTCCAAAATAATGTAAGGCATTATTATTGGCGTATGATTACTCGATTAAGTAAGTGCTTCACGCGCGACAGGAGTAGCGTTTTTAAATTAATTAATTTATTTTAGTTATTTGAAAATTATTTATTTATTCAGAGTTAAATGCTTGGTAAAATTAAGGCCACATTCAAATTAGTTTACAAATATTTCCTTACATTCATCTAATTATGTTTTCCCACTATGTCTTACAAAAGCAACGAAGATGATGAAGAAGGGTAATTGAACATATTGTTTTCCTGATTCGAGTTGCATTCTCATTATAAGCAAAGTGTTTCGTCATTTACATATTTCGTTTATCGTTATTCGTACGTTAAAAATTACTTAAATTTTCAATCGAGAGGCGCCTCCAATTTCTATTTTTTTTGCCAAACTATAATTTCTACTTTTTTACCAAACTATAAAATACGATGCATAACACAGTCATGGCGCCTCCGATTTCTACTTTTTTTGCCAAACTATAATATCTGCTTGTTTTTGCCAAACTACAATTTCTACTTTTTTTTCCAAACTTTTGCTAAAGCTTCTTGTTTATTACAGAAAAGTGCGTACGCAGGAGCCCACGTACGAAATGCGATGGGCGTGCCCCGAGGACTTCATGGAGCTGCAGGTGATGCCCAGGATGCTGCTCGACCACTTACCGGAGAATGTGCACCGCACCATACAGACGGTGTTAGAGGAACGCCACTCGTACCGCGTCACTCACGTGGTTTAACGACATACGTGATACTAAGTAGGTTTATGAATTTATATTGTACACTGTACGAACACTGTACTGTACGTTGTAAATAACTATGATATAAGAGTCTCATTTTCGTTTCGAAAACTTAGAACAGTAGGAAGTGAAAATACACGAAAAAACAAAAAATGTCTAGCTCTTTGTAGTGTAAAGGAACGAAATCTCCTATAAGGTTTTAAAGAGAAAGTAAGTTTTTTTACTTTGAAGCTCTTTTAAGGTTGTCCGCTCTAGATACTTTTTCAAAATGGGGACCCTGATGGAAATGTATTAAAATAGGTGTAAATTTTTGTATATATAACATAGGGATTCGTATTTTGTACCGTGTACTCACGTTTTGGAGATTTATTCTAATAACTTCCCCGGAAATTACGAAAGAAATTCTTAAATGTAATGTGTTTTATAGACTCACGATACTATAAAATAGATACAAAAAGGCGTCTATTAGGTCTAATTATTTTTTAAGTAAATAAAATATCACGTTTAATAATATAGTACGACATAATATATTATATTATATGGATATGGAAAAAATGATTGTAATTTAGTAATTAGGTACCTAACGATCAAAATTAATAAAATTTTCTGTCTAAATATCTGCTAAGTACTAGAGATAGAAATTTAAAAAAAGTTATAGAGCTTATTTTATACTCTCTAGTAAGGGTAATCTGGATGGATTTATTAAACTTTTGGACCGTTAGTGTACAAGCCAAAATAAGTACAACTTAGGTACTAATGATATAAATGAGGTTCTAAATATTATTTTTATTTTAGTTGGTATAGTACGTCAGACGTTCATGAGATAAATATTAATTCTCCTAATATATTCCTAAATATTAATTCATATAAAAATTCGGGACTCAGAGTTTGAAGTTTCGGTAGAAAAAGCACTTACCAATTTACCAATGGTCTCTAGCTTAATTCACTTGGAATCTTTTCAAATAGGTATAAGTAAACAGTTTTTACTATCATATTTTTCATCTGTAAATAATAATATTTAAGTACCTAGGTATTGTTAAAAGAAATTAACATCCATGTAAGGTAGTTCCTTATAACATCCATCCTGTAGGTAAAATCATAATAATTAAAATTCAAAAATATTTTGTTGAATTTTAATTATTTTTTGTTTGTAGGTATTCCTACAAACTAAAGTCAAGCAATTTATCAAATGAAATATTTAGGCTAAATAATACCTAATACATGACTTGTTTAAATTTTAGGTAAGTTTAAATATAGATAAGTCGGTGTATTATTACACCTTCAATAGTGATTCGATTGAAGATCAATCATTCTTGACATATTTAATCTGTTAGTTTAGTTCAGAATAGTAGGTATGCCCCAACTGGCACTTTTTTACAAATAAATGTAAATAGCTTGCAGATGTTATTATAATATTATGTTTTGGGACGGCATTAGTAGGTATGTGAAAGACTGTGATGTTATTTCTGAACAAAAATGCTTCTATAGAAAATATCTACTTAAAAATATGTTTTCCACATTTTGTTGGTGATCATATTCTGTGCCCAAAAGCTAAATCTAAATTGGTACTTACGTGATATAAGCTTTGGGAGTGTATGAAAACTGGCTTATAATTTGTATGCAATTTGTACATAGTTAAGCTTATTAAAATTAAGGCTATGTTTCAGAAACGTTTAGAACGTTCTGATCTCTTGTAGAAGATCGGTGTTATATTCCTTTTATACGGAACTCGATAATTGGATATTACTGACTTTTGAATTGTTTTATTATAAACCAGAATAAACATAATGACGTACTTACACTGAAAAAAATATTAAAATCTAACAAAGATTTACAAAGTAACAGGCATTTTAAATTTGGAGTAGGAGAGTTTTCAATCCTTCTCTCGCAAAACGAAAATTTGTATGGAGCTGCGAAATTAGAAAGGTGTGACGTCACAATTCATTGTCGCTTATCTCTGTCTAATCAGAAATATTTAAATGATTTTAACATTTTTGTTATTTGATCGTTTTAATGAGATTGTCAGTATACGTCATTATTTATTATCCTAGTTTATGAATAGAGTAATAAAAATTGGAGTCAAATACCCAATTCGTTTGCTTTAGGCGGAGTTGAAAACTCATGTTTTATTTGCTCAATTGAAAAGCAATTTATTTTTAAACCGTACGAAGCTACCACGAAGTACAATAACTAGGCGTTAGATTAGGATACCTTCTGGGATACCGCGGTGTCAATTATTACATAGAAAGAACAAAGTCTTACTTTATCGAAACTGTAAATAATTAATTTATTACAGCAGTTGTTATATTGCCTAAGATTGCTTTTAGTACGTTTATGCAATAAAATCCAAAAAATGTATGGGAATGACAAACCACGTGATTTCGCGCATTATATTAAGGTGCATATTTTAGGTACTTACACGAAAAATAAAATCAACTATTTGACTAGTATAATTTTTTAAATATATTAACAATAAACTTATAAAGTTTCACTTCTTTTTCGGTGTGCAAGTTTGACTCTCACTAAGTCGGTTCTTTTGAATTTCGGTCCTTAAGCGTACCAAAAGCAATCTTAGAAATGGAATAGATAAATAAGTCATATGGCTAAAGCTGCAAGAATTCTATATACAATGCACCATAAAGAAGATAGATGCAAAGGTCTGCCCGCCAAATTTAAAAAAATAGGTTTTTCGTAACTTGTAAGTTACAATTATATATTATAAGTTTCAGTAGCTACATACTGTAGGCTTATCACAGTAAAATTGCGGAATGGAATCATCTTCACATGTTTATAAAAAAAAGTTTAAAGTAAAGTGTTTTTTTAAGGAAACTACTTCAAAAAACGACTATTTTGTGAGATATCCACGTCAAACTCGATAATCGAACTAATATTCTAAAATGGACATGTTGTAAATATTCTTTTTTTCAATATATAAAATTCTCGTGTCACGGTGTTTGTAACCAAACTCCTGCGAGACTGCTTGACCGATTTTTATGAAATTTTTTGCCTACATTCGGCTGGTCTGAGGTCGAAGATATTTTTCATATCCCTAAGCGGCAAAACAGCTTTAGCCCGGTCTGCTAGTTTTAATAATAAATATGTGAAGGCGACTGCCATTTTCAGAATTGAACGGCCGAAAGCCTTATTAGCTTACAAATTCCCAAAAAACAAATGAAAAATTAATTTGGCGGGGAATTCGTTTTTATTGGGGGAAAATTACTGAACTGTACAGAGGGCGCTGTGTGTTTGCTACCAAAAATATTGTTTGAAATCAAAAATGACAAGTTTTCAACATCACAAAAGCTTTAATTTCTTTGTTTTTAAAATAAATTCTACTCGTATTGCCAAAATCAAAATTTGTTCTTCTCAGCGCTCTTTCCCATTTTCTCCTAGTTAATGCGTGGAAAGTAAACACTTATTTCTTTACAATTATGAGCTACACGACTAGCCATGTTTCGCTTTTATAGGAAAAAATTACGCAAAATTCTATAAAGTTGTAAAGTCTACATATTGGTACCAAACATTTAACGCCCTCTAGGTGGAACTAATTGACAGTTTGCATCCCTATTACCTTGAACGCAATTAGCGTAGATGTTTTCATTCAGTGCAACTTTAATGTCTATAATAATGCAAACCTTATTATTCAATACTTTATACACTAATAACCTGTCGATTTAAGATGATAATATTTATGATACCCTGGGGAGCAAATTTAGCGAACTTGATAAAAGTATTCAATACGATTAATATAAAAAATTAATGTTTTCTCTGTAGCAGTAACGTTTATGTACGTTAAAGCATTTACCTCTTTACATAGAGTAAGAGCTTATACATTCCAGTCCATATCTACACTCAGTCTGTTTTATATTTTTGCCTATTTTTTAAGTAGACTTTATAAATCGCTATCTTGGATATATTTTACTTATTTTTTCTAATTTTATATTTTACCTTGAATTATCAGTTTACAATAACATATCTAGTTTAATATCTTGCCTCGACATTTTGTATAAATATATATTTTAAATAATGATTTATAAAAAGATTTTAATGATGATCTTGCCGATTTTACCAGTAACTTAATCGTGGACATTATTTTAATAAAGTTATATAATATTATATTTACACTTTACTCAATATTATAATCGTACATTTTAATATTAGTTGTGAGTATCCTTGAATATAGGTACTCATTTTTATTGACATAAAATATTTGTGATAGGACAAAGATGGCTCTACACTAGAAATATTTAAATATTTTCTTAATTGAATCTCATTACGCTATTTCTTATGATTTTTTTTATTTTATTATTTGTTACTCGATATTCCAATACTTATATTTTTTTTATTCAACCTCTTTGTGTGACATACTTGTGTTGGTCCTGCCAAAACATTTGCACTTGTTTTTGCATTTGTACTTAAATTCAGTTTTAGTAGACAGGTACTTTGGCTTAACCAAATGCATTTTTAGAAAAAATCATTAATTCGTATGTGTGCAATACAAATTTGTATGAATTTAGTTCTATCCTGAAATTAGGGCAGGCGTTTTGACAGGATAAAGATATTTTTTTATGTAAAGGATGTAACTTAAACGAACTGTGTACGTCGAGTATTAGAAGGACTGAGGTTCTTTTCACCTGTACCCTAAATTAGGGCTTTATATTCTGTCACTATGTACTAGATATAGCCAATATCTTGTTGGGTTTATGTTCATTTATAATAAAATATATTTTGAACGCTTTTGTTTTATTTATATAAGACTAGCTGACCCGGAAAACGTAATTTTGCCACACAAATGATTTCAACTAAAATTATACCCAAGTAGAACTTTTGGTACCAGAGTATCACGAAGGCAGGCGAGCACAGATGCGGTGCTTCCTTCGTCTTTATAACATGCTCCACCCAGTGAATTAGTTCTTTAGCCGGCGATAACATGCCTGGTGTATAATCTAGATAATTCCTAGATTTCGATTTCGATAGCCATATCGATTTTAATTTCAATTTTGTTTTTTGTTTCAAATACAAGTGATGATATGGAATTAACTCCATAATAAAGAACTATATTTTATCTACGGTAAAATCTGCACAAGATGGAATTTTGCCCCCGAGAAAACTGATGAAATGGAGGTAAATAATCTTATAATGAATCTAAAACAGCTGTTCCACAGGTTGGGACGCTATGCCTAATTGTTGCCGATACTGTCTAAAATCGTCGAAAAAATAAGAAATAACCGTCTAACTAGATATTTGCAAGACTGGAATATACATTCAGATTCACAATATGGCTTTCGAAACGGTGTTTCTACTGAAGATGCTGTTTTAGATCTAGCAAACGAGTTAGTACCGAGACTTGAACAAGGCCAGAAATTCTTAGCAATAGGTTCTGGCCAAAGCTTTTGATTCAATTTCGGTTCCTAGGCTCTTGAAAAACTAGAAAATATAGGCATTCGCGGCAATCAGTATAAATTATTTGATAGCTACCTAAATAATAGAAACAACGTGTTACAATTGGCGGTACAATAAGTAGGGACGCATTAATCACATACGGTGTACCGCGGGGTAGTGTCTTTGGACCTACTCTGTTTGTAATATACATAAATGATCTAAAAAACAGCAAACATACATACTAGATACTACTCATATGCAGACCACACTGCACTGCTTTTTCATGGTAACACTTGAGAAGAAACTTAAGTAAACGCGGAGAAAGGCATAAGACACGTAGCAAATTGGCTCAACAAAAATGTCTTAATATTAAAAGTTCCTAAAATAAAATTCATGACTTTTTCAATCAGGAAATCCACTCAACCTCCCAACATCTTTACTCTAAAATGTAATTCTTGCCCAGTTTCACTTTTAGAAACTTGTAACTGTCCTAATGTCGATAAAGTGTCTGAGTACAAATATCTAGTGTATTCATCGACCAGCATCTAAATTATACAAAATAATAATACAAAAGATAAATAATATGAATGTTTATTTGTATTACTTAAAAGCTATAAAAATATTTTTTCTCAGTCAATTATTTGGAATATCACAGCTATAGGTACACTTATTATTATAAAGAAGATATATACATATTACACTTAAAGAAGAGTTTATTATAATATGTATGAGTGTAACTAATATGACATCAAAATTACGTCATCATTATTTTGAGTGTAAAAAGGTTAAAATTTTAACTTTGGAATATAACTAAAAATTTATATATAGAGAGTGAGATCTTACAAACGCTAGTTTTATGCCCTATATCATCTGATTAGGGTGCGTAACTCCGTCATAGCCGCCTGAGATACGGGTGTTCGCTTCTTTTCCGATTTATATCTGCAAAAAACAAATCGTTAATTTCTTATTAGTAGGTAAAACCCTGAGGTAAAACCATACAGGTATCAGTACCTAGGTATAAGGCAATAGCAGTAAATTTTCTTAAAGTAACAACAGTGCTGGTAGCTACAATTTTTATAAATGAAAATGATTTATATCGACTCAACATAGCATGACCGGGTTTGAGAAACATCTCAAGTTACCATAGTAACATCGCATGTTACCATAGCAACATAGCATGTTACCATAGCAACATAGCATGTTACCATAGCAACATCGCATGTCTAGGTCTTAGCAACATCGCCGGTTACCATAGCAACATCGCATGTCCAGCCCTTACATTGTGTAATAACAAACGTATTCATCGTTATCGTAATCGTTTACAAACTCTGCCCGCTGATTGGCTCCCTGATTTACGTAAGCCAACCCGGGGCAGAATTTATGACGAGTCATTTCATTTCAATACTTATTTTTGTCTATAATAGTGATAAATCTCCCAAGACTTAAAACTAAGTTTACGAGGTTACTTGGAACGTTACCTGTTAAGGAATTCGTGTGCTATGTCTGGCCGGTAGGTAGCCATTTCTCGTAAATAAGCCTGGTCGTTGGTCAAACAACGTCGGTACGCCAGCTCGCGCCACACCGCACTCCCGGTGCTGGATAGAAGTACTAATCCCTCCATGAAACTGGAAAATATAACGTTTATGTTTAAAATACTTAAGAAAGAATCAACTCGAACCGCATACGTATACTAAATGTTTTAGGCGACCATCCTCGTAAAATTATAATGTGATATAGGGTCGAGAAAGTAAAGCCTAACTTAATGTAGAAATTATAATAATATTTAATTTGAATACTCCCTAGAAGAAGAAGAAACTCTTTATTGCACCCACACATTACAAATAAGATACACAAGACTGTGAAACAATATACTTGCAATAATATAGATCAAGGTGTTAGTTTGAAAACTTTACAGATAAATAAATAGTAGGCTTATTTATTTGATAGTATCCCGGCGACAATCATGGTTACTATACCATTGATAAATTTCTCAACGACAAAGATTCTTGGAATGATAGAAATATGCTTCCATCTCCTCAGGAGATATCTTAAAAATATGTGTAAATGAATCCCTATAGTTCTTCATTTGAATTTGCCGCGTCGCCGCCATTTACATAACCTACAGATGCTAGCAGAGCAGGCTTCACTCTATGGTGTCATCGTCGCTGACGGCTGTCAGGATTGACAGCTTGGTCTATGAATGTCAATAGAAGAAATTGTACTTGATTTTATCAGTTTGAATTTAAATGATTTGTTATTAATTTGAAGTGAAAATATAGCTTTTATTGTTGTTCCTCTCGCATTTTAGAGCAACACAAATTAGTTTTATTTCACTAGTTAAAACTGTCCCTAAACCTTATTATATATGTTATAATTTTTAATACTTTCTAAGAAATCTTGTATTATAACAATGACATTTTTGAAAAGAGCAAGTGCCGAGTTTCTTGCCAGTTCTTCTCGGTGCAAACCTGCTTTCCGAACCTGGCGGTAGAGTTTTGACTTTTCATAAGAGATAGGCTCTTATGAAAAGTCAAAACTCTACCTCAACTCTATTTAGGCTTATGTGAAAATAAATATTTTCCAATGAATGAGTGACCAATAAACGTCACTGCATGCCCGACCACCGGTGTTTCATTAACCTTTACATGGCGCAGCCGGTGGATTAACCCTTACAGTACACACCTCAAATAGTCAGTGACAAGGCTGTACATCTGCTCCGTGCTCCTGTTGAGTATGAGGCGCGTGGGCGACGCGTTCAGCAGCGACATCTGCAGCGCGATCTTCTGCGCGAGGCTCGCCATCTCGCCCGCGAACCCCGTGCAGCCTCCCTGCAGGTACAGCTCGCACGCGTCGCTGCAGTGGTTCAGCGCCGTGTCCAGCAGCGAGCGCGTCGGCACGTTGTCGTGTATCTGAAGCCAGACCGGCTGCGATGCTCGTCTAGACGTCGTGGAGGCGTCGCCGGCCATCTTCTCCAGGTCGTCGATCAAATCCATCGCCTGTTTCTTCTTAACGCTCGCCGCCTCCGCGTACATGTTGAAGTGCAGCGCGACCATGATGTAGGTGTCCGTGTCGCCGGGGCAGTGCGTTTTGAGGAAGTCCAGCAAGCCGTGTTTGAACTCCGCGATCTTGTCGAGCTGCTGCCCGAGCATGTAGTCGTGCTGGCCGAGGAGGAACTCGAACTGGTGGTTTTCGCGTAACGCCTGCAAGGAAATTATTCCTGCTTGATATAATGGTAATATCGCCTCCTATACGGTTGTAGGTACGAGACACAAACGCGAACATATTATGTGTGTGAGTTTACCGATGAAACCTCTCCCACTTCTGCCCCATGATTCTGCAAAAATACTTATAGCAGCGACGAGCTAACATCTATGCGCTGATTGGTTTATCCTTGCATCAGTTAGGCAGCCAAGGCGACAATTGGCCGCTGATGGCTGCGTTGCTATGGATGGCCGATGTACAATTTTATATTTTCGAGAATCACACCCCTGCCATCCACACCCCGTACATATCGTTTTTCAACGTACCGTTACGGCAGTCCCTGCCATCCTGTCATCGTCGGCAACTGTACGCGCTGGAATCAACGTACCTGTAAGATGTACGCGCACTCCGTGTAGCGCGCGAGGCCGGTGAGCAGGCGCACCATCAGCCGCCACGAGCGCGCGGCCAGCAGGCGCGCCGACAGCGCCTGCGCGGACCGCAGCACCACGGCCACGCCCTCCGTGTCGCACTCGGTCGACGTACCTGTAAGATGTACGCGCACTCCGTGTAGCGCGCGAGGCCGGTGAGCAGGCGCACCATCAGCCGCCACGAGCGCGCGGCCAGCAGGCGCGCCGACAGCGCCTGCGCGGACCGCAGCACCACGGCCACGCCCTCCGTGTCGCACTCGGTCGACGTACCTGTAAGATGTACGCGCACTCCGTGTAGCGCGCGAGGCCGGTGAGCAGGCGCACCATCAGCCGCCACGAGCGCGCGGCCAGCAGGCGCGCCGACAGCGCCTGCGCGGACCGCAGCACCACGGCCACGCCCTCCGTGTCGCACTCGGTCGACGTACCTGTAAGATGTACGCGCACTCCGTGTAGCGCGCGAGGCCGGTGAGCAGGCGCACCATCAGCCGCCACGAGCGCGCGGCCAGCAGGCGCGCCGACAGCGCCTGCGCGGACCGCAGCACCACGGCCACGCCCTCCGTGTCGCACTCGGTCGACGTACCTGTAAGATGTACGCGCACTCCGTGTAGCGCGCGAGGCCGGTGAGCAGGCGCACCATCAGCCGCCACGAGCGCGCGGCCAGCAGGCGCGCCGACAGCGCCTGCGCGGACCGCAGCACCACGGCCACGCCCTCCGTGTCGCACTCGGTCGACGTACCTGTAAGATGTACGCGCACTCCGTGTAGCGCGCGAGGCCGGTGAGCAGGCGCACCATCAGCCGCCACGAGCGCGCGGCCAGCAGGCGCGCCGACAGCGCCTGCGCGGACCGCAGCACCACGGCCACGCCCTCCGTGTCGCACTCGGTCGACGTACCTGTAAGATGTACGCGCACTCCGTGTAGCGCGCGAGGCCGGTGAGCAGGCGCACCATCAGCCGCCACGAGCGCGCGGCCAGCAGGCGCGCCGACAGCGCCTGCGCGGACCGCAGCACCACGGCCACGCCCTCCGTGTCGCACTCGGTCGACGTACCTGTAAGATGTACGCGCACTCCGTGTAGCGCGCGAGGCCGGTGAGCAGGCGCACCATCAGCCGCCACGAGCGCGCGGCCAGCAGGCGCGCCGACAGCGCCTGCGCGGACCGCAGCACCACGGCCACGCCCTCCGTGTCGCACTCGGTCGACGTACCTGTAAGATGTACGCGCACTCCGTGTAGCGCGCGAGGCCGGTGAGCAGGCGCACCATCAGCCGCCACGAGCGCGCGGCCAGCAGGCGCGCCGACAGCGCCTGCGCGGACCGCAGCACCACGGCCACGCCCTCCGTGTCGCACTCGGTCGACGTACCTGTAAGATGTACGCGCACTCCGTGTAGCGCGCGAGGCCGGTGAGCAGGCGCACCATCAGCCGCCACGAGCGCGCGGCCAGCAGGCGCGCCGACAGCGCCTGCGCGGACCGCAGCACCACGGCCACGCCCTCCGTGTCGCACTCGGTCGACGTACCTGTAAGATGTACGCGCACTCCGTGTAGCGCGCGAGGCCGGTGAGCAGGCGCACCATCAGCCGCCACGAGCGCGCGGCCAGCAGTCGCGCCGACAGCGCCTGCGCGGACCGCAGCACCACGGCCACGCCCTCCGTGTCGCACTCGGTCGACGTACCTGTAAGATGTACGCGCACTCCGTGTAGCGCGCGAGGCCGGTGAGCAGGCGCACCATCAGCCGCCACGAGCGCGCGGCCAGCAGGCGCGCCGACAGCGCCTGCGCGGACCGCAGCACCACGGCCACGCCCTCCGTGTCGCACTCGGTCGACGTACCTGTAAGATGTACGCGCACTCCGTGTAGCGCGCGAGGCCGGTGAGCAGGCGCACCATCAGCCGCCACGAGCGCGCGGCCAGCAGGCGCGCCGACAGCGCCTGCGCGGACCGCAGCACCACGGCCACGCCCTCCGTGTCGCACTCGGTCGACGTACCTGTAAGATGTACGCGCACTCCGTGTAGCGCGCGAGGCCGGTGAGCAGGCGCACCATCAGCCGCCACGAGCGCGCGGCCAGCAGGCGCGCCGACAGCGCCTGCGCGGACCGCAGCACCACGGCCACGCCCTCCGTGTCGCACTCGGTCGACGTACCTGTAAGATGTACGCGCACTCCGTGTAGCGCGCGAGGCCGGTGAGCAGGCGCACCATCAGCCGCCACGAGCGCGCGGCCAGCAGGCGCGCCGACAGCGCCTGCGCGGACCGCAGCACCACGGCCACGCCCTCCGTGTCGCACTCGGTCGACGTACCTGTAAGATGTACGCGCACTCCGTGTAGCGCGCGAGGCCGGTGAGCAGGCGCACCATCAGCCGCCACGAGCGCGCGGCCAGCAGGAGCGCCGACAGCGCCTGCGCGGACCGCAGCACCACGGCCACGCCCTCCGTGTCGCACTCGGTCGACGTACCTGTAAGATGTACGCGCACTCCGTGTAGCGCGCGAGGCCGGTGAGCAGGCGCACCATCAGCCGCCACGAGCGCGCGGCCAGCAGGCGCGCCGACAGCGCCTGCGCGGACCGCAGCACCACGGCCACGCCCTCCGTGTCGCACTCGGTCGACGTACCTGTAAGATGTACGCGCACTCCGTGTAGCGCGCGAGGCCGGTGAGCAGGCGCACCATCAGCCGCCACGAGCGCGCGGCCAGCAGGCGCGCCGACAGCGCCTGCGCGGACCGCAGCACCACGGCCACGCCCTCCGTGTCGCACTCGGTCGACGTACCTGTAAGATGTACGCGCACTCCGTGTAGCGCGCGAGGCCGGTGAGCAGGCGCACCATCAGCCGCCACGAGCGCGCGGCCAGCAGGCGCGCCGACAGCGCCTGCGCGGACCGCAGCACCACGGCCACGCCCTCCGTGTCGCACTCGGTCGACGTACCTGTAAGATGTACGCGCACTCCGTGTAGCGCGCGAGGCCGGTGAGCAGGCGCACCATCAGCCGCCACGAGCGCGCGGCCAGCAGGCGCGCCGACAGCGCCTGCGCGGACCGCAGCACCACGGCCACGCCCTCCGTGTCGCACTCGGTCGACGTACCTGTAAGATGTACGCGCACTCCGTGTAGCGCGCGAGGCCGGTGAGCAGGCGCACCATCAGCCGCCACGAGCGCGCGGCCAGCAGGCGCGCCGACAGCGCCTGCGCGGACCGCAGCACCACGGCCACGCCCTCCGTGTCGCACTCGGTCGACGTACCTGTAAGATGTACGCGCACTCCGTGTAGCGCGCGAGGCCGGTGAGCAGGCGCACCATCAGCCGCCACGAGCGCGCGGCCAGCAGGCGCGCCGACAGCGCCTGCGCGGACCGCAGCACCACGGCCACGCCCTCCGTGTCGCACTCGGTCGACGTACCTGTAAGATGTACGCGCACTCCGTGTAGCGCGCGAGGCCGGTGAGCAGGCGCACCATCAGCCGCCACGAGCGCGCGGCCAGCAGGAGCGCCGACAGCGCCTGCGCGGACCGCAGCACCACGGCCACGCCCTCCGTGTCGCACTCGGTCGACGTACCTGTAAGATGTACGCGCACTCCGTGTAGCGCGCGAGGCCGGTGAGCAGGCGCACCATCAGCCGCCACGAGCGCGCGGCCAGCAGGCGCGCCGACAGCGCCTGCGCGGACCGCAGCACCACGGCCACGCCCTCCGTGTCGCACGCGCACGAGAAACACTCGTGCGCGAGGACTAGCAGCTCGATCGAAATTATGTTCACCTAGAATTCGTTTTTGAAAAACATTTAATTCACTTGTTAAAAATAGAAAAATAAAAAAGGTCTGATTTATTCATTCACTCACTCACTCACTGACTCATAACTTTTTCGCGCCCTTACCAAGATTACCCTTGGGATCCAGATTGCTGAATCTTTGCGCGGAGGTTCCCTTCGTAACATACACAATGGAAAAGGAAGGAATTTTCGAAATTCCAATGGGCGCACGGGAGTAAAGGTTATATTTAAAAACGATCATCAACATAATTAGTAATGATCATCAAGCTATAAGATAGCTATTCAAACAGTAATATGTGAAAATTCACCTGTTTCGTTGACAGTTTGGCACCTTTCGTTATCTTCCGGATATTCGACTTGACTTCATACCTAATGTGAACGTTGCTTCTCGAAATCACATCGAACAGGTTTCGTCGCGAGTCTCGCGACATCTTGTTACCGGCGTTATACACCGTGGAAACAGAGTACACAGATTCCGTCTCCGCTGACGTAATGGTCCCTTCTTCCGTCAGGATCGATTCCACCTCGTCGCCTTCCACGTTCTGATACTCCTCATCGATCAGGGTTTCCACATCGAGGCAACTGTCGTCCAAACTGTTTTCAGGTATTTTCAAAGCACCAGTTGCCTTATAAATCTTTTGAAACGCCATCAGATGGTCCAAAATCAACCGTCCGATTTGACTGCACGCGTCCGGACGCATGTTTAGGAACATTTCGATGTCCGAATCGAGCACGTAGCCCCACAGGGTGTATTGGAAGTGTTCTTTTTGTCTGAACGTCGATGTTTTGAGAAGATGCGGCGATATTATCGCAGCGACCATCTCACGACACATAAATTCTGCAATCTATAAAACAATCGAATTAGTATACTTCCATATGTCTTGAACAGAATGCTGATTCTGAGTCTATTTACATATTTTTACTTATTCGATCATGGGAAATGGGATTGGAACAGTCTATTGTAAATTTCGATAAAAGTACCGAAAGTATGTCCTTTCTTCATGTGAACAATAGAGAGTTAAAAAGGACAATTTAGCACGTGCATGGAACAACGTTTTTAAGAGATTTGGGAAACATTAAGTAATGAAAGCAAATTATATTGAAAGTTTTATTCATATTTTCATAGTATTTACGATGTAAATAAAATATAGAAAATTTTACGAATAGAGAGAAGGACATGCATGTTAATGTTTATTTACGGGAGACAAAGAATAACTTTCCCACACACACTGAAAAGTCTATTTTTTGTGCTAATGTGCTAATGTTTTAATAAAATTATGTTAATAGATAGTGTGTCAATAGATACTATACAACTTTCTCTCAAAAAACTCTGAATCAGCACACAAACATAATTATCACAATATCCTGTGAGCTACGAAAATGAAATACTAACCTGTTTAGACGGTATGTTGAACGTACGGAACACGAGATTCGCCAACGACATCCGAGCGCGACCACTGACCAGGTTTATGAAGTCCAAGGGTCGACTTTGGTACTTCAGCACTGATGCATAGTCCCAGCCGATTTGCAACGCAATGCGGAAATAGTTGGCTATCTGGAAGACAAATACGTTATCATATAAAATAGTACATTTCAATATAAGTGCGGAAAGTTTTGGCGCGGGTCAACTATAAGGACGAGTAGAAATGACAATTCCGCACGTGCATTGAACGACGTTTTTTAATACATTTGCGAAAAAAAATATTGGTTTACGTGTTTGCCTGATCCGTGTTCGCATGCCGTGCTCGTGTTCCTGCGCGTCCTGGTGCGCTCGCTCCAGTACCGCGCAGGAGGAATACAAAAAAGCACTAGTGCGGAAAAGAATAACTTTCCGCACGCAAAACACACATGGAAATGTCTACTTTTTGAGCAAATGTATTAAAAAAATATTTTTGAAAACAGTTTTTAAATGATGTATCAGTATTCTTCTCAACACCAGACCCCTAAGTTACCATCTAGCACCTACTACTAATAGTAGTAAGTACTTGTCAGAACAATAGACATACATGGCCAGGGCGGAAGGCGTGAAAAATGTCGACAGTTTATCGGTGCCAATAACACCAACAGTAAGGCTACGCTGTAGTTCGCTCAGCGGCCACCTATAGAATTTTGATTTTGTTCTGTTTGCTTGCACGAAAAAGGTTTACGTACTTGACTGCGATCTCACCTGATGGTAAGTGATGATGCAGCCTAAGATATTATCGTACTAACTTGGAAGAGTAATTAAATTTACCCCAACGGTTACTAATTGGTGGTCAGAACGGATCAAATGAGTTCAAACTCGATGGGGTTGTGACGTTTAACAGCTATCGAGGTCATTCGAAGGCGATATCTAATTTTCGATGCAATTGCCATCTTAAAAAACTCAAAGATAGGACATATTATGGCTGGAGCTGTTGTTTTCATCCAGAAATAAGGGGCCAAAGCAAGAAAATCAGACCGTTTATTACCTGTTTAGCGACTAATAGACCGCTGCGCACGGCCAAAGCCTCCAATGCAGACAGTCGGTCCGCTTCCTCGCGCGCGGCCAATTGCGGTACGCCTTCGCCGTCTTGTCGCTCCTGTATCACCACTAACTCTTCGAAACTTGTTTCGGATGCCTCTGAAACTGTTGTGAAAATAACCTATGCTTAAATCACAACCGAAACTAAGATAAACAATAATTTTTAGTAAAGTAATTTGAATAAGTTATCATTAAAAATCAAGATTTTTTATGATAACTCATCAGCATCATTCTCAGCAAACCTTTTAGTATCCTATTTTACGGGAGTCAACAAAAATAACTCATCCGCCATCTTGAATCATCCATATTGGATTTAAAATGGCTTCACTTATCTAAACATGCATTGTCATCCAAACTCACCGTGTATGCAAAAATTTAATCTCAATCACTTCAAGATAGCTGCTTAAAAATTCAGTTGTAAGTTTTGTCTCGAACATATTTAACTTGCAAATGCTGTATTTGCAAGTTAAAGCTTCTAAAAATGTATATTGTGCATACCCGTCAATTTGTTCTGAAGCGTAGGTGAAGATATCACCAAACGCAACTCCTGTGGCAATTCGTACGGCGAACAAGTCCCTTCGGCCAGCCGCAGACACGTCCTGATTATTTTCACGGGACACACGGGCGAGCCGTAGCGGTATTCCTCGGGAGTTTTATACAACGCGGCCAACCGGAATCCCTCCACGAGAAGTTTTGACTCCAACAGCTCATTAACAGCTCTTTTCCACCGATCTATTACTTCGGGATCTTCTAGCAGTTCCACATTCTCTATGTTCACCACATCCGATTCCACTTCGATCTCGTGTAAAGTCGATGAAAAGGGCTTTTCCTCGTGCATCATTTCAAATTTTTGGGAACATGAATCTTTCTGGTCCTTCAAGACGAAATTCACAGTGCTCTGGTAGTCTTTAAACTCGACGTTTATTTTGCTGAGCAAATAAGCGTCCCACATTTCGTGTTCAATTTCCTCCCGCTTGTCTCCGTAGACGCGGTTTTCTTCAAACCAACTCATTATAACTCTGTACGCGTAGAACCTTTGTTCTCTGTCTTCAATGTGTTGCGGGAGTTTCGAGAGGAAATCGATCGCTCTGTTAAAAGTCACACCAGCGTACTTAAACGCCTCGCTGCATTGAGCTATCACAAGCGTTACATCCTTATCATTAACGACCAATTCGTCTTCAGACAGAAATGTCATTTTTGTGCACTTTTTACCCCACTCGGCAATCAAAATGTCGTCAACCGGTAACCCTGCTAGTTTAGCTATTCTCAATGCTACATCGTAGTTACCATCTCGGGTGTACGTTTCCACGTTTTCGAGGAAATAGTCTTGCGCATCGTCTTCCAGCATCTTCGATATGTTCATCACAGTTGAAGTTTCCATTGTGATATTGAATATATCGTAGAGCATTGTGAAATCTGGTGACTCCACTGCAAGAAAAATTAAAACCAACCTTAATACTTCTATCGACATTTAATCTTGTAAATTGTGTTTCAGCTCAGTAAAATGCAATTGCATAATGGCAAGTAAATAAAAGTAAAAATTGTCTTTAATAAGCGCTTATCAATGACGAAGTACGCTATAACGCTACGCTAAGAGGACGAGAAGTATGTTACGAATGTTGAAGCCAAAAAAATTTCAAATATGGCGTCGTTATCGCCCGCAACATTTCGCTTAAAATAGCGCCATTTTACAGTTTTGACAAATTAAAAATGATCCTTAAAGACGGAGCCTAAAAATATATGTGTGACGTCAATAAGTGCTCATCCTTTAAGTGTTTAATCAATGGAGTGCATTTACGAGTACTTACCGATAAGGTCTTTACCAAAACGAGCTTCAGCCAGACATTTCAAGAATTCCCTTTGATGAAAAGGCATATCGAAATTGTTCGTGAGAGCAATTTTCACAAGAGCCACGGCTATTCTCTGCAGCGCCTCCTTGGACAAGTCGCACGGCAGGCCGCTAGAATCAACACTGTACCGCCTTTGACAAAGATGGAGAAAACTGCTCAAGTACTTGTTCGTCTCGGAATCAAAGGTCAGCCGTCGAATGCACCGGTACAGAAACGATGTCAGTATTGCTAAAGGGCTTTCCTATATAAAAAGAACATATAAATAATTTTTTTTCTGCTTATGAGCAGATATTATGTGGTTTTTCTCAGTGGGATGTAATGTATTTTATCTACGCTCATTGCTTAAAGTTCGAATTATAAAATCGAAATGTGTCAAATAATTACCTACTTTATTCACAGACTTCTATAATTATTAAAAAGTTATTCATAATAACATCGCTCTACTATGGAAATATTTAAAGAAAGTTGTATAATATCCATAACGATACACGGCTCTGGACTCCTGTATTTGTATCTGGGGTTTTGAAGGAATTGATTACAGTACCGCTATCGGCAATACAACGGTTAACGGTTACAATTATTATCTGGGATAGGTAATATTTTTTATGTAATATTTTTTTAAGTGAATCCACAGACAACATATAGTTGGTAGTCATTGCCGAGAGTATAGATGGGCCATGATTGACCATAGACAACAACAGTCTAACGTTCCGCGTAACGTTCCACCTGGGCCTGTGATTATGATTATGATTACGATTACGATTACGATTACGACTACGATTACGATTACGATTACGATAACGATTACGATTATGACGTTATCTCGTAAATCTATCGTCCGTAAACCGACTTTACAGACGACTAATTTTTTTTGTTACTTAGTCAAAACTTTGCGCTGAAAAATGTCTAGTAGTGAAACCTACTAAAGAAAATTTCACTCCACCTGACATCTTAGTAGTTGCAATGATTTACGACAAAAGTTAGCAAGATTTTATGATTTGGATTTATGATAATAATATGAGCGTAGATAAAGTAGTGTATGAAACTCTACATAATTAGGTATTAAAACACTCGTGTGATACTATTAAAAAACTCGCCTGCGGCTCGTTTTTTAAACTCACACTCGTATTGTAATACCCCCCATTATGTAACCGTTACATAAACTACTATTATCTGTCCAGAATCTGGACTCCAGATCCAAGATTATTGATCGTCTTTTTCAGACGATTGAGGTACAAGGAGTTGAAACGCCAGCTTACTTTGGATGGTGTTTCAGCCGGGATTTGTATTTGGCACTGTCATTATGAAGATTTTAAAAAGGCAACATATTGCCGAATAGATACCTGAGTTTCATAAGCGAGATAATTTTCTGTGGCACTAATTAATTAAGTAAAACAGAAGCAGACGAAAATTGTTATTAAGTATAATACTTATCAATATAATAATTAAAGTTTAATAAAATTTACCGGCATAAAGATGAGCATGGATTCATGCAGAGTGGTGATATAGCCTTCAACGAGACATATTTCGGCAACTCTCTGGAATAATTGAGCTGGTACATTTTGGGCTATCACCGTTTGCAGGGCTTCTCGACTGCGGCTATTTGGCTCCAACGAAGACAATATCCAGTGAGCCCAGAGAACATCTACCGCATTAGGCTAAAAGTAACAATTTATTGTAAAGTTCCGAAAATACCATAATAGAAAAAGTTTCGTATGACAGAAACGATCGCGATATTTACAGTACCACAAACTTTTGGGTACCAATAAAACACAATTCGTCGCACACAGAGACACTGTCATTGGACCAGATAAAGGATAATGACCATGGATGTATGGAATCACGTACCAAGCCGATTCAAACCCTAACTATATTTTTTATAGACTACGACTATTTTGACGACCTCCCTGGCGCAGTGGCGGCGCGCTCGGATTCGAGTGGGAGGTCGCGGGTTCGATTCCCGCCACGGGCCACTTTGGGATTTTACAATTTCTAAATTGGCTCAGGTCTGGTCTGCTGGTAGGCTTCGGCCGTGGCTAGTTACCACCCTACAAGCAAAGACGCACCGCCAAGCGATTTAGCGTTCCGGTGCGATGCTTGTAGAAACCGTTGGGGTAAATTTACTTACCCTTCCAAGTTAGTACGCTAACATCTTAGACTGCATCATCACTTATCATCAGGTGAGATCGCAGTCAAGTACTAATTTGTATAGAGTAAAAAAAAACGATCTCCGAATTAGTTCCCTACAATTATTATTTTTAACTAAAATCCGGATTCCAAAGTTATTGGCAAATAAACAAGTCGTACTTCTCAATAAACGTATGAATGGAAAAGTGCATTGAAAAGAAAGTCTAACTTTTAGAATACAAATTTAAATTCCGGACATGAAAACAAATTCCTAGTGCCAACGGTTCCTTAAAAAACACATTTTTCAAGAATATTTTGGTTTTGGTTCATGAGAAAACTTGATACCAGCTTTGGTCATTCTTCTTTGTGGCATTCCGGTCCTGTTATGTTCTGTTGGTGTGGTCATTGTGACCTGTCGCAAACCGGTGGCGAGATTCGTAATAAGGGGGGGGTTGGTCTTACCTCATAACAGCTAGCGATGAGCACAAGCAACGGTTCCCGGTACATGTCTGCGGCTCGCAATAACGCGGCGGGCGGGTCCTCTGGCCCGTGGCAAGCCGCTGCAACTTCCCACAGCTCGCGACCCATACATGTGTTCGGCGGGAAATCAAACACACCACTGTGTGTGGGACTCTGAAATACGGACTAACATGATAGGTAATGAGGAAACTCGTAGCTAACACTGGCAAGATTGCAGTGAATACGAAAAGGAATCTCGAGGGCTCATCGTGGGAACAGACTGTTTATAGTGGTTCCAATGGCGTGACACAGTCGAGAAAGTCATGTCACGATTTTCGAAGGAGGCGACAGTGGACACTTGAAGAAGAATGAACATCCGGCTCAAAGGACCATGAACTATATGACGTCGACTCCCGACAAGTAAGAAATTCTTAATTACACTAATATTATAAAGAGATACAATTTGTTCTTTTTTTGTAATTTTAAATTCTATAGGACCAATTCAAACATTCAATCAATGATAGAAAGCTTCACCATTTCTGTCTAACATATTATCTGACTTCTAAGGTGGATCAAAACTGTTACTTATTTTTTGTTTAAAACAGGATGTTATGTGTCTGACAATGCAATCACTACAACTAGTAAAACACAACAGACAAGTAGTACTGATTTTATACTTAAGACATACAGTATCCACTGAATTCTGCCTCGTGAGCCTTCTTTGTCCATTGCTGGAATTGGATTTTTGGTCTTTGTCATCTTCTGCACTTTTATGCACCATTATGTATTTAAGATGCTCAGCGTATGAAGTCTTTTCGAACTCCTGTGATAGCTGCAACATTTGCGACAGAGGATATCTGAAAACATCCCCAAACAGCAAGAAGTTGAACCACGATCCATTTCTCACAAATTGTCGGAGCTGCATCTCCGGTAATTGCAAGTTGTGTAGCATCGCAAACTTGACCATAGTCTGAGATTCGTATAACACTACAGACATATCGTATTTTCTACTAGTTTCTTGCATCTCTCTCAATCTGTATGATGTTATCTCTTCTAAATATTTTAGTATCGTTTTGGCGGTGTCGTCATTGTTTTGAATCAATTTAATCATGAAGTCGTTGATTATTTTATTGGCTTCGTGTTCGGGAAGTTCTTTAACTTGAATAAGGTGTTCTTTTATCATTTTGGTAGCTGATATGTGGACTCTGCATCTTGTGGGGTTGCAACCGATCATGGCAACGAAAGATATGGCGCAGGCTGTCAACGCCGGATCATACCAATATTGAAGAGCCAAAGCGTGTGCTTCGCAACAAGCACTTTTGATACTCTTCTCTTGAAGACGATTGTACACTTGATACTGTTGAGCAACGAAAGCTTGGCTGGCATTACACGGACGGTACTGCTTCAAATAATACGTGTGGTTCAATTTTGCATCATAACCATATCTCTTCATAAGTTTCTCATTAGCAAAATCTGGCATATCTACTGGTCTTTGACTCAATGTTTTCAGGCCATGAATATCTACTTCATTTGACATGAGACTCCCTAAGCTTCGTCGATCAGTTTTATCCGGTATCTGGTTGTTGCTATTCATATTGATTATTTGGAACTCAAATATCTTTGACACGTCTAGACCCCGATATCCCGAAAGTAACTGGTAGACATTGACATCTTTGCATTCGTACATTTGATTTTCACTTGCATACTTCTTGTAAACATTATATAAATGGGGGTGCTTATGTTTGTAGCCTTTGTTTAGCAATTTAAAATCTTTGAAGTGCAAAAATTCCTCCTTGGAAAATATGTCGAATAAATTCAGGTTATCTTCCAATAAAATCATACCTAATACCAGCTGCGGATTAGCGGAAATATAGTTGTCGATATCATCTTTTGCTATTTGTATGCAAGTTTTGTACACGGGCACTACATGGCTCTGTCTATCAGAGGTTTGTTCAATACTTTTGAACAACAGCCACAGTTCGATGCAGTCCTTGGCTTCTTGTTCCACCTCTGATAAATCTGTATCCAGTATGTGACCTTCGATGCAAACCGTCAAAACTTTGTAAAGTTTATTCTTTACGAAATATTTCGCTAGTTCTAAGTAGAATTCTTGCATGCTCATTGTCGCACAAGATTCTGAGAAAATGTCATCTATTAGTTTCAAATTCTGTGTTCTGGCTAATCTAGCGATTATTTTATACAAATCTTTCTTTTCGCTATCTACAATTACACCATAAGAAGCTAAAGTATCATATATACACATTTTCGTGTATTCAAAACAATCACTGTTTGAAATTATTTCAATCATTTCTTTAGAAATAGGCCATTTGCGAAATATTTCGTCTAAAGTATCGAGTACTTCATTAGTGAAGCCCTTAGTATCAACATTTAATAGCTTTTGTACAAAGTTACAGTTATTGAAGAAGTTATAGCGCGCATTCATGTCCCGCACTACTTCAGACATCTGAACATTGATCCAACGAACAAGAATCATGGCTTTATTGTGATCCACTAAATAGTTCCACATATTGAGAGGAGTCGAAAAATCCAGTAGAGAAAACTCTGTAACAAATCAAGTGGGCGAGCGTAAATGGATTGAATAAAACGATGAGTCAAAAATCATAATACATAGATTGTTTTAAATGCATTTCAATGTAAAAGCAATGACTCAAGCGATGTTATATATCTAATACTCACCAAATGTATCAAAGAATAATGCAGTGGCAATCTTGCACTTCCAGTCAGGGGGATATTTTTCTATATTTTCAATAGTCAAAGCCTTTATTTCACTCTCGTTTACAAAAACTCTGTTGCTTCCAATACCAAATACTTTGTTTTGTTTGAAGGTGCCTTCAACTTCAAAGGATTTTTCAAGATAGCGAAGTAAGTTCCAATGTCGTTTGAAATTTTCCCATCTGCTTAAATTTTCAGTTTTCATGTCCTTGAAATTAAAAAAAAAAAATTTAAATTTTATAAAACACATTCTTGAGTAATTTAATAATAAAATCTAGGAGACAGTGATATGTATAATATACTACTGTAGATTTTGTGTGTAGTAGTTTCTTGACGTCTGAGATTATTTAGCTCATTTCATGTTAGGTTAACTTTAAATTAAATTCATAATTTATCACCAGGACATCACTGACAAGTAGATGGCACCAGAGTAGCTTTGACTATGGCCGTGTATTTGTTTATTGCATGCTGTAATGTCAGTTTGAGTTATCTACATGTTTTCTGTATGCCGAAATAATCTTGATTCCAGTGTTGTCCCAGTGACCACTGTGATGGAATGGTGTGTGGAATATGGTCTAAGAGTGTAAACTATAATGTTACCTTGGCTAGCTTTTGCAATTGTTCCACAACAAAATCTCTATATTCAATTTCAGGTGATGTCTCAGCGAGACTCATCAGGTGTTCTTCAGGATTAATACTGCACTTATTGAGAATATGTAGAACTTTAAATATTTGCTTTCGCATTAGTAACTGAACGGTCCAAGCTTTAACCTGCAAAATTATAGTAATCTTGGATTATCTTGGTTTCTTCCCACATATTTATTATTTCATTATAATTCCTTATAGTGATACTCCATGATGTCATAATTTTAATATTTAGCAAGTCCCTATGTTTATGCCGTCGGGATTTAATGATATTTTGTTAAGTGACATCTCGAAATAGGGTTGTAAGTTTGATAGACAAGTAAAACCCAGAGTGCAAAGGTGTTTGGATAAGAACTAATAGAAGGAAAGCCAGATCTACGTTGAACTTCACCAAGCTGTTAACTGATGAAACATACTGTTAAGAGTTTTGAAATCATTTGCCTTGAATATTTTTTTTAACATGATATATCTTTAACTCTCTTAAAAGCTCGGTTGACAGAGCCCTGCGAACCCGCCATCCTCTTCGTCACAACAAACTCGCATATTCTAAGTTATTTGTGACAATTAAAGTAATCTTCTGTGAACGGGTATAAGGCCTTCAGCCTTGTGATAGCTTGAGGTGACTCTTTAATGTTCACTCTTTCGCTTTAACTCTCTTAAAAGCTTGGCTTCGAATGAAGGCGACTCGATTTAAAGCTTCACCAAACATATTTATTATGAAATTTTATTAATAGGTAAACATGCCTATAATGGCTTGCCTATCAAAATTCTGACCAGGCTATTCTATTGTTATTGCAGACTTTTATTAATGCTTTTACCTCTGACAAAAACCAATCATGTGCTGTCGACTCGCTCCAAGAGTTTTTACTCATTAGGTATTTGATAGCTAGCTTAATATGAGTGCCTTTTGCCGCTGCTTCGCGTACCACATCCCTCGCCGACTTCTCTTCCCAACAGTTCCAGATAATCTTCTCATTTTGATTCAGACCTTCCATGTTTTACACTACAAACTGATAAAATTATACCAACCAAATATACATAACTACATCTAAACGTATTAAAATACATGATTATTAAATATTGATTGTTAGAGCTTATCAAAGTGACGCAATAGGCAGTAAATTGAAATACATTGTTATTTGTTGTTACTTACCATCTAAGTAAATAGTACAAAAGTTATTGTGATCAAAACTATTTACAAAATCTTCACTTCATTACCACTGTTGACATCTCTACCCATTTATTTTAATGGTATGTATACTCATTTGATATGGATACCGATTATTACACGATTAGTTAAAATATTAGTACTTGCGTACGGTGTAATTAGAAATATTTTTCTGATATTTGTGTTTTTGTTTGCACTTGCAGTTGCACACAAAACGTAGTGATTATATTCTCTTTGTTGCCCACACAGAAAAAAACCACGAAAAAACATAGACAACTATTGGTACAGCTGTCCAATGTCAACTTCAAAATTATGAAAACTGATTCTCAGATTCTTCCTAAAATATGTCTGTGCGCAGCTCAGTGCTCAGATTCCTAGAGGCTCAGAAGGGCTGGAACCCAGAGCCGTAAAGCCAGTTATTAAAAAAAAATCAGATTCCTAGTTCTCTGAGCTCATGGAATTAATAAGTACATACTGATTATTTCCATGTCTGAGCCTCTGAGACTGAGGTCTGAGTTCGGTCTGAGATCATAACGTGAATCCTGACCACAGAGCAAGGAAAGACCGGAAAGACTCTCGAAAGACTTTATTTTGACTAATCCTGACCATAGATTATAATAGATCCATTATAATCTATGATCCAAAGCCTGTCACAAACAGACGCGGCCTGCGGTGGCGGCATAGATGAAGTATGTAGTATAGTAAGGGATACTTCATAGGGTGGCGGCCTACCGCCATAGACATATAACACTATAGGGATCCTACCGCCGCGGCCGCGCCTTCATAATGTCCCAGGCCGAGTAGATTTGAATCTCAGATGAAGGATTATTGGTCTGAGATTTGAATAGTTCTATAGACTTCGATACTACACAACAAGCCGCTACCGCAGCCGCCACCGCAGGCCGCGTCTGTTTGTGACAGGCCTTAAAAGTATTCACTCTGTGCTCAGAGTCCTCTCCATAGATTATAATCTAATTCTATGGTCCTCTCTCCATCGAGTCGTCGAAAGTAGGTAGGTACCTACCTACGATATAGAAATGGCGGGAATTTCAATATGGTAGGTAGGTACTCTATGGCGGGAATTGAAAAATCATGAAGCTTCAAGTCAAGCTGTTGGATGTTTGAATATCTTTCTCGCCGATGTCTCGTGGACGGTAATTCGCGCATTTTTTCTTGTTTTCTATTCTACCCAGAAACCTAACTCAGCTGTTTTCTGGACTCCGAGTAATAAAATTAATTAGTGTATCCAACGTAGTTGCTAGGCAACCGTGTTGTAAGTTTGGTCGTTGGCGAGACTTTGCGTCTAAAAAATAATTATTAAACGGTTACGTACATAAATGGTATTACATAATAAACCATGGCTGACGAATTACAGAAGTCGCACCTATATTACGACGAAATCAATAAAATAAGAATTATTGAAAATACAGTCCTTAAGGAAACGGAAGATTTAAAAGAAACCAGCAAAGAATATGAAACAAGTAAGTACTTATAATTTAGTTAAGTTTTAAAGTATTATAGTACTTATTGGGGTAAGAAAAGAAACTGTAACTTTAAATTGTAAGTAAAATTGATTAATTTACAGAAGTACAAGATTTTGGTAAAATAATTACAACTTTGTTGGAAATGTTGAAAGAATTGGGAGATAATGTTGAAAAGCAGAAGATGGCTGCCATAGGTGCAACAAACCTTTTAAAATCTATAGCAAAAGATCGAGAAAGCGAACAAGCAAAACTTCAAGTAAGCACATTTCAAGTTTATAACCCCATTTTGGTGCCCCATATCTTTTACTAACACTATAAAAATGTGCATACCAGAGTTCCCCGTTTTAGTTTCCTTTCCATCACACTTTCCATTCTGTATTCAGTTATCATGGCGGAATATAGCCATCCTGTTCAGGGGAAGAGAAAGATTTTCTTGCATATTTGATTATAAAATATGAAATCGATATTTATCTTCTTTTGTAATGGAATTCATAATACGTTATTTCAAACTGGCTAATACGTACTGTACTACCCGTTCGAAGAAGCTTTGCCGGGGAATTCCCCTTCCACTTCATACTACGCGGACCCGCCCTCGTCCGATCCCTCGGCAAAGCTTCTGCGAACGAGCCATAGTAATGGTTCTTTCATTTTCAGGCAGAAATAAGTGATAAGTCTATGGTATTAGAACAGTTGGACAGCGAGTATGATGCTCTTCAAATATTAGAAGCCACTCAAATGGAAACCATAGAGTATTTGACACAGCTAAGATAATTTATTTAAAATTAAAATGATATTTTTTTTCTACATAGTTATAATGAAGTACTTATGTCATTTAATAATTTAAATTAATACTTGTTATTTTTAAAATATCTGTAGGAAAAATAAATAATGCATACTTATGGGTTTATAAAAATGTATTTGTTTTTCATGAATTCACACTTGATAATATTTATAATGAAAACTGCAATGAAATAAACATACTTTTATTTGTATAAATCCTCCAAAGGAATTTTTTATGAGTATGTAATTATGTATGTACTATGTGAAAATTAAATGGGCCTAGTATAAAAGGCAGACTGAATCTCGCTAAAACTAGGTTGAAGTTACTGCAATTTCCTAGATTTAAAGATTGTCTCATTAAAAATATAATAACATGACAAATCTGAGGCCATTATTTTGAATCCACAAGAACTAGCATTTTATAAACTTTCAGGCTGATTTCTGATGCGAACTGACGGCATGCAGACTTCAATGTAAGTTTCTATGCATGAACTTACTATGAATAAAACTTCTATTACGGGATTCTGTCCGCCTTTTTCTAAGTTCATGACAGTAACATGTATCCGTTATTACAAAAATATTACCACCTTAAAGTGAGAAATAACATAAGTTTTTTTTAAATATTTATAATCATTCCCTTGATTGGAAAAATTAATTCAGAACACTTGTAGGAACACCAATCACCAAAAACATAAATATTTTGTTACAATTTAATTATTTTATATAATGCAATGGTATAAAAGAAAAGAAAAATAACGTTGAGATGTTAGAAAACAGTTTGTGGCTCTCTTAACTCATTCGGCACATTTTTACTCTGCTAAGTAGTACTACATTTTACATTGTAATGTGTAATTTTTATTTAAAAAAAAACATTTTCAAAATCGTATGCCTCCCACAAAAACAGAAAAAAACTCAAAGTTGTAGTTCTTTCTCAACTTACAAAAGAACCTTAACACTAGCAATAATAAACCGTACGCTTATAATAATTAATCCTTATGTACTATCAAGTCAGTTCTATAATAACTAATTTATTAATGCAGCTAATATTAGCTACAACGTCCTATCACTGATTTTTTTATCTGACGAAGCACAAATCGTGAGTTGTGTTTGACATGTATGTTTTTTCCTGTATACCATATCCATTTTTGTAAATGTCAGTTTCAGTAGGCACAAAAAATAAAAATAAAAATTTTTTTTTGAAATTTCTGCCAAATCGGCCAGAAGTAAAGTTTTTTTATTTTGTTTATTAAAGTCTTAATTTTTAAATAAAAAATCAATCGTTATTAATGTTGAAGCAATTATTAATGTTACAGATGCAAGAGTTTATTTTATGGAATGCATCTTATATCATAATTTGAAATGAACCTAAAAAATAAATGGTGATTTTTTTTTTAATTTTGAGGCGAAAGATCGTGGCTGTCATTTCAGGAGGCCTATGTCCAGCGGTGGACGTCCATCGGCTGAAACGACGACGAAAATTAAAAAAAAAACAGTAAATCATTTTCACTGCAGTATGATAATCCAATTACTGGGTTAAATTATTACAAAAAACAATAAGATATTATAGTTAGGTAATTTAAAACAAAAAAAGAATAAGTTTTGAATGTGTGAACATATTATTTTGATTAAGCTGATCGCACATTGGTCATGTGAAAGACGTAAAGTATGACGTCATAAACGCAAGCATTTACCACTCGATCTGCACGACCAGGGGGGCTATTCACGTAACGCGTTGGCTACATTTCGTGAAGTGAAATGTTTAAAAAGATCATGGCATTTTACGTATATAAGCAGACTATGTTGAAATCAAAACATTTTTGCAAACACTTTTGAAACCTTAATTTTACATAGAGCGTAAAATAGAATGTAGTTCAGAACGCAACGTGATCGACAACCGTGAAATTAAAACTTTGGGCGATAAGGTTGTACTCGTAAGATAGTATTTCCTATGTTGGAATACATTCAATTTTACACTCTAAACCAATAGATGTAAAGTTTATTTTCCAGTGTTAATTTTTTATTTTATTACTTGATTCATATCACTGTGTGTGAAAACGTTACGTGAATAGCCCCCCAAGCTTGCGATTGCAGCTATGATAGTGGTACGTTAGAATGTCTCTACCATTTAGCTTACAAGTTACACTGTCCGCGAAACGACTATCGATTAAACACTGGAGGTGACGTCAGAGCTCGATAAGGGGTCGTCAACCTTTTGCCTTTTCGTTTCTTGCTCGTCGCTCGGTTCGTCCTCCGCGGCGCGTTTCTTCGCGTCGGTGTTCGTGTACTGGCCAACGTCGTCGATGACTCCGTCTTTGAAGCGCACGATGATCGCGGTCATGTTGTCGCAGCCGGTCCCGTCTCCCATTGTGCTGGGCGCGAGGCAGTGGTCGAACATCTGAAAATGATGTTTTGTACGTAACTAACTGACCCGGCAAACGTTGTTTTGTCATATAAAATATTCCTTACTTGGGGTCATGAAAAATAGACATCTATGCTCCGACCTACCGAATATACGCAAAAAATTTAATGAACAAAATAAATACATAATAAAAAAAAATTAATTAATCTTTTATTTGATATGCATATTGACAAAGTGAAAAGTGTTCTTTTTCATCAATTAAGATGGAGGGCCGTTCTGTGGAACACCTTTTATTCTAAGAGGTCCCCCGACTGCCATATTAATTATGCACGATTGTGTAAGAGTTTTCACAAGCAAGTGCAAAGCAAAGGCAAAAAATGGCTACAATGTAGCATTTTTTTTAATTTTTACTGTACAGACAAGATGGAACATGCTTATGAAACTAAGCACAAGACTCAAGAGTCATGTAATATGGAGCAACAAACCTCCTCACAAATCTGCGATAGCCTCTCCCTCCCCTCCGCAAGTCTCGGCAGAATGAAGTCGCAAACATCTTGACTAGACATGAAGTTCCAGATGCCGTCGCAAGCTAGCACCATGAACTGGTCCTTCTTAGGTTCTATTGAGAGCGTCGTTACATCTGGAAGCGCTGTGATCATCTGTTCTTTAGCGTCCAGCTCTTCGTTTTGTTTGTACGAATGGTCCCCGATGGCTCGTGATAAGTTGAGACCTCCGTTGATTCGACCGTCGTTTGACACCTTGCCACCCGCTTTCGTGATTCGTTCCAGCTCTGTGGCGTCTTCAGGTTTATGGTCCACTGACATGTCTATAGCTTTACCCTCTCTACATATTATGCAGCGGGAGTCGCCGGCGTTCGCAACGAACAATTCGTTACCTGCAAATCAGAAACTATAATATACAAGAATTTGTGACTTAAGGTCACTTACGACAGTATGGCAAAATGAGTGAGAAATCCAGTTTTTTTTTGAAAATAAGACCTTATTACCGTAGCATAAAGAACGCGAAGAAGAATTGCTCTAGAATTATTCCGTTCAGCTTAGGGTTGTAAATGTGATAGACATCAACAGATTTGCGAGAAGATAAATTGGTGTTTGGTTTAAAAGGATTTTAAAAACGCAATTAGTTAGTGTAATATCATTAAAATAGCATCTACTATGAATTACACAATGCACTGGCAAAAACGTACCTTTGAGCAAAGCAACAACTGCAGTGCAGCCGCTATCTTTTCCGGGCTCTTCTACCATGTTGATGTCCTCTTCGGCATCGTCATCGCTTGACTCTGCTTCGTAATCTTCTTCGTCTTCGTCTTCTGCATCACCTGTAAATCGGTCAGCATCACCTAGGTATACCTTGGTGGAAAACATACACCATAATACTCTAATTGCCAACTTCTTTTTTTGACAACCTCCTTGGCGGTGAGGTACGCGCTCGGATTCAAGTGGGAGGTCGCAGGTTCGATTTCCGCCACAGGCTTCTTTAGAACTTTATAATTTCTAAATTCCCTAAATTGTGTAAGAAAAACGTATTCATCGCTATTGTAATCGTTCACAAATTCTGATTGGTTCCCTGACTTACATATTATTACTGACATATAATTGAGATCTCTGCTTCTCATCAGGAGTTTGGGGGTTCAAATCCATTTCTTTGCTGTTTGTTTGTTAGTTTATCTAAAAGTTGTTTCAGAGTCTCGTAATTTTACTCATCTTCAACGCCGTTGACATTTTCTTCCTCAGAGGAATCCACCTCATGTCCCTCGAACGTCTCGTTGTTGGAGTCGCTTTCTTCGTCATCGTCATCCGCGCCTACTCGTTGTCTTGTCTCGTAATTTTACTCACCATCTTCAGACGAATCTTCAACGCCATTGACATTTTCTGCCTCAGAGGAATCCACCTGGCCTCCCTCGAACGTCTCGTCGTTGGAGTCGCTTTCTTCGTCATCATCATCCGCGCCTACATGTAGTCTCGTCTCGTAATGTTACTCACCATCTTCAGACGAATCTTCAACGCCATTGACATTTTCTCCCTCAGAGGAATCCACCTCGCCTCCCTCGAACGTCTAGTCGTTGGAGTCGCTTTCTTCGTCATCGTCATCCGCGCCTACTTGTTGTCTCGTCTCGTAATCTTACCATCTTCAGACGAATCTTCAACGCCATTGACATTTTCTTCCTCAGAGGAATCCACCTCACCACCCTCGAACGTCTCGTCGTTGGAGTCGCTTTCTTCGTCATCGTCATCCACGCCTACATGTTGTCTCGTCTCGTAATCTTACTCACCATCTTCAGACGAATCTTCAACGCCATTGACATTTTCTTCCTCAGAGGAATCCACCTCACCACCCTCGAACGTCTCGTCGTTGGAGTCGCTTTCTTCGTCATCGTCATCCGCGCCTACATGTTGTCTCGTCTCGTAATCTTACTTACCATCTTCAGACGAATCTTCAACGCCATTGACATTTTCTCCCTCAGAGGAATCCACCTCGCCTCCCTCGAACGTCTAGTCGTTGGAGTCGCTTTCTTCGTCATCGTCATCCGCGCCTACTTGTTGTCTCGTCTCGTAATCTTACCATCTTCAGACGAATCTTCAACGCCATTGACATTTTCTTCCTCAGAGGAATCCACCTCACCACCCTCGAACGTCTCGTCGTTGGAGTCGCTTTCTTCGTCATCGTCATCCACGCCTACATGTTGTCTCGTCTCGTAATCTTACTCACCATCTTCAGACGAATCTTCAACGCCATTGACATTTTCTTCCTCAGAGGAATCCACCTCACCACCCTCGAACGTCTCGTCGTTGGAGTCGCTTTCTTCGTCATCGTCATCCGCGCCTACATGTTGTCTCGTCTCGTAATCTTACTTACCATCTTCAGACGAATCTTCAACGCCATTGACATTTTCTTCCTCAGAGGAATCCACCTCACCACCCTCGAACGTCTCGTCGTTGGAGTCGCTTTCTTCGTCATCGTCATCCGCACCTACATGTTGTCTCAGGGTCTCGTACACGGCTGCGGCAGCCAGCCTGAGGTTCGACTTTTTTGGTCTTTCGGGGGTTATTTTAGAACTTGAGACGGTAGACCCTTTATCTATTCAAAATACAAATGAAGATTTTGTAAATAAAATAGAATAACTCTGATAGTATTGAAAGAAAAGCAAATAATATTTAAAGTTAAAGGACTTTTTCAATTAAACTTGATTGCTCTCTTAAATATCATACAATCAGCATTTATTGTGCTTCATTTAATAGGCATATAATATTTTGTATTAATTTCATCAAACAATTAGCTGAAAGTTAAATATTGATTTTTGTAACTAGAATTAATCACACTAACACTATAAAAGCCAAGATTTGTATCCATGTGTGTGCAAGTGCAAATGTTTGTTACTCCTTCATGCTGGAACTACTGAACCGATTTAGCTGAAATTTGGAATGGATGTAGATTATACCCAGGATCACCACATAGGTTACATCCCAGAAAACCCCATAGTTTCCACGGAATTTGTGAAAAACTTTATTTCATGTTTGGGTGGTATGACTATAATATCAAACAATATAGTAATTTCAACCACTGCCTAAGCAATCCACATTACTGTGGGTAATTTCATGAACATAATAAGACCATAGATATTAATAATTTATTACCTTTGGGTGGTTCCGATTTAGCTGTAGATCCATTTGAGGAGCTAATATTACTTTCTCCATCGACTTTGGAATTTGTAACCTCCCCATTGCACACTTCAGAGTTGGTGGTTGATGAACCGTACTCTGACACATTGGAGTCGAAGCTCTGCTCTGGTACGTTGCAATTTTCACCAGAGCTGTCGGGGGTGGTGGCCTTGTCAACTTCCATTGGTTTGTCAGGCGTTTCTTTACTATCAGAAGTAGTTACCTGGTAAGGAAATTAAAAAGAGATAAAATTTTACATAATGTGGACTAAACTAGTCTGACCACCAAATTCAAATTTTATTTGGTTTCCACAATTTGTAAGCTAATAAGATATTATGGAGGAAGAGGTAGGACTGTGGCAGTGACATTGTAGGTGTGGCATTTTTCCATATTTTTAATAAAACCTTTGCTTAGTAGTGTTCATTTGAAAAAATCGAATGAAACATAAGCGATTTTGACAGAGTGTGGTGCGTCTTCGTGGAATATCTATCCATAAGCAAATACATAAGTATGAAGTTGTAAGCATTAGATAATATTGTGACTGTGTTAAGAGCAACACTGTCAATGCGATTGATAAGTTTCTAAGACGATCATACATCATACAGCTTAGACCTCTGTTCTCACAATCTATTAAAAAGATTATGCTTTTACATTGGTCGAAAATTTATAGTGTCATAATAAGCAATTACCTCTCCATTTACTTCTTTGTCTTCCTCATTTAGATTAGTGGACGACACACCTGAGTCCTCCTCAGTTTTATTCCCTTCGTCAGTTGAGGATAGACCATTCTTGCTGGATGTAGCCTTATTCTCAACTTGCTCAGAGCTCGAGCCAGCTACATTCACACCTGAACTGGAACTTGATGCACCAGAGCCTAAGGCAAAGAGAGAGTATTTAAGAGACAATTGTTTTGAAAGCAAGTCAAAAGATAATTCATATTTTTCTACATACAATATGTATACATGGACATTGGACATAGCAAAAAAGGCATACCAAATCACTTACAATAAGTGAAGCTCTCTTTGGCAAACTCACACAAATCTAGTAGTTGTTTTTATGATTTGTGACTATAATGTCTAGGTTTCACCATGAAAAACATAATAGTACCTAACAGGTATAGAAGTTTCACTCAGAAAAATCATATCACAGCTCTAGCTTTGACACAGTAAAGTGAAATTTAAGTCACAATAGCACTTTCTAATACTATCCTAAAATACTAATACTATCCTACAGCTTGCCACTCTTTCCATCACATAACTATTTCTTCCAGCAAACTGCTAAGATTTCGTTTACCTGCTGACAGGTCCTGCCATTGATGCATTCTCAAAAACAAGCTTAAATACCCTAAATTTTAACCTCCTAACCAATTAACATGGAATATCAGTGGAATAGTTATACTCTGCTTTATCCTTCTCTGTCATCAATCAATAGACATTGAAGGAAAGAGAAAAAAGCGAGTATAACTATTCCACCTCTATTCCACGTTTATTTGTAATATTGTGTAAAGTAATCAAATCTGAACAACAGCGATCAAATATTTATAATTTATCTTACCGGAGCCTCCTGGCTTTTCTGTGTTCTTCTTGGCACGTAAACAAGGAGACATAGGAGTTGCAGTATCACTAAGTCGTGCTCGATGAAGATTAGTCAACTTATTCTCATATTTTGCTAAAACTTCCTATGGACAAAACATAGAATATTTGTATACAGTATCTGTACTCTACTTTCAAAGTTAATAAGTGCTATTTTTTTATAATTTAAAGTATCAATTAGAGCAGGACTGAATATGAAAATAAATGAGAATAAGTATTCAACACTTTCTGTTGAGTCTCTAGGCATGGAGATGTTGCATTTTGGCTGAATTTGCTCAGTAATGAATACTATGGAAAGTATAAATATAAATTACACTCACCTGTAGCGGAAGTCTTGCTTCAGAGTACAGGTTATTTATGCTTTCAAGGTTTTCATCTTCAGATTCCTCATTATCACTTGGTCCTGGAGGGTTTATTTCACCTACGAAGAATGTTATGAAAAAGTTAAACAATTCATGTGTAATATATAAAGCTTTTTAATGAAATAATCATACGATTATTTCTTTAGTGCAAATTTTGACAGCGCAGCAAGGGATTTCAAGTTTTTACCAATGGACATTCAAAAATATTGGTACATAGAAATACAACATAAATTGCTATGCTTCAAAATTCTTCTTGATGCTGCTGCATAACTTGAATCATTACAAAGCGACAAACATTTATGTCAAACGTAATGTTTGAATTCCTATTGGTAATTCTCAGTAGCCATAACATGACATATCTAATAATGCGAGGAGTTAGAGCATTTGTGTTCTACTGAGCAAATAAGAGTCTTTGTTGTAAGAGCTTGTACAGGCCAAATACAATTTTTACTTGCTGTAAATTGTGTATAATTTGTAAAACAAAGACAATCATACATTGTACACTTATGGCCGTATAATTGTGGGAATGAAATGTGTGGAATATGTCTCATTAGCTTACAATTATGAACAAATAAATAATTAAAAAACATGATTGCCCTATGGTAAAACAACCTTTTCTAAAAAAATATAGCCTATGTTACTCGGAATGATGTAAGGATTGTAACAATTCCCCATGTGGCCAAGTATGTTAAAGAAGTTATGGTGGAATAGAAAACTCACATGCATACATGAACCCTAAAAACATTACACTTCTTTTTTGGGCAGTTGTCTAACAAACTACATACAATTTGAATTTGGCTTGCAGACCTGTATAATTTGCCTTAAGCTTAATAACACACTACAGCCTATCAAAAATAGTTTGATTATATTAATTAGTTTGGCCCCTGGTTACTTCCACTTATAATTTTAATTAAATTATCTGTATATCCTGTACCTGCCAATTCTTTCAATATGTCCATAACCTCTTTTGAGGCAATAGTGGCGTCAAACCCGAGGAAGGCATCCTTCAAAGCTTGTATCATATCACCACCTTTGTATGCTTCTGTGTTTTTGATGTAGTTGGGTAAATTCTGTGAGCAGTATGTAGCTACCTCCGCACCTCCGTGACCATCGTAGACCGCAAAGAATGACGTATTCTCATCAAAGTCCAGGATAGTGTTATGTGCATCCTATGATTAAATTATAACATAAATAAACCCTTCATGTAGGTACTTACAGGTAATATCACACACAACAACAAGAGAGCAAGAGGTCAGTTCCACAATGCCTAGTGTATTTAACTGTAGTTTCTATCTGAACATCACAAGTGAATACATGAACTGACAACTGTGAAATTAATTATTCTAAGGGAACTCTGCTAAAAGAATAAAGCGTTGATTGATAAGCTGCGGAAAGTAACGTTGACTCCTGTTAATTAGCAACGAAACATCTATCGTACCTCTTGATTGACACGCCAACCCTGCATGGAGCTTGCACCGCATTCGAGTTTTGCGTTTCCTTCGTCACTAGACATTTTTTCAGTCACAGGTTCTGATAAATATGCACCCATTTTGCTGTTTTAGAGCATGAAATTAAAGATTAGAAACTAACTGACGCGCGAAATTCCCCAAAAAAAACCTCACAGGCGGCAAGCAAGCCAGGAAGATTTTCACCACAGACTAGAGATTTTTTTACAGATAAATATTAAATCATAGTAAAATAATAGACATTTCTAGGATGATTCTTAAAACCAAGGACTATTATTCTATGATTATACCCTACCCACATTATACCTACCTTAATGTATAATGGGGAGCCACCATAGATCGTAATAGAAAGTAGAGGATAGGAAACAAGAAATGTCAAGTGAAGCTTCCGTAGCCAAATAATGGCGAATGGGCGGAGCCTAAATGACATTTAAGGCTAGGGACTACCCCTACATCTGTGGGACTACCGATATCGATGTTTTTATATACTCGACAAAATTATCAGAAACATTATTTAAATAATATTATATTATAAACATAGGGTACTTTTTACTTACGTACGCAGGCAAAAGCTTGGGGATAAAGAAAATCGACTTATTTTAAAAATGATTTATTTCTTAACATAGATATTATATTTCTTAACTCATAACTTACGATAAAGTGAAAAAAGAAAAAAAAGTGAAGATATCATCTATATCACTAAACCACGTGTGCGTCCTTTATTTTGCTCGACATCCATTTTTTGGGAATCTGAAATAAAAATAAAAGGTATAAGTAGGTAAATTTATATACATACATACCTGAATGTATGCAGGCATGCATACATGCATTCACGCACGCATGCATACGTGCACTCACGCATGCATGCATGGATATATTCATACATACACGCATGCATACATGTATACTGTATACATACATACTTTATTTTTCCCGGAGATGCAAAATTATTTTTTTGTGAAATAAATAAATTTTCGTAAAAAAACTAAAACTTTCGGTAATCCCTAAGACACCAGCTACTGACTGACGTAACCATGACGTATCAATAGATTAAACATCGGACGTATAATATACTTTATGCAAAAATAAATACATGTATCCTCCTCCATCGGTATTAAAACACACCTGTATTTTGAATATCACTTTTTTTGCGCATTGTAAATTTTTTGTGAGAAACGTCCATCAATGCCTCTTTTGCGGGCCGCTGCAGTAATGTATGTACTAGATATTATAATATACAATAGTAGTATGCTTAAAAAAATAACGGAATAGTCCGTGTACAATGGCTCTTGGCTTGAATTTTTGTCTTAGCTCCGTGTTTTTATTTTTTAATAACTTTAATCTATGCAATTGTCTATTGTGTGTAATTTTTTTCTATGTATTTATATCAGTAATATTATTATAATATTTACGTTGAATGATGAAAATTTTATTTAAATCACAAAAGAATTAATTCGCATCTCGAAAATATAAGTATGTATGGTGCACCCTCTCGTCCTACTGAATATCTCTTAAGTCGTCGTAACTTCGAACTAGGGCAACCTGATTTAAACCAACAGCCCTTACTGTTTCTCTCTCTACCCCTCAACCACCTTCAATGTGACAAACAGCACGTATTATTTTTATCGATATTCAATTTGTTGATAAACAATACAATCCCAACACTACATTTACATTCAAACAAAAACTCGAGAAATAATCTAAGTTTTCCATTTTACCGCATATATTTGAGTGTTTTTAATTAAATAAAGCAGAAGTTGAGCTAAACTTTACCGAAAAAAGGCAAAATACTCGTTACAAAAAGAGAAACTAGAAAAATTTATTGCTTACCTGTGAAATGAAATTCCTGGGATTCTTTCAGTATTTTTGCTATTACAGCCTACAACTGAGCACTCTACCATTATTTATTGCTTATAACAACAACTTAAAAATTTACCAATTTTAATAAAATCCCAAACAAAATTTAAATCAACACCGGAAAAACAAATTACGCCATGTTTACGGTCCTGAAAAAAAGCTTCAACACACAGATCGTATGACGTCATTTGACATTTGCGGAACGCGTTTACGCAGTAACATAATCCGCCTGTCTCGTTCTAATAACGTAGCTTTCCATGAATGAGAAAGGCATGGAAATAGTTTTATATGTTTCATTCAAAAATACGTCATATAACTATAGATAAGTAAAATGCAACAGATCCTCTTAGAATCTTTCATCATTGGGAGCCACACTCTTATCTGTGTGTAGATGTCGCTTTAGTCGACTGTACCTTGTTTACTTTTCGTGACAGGAGTGCGGTTGCCTACCTTAATGTATAATGGGGAGCCACACTCTTATCTGTGTGTAGATGTCGCTTTAGTCGACTGTACCTTGTTTACTTTTCGTGACAGGAGTGCGGTGCGGAGATTTTCATTAAAAATATTTCCAAAAATGTACTCGTTCATGACTGTGCCGGAGCTTAAAGCCGAGCTCCGTAAAAGGAACTTAACAACTGCTGGGAAAAAAGCCGATTTGATTAAAAGGTATACTCTTGAAATATTTGAGGTTATGATTTTTTGTATCCTTTTTTTTATGTTACCATGGACTAACTTCGCAATATTTTTTTATAGATTACTGTCGTACGATCGAAACCAAAGCTTTGGCGCTGACTGCGACACTCAAGAGGACGCTGCATACTTATGCCCACCCTCTGAGATGTTTAGAGATATTAATGCAGATACTTCTCTGCCAATGATCACCAGGCAGGAGATTCAAGAATATTTTATTAAGTAAGTGCTCATGAAAAGTGAAAACAGACTACTTATCACCAAAGGCAGTAAAAGCCACCTTTATAGTTTCTTAATTACTAATAATAAGACTATTTTAATTTTGTTTTACAGATATAGTACTCAGCCTAAAGGACAGCTTCTTTACGAATCTCGTCACCTCTTGACTGCTCGTTTGCCAAGGACAATACACGCACTTATTTGAGAGGACAATGCAAAGCCAGTATGAAGAAAGTTGTCTATGTGGTGGATATAAAGTTAAGCAAAGATGGAATAATAGAAGAGTGCCATTGTGATTGTGCAGCTGGAAGTGGTACACAAGCGTGTTGTAAACATGTATCTGTATTGTTGTTTGGTGTACATGAAATGGTACACAAGAAAACTATAAGACTGCACCAGTCATGCACACAAAAGCTCAGTACCTATAATAGACCGAGTAAAGTTTTTTACAACTCACCAATAGTGGCTCAAAATTTACCAACCAAAAGATTAAAATCTTGCAATTTTAACCCTTTAAACGATAGTGATATTATAGAAAATTATTCAGATTATGTGCGCAATTTGGTGATTGGATATGGGGAAAGCTCCATGCCTTTATTGCAGACATTTAAACCTGCAAATCCACATGGGATTGAATGGGATCACTACCCATATTTAGAAAAGACTCCTGAAGACATTTTATTAGAAAAACTTCTTTTAAAAAATGTCACGCCTGAACAAATTCAAGCAGTGGAAAATAATACCAGAGCTCAAAGCAACTCTGATGAATGGCATCAAATAAGATCATGCAGAATTACTGCCAGCATGTTTTATGTTGTGAGCCACAGTAAGGCTTACACTAAGAGCCTAATAGAAAAAATTATGGAACCAAAGACCGTGCATACTAGAGCATTGGCATATGGCAAAATCCATGAACCTATTGCTATTACCCAATATGAAGACAAGTATAGCCTAAACGTTCAAAAATGTGGATTGTTTATATCATCGGAATATCCTATTCTGGCTGCTTCTCCTGATGGCTTATTGGGAGATGATACTGTTGTTGAAGTGAAGTGTCCATATTCTGCTAGAAATTATGAAATATCGGATGTGACTGTGCCTTATTTAGAAAAAAGGAATGGAGTGTTTACTTTAAAAAAACAACATCCATACTATGCACAAATACAAGGACAATTATATTGCACATGCAGGCAATATTGCAATTTAATTATTTATACATGTGAAGATATGCGTGTAGTGTTTGTTGACAGAGATGATTCATATATAAATGAAATGTTAACCCATTTGATTAACTTTTATGTTCATTGTTTAGAACCTGCGTTGTTAAATAAATACATGTATAAAGACTACTTACAATTAATAAAAAAAGATTGATTTAGTTATAAAATGTTTTATTTAACATTCTTCATAATATTCTCTCTAAAATTACAACACATAAAACATACAAAAAATATTTTACTTGCTATTGGAATATAGCTATGGTCCAGTTCATTTTTCAAAATTTTGTATGTCTTCGTTAACCCAATAATTCTTTCAATATGTACCCTTTTATTAGCTAACTCCCTATCTTTTATGACTGTAAGACCAGGTAACTGAGATTTTCCTTTCAAGAACGTTGGAATCTTAACTGACACATTTTTGTCTGCAAACATGTCCTGTATGGTAAACCCTCTATCAGCCAGGATAGTGTCACCACTTTCGCATTTATTAAGAAGATCACTTCGCTCTACTGCCTGCCTGTCACTTATAGATCCCGCATAAGCTTGAGAGCAATATGATAGCAGTCCACCAGGTGTTGCACCAACTAATATCTTTAGTGTATTTGCATGTTTGTAGCTACTCCAAGAAGCTTGCTGAGACCTAGGATTCTTCGGTTTTTGAACTTTTATTTCTGTTCCATCTAATATCACTCTAAGATTCATATCATAATTTTTAAATATTTGGGGCATATACTTAGTACTTAATTAATTCCCTTCTGGGCCAAATCTCTATTCTTTTCCATAATTGATAGATAAAGTTTATCCATGTTATAAAGATGTTTGATACTGTGCTTTGGCTGACATTAAAAAACATGCTAAGTTCAAAGTTACATTTATTTTGTCTGAGTTTCATCAATGTTAAAAAGAACTGGTCTTCTGCACTTAAATTGATCACGCTACTGCCATAATATTTAATTTTATGAACCATTGGACTAAGAGTTGAGTAGACTAAGTGAAATTTTTTATATGATTCAAAACCTGTGTAAAACTTTATGAGATTATCATTACTTTTACACCTATTAATTGACCCAAACATATGTTCATGATCTACTTGTGTACTTTTGGAAACAAATTGAGCACTATGTGAACATTCTGATGGATCTGTGACTGTATCGTTACTGTTGGTTATCACTTCTTCTTCACAACCAATTACCAGTGGATGATTTATCTCTGTTTCTATAGTGATACCACTAGTTGAAGGTTGCAGATCTTTTTTAGAAGTTTCTTCAAAAAGTTTTCTTCTCCTCTCAAGTCGTTTCTGTCTTTCAAGAGCTGCTGGATTTTCTGGTACTACCTTAGTGAAGCAGAAAACCGATGGCACCGCTGTTTTTTTAAGAAATTTGGCTGCTGGTTCATTACCTAAAATTATAAATGAGTCACAATGTAGTTCAAACTGAGGAGTCAGGTTAGGTACCTTTAGGTTAAAAAAAAGTGTATTGACCACCGAGTACCGACGTATATCGTACCTATGCTAATAGATTAACTGTGATGGTTTACCTGTATATTTGCTTTTCCCATAATAGTCTTCTTCTGTGAAATGCGCTGCACACAATCGTGCAGTACTACTTGCTTTAAAATTTTTAATACGTAACGCCGCTTCCCATTGTTTTCTGCGCTTAGATTCCTTGGGAAACAAATGCACTCCTCGATTTTTGCAATTGATCGCACTACATTGAGGCATTTTTCTCAAAACAACGATAAATAAATGGTTAGGAACCAAAATCCATACAATTTGACAGCTGATTTAAGAAAACAAGGTACAGTCGATTGTACGCCATCTGGTGGGAGAAAAAGTCAGTTTTTCTCCCAATTGGTGGATGCTATTTTTGAGGCTTTGTCAATGATGGCTTGTCTATGACTATTATTTTATTTATATTTTATATAGTGATCTGTGTTCGTTGTTGGTTCACTCGTCATTGGTCGTAAATTTGCAAAAGATAAAAAAAAAATATTGTTCTATTAAAAATACGTCTTCCTCATTACAAAGAATGTTACAAAAATTAATAACATTTTCTAGTTAATAATAAACAGCAGTGGCATTTTAGGTGTGTGTAACCCGAGCCATCAAAAGTAGAAAAAATCCAGAGCTTGTTATAATAAAATGTCGGGCGATCACAAAACATTGATAAAAGGAAGTCCGTCGCAATATGTGAAGTTAAATGTGGGTGGCACTCTATTTTACACCACTATCGGCACATTAATAAAAAACGATAACATGTTACGGACCATGTTCAGTGGTAGAATGGAAGTCCTCACAGATTCTGAAGGTACTTAGTATTTTTAATTTTTCACAGAAATTATCTTTTTTCTGTATAAGGCTTATATGAACCCAATATGATTTCAGGCTGGATATTGATCGATCGCTGCGGGAAACATTTCGGCACTATCTTGAATTATCTTCGAGATGGCACAGTTGCTTTGCCGGATAGTTACCGCGAAATCATGGAACTTCTGGCAGAAGCAAAATACTTCTTGATCGAAGAGTTAACAGAGTCTTGCCAGCAAGCACTAAGTAAGAAAGAAAGGGAAGCGGAACCAATTTGTAGAGTTCCACTTATCACTTCTCAGAAGGAGGAGCAACTGTTGATAATGTCCACATCAAAGGTTTGTTTATTTTTTATAGACTATAAGTTACTAAACCCTGGTTGCTTGAACTAACTGTAACTGAAGCATTATTATTAAATATAGGCAGTCTCATTGTTGTTTTTCAAGATAAGGTTAACCTGCCATATTTAGGTATAATTTTTGTGTTAAAGTGAATTCAAGCAACTGGGCTTAATCGATTGCAGTCTCTCTGTGATGATATTTGACAATGCAGACATAGTATCTGTTATAACTTGGAAGAGGTATAAGCTCTAACTTGTTTATTCACATAAATATGTATGTTACATTATTTATTCATAAAAATGTATGTTACAATAAATTTACAAATAATTGCTACCTAGTTCATTACGTTTTACCAATAATATTGGTACCTATATAAATATTTTTAGTGTTAGAAATAATGTTAGCTATAGTACTAGTATACTGTAGCAAACTGGAGTGCTAAATTGCTTTGTGGTATATCCTCATGCTTATAGCGACAGTTTGCCAAAAGCTTTCTACTTGATCTGACTTGAGGCAATTGAGACATTATAAAATTTCCAACTGGCCTCTGTTGGAAATCAGACCTGGGATATCAGATCATTTATATGCTTACTGCACCAGGGAAATGAGGAAATAGGGCATATACCCTTTACTTGATAAAATATAATGAGTTTTGTCTAACAAAATTAACACAAATATTATTTGGTTTCAGCCGGTGGTGAAACTGCTGATCAACAGACATAACAACAAGTACTCATACACAAGTACATCAGATGATAATCTGCTAAAGAACATTGAACTGTTTGACAAACTATCGTTACGGTTCAGTGGGCGCGTCCTATTCATAAAGGATGTCATTGGGTCCAATGAAATCTGTTGCTGGTCATTTTTTGGCCACGGCAAAAAGTGTGCCGAAGTGTGTTGTACTTCAATCGTTTATGCTACTGATAAGAAACACACAAAAGTGGAATTTCCTGAAGCTAGAATATATGAAGAAACATTGGGAATTTTATTGTACGAGAGTCGTAATGGTCCCGATCAGGACTTAATACAAGCTACGTCGTCGAGGGGTGCTGTCGGCGGACTCTCATGCACCAGTGATGAGGAGGAGGAACGCTCTGGCTTGGCCCGACTTAGGTCAAATAAACAGAACAATCAATCTTAGCGGTTACAGTCAGGCTTGGCACGCCTGAGGAGCTCCAAACGTACCAACGTTTGATACCAAGCCGGTTACATCCTGCCACTGTTGTGCTGGCTGCCTTGCTTTGGTATCTAAAACTTGACTAAACTATTAACTTTTCTGTGAGTCTCTTCTATTTGAGCTCCTAACCTGGTGGTGACAAAGTGCAGCATTTACTCTGAGATGTTGGTAAATTGGACGGTTTGTTTATGTCTAAAGTTCTCTATTGCACCTAGCGAAAGTAGTAAGGTATATGCCATTTTTAATGCAAAACATTCCACTTTGAGTAAAATAAATCTATGGTACACAGATATGGTAAAGAAGCAGCAGTGAAAGACATAAAACACGGTTTGTCGTGCTCTTGCTCGCTCTATGTGTGGTATTCAACCACTGTTACATGTGAGTTCGAGCGCACGCCAAAGTTTTATGGCCGCGACTAATGGAGTCTTTGTAGTGTGTACTATAATTCTTTATTGCATTAGGCCTTTGAACATATGGCAACATAAGTACAGGTGCCGCCGACAAAGTTCTTGAGCATTAAGTGACGTAGTGGGGGCAAGTTAGCGTACTCAACTCTCCGCCGACGCACTTACCACCAAAAGGATCTAAAATTCGCATATACCGAAGAAGTTTGCCTTGTACTGTACCTATTTAAAACTAATAATAACAATAATACTTGTGTTGCAATGTGCTCAAAGCCAAATGGTATGTGGTGCATGACAAAATGATAGACTGGTTTATATTAAAAAATTTAATGCTTATGATATTTACTAGTTTTGCGTTAAAACTGACTTAAGAAATAATGTGTTTTTACATAGATCCCATAGATGTGAAGAAAATGACACATGTATTATTCCTTCTCAAAAACATGTAAGATTTCAATGCAGTATTGTAAATATTTAATATGAAATAGAATTCAAGTTTTCAAATTTGTGCCCCCTTAGTATGTACCTACTATTGAGAGAAATTTTCTTGAATAGCAATATTTCAGACTTTCCTTTCACAAATAAAAATATGTATTTTTGTTAAATTGTAAGAGTAGAGTATCTTAGAATAATATAGAAATTACGGTACAAGCTTTGCAGTACACTCTTAGATTAAAATTACATAAATAATACTTTATCACACTACATAACAGCTCAAGTAATTTGCCAAATTAATGTTGAATTAGAGCATTCAATTATAGAAAACAGCTCATAATTATAATTAAGCTGAGTGATTTTTTAGCATTCAAAACAACTGTTAAGAACTCTCTTTAACTTCAATGTAAATATTGCACAAGTCATTATGGTCATTAAGATCATATTTTTGTATAATCTCCCCAACAACCGCACTCTTGAGGCATTCCTGAGATTCCAATAGCATGAAATCCTTGTCAAATGACAAGCTTGTAATAAACATGTTTGCTGTTGGCAATTAGAGGTGCCGGCAAACTTTTTGAGCATGAAGTGACGTAGTAGGGGCAAGTTAGCGCACGCGATTCTGCCGACGCGCCCCGCACTTACCACCAAAAGGATCTCTAATTCGCTTCTGCACAATCAAGGTCATATACCTAAGAAGTTTGTCGTGTACTGTACTTGTTACTGAGTCTGGCTTGAGCTTTGCCCTAATGAAAATGTATGTTCACTACAAAATCTACTCAGCAAATTTTTACTATTAAAATCATTGATTTCTATAAACCATTCCCTCCATGTGGCATGCAGATTGTCAAATGAAATATTGCTAATTTTAATCATAAATAATAATGTATTACACTCTTTCAATTCGTTTATTTTCTCTTTGACACATGAAACAGATATAGCAATAGCGAGGGACCAGATAGAGATAGTGGTAAAGTGGTTCTTTCTGGTCCTTTGCTATTGCTATATCTGTTTCATGTGTCAAAGAGAAAATAAACGAATGGAAAGAGTATAGTGATGTGCTGAATGGTAATGATCTATTGTGTAGGTACCTATGTAGGATCAAATTAAACATAGTGATTATGTAATGCCAATTAAATAAGTCGGGAATAGATTGTGACGTCGAAGTCTAGTCTGATATTTATTGTTCCATTTCTTTTTATGTATTTATGATACCTTTTATATGGTCATCTCATCATGTTAAAGTAATAAAGCTAGTTTTCTATTCACAGTATGGATTAGTGTAGTGTGCTTAGCAAATATATGTCTCCAAAGTCTGAAATACCTAGTAATTTCTAGGCATAGGTACTGTAAGTTTGATTGTTTTGGCGTTTTTATCTATACCAAGTGCCAAAATTAATTTTGGGTACTTACCCTTGAAACTACTTGATATTTCAGCGTTTGGCCATTTATTTTTATTAGAACTCTTAACTAGTCACTAGTAGGTCAGTTCTTAGGTGTATTATTCAAGGCACACTACACTGGCAAAAGCTGGCCCCTCACCCTAATGGGTTTTTCTATTTATCCACCCAAAAACAGATTATTCCTTTTGTTCTATGGGCCAATAGATAAAATGATGGTGTTCCTCATTTTCCATAAAACAAATAGGAACTTAATACTTGAATTTTAATAAAATATAACTTCAATTACTTTAGGGTGGTAATTTTAGGGTGAATAAATGGAAAGCCCCATCCAAATAGTATTTTTTGTTATGATTTAAAATGATCACAGGGTTTTGTATTATTAGAGGCTATTAATTAATGAAAATTCATTGAAATGATTTATGATTATATTGTTGATTTCATTATTGAACGGGTTTATTGTGAATCTTTATTTCAAAAGACAGAATAAATGTATGTGTAGAATTGTCTATTTAAATATAATCTACGTAAACTTAAAACTTTATAATTAATGTTCTCTTACATAAATTCTTATGAAATATATGCTCACTGTTTAGCTGTCCAATGATTTTTTTATTTGTATTTTTACCATCACCTTTGCATTTATGAAATTATGAAGTAAATGGAGATGCCCATATAGGAACTGCTGAATTACTGGAGATTGATGAGGGCATCAGCTAAGGAGTAAGGATCTACTGGATACCTTCATTAATGATTCAAAGATAAAGTCAAAATAATGGGTCGATAACATTTTATTACTTAAATATCAAATCAATGAACATTTATTAAAAGCATATTTTTCTTATAACATTCTAAACTACACAAAGGTATACCTGTTTTAGAACAACAATACTTTTTTATGTTGTTACACCCATCAACACCACATGCAATTGGTTTAGGAGCTTCTACTGGAGGTTTCGCTTCTAGTGGAAACTGAATGCCCGGAGGTAGTGATAGTGATATTTCATTGCTATTATTTTTATAAACAATCATTGGTTCTTGTTTTTTGATCGGTTTTCCTTTTTGTGCATTTTTTAGATTTTTAGATTCTTGTTTTTTCAGAAGGCGGTCCATTGTTTTCTTTTTATCTTTCTCTCTCTTTTCATCAGCTAATTGTTTGCGCTTCTGGGATTTGAGTGCAGCTTTTTGTATAGCTTCTGCAGTCATGACCTTCTCCTTGTAGCCAGATGGTAATGCAAGCAGAACTTCCCCACCTGGGATAGTTTCTTTATCATTACCTCTTTCATACATTGCTCTCTGCCTGGCTGTCATCATTTTAGGATCCTTGGGTTTTATTTTCTTTAACTCCTCATCCACCTGTAATGTAATTTAATTAAAGTTTTAACAATAGCTTTCAGTGTAACTAACTGGATTAGCTGAACTGTCAAGTGTGTAGTTGGGGGTAGGTAAAAAATAAACAAAATTTGAGAGATTACCTCCTCCAGCTTTCCAGATTTAATAGCATCAAGCCACCGTTCTTCTTCACTCGAAGTACCACTGTCCCGGCCTTTACCTTTTTTCTTTTTAGGAGGCACCTTTGGTGGAGTGCTGGATGTCGAGCCAGGCATTGATTTGCGCGACTCCGAAGACGACTTAGACTGGGCCTTCAGAAGTTCGGCGGCTGAAGTACTGGGGATATCCTTCTTAGACTTCATTTTGTAAGATTTTTCGACTATGTCCTCGTAAGCAACATCGATCGAAGTGTCGCTTTCGTAGTCATTGTCGATTTTACGTTTCTTGTGCTTTTTATGTTTGTGCCGCTTGTGCTTCTTCTGTGGAGAGGTATCTAAGAAAATTAAAAATATCCATCGTTATATTTTCCTGCAGTTTTGTACAATTAATATTTGCATTAGATTTATACTATCACAATAATTACCGATTACAATTTCGTCCTCTGTGGAACTTATTTCTCGCAGCCGTCGGACCATTGTTTAAATTTTGTAAAATAAATACAGTGTTGGATTTAGCTAACGAGTAAAACGATTTTTAAATAAGTTTTGTTGTTTTGTTTTTATTTTGGTTTCGGTGAGCTTTCAGCTCGCAGTCGCGTGAGATGAATTTATTGCGACAGTTGACACTGTCAGTTGTCATTTGTCAAAGTCAAAGTGGTAGGCACGAGGTAGGCACATTGGTCTGAGGTAGGCACAGATGACCGCTGAACACTATGTCAAAAATCACAGTTATACAAGGGCTTAGTTTACTCCTTTCTTTACCCACAGTTTACCCTATACCGGCCAATCTATGAAGAGTGCAGACCCGCAGAACTAAGGGTGATGAACACAGGACCTTTGATTAGGTATCTACTACGATCTATGCACAGGACAATATTATTTTATGATAATTATTGCCCTTAGGATGTCGTAGAGACATTTATAATTATTATTAATAATAATTACAGCCTATGACAATGTTGTCTGTGACTGAGGTCTATGGATTTTGTGCGGCTCTGTGGGCGGATGTCGGCTTGGATTGGATGCGGCTGAAGTTGCTTAAAATGCGCCATTTTTAAACCAGTTCGATAAATGTAAGATGACTTGGCGCTAAGCTATTTGTGACGCTCGTACTGTCGTACGAAAAATGGCAACAGTTCGTCTCAATCAGCCCATGTTTCCTACAGGATTCGTTAAAAAAATAGTTATACCCTGGACAGGGCGGACGGCGCGAAAAAATGTTGCCAGTTTATCGATGCCAAGAATGCTTGTTTTGCCACCAACAGTAAGGCCTCGCAGTAGTTCTCTCAGCAGCCACCATGCAGCCACCTATAGAATTTTGTCAAATGGTGCTACTGTTTGCTTGTATGAAAAAGGTTTACGTAAATCGTTCGGATGCCTATATCCTGATTCCTGAGCTTTTTATCAGTCTGTAAGGTATCTAGGACTGGAAAGAAGACGTGCAACATACCTTTGGTTTTTTTGTAGACAGAAATGCCTAACGCATCCCCTCCGACAGGGAAACGAAGGGGTTATGTGGGGCTTGCACCCAATAAAAACTGTCCGTTCCTTAAACGAACCAACTGGCGGGAGTACGGGATTCACTATCGTATTCACCGCGTTCCCGCCAGGACGTACAACGTACCTAATTAGATAAGGAAATCCTAGCTTCGAACGTTAAAATGCAGTTTAAATATAAAATTATAGTAAGTATTTTTTTAATAATTATTTTTCATTCTTGTAAAGTCAGCTCAACGTGCGATGAATGATTCGCTTCGCTTTTGTGGAACTATCGACTAGCGAGAAATTTCACCGCACTACCAATGGCACACGGACGTGCTCAGAATAAATGATTTCATTATTTAAGCCCTCGCACTACCTCCGACGTTGTCGCTTCAGCCGTCTCTAATGCAATTAAACGGGCAACTTTTTTCTTAACGAACCTATTGATTGTGTGTTTACACAACGACCAAACAGAGTACATTGACGTATGTACACCCCTAAAATACATATACTTTTACATGAGCATTTAAATTTGAAAAAAAAAATCCAAACATATAATGCTATGTAGTCTTTAAGCAGGGTTTATTTGGACTCTTCGGCTGCATCATCAACACCGTAGATATAAGTTTGCAGTTACTTGTTGTATTAGGAGGTCCTGTTGGACCACCAAGTTTCAATAACGAGAACATGAAACTTTAGCGCGAAAACTTACAGGATAATTACAAACTTCGACGTGATCATAAAAAAATAATTCTAAATCCTTTCAGGGTTTTGTTTTATGCTTTGTATTTAGGCATGGAAATAGGTGATAAAATTCTGCGAGAAATAAAACTATGTCAATAAGCAAGTTAAACTTCGCTTACCGTGTTTTGTGGGGCATAATAGTCGTGATTATGTTTTTGAAACAATGCACGCGACCCGATGAGTTATTATTATTTATCGCTACGGAAGAATTCCACGGGAATTGCTACGTTAATTTTGAAGGTCTTCACGAAACTTGCAAGGTTTTATATAACGTGCCTACAAAGGCTCTGCTTGTGTCTAGGGGTTATCTTTCAACGGGTAAATAAAAGCTAGAAATTAGAAAAATATGAATACAAACTGAAAAATTTGTAGTTATCATGCTGATCCTTGAGCACAACCATATAGCGTCCGCTTATCCAATGTTGTTACTGATACACTAACTGTCAGCAACGAAGCTACTCAAGATGCACCGCCTGCGTGGTCTTCTCCTTGAAGAACAAATCCCCAGGGGGCTATGAGCCTCAAAGCTTCTTTTAGCCCCGGTAAGAGCCTATAAGGTTTCGCCTTCCTGAGCGGCGATTTTCGATTAATGTCGTCGTCGTCGTCGTTTTCAGCCATTGGACGTCCACTGCTGAACATATAGGCTCCCTGAAATGACCGCTCTTGCTATTATTGACAGGGAATCCTGTTGAATTTTTCGAGTTCACCGGGATCCCTTTGGGGATCATCTAGTGGATCCTGGTGGACCAACCACCACGATTTTGCGCAGCCTGGCGTTCCAGCATCTTGTGTCCACAACGTCCATCGCTCCTACGAGCCCCGATGTGCCCCGCCCATTGCTACTTCAGTTTTGCGACACGTTAAGCTATGTCGGTCACTTTAGTTGATTATTAATCCCGATAATTTAACCAGTCCTTTTCGAACGTTTACGAAGTTTTCGCCAAGCGTTCAGATGACTTCACTGCTACTTGCTGACTTCAGATTCTTGCACCACAAGCTGTCTCCACGACTCCTGCCTGAAAGAAAATTTCCCTATATTTCCTATAAACCTCTATCATCCTTGCTTCACAACATCGCACCGGAACATAAGGTCTACTTTGAGGTTGAGATCCATCGGCACCGTTATCATTCGCAAACAGCCGTCTATCAGTTATTCACAAACAAACCACACAGGCAAGTACATCGTTTAACATAGATCAGTTAATGTTCACTGTCAATCAGCGCAAACTCTTAATTAGATCGAGCCGCAGCCCGCAACACGGCCATTTAACGACCGATCACACTACGATTTGCAATTAGATACCTGCTAATAGCCATACGATGCTTCATTAAAATTTCTCTCTATGCAATGCTGTTGCTGAAACAACATTGTTGTAAAGTTTACATATCACGATTGATATGAGCACGGGATTCCTAAAGAATGAGAAGGCTTAGTGGTTAGGCCATATATGTACTTCTGCCGCAAAGGCCAAGAGATGCTTGACAGAATATTTGCCTTCTAAATTCTAATCCAGTAGGTGACATTTCGTAAGCGTTTGTGGGAACAATACAGACAATACTGCTTAGCGATGATGATAAGAAGCTCTCTGCATGCCTCAGATTTCTTCAGAATTTTAAGTCAACACTGTGTATGAAGCCTATCAACCCGCACATGGTCAACGTGGTGAGGTTATGATTTTGATAGTAGACCTGTGGGTTGTAAAAATTGGTTTATCATGCCAAAAGAACGATGGTGTGTGGTCGGCATTAGAACAACGATAGTTAATGTATTTCTGCGTCCTATAATGTTACTTAATCAGTCTATGGTCGTCCACTACTGGGCGTAGGCCTTTCTGAGAGGGCGCCGCCACACACGGTCCTCCGCCTTCCTCATCCACCCGCTACCAGCGACCTTTTTCAGGTCTTCGGTCTAGCGGAAAGGAGGTCGTCCTACCCTGCGCTTACCGGTACGCGGTCTCCATTCCAGAACACGTCTGCCCCAAAGGCCGTTGGTTCTGCGACAGATATGGCCCGCCCACGGCCACTTCAGCTTGCTAATCCGTTGGGCTATGTCGTTACATTGGTCCTACGGAAGTCCTCGTTGCGGATTCTATCCCTCGGAGACACACACATCACCATCCACCTATAATGTTGCCTCTACCTAATTATGTACTTAATCTCTCTTAAAACCATAAATTATTATTTACAACATAATTGCTTCGTAGTTAAACCAATTCAATTACGTATCGTTTCATTAAACTTGATCTCATTTGCAGAACGAGTCGCAACACTCATTTGGTTTCATCGCAGTTTCGTACTCCATCCAATTGCTACACCTAGTACAATGTACATCTTAATTCACTTCGGTATTTCCAGTAAACTAAATTCACAGTAAAATTATTATTGCTGCAGTGGCGCTAAGGAGTCTAGGTAGGTACGAGTATAATGAGAAACTAATTGCTATCAAATCTGCCAAGTTAGTTGCTTTAATAATTATTATTTTGCACGTAGCAAATAAGTAACACAAAATATAACAAAGGAATTTGTAGGTAAATAATTTAGTCTAGAGCGCAAAGCAAATTAATTATCATTTGCCCATAGGTACCGATACGAATCCTTTGTATAAACCCTGTTTCCCGCAAATAGAACGAACTTGAATACTACAAACCGATCACTGTCAATTTGCTCTGTGCAGTTTCTGAACAAGGCTACAGTGCCTCATTAATTCACTGCCAATGTTTTACGTGAAACAAATACCTACTACCGCGGTATAGTTATTGTCAACCTACAAATACACTAGCTTCCATTGTGCTGGGATATAGCAAATATATACCTAATAATCCTGTGACGTAATTAAGAGAAGTTATTTTTGAAACGAAGTTTCTATTCGGATGGTAGGTACAGCGGGCTAGGCGAATGAAAATTGATATTTTCCTCCACGAAAATCCCATAATCTAAACTCGTTAATGTAAAATTGACACACTAGTAAAGAAAATTGTATATACAATCGTATTTCTGCTTCTAAGCGATTTTAGATTAAAGACCCAAAATACATGATGAAAATTACAAAATGCATGATTGAAAGTAATTGTCTTAATAGTTTTTAGATAAAACTTCATTCAAAATCGCTTAAATTAGTGTAGATGTTCGAATAGCTAATGTGCAGTATATCCTCAAGTAGAGCAGGCTGGGCTCGACAATTGCGCTTCTTCTAGCTTGTTTGAAGCTGTATCTAACTGTTGGGGGTTTGGAGAAGATGGACGTCGGGAGGCTATTTCAGATTCAGACAATTTCTTGTACGAATACGAGGAATACTTGAAAACAACTCTACACGTAATGATTATCCCTACAAAATTTTTGAGAAACTGTTTTGATGCGTCATGCGAATGATAAACAACAAATTGAGTGCGATTATTGAATGAAAATTTACAAATGCAACAGACAAGAAAATGTTCTCGTCTAAATCAGCCTTACATAATTATTATTTATTTATTAATAAAGATACTTGCAAACAGAGGTAAGACTGATACATGATAGTAGAGATAGGTATAAGGGAATGATATAACTTGAGTGGTGAAACTCAAGGAGTCGATCTTGAGTTTCTCGGTGCTGTTGGTAACTTTGTAGCAGAATGTTAAATTGAGAGCGGTAGCGTAGGTGCACAATACGGGTAGCCGTAGGTACCTATAATAGGAGGTAAGAACTAAGTTTTTATAATCAGAATTACTTTCAATTCAAGCTGCGTTTTTAGGGTTCCATACCCAACTGGTAAAAATGGAACCCTTATAGTGAGAGTTTCTCCGTCCGTCCGTAGTCCGTACGTCCGTCTGTCACACTCGATTATTTCAGTAACTATTTTAAAGCTATCGACTTGAAATTTGGAACGGTTTTAGGTAATAGTTACCTAACGTTATTGCAATCATAAATAAAATCGTTTTAAAGGAAAAATAAAATCGACTCTCTAACTAGTATACTTTTTTGATTCTATAACAATAAAGCGCCAAAAACAAAGTTAGGTTTGAGGTTCGCCAACAAAAGTACCTACGTGTAAATTATACTCTTAAATTCATGAACAAACGTTTTACTTCTTTTATAGTATGGAACCCTCGGTGCGCTAGTCCGACTCGCACTTGGCCGGTTTTTTTTATACATACCAACGCTGTATACACCTGAGGAACATTTTTAGATGTGTTTTCGACGAAAAATAAATGAAATCAATCAAGCGCAAGCAACAACAACAGGTAAAAAGCTCCAAATTAATTGCGGAATTCATTAGGAAGCTTCAAATGAATTGCGGACCTAGCGAGGACTTTGGGGAGGAGGCTCATATTTCGTAATAAAAAGATTCCTGCAAAAGAAATGGCGGCAGATCCTTATATATTCTTCGCCTTTATCCTTTATTGTCCATATTACTGATTAGAATACATGATGTTTGGGTTTGGTAATAGTGGCCTGCGGTATTAAATCGTACCAGTCTTTAAGAAGGGTGATCGAAACAACATAAAAAACTATATCCATTCTGTCATGTTTTTCTAAATTATTTGAAAGTATGATTCATCCTATGCTTGCCGAACATTTCAACAACTTCCTAACAAATACTCAACACGGGTTTAGAGGTGGTTTGTCCGTACAAACCAACTTAGCAAGCTTCACTTCAGATTTGTTAGTAGAGGTGGATAAAGGGCGACAGATCGATACCATCTACACGGACTTTAGTAGTGCATTTGATAAGGTTGATCACCAAATTGTTCTTAGCAAGCTCTCCCAGTACGGCATCGGACCACCTTTAATCAAATGGTTTGAATCATATCTGAACCAAAGATCCCAGACAGTAGTTGTGAACGGGTTTGAGTCAGAGAAGTATATTGCTCAATCTGGGGTGCCACAGGGTTCTCATTTAGGGCCTTTATTGTTCTTGGCATTCATAAATGATATTACTGCACAAGTAAGGCATTGCCAATGCTCTTTATTCGCTGATGACCTAAAAATCTACAAAACAATAAATTCAGTTGAAGATATCAAGCTAGTACAGGAGGACTTGAAAAGAATAATTAATTGGTGTAATCTCAATAATATGAATCTCAACGCTAACAAATGCTTCCACGTACAGTACTGTAGGAAGAAAAAACCGCTTGTCTCTAGTTATCATATTGAAAATGTGGTCTTGCAAGAGCTGCCCGAAATTAGAGACTTGGGAGTCACTATTGACAAAAAACTTAATTTTAAGTCGCACATCAACAACATCGTCAAAAAAGCTGCACAATCACTTGGCTTCATCAAACGTAACTCAAAGGGATTTTCCAACAATACCAAAATAGTATTATTTAACGTTTTTGTGAGGAGCTGTCTTGAGTTTGCCAGTGTCATCTGGAATCCTTCATACAACATTCACTCCCAACGAGTTGAGAGCATACAACGTGCTTTCACTAGATATCTTGCATTCTATGCCTCTGGTATATCACACAGACAGCCCTACAACCAAAGACTAGCTGAGTTTAAAATGTTATCTCTTCGCAGCAGACGTAAAATACTTGATTTGTGTTTTTTGCATAAAATAATTCACAACAAAGTAAAGTGCAGTAACCTACTCGAACGGATCTTTCTTTCAGTGCCAAGTAAATATCCCCGTTTCTGTACGAAGTCGACACGTAAAATCTTCCATATACCATCTGGTAGGACGCGACTCAGCAACCAAGCCCCTATAGCCCGCATATGTGCCGAATATAATGAAATTGCTAGAGCTTTACCTGGTATCGACATATTTCACAATACTTACCGTGTTTTTAAAAAAATGCTCACCGATTACCTATCGGTGAGCCTTCCTTCAAAATAAATTTTTAAGTTAATTGCCTAATTACGTATTTTATATATTTATAATAGTATCAGTATGTAATTTTTCTTCTTTTCTTTATTTTAAGTGTTTACATGTTTATTAATTGCCAATGTTGTGCTCACTATAGATGAACATGTAAGTGAAAGAGTTTGTTTAAAAAAATATGTTGTTTAACATGTAATACGTGTATATTGTTTGTGTTCTAAGTAAATAAATAAATAAAAAATAATAAATAATAATTACATTACTACCTTGGTAGAGTAAGCAGGCGTGCACCGATCATAATTTTTAAAGCTTTTAAAATCATTGAAATTTTAGGATTTGATGGTGATTTCTATTTGTTAAACTTTACTTCCTACGCAACAGCTCCCATTCACTCCAACCCTAGATATAATATACTTGGGAAAGGTTCTGTACATTTGTAACGCAATAGTTTTAGTTGTTGATAATACTGTACAAAACAAAATTAAATGTGCTCGGTACTGTTGCAGTATGTGCAATGCCCGCAAAAGTTAACAGGAACGAATAATTAAAAATAAAAACAAAATCACACTGTCCGCGCGCAAAAACAATTTATTATAAAACTTTTAGTCCCTCGATCAAAAATCTGGTGGGCTGTAAGCTGGGAGGCAATAAGTCAAAATTGAATAGCATGCAAAAATGCTGCCGGAATTTACAAAAGGTAGGAATTAATAAATGCTTCGTTTGTTTACTTTATTTGTTATCCCGGGAACATTGAATGAACGGAAAACATTTACGGCGAAGTGAAGTTTATTTTCAGTTTTAGAAACGGCATTTTGTAGTTTTTTAGGACTTCGCACAGTAACAGTTAATCCATTTGATATATAGTTTTCAACATTCACTAATTCCGGAGAATTAGAGAGCTATGTTGCCAGAAGTGTGATATTTTACTGAAGTAGTGATGTAACACAGTTAGGTACACTGTTATGTGCCGTTCGTAAAATTTTAAAATAAATATTTATTTCTAAATTGCTGGACCATCTCTTCTTCGGTCGGGTGATTGCGTTGGGGATTCCGCAAAATTCCTTTCATGATGATTTTATGATTTTTATGTATGGTTACAGAAAATAACACAACATCTTGATATTCTTGTTCGTACTTCGTAGAACCAAACTGACCCTACAATTATTAACAATTCCTATATCAAAAAATACTCTAGATGATCAAGGTACTTGTCTCTGCACTATCGAATACTAGCTGTTGCCCGCGGCTCCACCCGCGTGAATTTCGGTTTTCCCGTGGAAAAGATGAATTTTCCGGGATAAAAAGTAGCCTATGAGTTAATCCGGGTTGTAAGCTATCTAAGTTCCTAATTTCAGCCAAATCAGTTTAGTAGTTGCGGCGTGAAAGAGTAACAAAGATCCATCTATCCATCCATACTTTAAAACTTTCGCGTTTTTAATTAATATTAGTAGGATTCTTCCACGATAATATAAAAAGGACGATTTTTACTATAGATATTTTACCCATCATCACTATCTTCTTTCCCAGCATATTTATGATGATAAACATGCTTTATACTTCATCATGATAATTTTATATAACTAGTCCTTCTTATCCTTCTTAAGGTTCATTGATATTGATCCTGTAAACAAATATTCCTTCACCTTTTATCATGGTTTATTGCAAGATCATAAATAATAATAGATATTCAAATAGATATTATATTCAGTGTCGCAATGGTGCTACGACGTCCTCATTTGTATTTCGCAGTCCTAGTTGTCGTATAACATTTATCCTTGGTCTCATCTGCAACACCTACCGCCATTTCACAGCAAAATACGTGACCGTCGTTACCCTACTTTATATGCGGAACTGCACTACATGTACCGATAGCCAGCATTTTCCTACAGGACTGAATTTTCAAGTATTATGATTGCATATTTCTACGTCACAACTCACAACCCACAGTTCGTCACACATCGCGTGATGTTTTTTTTATCAAGAAAAAAGTTTTCTATAATAACAATAAAAGACGAGGTCGTGGGACACTCAGTAGAAACAAAGTTTGGAATAACACAAAGAACAAAACTGCATTTTTATTTTCATGTGTGATTTCACTCATCGCTCGATAGATAGTGCTGTCTTCATTTAGCTTGCGCTAACCAGTTCATTCAATACTAAATCTACATACGTGATTGCATGTTGACTACTACAAGAAATTGTCTTTCTAGATTTTTCAAGATTTTGAAAGATTTTCTTCGTGACGGAATTTTCGTCACGCAAAACATTTATTTTCTTTGGCCCAGCCCCCTGCCCGAAAATTTTCAAAAATAAACTTTGTTTCAATAATGGCAATAATTTAATTCAATTTTATTAATTAGAAAGAGAATAAAAGGCAGAAATAATAATATGACATCATAAATTAGGTATCATGTATAGTAGTATTTTGTAATGCGTTTGCTCTTATTCCACCCGCTAATCGTAAAACAATAAAATAGCACAAAACATATACCTAGCTTTTAGCACAAAGATATTAAGTTTTTAAAGTGGCCAAGCATCTGCAAGTTTGTAATATTTAGGTATATCAAGTTTTAACCCATTTTCGTTCACCTTGTGTCGGCAAAGCGGTGATCTTTTATCGAATTGAAGAGCCCTTAGCATTGACCTCAAAGCTCCAAGCGTCGCCTTCACCTGCTGTGAAGTCAAGGGTAGCATATCCTGTACTTCGATGTTGCTGAGTGTAATATAAAAGAACTTATCAAGGAAAGTGGAACGAGTGCTAAAGCTAAGAGCTTTCACAAAAGCTTTGTGAAATTCATCTTAGTAAGTAATTTTTGTAAAGCAAATCAAGATAAAATATACGAGTACCTATTAAATTCTTAAGCACTGCCTGAATTTCAACTTTACAGCTTACTTGAGTTTGTTGTGGGACTTGTGGGCTCTTTTAAAAGTAGGACTCGTTTCTTGAAGTTTTACCTAAGTCGATATATACTGACCATCATCACCTCAAGTAATCTCAACGTATCTCAAAGGTCTTGTTTGTTTAGTATGGATAAGCGATGGACGTTGTCAAACCAATAATGGTACATCTGCACCAGTTAGACGAAAAGAGAGGCACGGATGTCGGAGGAGTGTCTGACTTTAACTAGACCATTGCTGATGGCGATCCAGTTGTGTACCTCAGCTGAAATAATGATGATGAATTCAAATTACTTTTAATTACGTACCTACTACCTACCTAACTCAAAGATTCAAAACTTTTTTTTCAAATCTTACAGGCACTTAGGAATCAGCTAATCTATACTTATAATAAATCTGTAACAGGTCAAATTCTGTACATTAAAGATATTTTGAAAATTTTTTTTCGAGGGCACTCTAAAATCGGTTCTGAACCCAAAACTGTATTTTTTTTCATTTTTGTCTGTCTGTCTGTCTGTCTGTCTGTCTGTCTTTCTGTATCACGGCCGCGCATCACGCCGAAACTACTGAATGAATTCCAATGAAACTTGGTATGACTTGAGTTCATACTACGAGGAAGGACATAGGATACTTTTTATCCCGAAATTCAGCATGGTTCCCTTAGGAGAGGGGATAAAAGTTAAAATGTATACTGAGTTGTAAATCATTAACGCGTGGTCCGATTTCATTCATTCTTTTTTTGTTAGAAAGGGGATACATTAAAGATTGTTCTGTAAATATTTCAAAGTCATCGGTTTTGTAGTTCAGAAAAAATAGACATAATAACCCTCAGTATTTGTCCAAATAGCTTGAAACACGGAATATGCAGAAAACTTTGACTTAAACAAAATAAACAGAATCAAACGAATCGCACATAAAATGAAAGAGCGTAAAAAAATACTCGATCCGAGTCGACAACTTATATGTGGAGAATTATGATTATCGAGTATTTTCAAAATAAAAATAAAATTAATAAATTGATTTAATGGCGTTGCTAAGTAAACATTTCATTGCTGTCAAATTTTTTCACGTTTTTTTTTCATAATTATTATACGTCAGGTTTTTCCATAGATTTACTGTAGTGTAAGGTCCGACCTCTTTGGTCTATTTAATTTATTAGCCCAAAGTTTATTACTATATATATAGCTACTCGTGCTGATTGGCCACTGACTGACTCACTGACTGATTGATCACCTCTCCTGAACAATTTTGTATGAAAAAATTTTTTTTCACGGATGGGGTCGTATAGAAGAAAAAAATTCATTCGGAGGAAAAATACGGAGAGAGCTGATGAGTGAGGATATTGGAGACAGGTGAAGAGCACAGCCAGGGTATCAAAGATAGGCGGGGGGTGCTTGACCAAATGTCATTCGAAATGTCATCCGATTGGCAGTGAGCTAGAAAAAATTTCAAAATGGCGGATTCAAAATGGCCGCCGTTCGAATTTTGTCGATATCTCGGAAAGTATAAAAGATGGAAGAACGGTTTCTTGGAAAGAAGTGATCAGGACCCGAAGGTCTATTGGATGCATAGGAAAAAAATTCAAAATGGCGGAATTTATTTTTTTCATAGAAAATGTATGGGGAATGTTGAGACTAAATTTGTAAGGCAAACAGAGGAAAGACAGCACGCGGGCCACATGTGGCCCGCGCCCCCACGCACCCTACTAGTTTGATATGCAAATAACATAAGATGCGATCAGTCCGATTGTAGGTTTCGGAGAAAATCGAACATTACGTCGATGTACTTGTTCAAGAAAGGGTTTACGCTGAAACAGATTAATAAAGTAGAATCTCTCCATAGTATACAATCGTTAAAAAATGGTCAGAAGAATTGACGCACTGAAGATCAGAGAAGCTAAACATATGGCATTGAAGCAATGCCATATGTTTAGCTTCTCTGATCTTCAGTGCGTCAATTCTTCTGACCATTTTTTAACGATTGTAGACGATGGAGAGATTCTACTTTATTAATTTGTTTCATTGATACTGGGGGCCGTTGAGATAGCTGAAATCATAGGTATATCATATCAAAAAACTCGAAATATTATTATATATAATTGTCACAATGAATTGGTTCTTCGCAGAAAGCTTAATAAGTGAGACATAATTAATAAGGCAAAACAACGTTTGCCGGGTCAGCTAGTTCTTCAATAAAAATATTATAATATACTAGTGAAAACTATTTCACGTCTTTTAAAACTAAGTTTACCAGGGTTCCTGCCAACGACAAGAAGCCCACAACGAACTAGCCAGGTATTCTTTTTATACCACTATTTAATGAATATATTTTCAAATAAATAATAACTAATGCCTTAAGGCAATTTTATCTTGATGGCTTCTTTTGGACAGATCATTCCGCGCAGTCGTTCACAAAGATTGCCAGAGAAAATGAGAATCTCTTGAGTCCTGTTCATCATCATTTTCGTACACTAGAATCAATAGAGGAAAATAAGGGCAGCATAAATGGAATTTTTGTCATTTCATTTAGCGAGACGGTTTTATTATGACAAGCACCCTCAGGGGTAGTCCCACGCCTGGATGTCGTAATTTATGCCGACCGTTTCATCTGTCATTGCTACTCTGGCTTGAACGTTTTTCAGGCCTTTGCCACCATGTCCTTTGTCATGTCTCGTTTATTTTGGCGAAATGTCTTATTACATTGTAGCGCAAACAGAGATGTTTTGTAGCTTCATGCGTTTCTTTATAATGAAATGTACTCAATTATAACTTGTTTATCTTACTTCGTAAATATTGCTTTTGCTGATGAGTAGGTACGTATACGAGAAAATGCTCACTGTCGACTCTTATGCTAACAGTAACTGTAGCAATCTTGTATATTCCGACCGAATGGCGCAGCGGTAATGAGCATGTCCTCTGCATCGGAGGTCGTGGGTTCGATCCCCACAACATGATGATGAGCTTGAATGTTTTTTAGTGCCTGGTTTTATGTATGTAAAAGATTATGTATAATCGTCAGTTTTATATAGTAACACAAACTATCGCTTGTACTTTTGGGCTAGTTTGCGATGTGTGTAATGGCCCTAATATTTCGTTAGGCACAATGGTTTGTTACCTATACGCTTGTTGTGGTTGTTGTGGAACGAATTAAAAAAAAAATGTACAAGAATTGGGGATGACAGTCGTCTGCGCGGGAGTAACGTGATTTGTTTTGTGATCCGATATTATGTCATTCTTATAGGTACATTTTCTCAGTATAATCGGTACATCTAAGTATATCCTATAGATATATTAAACTTACTATAATTTAGAATCTTCCCTTTAATTAGTTCCGTGTTCTTTAGAATCCTCCCTTTGTTGTAGTTCTGCTCATTAAACTTGGAATTTAATGAGCACTTCTGTTTATCCCTTGAGGTAGATACAATGCAAGTAGGTACCTATTGTAATCATATTTTACGAGTCGAAGTAACTAAGTATATAGAAAGTCTGTAAAGTGTAATGTAAAAACTAGCAAACTCAATTTACACACCGTAGCATTTTTATTCACAACCCATAAATCAGACCGAACTAATAATCGATAGTACTTTGCGAGTTGGAGTCTCGTTGACCCGCATAAGCAGAGTCTCGATACCTTTCAAACTCCCCGGAGAGTGAGCTGGCGGGGAATGGAACAAGTTTTAAGCTATCGAATTTATAAAACTCGCTGTTTATTACATTATGTTGCTTTTATGTTAGTTTAATTTGTTTATTTAAATATGCACATTTTTAGCTATTTTTCTGATAATCTGGTATCATTCGTCAATCGTCTTCCCTGATGGCGTCCGCATAAAACCGTTTGCCGTACAAACTCTTACTGTGACGTCACACGCTCAGGTCTCAACTTATCGCGCACAAGTTGTACATTCACCATCATAAACTCCTCGATTTACTCAACCTATTCTCCTATTGGCCAATACGTATACCTGCCGCTAAACCAATGCAATATCTTTTTTTAAAGTCCCGCACTCAAAGGGTAAAAGGGGACCCTATTATTAAGTGTCCGCTGTCAGTTCGTCTGTCACTAGGCTGTATCGATAGGAAATTTTCAGTGTTGATATTTATCTGACGCAAGAAATTCTAAAAAACAGAACAAAATTAATATTCCCATATAGCAAACGTGATCTTGAATTTGGCGGGCAGAGATGTTTAGTTTAGAATTGGTCTTGATAATACGGAATCCTCAGAACACGAGCCTGAATCGCACTTGACCATTTTTAAGTCTACTTACCTCAGACTTTCCTGTACTTCCACAAAGTTAATGACTTACCTGTATTACATAATGATTTTTTTTGTTAAAAATAGCGAGGTTTCAGGTTTGAGGGAATCCTGAAAATAAATAGTTGAAACAAGAGCACGGATACAAATAGAAAAGTATAAATCGGACTAAAACTAATTGCATTCTATTGGCATCCGTAACAGGAAGACCTCTTTTCCTGAGGGATTATGGCGGAAGTTTAAACAAGAAACGTGAAGCTTAAAGTGGATGTATTTTTTTAGTTGGAATAGAAATACTAACAAAAAAAATGAAATTTCTAATTTCTAGCTCCGTAATCCGTACATTTTACATGTGTTAATAATTTTTAACCGACTTCAAAAAAAAAGGAGGAGGTTCTCCATTCGTCGGAATCTTTTTTTTTACAGATGTTTATAGTCAGCCAGGTAGATTTTATTAAAAGTCGGGCAAGTAAGAGGTAGGTGCACTATTTTGATAATTGTTACCTAGGAGAGATTCCTAGATAATATTATATCTATGAATAATATGAGGATCTAGGTATAAATAGATTGAGCCTACCTCTTTAATTTTATGGCTTTATCTAGGTATTTCTAGCATATCTTCCTCGAAAAACATAAAACAGCCTCAAATTTCATTAAAGATTAATAAGTACTAAGTCCCTACCAAAGCTCTGTTCTAATAAAAGTAAGGTAAAGTGATTTAAAAACAAGGAGCGACTTAAAATTTACCCTAGACCAATTTGGAATTCTTGTTTGGTATAGATACATAAGTCTGGAAGCAGTATTTTTCGATTTATTTTCGCCATGTCAAATAGGCGTAAGGCATACTATATTCTCACGCGAAATGGCGATGTATGATGCCTTGACGCTCAGTTTATGATGATACCAACACCTCGTGAAAAGTCAACATCTGCGCTTCGCAAACTGTTAAAAGGCTGAGCGGCTTTATACAGCTATTAGTTTGAAATAGTTCCCCCTAGGGTTGGAGGCAAGCTTGATTATCACGTAGGCTTTGAGTAAGGCACCTATTATTAGAGTAATCTTTTCATTACTTATAGAATATCCAAAACGGTAGTTTTTTTAACAATGACTTTAGTAATGCTTTTTCTTTAATCCCTCAATTACACATCAGACAAATCACATCATCATCACTTCAGCCTGTTGGACATAGGCCTCACCTCTTAGCCTTCTAGCAAGATAGAAATAAAAAAATGTATGAAAATTCTGACGCAACTTTATTCTTTTTTGGAATTTCGTTCGAAAATCGAAAGCGATAGCAAATTATCTAAAAGGAGACAGAAGCGTAGAATGGATGGGTCATGGTGCTCACGCTTGGCATGCAGCATTTTGGTAGTCTCGGCAAACCACTAATAGCAATTATTATTAAAAAAACATAATATCTATGGATGGGACATTTTATATCGCTAGAGCTGCCGTTACCTGCTGCTTTATGTCGTCGGTCCAACGAACTGGGAGGGCGCCCCAAGCTACGCTTGCTTGTACGCGGTCTCCGCTCCAAGACTTCCCGGCTTCACCGATACCGCGCGCGATAGGTTTGGATTTGGATAAAAGTAATAGCTATTTATGTAACTGCATCGTAAGGAGAATCTTACCAACCTACTGAATGAAAATAAAATTATGTTATATAAAACAAAACAAACAATATTTTCTGGTTGGATTAAATCTACCCCTGTGGATACAGTTTCATCTTAAACAAAGGTAAACGTACCTAAATATCGCAGCAGCACTAAAAGTCCGTTTTATAGCGCGTTATTTCGCGCAATTCGCTATAAAACGTTTCCTATGGGCAGTTTGTACGCGCTATAAAAGCCGATGTGGGCGCTAGATTTAAATTTAATAAGTGCGCATTGCGCCTCCGCGGGGATTCAATAGGCATCTACGTGTTTTCTGCTTGGGAGTAACGGTCATGCCTTATTTAATCCTCTTAGGAGTGAATTTTCAAAACACATTACAAAATGCTCATTCTTTCGAAACCAATTTTAAGTTATGTATTGTAATCTCAAGTGATGTCAGGTTGATACTGCAACCGAAGACGTAATCGTACTGCGGTACTAACATATAAGGAGAATTTGTAGAACATGTAAAAAGTTGACTGGCTGACTGACTTATCTAATAACGTTCAGCTCAAACCTCTAAAACGGATAGAGCTGTGGCAAACTCTGGAAAAGGATTTTTTAAATTCAATCTCTATGGGAGTAAAATAGAGGTCACGCGGGCGAAGCTGCGGGTAGTCTTGTGAGTTTTAAACTTATAACATTTAACCTGTGAGGTAACCCTTGGACGCTATAAGCCTATAACTGTACAGTAAAGGCCATCACTTGCATCCATTTAGCCGGCATCAAACCAGGGTCACATGATCAACATCGGAAGCACGTCGCACCTCCGCAACATATAGGTAAAGAGGTAAGTCTCGAGGCCCTTACACTCGGAGGGACATCAGTCTCAGAAGGAGAAGAAGACCACGTTGCCTATTGCACAGCGCAGCACAGCATACCGGTCAGCAGTGCGCCAACGTTGCCGGCAGGCGAAGCAAGAAGACGATACAACAGACAACTGTGTGTTAATAGGTACTTACCTATCGCATTTTCAAGATATACGATATTTACACACGGTTAATTTACTTATGAGTATATCGATTTATGAGGTTAGGAATTAGGATAGGTATTCCCTATTTTAAAGAATAAAATCTAACTAATTGCCATCCGTTAACAATATCATCGCGTCCCACTGCCACACATTTGACACGTTTCTCTAAAGATAGAGAGATATTCAAGAAGTGACTCCACGCTGCATTTAAACGGGTCGGGGTGATAACGGTCCTTGATGAATTGAATGGAGATACATACGTTGGCAATGTTGACACATTCATTTGCAACTTTTCAAACAAAGAGAAATGGATACATCTAGGAATGGTTGATTTTTTGTGCAAATATAGCCTCTAAGATAACCAGTAGTAAGTATCATTTGAAAAAAATAAAAAATACTGTGCCGGGCCTATAGAAGTGCAATCATCAAGCGGGTCAAGCACTGAGTGTGGGACAATGAAGGCCGAAGGGTTCTCATAATGCATCAAGAGAATCCTGTTTCTATGTACGAGTGGAATCAGAACGTCGCGTTGCATAGTGCAACAGGAATACGTGATCAAAAGAACTTCTCGAGCGAAATGGTTTGCTTATTTCACAAGGAATTGCGGATTTTGGTGTTCCAAAAACTTCTGGCTCTCTCACACAGATATTTATCTCCACAGTTTTAAAATTTCTCATATCCTCAGTTGTTATAAATAATAAAATAAAGTAACGATACTAAATAAGTAGGTAAATAATAGACGAGACGTTTTTTTTTGCATTATTTATGGTTGACTGTTAAAGTATGAACTGTTTTAACACAAGTTCGAAAGCCTTCTTAATCCTTAAACATATTATTACTAGGTATATTATGGTTTAGACTTTATAGTTCAATTTTAATATACGCCAAGGACTGGATCTTCAATACGAAATTTAGTTTCGTCAGAATATGTCAAATTCAAGCCAGGTCTATTTTTACTCTATACAAGTTAGTACTTGACTGCGATCTCACCTTATCGTAAGTTATGATGCAGCCTGAGGTGTTATCGTACTAACTTGGAAGGGTAAGTAAATTTACCCCAACGGTTTCTACAAGCATCGCACCGGCACGATGGCGGTGCGTCTTTGCTTGTAGGGTGGTAACTAGCCACGGCCGAAGCCCCCCACCAGACAAAAACTTCTACTGTAAAATTTTACATTTTCATACGTCTACATTTTATAAAGAGAAAACAACAATTACTCGTATGCACAGCGTAAGTTTTACATACAAATGCTATGCTTTCTATTCAGCAAGTGAAATAAAGAGTCAGAATCTCATAACGTAGCTGTGTTGAGAGTTAATTAATTTAAACTAACGAAAATGCTCTGCGGATTGTCTTTGACTGCGGATGCCCCGGCATGCGAGTAGGTACGCGGGAAGCAACAACACAACTTCGTTCCAATACGTGTAACAATTTTAAGTTATGCTATTATACTTGTGTTTATTAAGTGAGAGCGATTTGAAGAGAAACATGAAGGTAGGTATATCACGAGTACATTGTATCTTAGGCATTATTATTATTTTTGTTTTAGTTGATACTCTTAAAAATCGAAAAGAAAAGAAAAACAAAATTTTTATTTCTTCACATAGCATTACAGGCACTTATGAAATGTTAGACTCTATCGCTACGTGCCGAAAGCTGTTTTGCACCGAGAAGAGCGGGCAAGAAACTTGGCACTCATGACCAGTTGTAAGCTCTCAAAAAAGTGGAGAAGGTACCAGTGGTAGCCTTCTTTTGAACTAAAAACACGTATTATATACCCATAAACATAAAACAGAGTTTTTAGTACTGATTTAAATATATTCACAAAATATTATATTATAACCTTCCACTCTAATAAACAAAATCCTCTTTTCACAGTATTGGATGTAACGAAACGGCTTGACCGATTTTTATTATGAATTTTTTTGTGCACATCCATTTTTCATGCTTCTAAGTGAGAAATAATTTAAATGGCATAAAACGTTTGCCGGGTCAGCTAGTAAGTAAATATAAGTAGACGCATGTGACTGTAAAGAAACCCACTAGAAGGCATTTGAGTTTCACCCAAAAAAGTTAAAAAAATCCCGTCTATTATTCTTCAGAATTCAGCTCAGGTTCGTAAAGAGATGCTGGAGTGAATTCAAAAGCGCTATTTATCGCTCCGACCACTAACTGAGCGGGAATTTTCGTCTCTTCGGTCGTTAGCAGCATTTCCGCAACAACTAGGCCTTTCGGAAACTATTAGCGCTTTTACATCCGACCCAATTCACAATTCTAGGATTTGAGGGATTTTTGGATTTGGAAACAGAGAAATTGAAATGCACAGTGCATTCGGCGTATATAGGGGTTGTTTTGGATTACGAAAACTGGGAAAAGGAATTACCATAAAACAGAGAGAACTCAGTTCTTTGGCAATCAGTAGCATGGACCGAAATAATACTATTTTAAGCAAGGATATGTGCTGTGGGTGTATTTAATACATACTCGTTGCTTATTTTATTAGTATTACCTGATTTAAATTCAAACAGGCTCCATTCCACTTTCCATTTTATTTCAAATTCCTTGTGATAACGTTGCCTTTAAAAGATCTTTCAAGGATAAGTTCTTTGCTCAGTTCAGCACTGTAATGAAATTTAGGTAGGTAAGTACGAAGGTATTTCATCGCATTGTTAATTTTGTTTTTGCATTCAAACTTTTTTCTCCATTTTGAATTAAAAAAATACCTTCTAAAACGCCTTTTAAGAATCAGATAATAAAAGCAAAATAGGTAAATAATTCACCATCTTCATTGAAATTTTATTTGAAAGGAATTACAAATTTCAGACTGCTCAGTAGATCCTACGGCCTACATTATGAGTAATTGAGTAAGTACTGACTACTGACCAAAATTTCTACAAAAAGTTTGTAATTAGTAAATCCCTCGGAACTTGCGGAGAGCTTTTGCACATTGGAGCGACAAGATATGTATACAGGACTAGCTGTTGCTAGTCCTGTATACATATATAGAGATCTACGTAACATAACGAGGAAATTGGAAAGTTAACGATGAAAATTATGTATTTTAGGATAATATGAAATTTCTTTTCATAATTTAATAACCCTAATTTTTCATGAATTTCTGTTTTTAAATATCCCGTTATAATGAGGTCAACCTTAAAAGATATCACGGACTTTTTTTTAGAACTTTTAAAGGAGTTAAATTACGTCATACACGGATGAATTTTCATTGATGCTTCGCTCTTATTGGCCATAGTTAGCCTTCCTCGATTAATGGACTATCCAACTCAAAAACAAAATTTTTAATTCGGACCTAAGCTTAGTGCGTTCAAACAAACAAACTCTTCAGCTTTAATATATATATTAGTAAAGATTATTATTATTAGTGTACATAATTGAGTATGACTACCCGCCTAATCTGAGAGAGTACGAACTCAGTGAGTGGAGAGGATAAGTGTTTGCTTAACGTGTTGTTGCACCTGCGTACAGTAGTTGCTAGTAAGTGGATAGGAAAAATACGAATATAACGATTTCATCTTCAACAGGGAAAATTATACCCATACTTCATAATATTATGATAACATACTTATAGAGCACCCAAAAAGTTATATCAATATTATCATTCCAATAAAAATATTATTTTTGCAATTAAAGCCATACAATAATATCCGAAAATAACCTTTCAGATGTTTTGGACTTTATTGTTTCAGAATGGCTCTTACATATTCCTGCTCGTAAAACCATCAAGTATAAGTAATTTTGTGACGTTAGAAAGAAAGAAAAGAAATGAAGAAAACATTTATTTTCAATAATTATGCCACCTGTAACAAAACATAAATTACTTACGTACTAAAAACGATGCCTGAAGCTTCCCAATACTTGCCCAAGTGACGGAAGCACCAGACACCGCTTGTCACATGTGGTATAACCCAGAAAAAGGCCCCAACTCATCATGGTGCTGTGTGCCCCATATAAGCATGGGAGCACACAGCATGTTACTAATATTAACAAATAACGTATACGTATACGTAAACAACAATGTTTTGTATCTATTGCCGAAAATTTTCAGTACTATTAATGTCAGACTGAATTCTTATGCATAATGTGTGGTAAATTAGCATGGATTTTAAAAGCGTATTTACCCTTTGGGTACGGAACCCTAAAAATTAGCAACGATCATACTGATCACGTTGTTTTTCCATTACCATTTCCCAAGATGGCGACGCTATTCACTGAGGGAGAAATTCACGTCGCACCATTTCCATTTCCAATACAGACACAATTTATCTTGCTACAAGAATCACGTTCAACTAATAGAAGAGAATGTTTGAATACAAATTAATACGAACATAATAATGTTATCCCCCATAATTGATGGATTATGCAGAAGCCTAACGCTTTGGAGGCTTGGGCTATTCGTTAACAAATGAAACAAAATACAGCTGCAATTTATATTATCGCGTCGCTCCGTAAATGGGTGACCCAAAAAATATTCTAACACTAACAAAGCTCAAATTAATAGATAAATAATAAAATATATCAAAAGTTGTCGACAGTTTTTTCTTTATTTAGAAGCTGCTGGATTGAATTAGGATAATTTTTTGCCGAGTGCCAAGTTTTTTGTCTGTTCTTCTCGGTGCAAAACAGCTTTCAGATTGGTGGAGTATGAAAGGATAATGACTATGGATTTATGAGATTTTGTACCAAGCTGATTCAAAACCACACTATATTTTTTTTAAAACTACAGACATGAACTCCTACAATTATTAGTATTTTTTTAATGAACATCCGGATTCCAAAGTTATAGGCAAATAAACAAGTCGTACTCGTACTTCTCAATAATATGTATGACAGTAAATGTGCTTTGAAAATAACTTACTAACTTTTTGTATGCAAAATTATTATAGTTATATTCCGGATACGAAAAACAAATTCCTCGTGCCTTAGAAAGCACTGTTTTACTTTCCTAGAATATTTTGGTTTTGGTTCATGAGAATTGAGAAAACTTGATACCACCTTTGATCATTCTTCTTTCATTGCTTAAGAAGTTTAAGTTATAAGCATATGTGAAACAATAAACATATTTTTTCTATTTTGATTTTGCAGTTACAATACACTGTAATGAACTCCATTACGTGGCTAGACAGAGAATATTGTTTGGGGCATGCATGCAGCGTGATCGTTTGCCTCGTTTGGATTTTATCCATAATATCCTTCTACAGCAGCGTAAAGGATATGCTGAGTAAGACCAACTTAAATCCTACTGTTGAAATGCAAAAGAATACAGACATCGACGTTTTCCATTCGATTCAAGTCGTATCTAGTTTGCGCAATGAAAGTGCAGAAAATGGATTTTGCTAACGATGTCCGTACTTCGTATGTTTATACACCTACTAATGCAATTCAATGTACGATATACTACAAATAGGAGTTCTTGTAATAAGCTTTACTCCAGTTTTCTGTTCAGGAACTCCTTACTACTCTCCGTAATGGAGGTAGGTACTTAGGTTGAAAACTCTAAAGTCATCTTCGCCACCTGAACCAATAATTGGACTCCCTGCATAAATGCTGAAAGTGGGATTCTTATAAGGAATTCGAAATCGGCAGTCTACTAGACCAAACAGAGAGAAAATTAAATGTACTCGTAGGTCTACTCGTACTTTGAAAACATATTATCGTAACTTTGAAAGGTTTTGTGTATTTAAATACATAAGTAATCCTTTGTGATATTTTTTGTAATAATAATAAGTCCGTGATTTTATAGTGAAAGGAGAATATTTGGGTCTGGGGGAGACTTCGGCCGTGGCTAATTCCCACCCTTCCAGCAAAGACGCACCTCCAATCAATATAGCGTTTCAGGACATGCTGTGGAATTTCAGCGAGATGCTGTGTAGAAAACGTTGCAAATTTACATACCCCAATTCAATATCTAATGGGTTACCCATGAGCGGGCAAAGGCCTCCTCCATCCTGCGCCACTGCTGTCGGTCGCGCGCCAGACGCGTCCAGGTCGCGCCCGCCAGGCGCACCAGGTCGTCGCTCCAGCGGCGCCGCGGGCCCCGCCCCACCAGTGCAGCACCAGCTCGCTCCAGCGCTGCAGCAGCAGCTGTTAGAGTATTTCACGGACAATAAAGTGACGCGGACAATCGTGGACAAATCGCTGATGTGTTGTGTTGTGGACTTTTTTTTTTTTTGACATAATCAATGCATGACAAATTAATAGAATTATTAAATTAAATTATGATAGTTAAATTATGACATTATGAGATATTAAATTATGATACTAGATGTAATAAGGAAATGGGTAAATAAAAGGCTTATTTATTTATTTATTTAATTCAATATCTAAGAATGCTTCCGTGTTAGACCGAAAAGTGAAATATTAGCAGACTTATATGCCACTGTAGGATTGCGTACAAAATCTCTTTCAAGAACCTAAGTAGGTATACCAACAGCGAAATATTGATTTTCAATGGATTATTATTACTCATATTTAAAATTAGCATAATAGTTAGCAAAGGCAAAAATAATTCTGGCAACAGATACTCTTTGTACACGTGTTACGTTGAATCTACCTATATTCGTCGTTGAATTTTTAACATAATTGAATTTCTCCAAGTAACACCTGCTACTATCGAATATTTAATGGATTAATACATTAAGCTCACTGAATACCTATCGAACATATTACGCAGTGGTTAAAGGATACTTTTTTTAGATTAGGAACTTTTACCCACAATTTATTACGCATATTGACTCCACGAAAGTACCTACGTGTAATAAAACCATCTAGTGTAAAGCCAACCACGAGATGGAATCGTTTTTTTCAAGTGCTTCCTTCAGCCGGCAAGATAAATGGTATGCTCTCCAGAGTTGTGCGGGGTTTTCTCCCCTGGAATGAATTATAGCGCAAATAAATCTGCCGCGAACGACTTGTCATAGTGAAAATTTTGTCTAATTTGTGTTTTCATAGTTATTTTCATAATAAATGAAATCATCCTAAAAAGTAGAAACTGATGGTGAACGTATTGTTTAGTGGATTAAATAACAAAGTCGAGACTCGGCGATTCTGTTGGATTGTTGGAGCTTGTAAAATGATATTTATGTATTTTTTTCATTCAGTATAGACTTATCCTTGATCACAATCTCACCTGATGGCAAGTGACGATGTGGTCGAAGATGGAGCGCACTTACCTAGAAGATGCCTATTCGATCTCTTTTTAAAGGTTACAAGATGCGGGAAATACAGATTTCAGGAGAGTATTCAAAATCTTAGTCATGCGTACTAAAAATGAATAAGTGAACCGCTTTGTGCGTACTATAACTTGTAGCTTGTAATTTACACGTGTAGTTTTGATGAACGCACATTTGTAAAAATGCAGAAATTTACAAGAGAATCGCTTGTAATGTTTGATGAATAGAGCCCTGGTGGTATAGCGACGAGGCGACGACATAGGGATGAAAGCCCGCCCGGTGTCTTGCGGTGCAGTGAAAAATGGTGAGGGAAGGACCGTCAAACAGCTCCTGAGCACAGTCCACGAAATATGTCCTATAAAAAACCCGTCATTTATCATTCAATGAACCATACCCGTCATTACAATAAATTATATTATTGTTAAAGTAATAATTTAATTAAATTTTTTAGTATAGGTAGTGGCTTATTTTATTGCTTACTTGAATATTTTTTACACATTCTTAGGAATAATAATTTTAAATAAGTTTCATCCTAACTTGAGCAGTCCTTTAAAGTATTATGTTTCAAATTGCTCGTTATTTCTGAGCGTTCATAACAAACTAAATTTATTAAAAGGTATTTCTAATCTAAGACGCAGACCCATTAAATTAGCAAATAAAAATTGGTAGCAGAAAACAGTAAGGTACGACTGCATATTATTTTAATGTAATATGTAAACTATTCTATTAAACTCCTGTTGGTACTTTTATGTCAACTCTCTATGTTTTATGCTTTAACTTAGGGCGATTATGTAATGTAATTTTGGCATTGTTTCTGCAGCTAATGAAGTAAGTTTGCGGTTGCGCCTGGTAAACTTAGCCCATTTATTTAAACGGAATTTAATGGTTTAAGCTATAAGGCTAAAAGCACTGAATATTATAAGTACAAATTTGTTTTTTTTCTTTGTGTATCTAATTTATTTAAATAGGTCAGTCATAGTCACAATTTTCTGTGATATCATGAAATAGCAGGCTTATTTTATGTTTTAAAAAGGGCAAATATCCATAATCCTATAGTCATAATATGTGCCTGTAAGCTAGGCCGGGACTCCGGGAAGCGAGTCCAGAACCTTTCACAAAATCGTCGAAATCTTGAATTAAATTACAGAAATCTGTGAAATAAAGCCAGATAAAAAGGTGGATATAAAATAAACGTCTCCATGTCGCAACGCCTTCGGTCCACAGAGTAGTTAGTGCGGGAACATTCGCTCTGTTTCTATGCAGGTCAACGGTAGTTCCGACTTGAAAAGCACTTCCTATTGATTTTATTGGATTCTACTCGCGAGTTACGATTCCAACATAAACAACTGTAGAACCATCTTAGATGTTATCTTTCACAATGTTTGTGAACTAACTTAAATGCTACTTCAGTTGTGATTGTAGATAGGACCTTATAGCCGGTTCGCTGAAGCTTTGCCGATGACTTACCCTTCCACTTCATACTACCTAGTGTTGCCCAAATGCAAGAACAAGACGAGACTCAGCCAGTCTTGGTCTTGGTCTTGCGCCAATACATCTGGTCTTGGTCTTGGTCTTGGTCTTGCACTCCCAGTCTTGGTCTTGGTCTTGGTCTTGCAGCAAGAGTCTCGCAAGTCTCGCAATTACCTATAATTAGCCTATTGCTAGTCCCGAACTCCTACACTCCCCGAAACGACACTCAGTGTTAATAATCTAAATAGCCACAACGACCTCCTTGCGCAGTGGCGCGCGCTCGGATTGAAATGGGAGGTCGCGGGTTTGATTCCCGCCACGGGCCACTTTGGAATTTTCAATTTTATAATTTCTTATTTGGCTCAGGTCTGGTCTGGTGGGAGGCTTCGGCCGTGGTTAGTCACCACCCTACCAGCAAAGACGCACCGCTAATCGATTTAGCGTTCCAGTGTGATGCTGTGTAGAAACCGTTAGAGGTTGCTTACCTCTTCCAAGGTAGTACGATAACATCTTCGGCTGCATCGTCACTTACCATCAGGTGTGATCACAGTCAAGTACTTACTTGTAGTGTGTAAAATAAAACGGAGGTCGGCCCGCGAAATTCAAATTTTATTTTGTTTTTTTGCAAATATTTAACTAGTACAATGAATTAGGCTCATGGCATTCATTTTGCGAAAATAGCAATATCATCTTCACGGGTTTATATAAAAATCTTTACTTGAAAGCGTCCAGTTTAGGAAAGTATTTCGAATGCCGAGTTTGAACTCACAATTCACAAATAATATCGAATACATTCGAATACATACGAGATAATCGAACTACATTCCTAAACTGGAAAACTGTGAAGATGATACTCTTATTTTCGCAAAATGAATTCCATAAGCCTACTTCGTTGGATTAGTTAAATAATTGTGAAAAACAAAATAAAATTTGAATTTCGCGGGCAGAGGGTGCGATTTCACGTTAATTGCAAGACGCAAGAGTCTCGCAGGCTTAGTCTTGTTCTTGCTCAAATCTTGCACTGCAAAGGTTCTGCGAACAGGTAGTACCTACTTAGGTACTTGAAACCAAAGCAATGAGTCCCACGGAAAATATTATGAAAAACCGGATGTATGAAATGCGGTAACATTCTGAATCAAATCGAAACTTTATTTTTTATAGACTACGGTATTCAGATTAACTGCTAAAACTAGTATTTTTTTAAGTTTTTCTACTCAATGACATGCAAATGACAGTAAATGTGCCTAGAAAAATACATTTTGTATTGGTAAAACAAATTCCAAGTGCAGCTGGCTCTTAAAAATACTTTTTTTCTAGGATATTCTGGTTAGCATTCGTGAGGAAAGATACCACCTTTGATCTTCTTTCTTTAAGCGCGCGGAGTCGTGGGTAAAAACTAGTTCATTTATAAAGTCATTTATTGCCAAAAGTATATCTATTGCCAAGTATAAGTGCATATATATACCAGTAGTGCCTTTTTTAATATTTAAAATTCTCATGCTGATTTTTATTACCAAACTCCTCCGAAACAGTTCGAACGATTGTTATGAAATTTTGTGTGTAAGTTCGGTAGGTAATCTAAGAGTAGGTTTTAAGCAATTTTTAATATCTCTAACGCCAAAACAAAGTTTGCCAGGTCAGCTCTGGTTGAGTAACAGAACTCAGAGTGCCTCAGAACAAGTGGGTATAAATTAAAAAGTTACATCGAGTTATGTATTAAATTTACTGCGTCTGTCAACTTGCACGCCGTGAAACACTCGGTGAAACTTTCCACGACCAAGTTCGGCAACTTGTATTATCTTTACTTATATGCACAATATATATGAAGCCTTCCTCACTCCTCGTTTTAATCACTGAATCATAATCTCCAAGCCAAAAACAAAGCTGAAATTTTCCCTCGATGATGCAGACAAAATATAAACTTTTTTTTTTAATTTTCACGGGATATCTAATAATTTCAATAATAATAAATAATTTCACTATTACCACTGACAGAGGCTGGTAGAAGAAACTTGCAACGTGTGACTGTGAACGTTGCTTTGTATATCCCTTGTTAACGTCTATTCTTTCTAAATATTGATAATCAAAACGCAATACCGAACATTGCTCGAAAGTTAATAAAAAAAAATTATTTCGTCTACGACGAACGTAGAAAAGATAGTATTTGAACAGCTGATACATTTCGTCCATTACGCGATGTGAAATTTACCAAGCTTTACCAAATGACATGGCTTTATCAAACAATGCAATTTAATTGAATTTCGACGTTTATTCTCAGTACTTGTTGTAAATATTTTCACCGAAATTTACAATGGATGTAGATTATACGCTGGACACGCAGACTACTTTTTATTCCCGAAAAATCTATTGTTCCCACGGGATTTGTGAAAACCGAATTTCATTCAGGCGAAGCTGCGGTTCAAAGCTTTTTGTGTCTACTTAACATTAATGTAGATAGGTAAAGATGATGATGATGCATCAATAGATAACCTATATATATACAGTCAAACCTGGATAAGCGAGAGTTCAAGGGAGCACAATCTCATTCTCGCTTATAGAGGTTTCTCACTAACCCGAATTTCTCGCTAATGCAGGTACATGGGTAGCGTTTCTCTTTTATAGAGGTACGCAGCAATAACAAGTCACATTCGACATATAAGTACATACATCATGTAAAATTTGATAGTGAAGTTATTTTATACGAGATTAAGCAAGGAAGCTTACCTACATATTTCTTAGTTGCTAATTCTACTTAACGTAGTTTCGCAAAGAAGCAATATTCATTTCATGGTATTAAATTCAACAAGATGTAAATAGAGGAATTAAATGATAAGTATAATTTATTTTAAATCAATAAGAAAATAAGGGAGGGGAGCGTAAAACAAATTGGCGCGTGAACGAAGGGTTCTATTTGCGGGGATGGTTTTATTATGGAAATCAGCCCGCGGGGACCTTAAGCGATGCCCTTGGTTTCTCTTCTCGCCATCTTAAATATTACTTTATTCGATGTCTTTCCTTGATTTTTAAAGTATATTACATTACTTTTATAATTCAAGCAATAGCCTTATATGTCGTTTAGTATTGATGCATTTTGCTGTAATATGAAGATGTATAGAAAAGAGCTCTTAATATTTGTTATTTATCCTCATCAGACTATTATTATCAACGTTCTGTGCATGCATGGTGCAAAAAAAATATGGGGTCAAAGCTATGAAATTTTTGTCACTAAGAAAAATACTTTAAAATTTAAACATGTATTTTGGGTCTTTAACGGTATTCGTCTTGTCTAGAGGTAAAAACACAATTCGAAAAAATCGTGATAGAGAGTTTTCCCAAACATTACACCAATTTTTCGAAGTTTTTAATTTTAATCGAAAACCGCAGTGATTTTTGTACATGATGCAAATGATGGGAATAACTTTTTGATAACTTAGCTTAGGTTTTTAGTAAATTTTTATAATAACGTCGTAATTGTCGTGGTATGCATCCCTGTCGCACCCAAACAACGTATTCGTACTCGGACGAAACGCTTTTCTTCTACGTTTCTGATTCGAACCGCTAAGGTGTGGAACACCCTTCCAGCTTCCGTGTTCCCAGCCAAATACAATCTGGGTGCCTTCAAGAGAAGAGTGAATAGGCATTTTCTAGGCAAGCGCGCTCCATCCTAGACCTCATCATTTCTGTACATCGGACTTGATTGTAGTCAAGCGCAAGCCTATCAATTATAAAAAAAAAAAAAAAAAAAAAAAAATCGTAAGAGAGAGGAGAGCAACTGCGCTGATGAATTCACTCTTAACGAAACAAAAAGTACGTTAAATACTGAAGATTTCTTTTTCCAATTTTCTCTCAAAGGAAACATTTTTATTTGTCATCAAAACCGCTACGTGCAGACGTCACGAACAGGCATTTGGTTTGTTCCAACCTTTAGTAAATACGAGTATGTAATAGAAGTCGGTTAAAGATACTGTTGCAATGTGCATCGACTAATGCACTCAGCGCGCCTGCACTTGACAGGGTGAGGTCACGATTTACGTGTTGGCTTCGTCTCGTAAATGCAGTTTCGTAGCACCTCCGTAGCTCGTAGGTCGTAGCTTGACGTCACGTCATTTTTATGTAGTGAAAATAGAATGCGAATTTTCCAAGCACTCGTGCAACACAGTTGTGTCATTTTGCTCTAAAATGTTACTAGTCTTTTGGTGCATAATATTACATAATCAACTGTTATTCGACATCGTTTTAAGATACTAGTACGTTTTCTACGGATTTTGAGTCATTAAAATGAATTATAAGGCAAACATTGTTGAAGAAAAACATTATGCCTAATTATTTTAAAGAATTATCCTAATATTATCTCACTACATACTAGTACTTCTATTTACATTTAATATATATATATTTTTTTTTTTAATAAAACTTATCACTAGCTTATTCTAATTACTATGCGTGCCAGATGAGAATAGGACTGTCAAGACGCCATTTTGTTCAGAAATACGCGCAAACTTCATTACTAAAGTGTATGGTGTGCAAAAAAATCAGTAAACAAATTATATTCCGTTTAAATGTTTAATGTACGCTTTTTTGGTATTTCTAATACATTTCACGCCAAATTAATTATAAATGAGTAGGAAATGAATTCACCCAATTGGTCGTCAAGTTCTCTAGATATGTCACCATCTGGAGTATTTTGTATTCCTGCTAATGTTAAACTTCGCAGAAGTTCATTGGCACGATTTTTTTCATTTTCGAAGTACTTGTGCACATTAAAACGATTTCTCGTGCTCTACGATGGAGCACCGCACCTCTCTTTGAACTCATTTTGAGTTGAAAGTCCACTCAAGAGTACAAATTTAACAAATATGAAAATAAAAGTCAACAATAATAACAAAAAAAACAACAATAACAAGGAAGTCCAGTAGGCAACAGATATAGGACACACGCGCGTATACACGAAAGCGTAGCTAACGGCACACTGGGTAGCTTCTCAGTAGCGTCACAAAATGGCGACATTTTAGGGTGACCAGTAACATTAATTATGTATTTGTTCATTTTTTTAAGTGTTTCCATACCTGTAGAATTAATTTATCCAAAATTATCCATTAATAAAATTCAAGAATTGTATTTTTAAATGAATATAATGATTATACAATAATTAAATCTATACTATAATATGAACAATAAAAAATATATGAAATTTCTGTTTTGCACTTTTTTTGCTGGCAGTACTATTTTGACAGTTATCGTGTGAAGTTGGCAGCAAGCGCGGTCCTATTGTTAATTGGCACGCATAGTACTATACAAGTCTTGCCTATAATTTAATTTAAAAGCAGCAAAAAATATGAAGGTAGGTATATGATTTTTTGAATTGAGGTCGCTTAAAATTATCAGGCTGTAAAAGGTAAATCAATTTGGACATGAGAGGTAAAAGAACCGCCGTGTTAATTAGTGCGTGTCACTTTGAGCGTGCCGCCAGTCGCTACTTTGGGGCATTTGAGCATAACTTTTCGGCAGTAAACTTTACGCCAATTAGACAGGAGTATTCGTAGAGAAGGGTGGGGATTTCGAAATGGATACTGGGAAATAAAAGAATTAGTATAATCATGAAAATCACAAATTATTGTCGTCTAGACTCTACACTTTCATAATAAAGTGATTCGTGAAAGCGGAGAAGGAAAAATTATCAAAGTACTTACACCTATAGGCATCTTCTAGGCAAGCGCGTTCCACCTTAGATTGTATCATCACTTTCCATTAGGTGTGACCACAGTCAAACGCTAGCCTTTAAAGTATATAAAAAAACTTTCCTTATAAGATTACCACCATAATATGAAATGTGGACTCAACGATTATTGTTTCGATTTATTATAGTCGTTCCAGTTAAGGGTCTTATAGCAAAAAAGCTTAGACCAACATCTCAAGAGGCTTTCGCTCAACTGTTGGATCACGGGCCACATACTGAAGGTAGTGGTCCTAGAAACGGCACGTATTGTGAGGAGGTTCCTCACTCTGGAGCCCTGACTACCAGTGGCTCCTTGTGGGTCCTCCAGTGGGTCCTTAAAGCTCCGCGATCGGTGGTGGAACCAGTTTTTCAATATTTTAAACACAGATTACTACAGATCCAGCGCACAGTACTTCGGGAGTGAGGCACGCAATAGGGATACAAAACAAAAAGCCGTATTCCATTTGAGTTCGTACATGGTTAGTACGTAGCGAACCGCTGACCGAGTCACTGCTGCGTAATTTGTATGTGACGTTCAGAACTGGCAATTGATTTAAATTCGAAACACCATACCTCAGCGAGAGTCCATCAGTGTGCCCAGTCTACATTGAAATTATTTTCCCTAGATGTAAGGTATAAATTGTATGTTAGTAACAGGGCATTTGAGATTAAAAAAAAAACCTTAATGACTGGCCTCTTGTTGAAACAACGTTTCTTTTCGGACGATATCGCGTACGGGGCTTAGCGGAAAAAGTATAACAAATTATAAGACCCAAGATTAATCGGTCAAACATCTTGCTGCCCGCGATGAAATAAAATGAGAAACGGCGTCGCCTGTTGCTCTGCATATTGAATACGGTAGTTTTCTTTGATGGTGAGTGACGGTCTTTCACTTGATTTGATATAGTATTAAAATTGAAAAATGTGGCCGCCATTTTGAACTTTTTTGTTATTGGACCGAATTCTTTCAAAATCGAAATCTGACCGTGGCAGCAAGTATTGAGTAAGAATCTGGTGTCAAAATGAAAAAATTGGCCGCCATTTTGAACTTTTTTGTTATTGGACCGAATTCTTTCAAAATCGAAATCTGACTGAAATCTGACTGTGGCAGCAAGCATTGAGTAAGAATCTGGTGTCAAAATTGAAAAAAGTGGCCGCCATTTTGAACTTTTTTGTTATTGGACCGAATTCTTTCAACATCGAAATCTGATCGTGGCAGCAAACATTGAGTAAGAATCTGGTGTCAAAATTGAAAAAATTGGCCGCCATTTTGAACTTTTTTGTTATTGGACCGAATTCTTTCAAAATCGAAATCTGACCATGGCAGCAAGCACTGAGTAAGAATCTGGTGTCAAAATTGAAAAAATTGGCCGCCATTTTGAACTTTTTTGTTATTGGACCGAATTCTTTCAAAATCGAAATCTGACTGTGGCAGCAAGTATTGAGTAAGAATCTGGTGTCAAAATGGAAAAAATTGGCCGCCATTTTGAACTTTTTTGTTATTGGACCGAATTCTTTCAAAATCGAAATCTGACCGTGGCAGCAAGCATTGAGTAAGAATCTGGTGTCAAAATTTAAAAAAGTGGCCGCCATTTTGAACTTTTTAGTTATTGAACCGAATTCTTTCAAAACTGATATTCGACCCTGGCAGTAAGCATAGAAAAAGAATCTGTGGTCAAAATGTAAAAAAGTGGCCGCCATTTTGAACTTTTTTGTTATTGGACCAAATTGTTTCAAAATCGAAATCTGACCTTGGCAGCGGCCAATTTTTTCAATTTTGACACCAGATTCTTACTCAATGCTTACTGCCACCGTCAGATTTCGATTTTGAAGGAATTCGGTCCAATAACAAAAAAGTTCAAAATGGCGGCCAATTTTTTCAATTTTGACACCAGATTCTTACTCAATACTTGCTGCCACGGTCAGATTTCGATTTTGAAAGAATTCGGTCCAATAACAAAAAAGTTCAAAATGGCGGCCAATTTTTTCAATTTTGACACCAGATTCTTACTCAATACTTGCTGCCACGGTCAAATTTCGATTTTGAAAGAATTCGGTCCAATAACAAAAAAGTTCAAAATGGCGGCCAATTTTTTCCATTTTGACACCAGATTCTTACTCAATACTTGCTGCCACGGTCAGATTTCGATTTTGAAAGAATTCGGTCCAATAACAAAAAAGTTCAAAATGGCGGCCAATTTTTTCAATTTTGACACCAGATTCTTACTCAATACTTGCTGCCACGGTCAGATTTCGATTTTGAAAGAATTCGGTCCAATAACAAAAAAGTTCAAAATGGCGGCCAATTTTTTCAATTTTGACACCAGATTCGTACTCAGTGCTTGCTGCCACGGTCAGATTTCGATTTTGAAAGAATTCGGTCCAATAACAAAAAAGTTCAAAATGGCGGCCAATTTTTTCAATTTTGACACCAGATTCTTACTCAATGTTTGCTGCCACGGTCAGATTTCGATGTTGAAAGAATTCGGTCCAATAACAAAAAAGTTCAAAATGGCCACGTAATCTTTCTCCAAAACAGATTAATTCAAATGAAATCGAAGACCGTCACTCACCATCAAAAACAAATATCGTCTTCAATCTGCAGAACAACAGGCGCCGCCGTTTCCCCGTTTTATTTCATCGCGGGCAGCGAGACGGCGTCGGAGGTTAAAAATATACTTAGGTACTAATCACTCTTCACTAAGGAAATGGTACCTATAATACTATATTGTAGTGGGAGTTTTTTCCTTAAGCCACTTAAGCTAGCAACATTATCAGGCTTGCGTTAGACAGTGTTCGGACCGATAGCTGTGTGTGTGCACGCACACATACGTAAATACCGTGCGTCACTTGCTGCTTCCGAAGTGTTCATCTGTAGTAATCTGTGATTTTAAACGTGTTTTCTGTATTTAAAAATTGTTAAAAATATTATTTAATTGAAAAATTAATTATTTAATTAAAAAAACATAAACGAGAGAAAAAATAAGTGATTCGTAACTTTTTGCTTTCCAATTTTTTTTATGTTCATGATAGGCACTTTGCTCTATTTGCTTGTGTTTTTTCTTAATTTTCTGCTTCCTACCGGTGAAAAGTAGGTAATAATAGTCCGAAACAACTTTGGTTTTATAAACTCCCGCGACAAGTCAATTCAGATTTGGGACCTTATTCTGTTCTACTCGATACAACTTGTTTAAAGGAAGGACAAATTAACACTCAACCCATACCGATTCTATTGTACGAGTAAACTAATTTTACAGAATCGGCTTACATTAGCAAAATTACCGTGTTGAAATAAATGAAAAGATATCGTGCATATCAAACATTAACTAATCATAATAGCGAACAAGTCTTATAAAACAAATGGCGTGCTTTGCTTGGAACAGCGATCCAGTGTTTGTTGCGATCGCAAAGGAAAATACATAGGCATTTGTAAATACTTAGGCACAACGTAAAAATTGCAATTAAATTCATTTGCATTTGTTTTTAGAAATGAAAATGAATTGTTTTTACAAATGCTTGTGATCAGCGTTGATTTAGTTAATACGGTGGTCTGCACACGAAATTCAAATTATTTCTGAGCTAATAATACAAATTACGCTTAGGTATATCAGTAAAATTCTCTAATTTCTCATCTCACATAAACATAAATAGGTCTCTTGCAAACCTGCAAAACCGCATCTTTTTTTCTTTCACAATTAACTCTTCGTTTCCTAACTCTTTCGTTCTTCGTTTACTCATACCCGCGCTCATAAATGGATTATGGTTTTTCACGAATACCGCGGGAATCATGTCCGAGATTAAAATCCCTATGTGTTAATCCAGAATATGATGTATTTCCATTTTTAGTCAAATTCGTTTACATTAATATACACGTGGAGATGTAAATTGTCGCCTATATTTTGTACTTTATAACTCACAAGTCACACAACAAATACAAATATTTTTCTCTTTAAAAAAAATACTTTATGCTCAGTAATCAGTTACATTTTACGAGTAATTCGATCATGTAATAATAGGCCACCCTTTAACTAAGTAATAGCCCTGGATACGTAATTGGCGTGAAGCCTAATTCCGAAAAGTTGAGCTCGAATGGCCCGACGGCGGCGTGTTCAAAGTGATACGAATTAATTAAGCACTTGTACTTCTTTTATTGTAACTATGTGTGAATTGGGTTACCATTTAGTGAATCTGAAGGGCGAAATTACAGGCCAGATTAAGGGCCATTTTCAATGCAAAACGAGCTTATTCTTGTTATTATATATTTACTAGCTGACCCGGCAAACGTTGTTTTGCCATTAGGGATATAAAATAGCGTACGACCTACTCTCAGATCTACCAAACATACACAGAAAATTTCATAACAATCGGTCGAGCCGTTTCGGAAGAATTGGGTAAGTTTTATATTTAAACAAAGTTTTGTTTTTTTTTTTCGTTTTGCCTGTGTAAATATTTCTTGTAAAAACACTGCATTCCAAAGAAAAATCGCCGAAGTAGATAATTTTCATGTTCAATTCCTAATATTTTTTTGGCATACATTTTTTCTTAAAAACTGTTTCCCGTTTAAGTGATTCCCTTTATAATTATTCCCTTTTAACTGAAAATGATGATTAAACGAAAGCTTGCGATGAACTCAAGTAATCGCTTTGACGATAATTTAATTAACTAATTTGTTCTAATCGAATTACCCTTTCAGCTGTAGTATTTAGAAATTACGAACGATTAATATGAAAGGCGATCAGCGTTTCCGAATTTTTTTTTAATAATAAATGTTTTTTTTAATAATAAATGGATTTGAACATAAATAGTAACCAATTCGGTATCACTCTCAAACGCGAGAGATATTTGATTTTTAAATATTATTATTTCACTTGTAACCACCGATAAGAAACCTCAGGATATGGGCATCCTAACGATTTACGTAAACCTTTTTCGTACAAGCAAACAGTAGCGCCATCTGTCAGAATTCTATAGGGGGCTGCTGAGCGAACTACAGCGTAGCCTTATTGTTGGTGGCAAAACAAGCATTTTTGGCACCGATAAACTGGCCAGGGTACATGTCTATTCTTAAAATTAAAAAATTTAAATCAAGATTATTATACGGAAGCAAAGTAGATATATAGCGTAATAAGCCATATTATAATTTCAAATTGAGCGGCGTAGTGATACTTCTGCCCACTCACGTAAACCTGAGTGGGCAGCACCTTTGAGATCCCTTTTGTGAACAAAATCTGCCCACAAGGGACCGCGTGATATACCTACTCGCACGAATGGAGTCGGAAACACCGCGCAAATCTTCACGCCATTCATAAAACATGACGCGGCTCGAGGTACATTACTGAGATACGTGATGCTGTAATTTGAATTTGAGTATTTTAGATGTGCAAAACATTACCGTGGAATAACTGTGGAGTCCGTAAGTGTGACAGACAGAGCAACAGCCAATTTGTTTCCCCACTCTATTGCTCCACGGGTGGTAACTGTTTAATATTAGTATAGGAAATTGATCGCATGTACCTCGCGATCCGTTGGCTATAATTATTATGTGGTTTAAGATCTTTATTTGTTCCAAAAAGAATTTTACAATTCACTTAGATGAAACTTACAGGCTATAAATAGGAGGTAGTTAGAAATGTTACAGCGAGTCACGATGCGATATTAGTCATACAGAGTCATACCGCAATCAACAAAGTCACACCTTCGCAGAACACAGCACAAGCACAACGCATGACTAGAAGTGACACAGTATTTGTAATAGAGTAATTGTATTTTTAGATACTTTTTGTTAGATAAGTCTTGAGCATTTTTTTGAAAGTTTGCATGCTTTTACACTCCTTAATGTTTTTAGGTAGTTTGTTATACATTTGGGCACTTTCAAAAGTTATGTTTTTTTTACCATAGTTAGTTCGTGGCGGCCTTAATATTATGTTGTTTGCACTTCTTAATCTCCTTAATTGTGGATATTTATTTTTAGTTTGAAAAGTAATGCTCGTATGTATTTCCTTAGCTAGAATTTTACGAATTAGAATACAAGTGTAGTATTTGTAGGTATTGCTAATATTCATGAGTTTTGTTTCATTATATATTTTCTCTGTTGAAGTTAAAAAATCATAATTGAACAACACTTTTATCAGTTTGTTTTGGGCTATTTGTAGGATTTTGAGGTTAGTTTTTGCTGCTGAACCCCAGACTTGGATTAGGTAATCTATATGCGGCTTGATGAGCGAGTTGTAAATTACGTAACGAACTTTACGAGGCAGACAGCGCACTATGCAGCGGAGGGCTCCAGTTAGAGATGTTAATTTCTTTTTTATATTTTTAATGTGTGGCCTCCATGTAAGTTTATTGTCAATAGTTAAACCTAGATATTGATGAACCTAGATGTTTTTAGCCGCAAATATCACATAATGAGTCTTGCTGACATTAATAGTGTACTAATCACTTGTAAATAAAACTTTCTTTCATACTTATAATATTGTTTAATGTTGACGTAACAGCAATTATTTACAGTTATTATTTAATTATTAATTAGAATATCAAGTACAACAACAAACACAATATAAAATGCCGAATGCGAGTCCCAGAATGCCCGAATGTCTTGTCGTTTTTCTATTTATAGCTTTTCCTTTATCCCACCAATTTGGAAATTATCTTACCCCGAGATGTCACACTACTTTAAAAAGCCTTTCATTGGCTGCCTTGCTCAATTTTACCAACTTTCATAACAACTTTATTATTACCTTTCATGCTATTGGTTAGTTTCAGTCAATCTTACCAACGTTCATAAAAGGCAGACCCCTGTTATTGGTCAACTCAACCACAGATAAAACCAAAGTTAGCATAGAGTTTGTAGCTAAATATTGCCAGAGCAATAATTTTAAATTATTCGTGTTTTTCTTTCCAAATATTGTGGAATAAATGTATGAATCACGACATTCGGCCATCCGAAACCGTGCAACCACCCGGTGCACGATAGGTACATACAATCCGTCTTAATTATTATAACTAGCATCAGTTACTTAATTTTTAACAATAACATATATTAAAACTAACTCTATATACATTTTAAATGATATGTACATACAATAAGTATAACTTAAAATTGCAGATTCTACACACTAATCTTTTAAACTATACTTATAATCACGACATTCATATAAAGTTATTAAGACACCTTAGATCAGTTTGAGGTAATTAAAATTAACTCTATTACAGTTTACATTGAATTCATATTTGTATATAACTACAGTTTACATTGAATTCATATTTGTATATAACTAAAACTATTAAATAATGTTGTATATAACTAAAACTATTAAATAATGAGGGCGCTGCAGCGCAACGGTGCGGTACTAGCTCAGTAATTTTTACTGTTTATAAATATTTAACACGCTGATTAGGGTCTACCAGTGCTAAAATATCGAATAATAACGAATAATAATATAGGTATCACTGTTACCTTACCGCGTCAGCGGCGGCCGGCGCAGCGCGCGTCGCAAAGATCGAATAATTATTTGCGTACCTTCACAATAACAGTATTTTTCATTGATTATTATTTATATCATTTAACTTTCTTTTGCTTGTATTCGAACTATATTCACTTTGTAATTCTAGTATGTATTCACAATACGGTGCAAAATAAGTAGGTCTGTTCTGATATGTAAACGGTTTTTCGTAAATAGGTATGTAAGTACACTGCACTGAGTCGCCGTGGACCGCCGGTTGAAAGTTTCACTTTTAACGTATTAAGACACCACTTTTGGATAAGATAGTAATTATGCGCACTTATATGTACTAGACGAAGTGAATTACTTATAACTATTTTCAAATAATGGGAGAACTAAAATCGCTAGTAAAAGACCTGATGGAGCGAATAGACGGTCAGAATAGAGAATTTACCAACATAACCGAACGAATCACAAAAAATATAAACGATAACATAGATGAAAAGTTTTTACGTTTTGAACAAAATTACCGTGAATTGGAGGAAAAAATAAACAAGCAGCAGGCGTCTATTAAATATTTTGAAAGATATATAAAGAGAAGAAATCTTATTTTTTTCGGAGTAGAAGAAAAAGAGGAAAGTTATTTTGAGCTGGAGGAAATTATACACAAAATCATCAATCAAACTATGCAAATTAACTGCGAAAAAACCTATATTGAGTATGTCGGAAGACTTGGAAGAGACCAAAATAATAAGAGGCCAGTTATAGTAACCTTTACTACTATGGGTAAAAAGCTTGAATTATTAACAAAGAAGAAAAACCTAAAAAATACCAACTATTCTATCCAAGAAGATTTTACTAAAGATATTGTAGAAAAAGACGGGAACTGGTTAAGAAATTAATAGAAGAAAGGAAAATGGGAAAGAATTGTATCTTAAAATATGATAAAATAATTTATTTAGAAAATAATATGGCCTCAGATCAGAAACAAAAACTGCTAATAAAAGAAACCTATCTACGCCTCCGAAAATAATAATTAAAAATAAATCAAAGCAAAAATCAATAAAGAAAAGCAAGTGCAGTAATAAATCATAAGCTACGCAAACGCCAAAGCCATCTACATCGCAGGCACAATAAGTAAATCACATATTCAAAAACAACAAAATAATAACGAACAATTAATTAGGCAACTAACAATTTGCCCCTCTCAGCCAGCCTCCCAAGCCGACTTGTCATCGTGGGAAGGCTATAGACTAACACCCTCCAGTTATCAGACCCATGTTATGTCATGGTGAACTATAATTTTAAGAAATCTTACACTGGAGGAGGCCTTCGCCTAACAGGCGGAACTGAAATCACATATGAATTTGTAGTATCTATTCAATATATTTTTATGTATGTCATACTGTCATTAAGAATATCAAAAGATGTTCAAAATTGCATCAATAAAGTGGCTCTATGAAATAAACTTATAAAGAGATATAAAATAAACTTATATTTAAGAATTCTGAAAATATGTATTATGTAACATCTAACTAGTTGAAACTTATGCTTAGGTTTACTAACTTATTGTATTTTATATTATTTAAATCAACTGTTACTATCATTCTGAATTATTCAAATACTTAAAAAGGCTTGTTTTATATTTTATTGCATATAATTATTGAGTACCTATTACATAACAATAATTTTCAATGTATCAACACACAATATTGTACCTATATTATTTATTTATTTATTATTTGTATTGAGTAACTATACATTGTACATAATTTAGTTAAAAGAATGAAAAGATTAGAAATCTGTCTACATAACATTTAGTATAAACCTTTACATAGAATTATAACCGACTTACACCATTCATAACATTACATTTGATAACGAAATATTTTCAAAAATAAGTAATTGTAACCTAACGTGAACTCTTTGAACTTAAATTGTAATTGAACATAATATTATGTAACAAACTTGAAAATGCAATAAGAGTAGCTTTAGTTGATTGGCGATACTGTATTTACATTTCCACTGTATTTCATTTATTATATTGATACTACTTACTTAAGTTACTAAATTATTGTTATTACAAAATTTGTTCCAAACTAAATTTAAAACATTATTTTAAAAATTGTAATACTTCATATTATTTCAGTTTAATAAAAGCTATTTTATTTTATTTTATTTATTAAATAATGTAAAGTACTAAATAATGTAATCACATTCAATCAATTAATATCACTAAGTATTTTCACAAGTTCTCTTGAATTTAATACAGTTAGTAGTTCATAAAATTACAGTAACCTGTTTTAACATTAATAATACAGACACATTTTTATTTGATTACATCAATAGAGTTTAACTATTCTGTTTGAGTGCGCTGTCGCAGTTCTTTACAAATGGAGCCTGCAACGGTTTTTGAGAATTGAGAAAATTCAATAAATCATCTGGTTCCGAGCAAGACAAAGCCTGTGCGCCGTTCCTAATTGATTTATCCGTTATAACATGTATAATGCAATCCACAGCTTTTTTACCATAAATTTCACATCTATTCATTAATGTAAGTTTATCGTAATAATAATCGCGTAAATTTTCACCATACCGCGTAGTACGAGCTAACATTTCTTCGAGAAGCTGACCATAATTTTGACCGCTAGGAAATGCTTTTCTGAGTTTAATTTGCCATTCCTCCCAAGTATGAACTACAGTTGGTAATGCCTCATACCAAATTTTACCAACCCCCGAAAGCTTTTGCATGGCAAAATGAATGGTTTGCTTCTCGTTCCAATTATATATGCTAGAACACTCATTTATTTTCTTTATCCAGTTATCGACACTTTGCGTTTTACTAGATGGATCAAATGAGGGTATAACATTGATAAGATCACTATAAAACTGATGAGATTTTTCCTTTTGTATTGAAGAGAGCATTTTTATCACTTCATCACTAGTAAACCCCGTAGATGTATTCTTGTCAAGTCCGGTGTCATCGACATGATGTGGAATAGATTCAGCAGAACTGACCTCATTGACAACCCAAGGAGTCAAGGACGACACTCGTGCAGCTTTACGAGTGCGATGTTTAGACGACGATGCCTGTACGCACCGCCGCTTCCTTACGGTAGGGCGCCCTCGCGCCTTGTTCTGCTCAGCCGGACCCTCAGAAAAATAAAAATTGTATTAAATACCGATTCGTTTCTCTACTCAATGCTAATCTATGCGTTTAAATATAATAATAGGTAAAGAAGCTATCAAATTAAAATACTTGAAGTCCTTCAATTTCACGTTTTCAACATTCTAAAACCTTTCAATAATTACATTCAAATATTTATGAGAATATTTCATACTCTATCAAAGCAAGGTAGTTTTCAAAATTATTATGTGTATAATTTCTATCGTAACCTAAACAAAATATTATAATAATAAAAACCTTCTATCAACTCGGGTATTTATATTAAAACTTGGCTCCCACTAGTTCTGGTGTGAGTTGTGACTCACTTGGCCACCTTAATTGATTGTAGTATAATATTTAATTACCTTCTATATGCGTTGTGACACACTTGGCCACTCTTATTATCAGTGACACACTTGGCCACTCTTATTATCAGTGACACACTTGGCCACTCTTATTATCAGTGACACACTTGGCCACTCTTATTATCAGTGACACACTTGGCCACTCCTATTATCGGTGATACACTTGACCACCCCTATTATCGGTGACGCACTTGGCCACCCCTATTAACCCCTATAACTGGTGACACACTTGGCCACCCTTCTTTTCGGTGACGCACTTGGCCACCCCTATCATCAGCGACGCACTTGGCCACCACCTTTCCAGATAACACACTTGGCTACCTACTTTTAAATAATTTAATCATCCAACTCTCATAATTAATCATCAGTTGATCTATTTATAATACGTAATAAAATGTAGCAATATCACAGAGTAATATTTTCTAATATTTTGCACTTTCATGTTGTATTGATTGATTACAATATGGCGGTTCTTAAAAGAATCCTTTGAAAAAATAATAATCAAGATCAGAATGCATCTAGGTTTGTGCACGCCCGGAAGTGACGTAGTTAATATTTGATTTCATTCCCATACGTACATATTGGAGTTTGACCGGATGTGACAAACCAAAATACAGATAATAATATAATTTTTGTATCTTTAAGTATTTATGAATTATGAAATAGTGAGTTTTTATATAATTTTACTGGGTAGCTAACAACAGAAATACTAAAATATCAGCAACTAAAGAAAAGAAAATCATTGCACAAAATGACGGTAGTTACTCACGGAAAGTAAGTAGGTACCATTGCAAAAGTATGACGATTCATTCTACGACGTATATTATATTATTGCCCACCAATGTTCTTCGAACCCTGGACCGCGATCGAAATGAAATGCGATTTGTACTACTAATAACACAGCTAATAGCTTTAAGAAACCAGGAAGGCGACATGATAACGCGAGCTAACTTCCTACAGCGCCATCTTGATTTAGTATTGGACATTATGTCATACCTTCAATATTCGTTTTGAATTTCCATTTTGAAAAAGAAACCATTTATTTTAAAATACATAATAAATTATTAATGCTGAAACCAAAGTCAGAATTCATTACCAGAGAGTAGCTCTGGCCAAATGAATAATGCAGTAATCTCAACACCATTTTTATTTTATCAAGGAATTAACATGGTATTTTCCGCAAAAATATTTAATAATGCTTTAATTTGCACCCTCAGAATACAGAATATACCTAGGAGTCGCCTAGGCCACTTGCCCTCAAACGATACAACAGTATTTATCGTAATCATGACGATGTTTGTCAAGAAATATTTAATAATGCTTTAATTTGCACCACAAACACTATCAGTATCAAAAGAGACGCAATACCTAGGAGTCGCCCAGGCCACTTGCCCTCAAACGATACAACAGTATTTATTGTGGCTCAACTATAGCAACGCTACCCAAGGTATTTTCCGGACAATCTTTCACATTTTCACCAAAGTTTTATCACGTAACCTTTTATACTGTCTCTAACTTTCGTATTATCACATAAATTAGACGAAAATTTTAAGAAAAAATTATTACTGAAAATTCACAACATTGGAGTAAAATTCAAGACAATTAACTGACCATAGCATCTGACAACTAGAAAAATGACGTTTCATATGTCATTACGCAATTTGACATTTGTTTCGTCAAAACGTTTCGTTTTACGTTACGATTTGTCTATACTATGAAATACAAACGATAGAAAAACATTAATAGTTAAAAATAAATACATTTAATTAGCATTTGGTTAGTTTTCCTACAAAAGTATACTTCATTAGCATTAATATTTGAGTTATATTAAAGTAAATTATAATTTAGTGAAATATATTTCACTTGAAATATTGAAATGAAAACGAAACGTTTGACATTAAAAAAAAAAGTGGTCTCTCTGCTGTGGTTGTCTATGGTCGTTACTTGTTTTCGTACCTACGTAATTTCGTACGATTTTTGTCTCAAACGAGTTAGGGTCCAAGAGCGAGCGAAGCGAGCTCGGGACTATAGGGCGCCCCGACTTGGATAATTTAGGTGACGAAGAGGATGGCGGGGCCTGCAAGGCCCCGCCATCCTCTGAGTGGTTATTTTCTTTTATGACCACCCAGAAATTAGGAGCCCCGCGAAGCGGGGCTCCGTCGACCTGCCCTTGGAGGTGGTAAGTGGGAGAAGGTGATGGCTAAGGGTGTTTCTTCCCTTCCTCCCTCCCCCCTCTCATCTCCTTTCACCACGGCACTTTATAATTTTCATAATGCACTTCGTGATTTTCATAATTCATAGTAAAAATAACCTCGAAATTTTTAAATTTAAAAAATTTATTTCTCGGCAACTATTACGTTCCTACAAATATGGCTTGGGGGGAGGGTTGCCCCCCTCCCCCCCTCCCCACCCACCCCCCTCCCACCCCCCTCCGTAACGGTAGCGTTGCTATAGTTGAACCTTTATTGTAATCATGACGATGTTTGTCAAGGATTACGAGCAACAAAAAATTATTAGATTTTCATAAAACATTATTAAATTCATGCACAACACAAATATCATAGTACAATTATTATAAGAGATTTTGAGGGTATGACACACAAATATCAAAATAGAAGAATCACATATTTACATACCTGTGAGTGCGAGGCCATTGTCACTTCTGACTTGTACTAATCACTTGTAAATAAAACTTTCTTTCATACTTATAATATTGTTTAATGTTGACGTAACAGCAATTATTTACAGTTATTATTTAATTATTAATTAGAATATCAAGTACTCAGACACACAATATAAAATGCCGAATGCGAGTCCCAGAATGCCCGAATGTCTTGTCGTTTTTCTATTTATAGCTTTTCCTTTATCCCACCAATTTGGAAATTATCTTACCCCGAGATGTCACACTACTTTAAAAAGCCTTTCATTGGCTGCCTTGCTCAATTTTACCAACTTTCATAACAACTTTATTATTACCTTTCATGCTATTGGTTAGTTTCAGTCAATCTTACCAACGTTCATAAAAGGCAGACCCCTGTTATTGGTCAACTCAACCACAGATAAAACCAAAGTTAGCATAGAGTTTGTAGCTAAATATTGCCAGAGCAATAATTTTAAATTATTCGTGTTTTTCTTTCCAAATATTGTGGAATAAATGTATGAATCACGACAATAGTCAAAAGGTTGCATTGAAACCAGACATTTAGTAAATTTAAGTCATTTTGCGCATCATTGATGATGTTCTCGATTTTATTGCCGTAGTAAAAAAGGGTGGTATCATCAGCGTAGAGCGATAATTCTCCTTTGAGTCCCAGTTCGCTTATATTATTAATATAAATCAAAAATAATATAGATCCAAGGATAGAGCCTTGAGGAACTCCAAAAGTTATAAGTTTTTGAGAGCTTTGGTGTGATCCAATCTTAACTACTTGGAAACGTTCAGTTAAATATGACTCAAACATTTTAAAGGCTGTGCCAGTGATACCTATGTCCTGTAGTTTGCTTAGCAGAATTTGATGGCTGACCGTATCAAACGCTTTTTTATTAGAAACTTAACAATGAAGCAATTTTAATCTGAAAGATATGTACCTACCTACATACTTGTGTTTTCTTATAGGTAGGTACTAACTGGCTGACCCGGCAAACGTTTTGACATAAAAATTACCCCCTTAGTAATATATAGTTTATTATACGCCCTATTCTCAGCGAATATACACAAAAAAATCATAAAAATCGGTCAAACCGTTCCGGAGGAGTTTTGTTACGAACACTGTGACGCGAGAATTTTATTGAATGATATTTGAATTATGTAGATAGATAGATAGATAGAAAATTATTTATTGTACACCAATAAAACATGAGAAAACATTGATAAATACACAAAAGTTATACTAATGTACATATGGCGGCCTTATCGCTACACAGCGATCTCTTCCAGGCAACCATCGGGGTATGAAGCGGTGATTGGAATATAATGAGGTAGGTGGTACAATAGAAACAATTAAAACTGAAGAAAATATCACATAACACTATATAAATAAACCTATTTAAAAAAGAGGTAGATGATGAAACCTTACTTTAAATCAAGGATGAAACGGAAATGGGAACAAATAACAATCGATTGGTGGCTCGGGTACTAAAGTATTCGTTTGTGATTGATTAGTAGCGAGTTAGCCTTGAATCACATATGCATAAATATGTAATTGTTTCAGCGTAAAAATAATCATGTGAGGGGTTCATGGAAACCGTGAGTTTTATATTAAGGTCGATACAAACAAGTACCCATTCATTTATATCTTGTATTTTTTTTTTCATTTATTTATGGAATACAGCAGTTTTATAAAAACTATGTTACGTACGTACATTAAGTTAAAACAAAAGCCAATCAAGTGTAATCATAACTTATAGTTTTAGTGCGGGATTTACGAGTAGTATGAACTTTATGAAACAAGAGATAAATACGTAAAATTACAAAATAAATTGAAAAGTCAATGAAATTATAAATGGATGAGTATTGTTTTTCTATTGAAACAGATGTTATGCCAGGTATGCACCTGTTCCAAAAATGTCTCGTCGCTGATAAATTCAAAATAGAAGTCACAGTTGGGTCACATGTGGCCATTGCATTCCAGAACTCATGCATAAATGAATAAAAGGTCTCAAATAGACTTTACAAATAGAACAAGACAATCAGAAAAATATCTTGATAACTTATTTCGATATAAACTTATCTATGCATTAGGAGTTAATGAAATACTTCGTTATGTAATAAGTCGGACTAAATTGATATTTTACGAGCGGTTGGCTAAAAGATGTTCTATTGGGATTGAGACAAGAATTGTTTTAGAGTTGAGTTTTACTTAGGTAAATTTAATTTAGAACAGCTCAATGTTGAGGACTTCCCTGGCACACGTGGCGCGTCGATTCCAGTGAGGTTACGGGTTCAATTCCCACCACGAGCCACTTTGCAATTTTATTGATTGTTTATCGTTCAGTTTGTTAGTAAGTAATCTTCACTGACTAAGAAAACAGAGGCAAAAATACTATTTTTGCCTTCTTTTGCACGGGTTTCTAACTAATTTTGGATATAGGACTTTTGTTTCCGTTTTCTTAGTAAATGACCCAGTGAGGGTCACTAACTAAAAAACTGAACGATACAGAATCAGCCCACAGGTCTCATCTGGAGGTAGGCTTCGGCCGTAATGGTTACCATTCTACCGCAAAGACGAACCAACTAAGCGATTTAGCGTTCCATCGCGATGCTGTGTACAAACTGTGAGAGGTAGCTCTCCGATTCCGAGTTAGTACGATAACATCGTCGGCTGCATCGTCCACTGACTCTACTCTATTACTCTCTACTCTACTACTCGTCACTCTCTACTCTACTACTCGTCCACTGACATTGCAGTCAAACAGATACTAACTTTTTACGCGAAAACAAGATTTGCTCGTTTAAATAGGTAAGATAAATTTCGTGCTGTAGATGTTTGTTACTTTCTCACGCCACAGCTACTGAACCGTGGCTGTGATTAGGAATGGAGATAGCTGTACATACCTTGCAAACACCCAAAAATCACACACGATCCAAAATAAATTGCATACGTGAGCGAAGCCACTGACAAAATGTAGTTTTATCAAAAATAAGAACTTAAGAACATAAGATCTTAAATATAAGGAGATTTTTTTCTCTAATAGCGAAATCTCTAGGTAAGATGATTTCTCCCTGTCCTGACTTTGCCGTTTGTAGTGCTATTGTTAACAGACCTGCCAACGCGGCGAGTCTTGCTTTGCGGCTTTGTCAGATCCACCGCGCACCCATGTCAGTTGTCAGTTGTCTCGATCCCAGATAACGTAAAACTACAAAGTCGAAATACAAAGAAAATTTCATATTATAAGAAAAAGTATTTTAACAACCTCTATCTTTTTGTTATGGAGGTAAATCACCTTTTGAGATACCAGCCTCATTTGGGGGACTAAAATCTATGTAATTTTAGGGGCTTTCTACCCCATCTAAGCTAAAACATTTCCGGTGAGACTGCAGAAAATACTAATTTGCGTTGTTACTTCAAAACTATGCTTCTTTTGAAAAATTTTCAAATTGTCGTCAAGAAAATTTCTTGACGACATTACATTTTTAGAATCTGCGAATGCAGTTCTAAATTACTCAAAAAGTTTAGGCGGATATTTATTGAGTCCGTTAATATGGTTTTGCTGTGTATAACTTAACTTATAGTAACTGTTGGGGATAGCTTTTCTAGGATTATCGATTTCACCCCAACAATGAGATTAATTAATTCGATCAATAAGAACCACTGATGTACACTTTCCAATATTTATTGTCCTTACAACTGTACTAACGAATTATTTACGAACTTTAAACGAACTTTATACAGAATTAATTACGTTTCACTTTTCACTAATTTTCCACTGATTTTCACTGTTTTCACTGCACTCTCACTTTCCGAACACTGATTTCACTTTGAACTGTCTTCAAGATTGAACTGTACTGAACTGACTGAACTGAACTGTCTGCGTTGACCAATCAGCGGCCTTTATACAAAAATTTTACGCCATTAGAGTTTTCTAGAAAGTACGCGATTGGCGCATTTGGGTTATGTAAAAACATACATCTTTCTAGTGCCACAAAAAAAGGATCAAGACATTTTCAAAATAATAGATCTACATTAAAAATATACTCCACCCAAATGGTCATTCTATTCTTTGCATAATGTTTGTTAGCAAAAAAGGGTGTTAAAGAGGCGTGCTTCTAGAATTTTCCTATTAACGAGCGCGCTGATTGGTTAGCCATTGTTTCAAGTGCACGTGTTAGGGACCCGCGCAGTTAAGGCGAATATCTTCGTGATTCCTTAAGGGGAATATCGTGTTGCACAGTAACTTCTCTACTTTACTTACGAAAAACAGTTTAATACCCGTTGCTGGTTGGTATTTTTAAGTATTTAAATAGTTGAAATATTCAAAAACCTGAATGCTTCATCATCCAGGTAACAGTATATTGGTTAAAGTCACCCAACCAATGTTAAATAAATACACAAAGGAAAATACACAACGAACAAAATCAAAAAATTGTACGCAGCTGTGTCATTTCATTCCCCGTACTCCTCTGCAAGATAAACGATGCGGAAAATTTATGCAACACATGCAACAACATCGGTCTGAGCTTGTGCTGATATAATATTTTGTATCGGTAAACAGATCAAGCTGCTCTTGTAATACATAAACATGATGTAGGCAAAGAATGCACGATTAGATTTTGATTTCATATCTATAACACGAAAAGAAATCTCGGCTAAGTTTGCTGTAGTTAAAATTAAATTATTTTTTATACCTTCCTTATTAAAATAAGTTAGAAAACAATTATCACCAGTTACCTCCAGGCTCCATTATATCTACTTTCAATTCTCCATCTCATCTTTCTCTTATATGTAAGTGTTTGTAACCAAACCCCTCCGAAATAGCTTGACCGATTTGTGTGAAATTTTTGTGTACATTTGATTGGTCTGAAAATAGTTCGTAAGCTATTTTTCATACACCTGATTGGCAAATCAACGTTTGCTGCGTCAGCTAGTAGGTATAGGTGTATAAAAGATTCGTGTATTTGTAACAAACTACGAAACTCCTCCGAAACGGCTTGACCAATTTTTATGTTTTTTTTTGTATTATATATTTGGTAAGTCTGAGAATAGTTTTCCATTTTAAATCCCATGAGCAATCATTCATGTGGCAAAACAACGTTTTCTGAGTCAGCTAGTATTTTAAACGATTCAAATGTGTGATAAATTATCCACCTCGTTTTCTTAACCAATGAATTGGAGAAATAAAATAAAATAGGGAAGTATAAACATTAAACATCGAACACACAAGGTACGAAATTAAATACGTGATCATTTTGCAAGAACCATTACAGTTCGCCCGAGCAAACGTTACACCCAAATATGCCCCTTGAGTGTCATGTGTTGTTAGTATGGAATACTGTCACGAGAAGTCCTGTTTAGATGCAAAACTTAAATGGAACAGCGATATTTGCCGCAGATAACTTATATTTCGTTTTGGTCTCATACAACTCGCATATTTCAGTAACTGCTGTGTGTGTAGGTATCTGTATACCTATAGTTAGTTATAAATGAAATATTTTAGGAAACTTTCGCAGAATACTCGACCTTGATTGAATGTAGGTGCTCGTTTTTAGGGTTCAATACCAAAAGAAAACAAACAAAATAGAAAAACGAAACGGAACGGAAACGGATATGGAAACCGAAACCGAAAACGAAAACCAAAAACGAAAAGAAACAAAACAGAAAAACGAAAACGAAAAGAAACAAAATAGAAAAACTAAACGGAAACGGAAACGGATACGGAAACCGAAAACGAAAACCGAAAACGAAAACGAAAACCGAAAACGAAAACCGAAAATGAAAAACAAAAACCGAAAACGAAAACCGAAAACTTAGATCTTCCTTCTGAAACTAGCAGAAAGGATACGAGATTAAAAAAATGTATGGGAATTGGGAATGACGGTTGTTGAGTCACGTGATCAATTTGTGATATTATGTCATGTACATACATTTTGTGAATCACTTGCCACAAGCCAGCCATAGAAAGGTTATTGCAGATTAAAATAAGTGATGGAGTTTCCTGTAACATTTTGGTGATCATCAGGTAAGCTTGACCTTCCACGACGAATATAAAATTGCGTATTTGCGTGCCCGAATCAGGCAACTGAAATTTTTTTAAACATTTAAATAGTCGTGTGTTGTAAAAAAAATATGAAATATTGTTTTGTATTCGCCAAAACCGGCTTAATTGTATGCGTGTCTTGTAAATAGATGGTTAATGGCTTTTTGGCAGTTCCCTCGACCTTGTCAGTTTGCTGCCGAGTCACGTTATCTGTGCCTTCGACGAGATGTCACGATGGCACGCACCTTGAATTTCTATATCACGCTCTGGAATTGCCTCGCGCCAAATGCTCATATTTTTTTTAGTATTTTCGTAATATTCACTAAGCTTTGACACGTATATAATATTAGGCAAGGCGACAATGGAGAGAAAAGAACGCAAGAGACGCTAAAATAATTTATGTTTATAATCTCTGCGATTTACTTAACAAAGCATAAGTACTTATTTTGTAACATTACGCTGAAACAATATTAGTATTGAATTATTTAGAGTACCTATAGTAAAATAATTCAATACCATAACCTTACCTACCTTAATCACCTACCTTACCAAACAACCTTATCTTACCTTGCCTTAACAAATAACACCTACCTTTATGAAATATGATATTAGAATATCGTGATTTTCCAGACATGATTCTGAATACATAATACAGATAAGACATAACGAGGCTATTTAATACAGAAACATGGCATAATATTTGTTTGCAGGTTGTTTGTCACAAATCCGAGGAATGTTTGCTTTGCTAAAAGCTACCTCGACAGTCTCATCACGAATTATGTGATTATAACATCCGTTTAGCGGTCCCTCGTTTTCTCATTATACAAATATTATATAGGAGACTGACTACATACACTAGAATTTGTTCCGGTGTCTCCAGGGTAGGTTGATGTTATTCGTAATTTTCGCGAGAACCTGGTATACTTTCGATACGTGCGAACGAATACAATACGTGGTGGTTAACGGGTGCGGTTATATACTTTCGTGGTATAAAAGTTTCCTATGTCTTTCTCAGGATTTGACTACGTGAAGTATTCTCACGTTCGTGAACGACAAAAATCTATTAATGTAATAAAAGAATAGCCCTACTCGTACAGATAGGGGTAAAGCATGTGTAAGTGCTACTTCACTTGCCACTTTGCTTAAACAAACTGACGCTCGTTGGGGCAACATCACTTGAAAGCTAATATGGTAACGCTGTCGACTACGTAATTACTTGAATACCTAATTAGATGAATATGCTTCGCTCATACGCGGGGGATTATTTTGATCAAGTTTTTTGCTGTCTAAGGTGGCATCTAATTATGGAATAACATTGGCTGGCGCTCTTGTGTGAATATTCTCAAATCACTTTGAAGGAACTACGAGGTACGAATTTGATGATGATTTCCATGGCTTTCCTTTTTAAGGCTGCCAAGCCACTGGAGCGGAGCGAGGCAGGAGCGGTGAGAAACGGAGAAATATTAACAAATAGCATAGCACAAAATCAGACGAGCGGAGATTTTCTCCGTTTCTCCGCTCCGCTGGCTCGCTCCGCTCCGGTGGATTGGCAGCCTAAAGCGGGAGCTTCCGGGTTCGATTCCAGGTCAGATTAAGATTCCAGGTCTGGAAGAAGTCTAGGGACGCTGGACTGATTACCCACCCTTTCAGCAAATAGCAACGCTAACTGTAACTGTTCTTACTGGGCTCTACTTACAATATACGCTATTCTTCCTCTAGTAAGGCACGTGATTCATCCAATGGTCAAAAACCTTAGTAAGTTATGCCATAATAACTCAAATCCTTTTAGAGGCTGAGGTAAACAAACCTACACACAATCTTCATACCCTAGCCTAAAAGTAAGACCTAATTATTTTCCTGATAAAAAAATGGGACCTGGAGAAATGCCAGATCCAAACATTATAGTCCTTAGACTCTATGATCATGTTATCTACTCTGAATGAGAGATCTATTTGGCACCTTTCCCTTGTGGAAGGAAAAGATGATCCAGGGCCCCTCACTCGCCCAGGATGGTGAGCTCCCGCATCCGCCCAGAACCCGAAGGCGCCCCGAAGGGTGAGCTCTCCCCCCTCATCTCTCATAAGAGATGTAAGTCCGGCCGCATTAAGGTGGCGGTTTTCACCTATGTTCACATCCCCGTAAGGATATGAGATAAAGAGCCTCATTAAGGTGGAGGTTACACCTATGTGATAAGGTGGGGCACTCTCTTACAAGAGCGCCCCTAACGGTTGTACCGCCCCAGATATGTGTTATATTCTTATCCCGGTGAGGATAAGAGATCAGCACCTTAAGCGTGGTGTTACGCATACTAGAGACCAAGAGACAGTCTGCAAACATCGAGGCCTGAAGGCGCAGCCTACCGTATTAACTTATAGTGCAACAGCCAGCTGCGACACATCAATACACTCGACGTTATACAGACAATATGCGCCACTTAGGACGCCTTCCCGTAATACCATAGTACGGGCATTCACTGTGTTAGTCATCTCAGAAGGGTCTCACTAGACTCTACTAATATTCATATTTATTATTCATAAGATACGTCATGACCACCAACATGACGCATTAGCCATCAGGAGTATTTATGTCATGCACCAATACCATCTCGGACTCAGGCGCTCTCGGCGACCCGCGTCCCCTTCTTTATACTTTTACTTTCATATTGTCTTTCGCTCACATTTTACCTTTTAATGTATTTGCTCCGTGAATCATTACTGATATTCAAATATTATGTGTGAGACCCACACAATATAACTTATATATTTTTCATAGGTCTTTGGTACTAGAGAGTCAGACACAGGCGTCGCACCAGTGTGATGTGATGCTTTGCCAATAAATACAAGGTTTTTGGTACGACCGTTTGGTTCCCTGAGGAACACTAATGAGATCAAAGTCCCATCGGTCGGCGCTGTGCAAGTTCATATAATGTTCCAGAGGAACATTATAAAATATTATCTCGGAACAATATCTCCTTCCTCAACCTCCTTCTACCTTCGCATCATCTTATAATGGGGATGCCAATACACACAGGCCACTCTAGTGCACTGCCCACTCGAGCATCACTTTTAACGGCCTTTGCGTGCGACCTACACAATACACTTCACAAGCCACGTAATAATATTATACGTCTTTATCACCTTAGTGACGCACTTAACATCATCGGTCCGTATACCTCAACTCAACTCTGACTTTGGACCTCAGCGTCGCACGCCTCGCATCCATATAGTTGTCGCGCGGCGATCTTGATCGACTGCGCTCTTGGTGAAACCCCGCATCGCTATATTACGAAGTACTATTGCACGGCCCGCTTCCATAGGTCATGAATTTTTCAATGCACGAACACGCTCTAGTCATATACACGATCGAGTAATCAAATTAAGACTTTTCCTATGTTTGATTATTTCTCTTTGTATTGCTTCGAGTTATCACCCTCGTTACTCAGACAGTTTGCCAAGCTATACATTTAAGCCGAAGACTCTTTTATCATAAAAATGAAAGTTGGGGGATCTAGGTAGTTACATCCAACCCCCTAAATTCTATGAAGCCTGCGTAATAGAATTTACGTTAGGCAACATAAGGATTCTTGTATTAAAACTTGTTATTTTTTTTTTTTTTTTTTTTTTAATTATTTATTTACATATTATTATTATAATGTTTTCATTTACATACTTACAAAATAAACCAATTGTGTTAGCATTATAGTTAACACATTTCTTATAATTTTGGATATGCAATCACAAAGCATCCCAAGTTTTATTCATGCCTACTTTAACACCATTATAGATCAATTTTGGGATGCATCATTTTTCATATTACAATAACTAATTTAATGTACTTTTGGAATCAACCTAACTTGATACATTTTAGTTAACAACTCTCAAATTAAATGAATTACTTCGAAATCCACATAACCTCTGCAAAACCTCAAAAGAACATTATATTTATCAAATTATACAAGTATTAGAATCATTGTTTGCAATCAATAATTTATTGATAATATTTTGATAAATGAATAGCATTATATTTTCCTCGAATCTTATTTGTTTTCGGGTCCATTAATACATAAACATTTTTGAATGGTACTGCAGCGACCACATAAGGTCCTTCATACAATAAATCAAATTTACTTATTTCTTTCTTTTGTAAATCGGATCGATTACAACGTCGTAATTTCACTAAGTCCCCAATATGAAATTCAATTAATTTATGACTTTTGTCATATTTCCCGTTCCTTATTCGGCTGGAACTTATTAAATTCTCTCGTACACGTTGACGTATACTTCCTATATTTAATTCCCCTTGAGAATGATTCAATACTTTATCTACAGATAACTTAGTCCTTTGACCAAATAACACCTCATTTGGTGTAAACCCTATACTATCATGATAAGTATTGTTATACATTTCCTCAATATTTGGCAATAATCCTACCCATGTTTTATGATCATGTGAGCAATAAGCTCTGAATAATCTACCAAGTTCTTTATTGACTCTTTCAGTGGTATTCGGTCTAGGATTTCTGATTGTTGTATAAATTGTTTTGATCCCAATCTCTCTTAATCCATCCTTATATCTTTTACTGATAAATTGGGATCCATTATCAGTCATCAAGGTTTGAATCTTAATGATCTTATTAAAGTGTTTGATTTTGGTCAGACAAGTTTGACTTGTCGCTTTCCGTAATGGAAACAATTTCACATACTTGCTAAAAGCATCCTGCATTACTAGGATATAAGTGAATCCAAATGACCCAGATGGTAATGGTCCATACAAGTCAGCCATTACAATCTCACCAATGTCATTCGATATTATGGACTGGCAGGGTCCAACATACTTTGCCTTATCACTTTTCGCTAGTTGGCAAGTGTGACAACGTTTTACTATTGACTTAACATCATTTGTTAAGTTCTTCCAAAACAATCGATCTTTCAAATATTTAATAATTTTATAAGCACCTTGATGTCCCATCTCCAAGTGTACTTGTTTGACCATTTCCTCTCGCAAGGAAGAGGGTAGATATACCCTGTTTCCTTGATTTGTTTTAAAACACACCACTTTGTCGTTATTCACGTTTATTCTATCTCTATAACGTGAATTTTTTCCATTCAATATTTCTTGTATTTCTGGATCTTCTGCCTGTAATTCGGGCAACCTTTTAAGTTTGTACAATAGCTGTCCATTCTCTTTAGCCATATAATAGATGCCCGGCAATCTAATTTTATTCTCTTGTACTCTACTCCCATCTGGCGGATACCTCGACAAAGTATCTGCGACTAAATTTTTCTTTCCAGATATATGTTCTATCTCATAATCAAATTGTTCTAAATACAATAGCCATCTTGTTACTCTACTATTAAACAATTTCCAGTTCTTCACAAATAATAAAGCTTTGTGATCAGTTCGTATTACCACTTTGGATCCTCTTAAATAGGTTTCAAACTTCTGCAAACAACTTATAACTGCATAAAATTCTTGTTCTGTAACAGTCCAATTCAATTCCGGTCCTTTGAAGGACCTACTGTGATAACTTAATGGCTTCATTTCTCCATCATCTCCTATTTGGTATAAAACTCCGGCGAAAGCTATACCAGATGAATCAGTCTGTAAATAGTAAGTTTTGCCAAAATCTGGGTGTTGCAATTCAACAGTATTTACAAACTGTTGCTTTATAAAGTCAAAAGCCTTTTGTTCTTTTTCTGTCCATTTCCATGCCTTTTGTTTCTTTAATAATTCACACAATGGGTGAATACTTTCAGCATAATTTGGTATAAACCTTCGATAAAAATTACACAAGCCTAGGAAAGCTCGCAAATGTTTTACCTTTTGCGGTTGAGGAAACTTTTGAATAGCTTCCACCTTCTCAGGATCCGTACGGATTCCTTGGGTTGAGATAATAAATCCCAACATTTTTACTTCTTTACACAAAAATTCACACTTCTCAATATTACAAGTCATTCCAGCTTGTTTCAATTTGTTTAACACAACCTCTATGTGGTTCAAATGCTCATCCAAATCACCCGTTGTTATAATTGCCAAATCATCTAGGTAATTAGCACAGAATTGTCGTACTTCAGGTCCCAAAATTTTATCCATTGCCCGACTAAAACTTCCAACTGAAGTTTTTAGTCCTTGTGGTAATACATTATACACATAAGATTTTCCATTAAATGAAAATCCGGTATATTTCTTACTTCCTTCACTGATGGGTATTTGGAAGTATGCATTGTTTAAATCAATTGTCGTAATAAATTTGCATCCATGGAAAGAATTCAATACATCAAGCTGCATAGGAGGCTTCTCGGTCTCTGCAACCATATGTTTATTTATTTCTCTTGCGTCCAACAAGACTCTAATGGTTCCATCTCGCTTTAATGTAAAAGTCAACGGACTACTATAAGGCGTGGAAGCCCTCGATATTATATTCAACTTTTCCAATTCAGCAAGCTTCTCTTCCATCTTTTGCCTATAAGCATATGGTATAGGATATGACTTCTTTACTATTGGCTTCTCATGTAGCATTTTTATTTCATGCTCATAGCATGTACATCTGCCTAAGTCTTCTGTAAACATGCTGTTATATTTATTTAAAATTTCACCGAGCTTCTTTTTATCTTTTTCAGGAACGTCAGTTCCTATTTTAATTTTCGCTAGAATGTCATCAACTTTTGCACTCATCTCAGACATGGTCAATTCACTGATATTTGGATAAACATTTATTAAGGGTATAGTATAACAACACCCATCTTTGTACAATGTAATGTTCATCTGATCTTTCTTCAGATTAAATACAACCTCATTCTTTTTAATCCAATCAAAACCTAATATCACTGAATGAGTCAACCCAGGGACTATCAAATAACCAATTTCTAAAGTCAACCTCCCTATAACAGTTGGAACAATAACCATTTGTTGAATTTTAATACTTTTGTGTCCTATTGCCCCTTTTAGTCGTATCGTCCTTGTAGGCATTAATGGCAACTTGTCAGAACACTTTTTTAACTGTAAATACATCAATTCAGAAATGCAAGTAATATCACTGCCTGTGTCCAATAGCCCATCTACCTCAAAACTCAGCAATTTCATCCGAATTTCAGATTTCACAGTACAAGACAACTCAGTTGTCTCATGCTCTTCGTATACATTTAAAATTTCACCTTCTATAATTTTTCTACTCTTTTCATGGCTGTCAGACACTAGCAGGTCAACCACTTGTTTACAATTCATTTCTTTTTCATATCCCAACCCCAATCTTCCCTTTTGTCCATTGCATTTAATTGGTCTTAATAGTCCCTTCCTCCTTCCTAGTCCTTGTCCTGGCTGCCATCCATATTTAAGCATAATCTTTAATGCTTTGTTCCCTTTATTAGCAGCTGAGTTGGGAACAACTTCCTCAGCCGCTGTTAGTTTGAATAATTATTTCCATCTTGCCAGACGCTGTAAGCTCCTTCATTCTCTTTTCCATCATTTTGATCATTATAGCCTTCATTCCCTTTATCCAACACTTCGTTGGACACAACATTGCAGTATTCCTGCGGATAATATTGTACTTGTGGGTACACTGGTTTCCTCCAACTTCTATAACTTCGACGAACATCGCTATTTTGTGATTTCCTTTCTTTATAGTTGGATTTATTTGCACTCGTTGTAGGTTCCTCCTGTTTATTTATATCATCTTGCTTCCGCAGAAACTCTGTGGCATCATGTATAGTTTCACCTTTAGTGATTGCCCACATCTGTTGCACAGAAATGGGATAGTGCCTCATCATATCGTCAACTAACTGTTTTTCTGGTATTGTAAATGAGAGCATTCTCACTTGTGCAGTTAGATTCAAAAAATGACCCAACATGGTAGGTTGCTTAGTTCGGTCCCAAGTGGAACATACAATTTCTCTTCTTATTTTGTTTTGCTCTGTTTCTCCCCAGTATGTTGACAAAAAGTCATTTTTAAAATCTTCAAGATTCTGCCATCTTGATTTGTATAATCGTACCCAATCTCGGGCTTCACCTTGCAAGCATTCATATGCCAATTCCAATTCCTTTTCCTTATTTGGCAGCTTCCTTAAGTAGGAAGCCAAATCTTCCAAAAATGTTACAGGATGAATTTTGTCTTTTGAGAACTTTGGTTTTTCTGTTGCAACATTCATGATGTTACATGGAACATATTCCTTCTGTTTATTGGTTGTTCCCACAGTTGTGGTTAATTCAGGCACTATATTATTTGAATTATCTTTTGCATTCAAGTCGCCTGAAACTTGATTTTGAATCTGCTTTATTCCTAACTCCAACTCCTTTATCTTTCCTTCCATCTGTTTTGTGTGCTTTTGTAAATATTCGTAAAGCATCTTATAACCATCATCAGTTTTATTTCTCGATTTAGGATTGTTATTCCTACGTCTCTTTTCTGGTGGCTCTATTTCTTCAGATTGTAACTCTACAACTTCATCCACTTTATCTGCACATTCTCGATTTATTTCTTCTTGAACTACCTCATTATCATCCTTCTCCTGTGCTAATCTCCGTTTCCTGACCATTTTCACTAATAAAATGTTCACATGTAGCTCACTAATGAAAATGTAGTCTTAAACCTATTCACACTTCTCTCTCAGTATCTCTTTATTTGTGGTCCCTTTTCCACTTTATAACAATTAAATACTAGTGGTCCCTTTTCCACTTTGAAAATATACACTATCACATATGCATAATCACAATGGTTCACTTAGCATAACCACAATGGTTCACTTAACAACCCCCACACCTTTGGAATAAAAGTTATTTCTTCGATTCGTAAAAATTTTCCACAACCCCCAGACCTCGAGAGTTCTAAATATAGTGTTGTATTTTATAAATCACAACTTACTCGACCACCTGCAACAAGAAATAAATCTCGTTAATTACACATTTCATTTACCTCTGACACCTCTTTCCATTTTCACGGACAACAAATTGTAGGCTTTTGCCTACTTTCCTAACTCCTATCTTGCCGTTAGACCAGTATCCTGGTCACGGCACCAAATTGTAACTGTTCTTACTGGGCTCTACTTACAATATACGCTATTCTTCCTCTAGTAAGGCACGTGATTCATCCAATGGTCAAAAACCTTAGTAAGTTATGCCATAATAACTCAAATCCTTTTAGAGGCTGAGGTAAACAAACCTACACACAATCTTCATACCCTAGCTTAAAAGTAAGACCTAATTATTTTCCTGATAAAAAAATGGGACCTGGAGAAATGCCAGATCCAAACATTATAGTCCTTAGACTCTATGATCATGTTATCTACTCTGAATGAGAGATCTATTTGGCACCTTTCCCTTGTGGAAGGAAAAGATGATCCAGGGCCCCTCACTCGCCCAGGATGGTGAGCTCCCGCATCCGCCCAGAACCCGAAGGCGCCCCGAAGGGTGAGCTCTCCCCCCTCATCTCTCATAAGAGATGTAAGTCCGGCCGCATTAAGGTGGCGGTTTTCACCTATGTTCACATCCCCGTAAGGATATGAGATAAAGAGCCTCATTAAGGTGGAGGTTACACCTATGTGATAAGGTGGGGCACTCTCTTACAAGAGCGCCCCTAACGGTTGTACCGCCCCAGATATGTGTTATATTCTTATCCCGGTGAGGATAAGAGATCAGCACCTTAAGCGTGGTGTTACGCATACTAGAGACCAAGAGACAGTCTGCAAACATCGAGGCCTGAAGGCGCAGCCTACCGTATTAACTTATAGTGCAACAGCCAGCTGCGACACATCAATACACTCGACGTTATACAGACAATATGCGCCACTTAGGACGCCTTCCCGTAATACCATAGTACGGGCATTCACTGTGTTAGTCATCTCAGAAGGGTCTCACAAGACTCTACTAATATTCATATTTATTATTCATAAGATACGTCATGACCACCAACATGACGCATTAGCCATCAGGAGTATTTATGTCATGCACCAATACCATCTCGGACTCAGGCGCTCTCGGCGACCCGCGTCCCCTTCTTTATACTTTTACTTTCATATTGTCTTTCGCTCACATTTTACCTTTTAATGTATTTGCTCCGTGAATCATTACTGATATTCAAATATTATGTGTGAGACCCACACAATATAACTTATATATTTTTCATAGGTCTTTGGTACTAGAGAGTCAGACACAGGCGTCGCACCAGTGTGATGTGATGCTTTGCCAATAAATACAAGGTTTTTGGTACGACCGTTTGGTTCCCTGAGGAACACTAATGAGATCAAAGTCCCATCGGTCGGCGCTGTGCAAGTTCATATAATGTTCCAGAGGAACATTATAAAATATTATCTCGGAACAATATCTCCTTCCTCAACCTCCTTCTACCTTCGCATCATCTTATAATGGGGATGCCAATACACACAGGCCACTCTAGTGCACTGCCCACTCGAGCATCACTTTTAACGGCCTTTGCGTGCGACCTACACAATACACTTCACAAGCCACGTAATAATATTATACGTCTTTATCACCTTAGTGACGCACTTAACATCATCGGTCCGTATACCTCAACTCAACTCTGACTTTGGACCTCAGCGTCGCACGCCTCGCATCCATATAGTTGTCGCGCGGCGATCTTGATCGACTGCGCTCTTGGTGAAACCCCGCATCGCTATATTACGAAGTACTATTGCACGGCCCGCTTCCATAGGTCATGAATTTTTCAATGCACGAACACGCTCTAGTCATATACACGATCGAGTAATCAAATTAAGACTTTTCCTATGTTTGATTATTTCTCTTTGTATTGCTTCGAGTTATCACCCTCGTTACTCAGACAGTTTGCCAAGCTATACATTTAAGCCGAAGACTCTTTTATCATAAAAATGAAAGTTGGGGGATCTAGGTAGTTACATAACGCTTAGCAAAAGCGTTTAGCGTTTCGGTAGGAAACTATACCTGTTAGTATTTTCCACATACAAGTTCAGTACTTTCCACAGCTTCGTCACATATTATAATATGAGATTACTGCAGCCAAAAGCTAACTGTAAAGTAAAAAAAAATTAGACAGAGTTCAGACAGCGTTCAAGAACTGAAAACAAATCCTAAGGACAGCTAAATACATTACCACAAATGTGTGTTGCGAAGTTGGGTAAAAAATCTAATCTAGCAATATAACGCCGCGCGAAATGGGCTCTTGCCAGTAAATAGGTAATATTTCCGCTCATTTACACCCCATACACATAATAACCGTAGGTATTACGTGTATTACGTGGACCTTTCCTCAGGTCAACGCCAGAGGGTCGCCATTCGCCACATGACGCCGCACCTGAACATTCTCACACTCTAACGAAATTGAATCGATTTATCAACAAACATTATGTATCTCAATCTATCGCCGACAAAATATACTCCTTCAGGATACTACGTAATACCTTGGTCAATGTGAATTGGTAGTCTTCATACATCTATTATAATCTCAGTGGCAGAGCGATGGGGAAAGCTATAATATTGTTGTATAATATCTTAGCGATACTGCATGAGGAGATCCGTAGATGGACCAAGTCACCCATAGACGTGTCGCGAAATTGAAGTTGCATTATATAACTCATTGAATCGATGTATGTTGGTTACCCAAGCCATATCCAAGCCAAGCCAAGCATAAATATAATCGATCGATAGAGGACAAATTTTATTACTTTTTCTTCTTCTGTCAATCAGTCAATTAATGTAACCAGAAGTGATTGCGACTTCAGTATGCTATAGTTCCTTTTGACTTATCTCTTCAATTTCAAAGATTGTAAACGCAAAGCTTTCGAACAAGATTGAAAAATGTATGAATTTACAGAATCATAGTGCACAGCAAGTAACTCCGTTTTAAATATAAATAGTAATATTTAACTGAAGACTTAATAGCTATCTAACTTCGCACTATAAAATACCAAATGTAGATTGAAGAGTAACAAACGACGTATAGATTATAGGATACCTTGGGAGCAATGAGATAAAGAGCAGTTTTATCCGGGAAAATTCTAATTGAAATAATGGGAAAACTTGTACCCCTCGGAACATCTGGGACGCCGTACATTTACATTATTATAATTAAATTCATTTTCCTAGAAAAGGCTTGAGAGGAAACACTTATGAATTAAAATCGTAAATATAACTAAAGACAAACTTCTAATGTAACTGAGTTTTAGCTAAACTACGAATGAATAGGTGCTGGTAAACTAAATTATGTATTGAGCGATGTTGTGTTTGTGACGTCAACCGAATCGTTACGTAAGTAATAGAATGAAATGCCAACTTTTAAAAAATCAAAGAAAAGCAATATTTCTTCGAATTTACAAGCTAAATAACATTCCATGTATTCACTTAACGGTTGAAACGAATGTAGAGTAGTTATAGAACGTATCCCAGTAGCTATTAGCGGAAGCATATTAGTACCCAAGAGGGAGTGCTGGGACTTATCTACGCCGGGAAAACGTTCCAAAGCGTCCGCGATAAGAGTTTTTTGAGTTCAGAAACTAATGCAAAAACTTTATTCTTCGGGGACGTTTAAATAATTTTAATTACATTAATATTCTTGATATACATCGCACGGGCGGTGAAAAATAATTAAAATTTTATAATTACTCAGAGATTAATAAGAAAACTTTTGTGTAAGAGTCGAGCGCTAAAATCGGAAAAGTTAGAATATTTCACAAACAAAGAGATTCAAAACGGAGAGTTTAACGATAACAATCGTTGATATTTCTCTCAGAGATGAAATCTCTTAGTGTAATTTTATCAAACAAAAACTTATCTGTATGGAAAGCTTGTTATAACTTAAAATACTTACCTTACGTAGTAGAATATCTAGGTTGGAAAATAAAAATTAATAGCATTGCTTTCGCTGTACAAACATTTTTTTTTCTCTGTACTAGTTAGTACTTGACTGCCATCTCACCTGTGATGCAGCCTAAGATGTTATCGTATTAACTTGGAAGGGTAAGTATAAATTTACCCCAACGGTTTCTACAAGCATCGCACCGGAACGCTAAATCGCTTGGCGGTGCGTCTTTGCTGGTATCTTCACATCTTTTGTAGTAAAACCAAGTGTTACTTAAAATCTTAAAACACTAGATTTTGTCACACTAAGGGCTAGGATAATAGTATGACGAAACTGAAAATTTATAAACGCTCTTAGTTTTGCATCAGGGGTTGATAAAGATATTACATAGACACTACTGCAGGCGATCCCGTCGGACTAGAGATGGGTTTATTATGTAAATCCCCTGTATCAGACGCACAGATAAATGCCGGTTACACGTAAATTATACGCGCACGTCCTTCGCGTAAAAAGCTTTGGCGCTGATCTAGATTTGAGCTATTACTATTCATCCGCTGCGTGACCGTGTGATGATATACGACTTCTACGCTTTAACCACAGATTACTGCTTTAACGTGAATTTTGTATTATTTTATCAGCGTCCTTTCATGATGATACACTTATTTTATCGACAAAATTAGCTACCGATTTGATGTATGGAAAATTGCATTGGGAAATTTTGAAAGGACCAATAAAATGTCTCAAATTTTAATATATTTCGTAACAAATTTAGCACATTAGATAATATGGTGACTCAAAAACTATAACAGTATTTTTTATTAATGTTACTATAGAAAATCTATCTCTCTATATAAAACAAAGCCGGGTTTGTTCGAACACTTCACTAGTGGGGACCGATTTTCATGGCTTTTAATTTTTTGTATTAGCCTGCATCCCGAATAGCAGAATGACTATTAAAACACTGGAAAATCGACGAAAATATTTGTGAAAAACTGAAATTCACGCGGTCAAACCGCGGGCAACAGCTTGTGATTTATAAAACGACAGTTTTATTCCTTACGTCTATATCGCGTCTTATTTACTCTATACAAAAGAATGCCTATTGGAAAACCCAATTTGTTTCATGAGCATAACATGGAGATAAGGAAAATTTGTGGCTATAACATTTCATAATTCAACTTATTTGTACGTCGGCGCCAAGAGTTCCCTCCAAAGCGAGCGTTGGGACTTGGGATTCAAATCGCGTTATCCGAAACGGCTACACCGACGTCGGGCGGGCTATACAGGGTGTTACTCGTACTCTAGCACCGAGTACGGCGTGTTTATTCTGCCTCTGCCGCGTATATCGACCGCCCGGCGCGCGCCGCCTCAGTCGTCGTCGTCGCTCCGACCGCGCCGCGCGGCCCCAGCAGCCTGTGCCTCCGGCAGCCGCCTGACAACCTCACTGATTTCACACAACAAAACGCGAAATTAAACACACATCCTGTATCTACTCACTAGTTCGAGAATGACGTACATGTCTTAATAATGATATGTCTCTAGTGCGCCCGAACTGGACACTAGCAACGCGTGTGCAAGAACAAAATAAAAGACATTGTTGTGTCATGTGATTCTGTGTTGATCCAGAGACTATAATATTCGGCGGCTGTCTGTAAGGTACGATATTCTATTTTACCTTATTGGTGTGAATATAAGAAGGTTATAAAATGCGAAGGCCACGAAGAAACCTTGAAGGCGATGGTGCACAGGATGTCAAGTCATAGCATGTAGTAAACACTTCGTCAAAGTGCTAGAGCGTTTCGATAAGAGATCGTATCGCACTTTTTAGGTTCTGTTTACGAAATGGGTTAATGTTAGGTCAACTGAAATAATTCTGAGCGTCAAGCAGCGTCAAGGTTAATTGCGGCATGTAGGCCCTTAGCGGTTGAATGAACGCGAAATGCTTAATTTATTCTATGTAACATTTTACGTAACAATACGTGCCTAATTTCCCTTCAATACCTTAAGTTCTATAATATAACTACTAAGCTTCAACATGCTGTAGATAAAAAGGTCTACGGCGTAGACACTTGTAGCAAGTGGTGTAAAATTCGCGCGCTACGCCTACCTACTCGTAGCTCATGGCTACGCGTATCATCAAAGCATTTTGTCCAACTAATTATTATTCAAGTAAAAACGTAAAAATATAATTTTATCTTCTTTTATCATTAAGATCTAAGGCTGCACTAAATGGAATTTACTGTAAGAAGGTATATTGTCCTATTTCTTAGTCAATGATCGATGATAAGATTATGATTAATTTTAAATTTTAAAGGATGATGTAAATTTCAGCGGTGTATCTAAGTGACAAAAATTGATTTTTTAGAAAGAGGGCAAATCTGAAATGTACGATATAATATAATACTTCATGCGGTCTAATCCTGAAAAGGAAGTCTATTATAAAAGACCCTTTAACTTAAAATATTACCGAGAAGGCTCAGAAAGTTTGTTCGCTAGAGTTTTATTTTTATTGAAGTTTGCTTATTAGAGTATATTTTCGGTTTAATCCTAAGAATGGATGACGGAAATTGGAAGTCAGAGGTACCTTCTAGGTAGAATAATAAGCTACCTTTTTTTGGTTTAACTAACGGTTACAGTAAGGTTACTTTTACTTGATACACTCAATGAATTATTTAGATTTGTTAAGTTTTGATATACTTCAAAATCGTATTAATATGTAGGTAACATGTATTCGATTAAATCTATAAGTAACATTTAAAACTTTTACCAATATTTTCCTGACATACCAAGATACAGGCTCAGAAATTGTATATTAAATGGGGCAGAAAAAACCGTTAGTTTATTTTAGCGCCTTTTGCTACCCGGGTAATTTTATATGAATTATATTCCTATAAAATTCGTTTATTGCCCGTGGTCCCCCCGATAGTCCCCCTGGGGAACCACGGGTAATTTTTTTGCCCGTGGTCCCCTGGAGCTCTTAGAGGGACCACGGGAAAAAAAAAATTTCCCATGGTACCCCTGCGAATCAAAAAATTAAAACACACTTTCACCTAATCACGCATATGCAATACCAAATTCTTAGAATTACAATAAACTTGCATGCAGCTCTTCCGCGTGGATATCCGTATAATATACATACTCGCATATAACAGCACGGTTTAAAGGTTTTCTGAAAAGTTCATAGATTTGTCTATCCACCTACAAAATGTCAAGCGTGTCCAGTAGCGTCTATCCAAACAACCTTGAATTAAGGGTCACCTGAATTAATCATGCGACCACGCCATTCCACCCTTTGTTTAATTAATCAAGTCGAGCGTTTACGCCTCTTTACCACGCTTCTGTTTTTTCCATTCACTATTCTTTAATCTATCGTGAATTCAATTGAACCATCAAATATGAAGGTGTTAATTAACTTGCCTAAATGGTTCTGAAACTTTCATTTCATTCTCTGTTTAAGTTTGATTTAAGTAAATTTTACTTGGAATTTGGTTAACAACCTTTCACTACTAGTAGTAGTTCAAATGGTGCGTCTGTCTGTCACAGATGATTATTTCGATAAGGATTTTAAAAAAATACAGAATTATTTTTAATTTTATTAAAATAAAGGGGAAATAGGGGTTCGAAATTTTAAAGTAAGGAGATGACACCTTACATTCTGAAAAAAAAAAACATATTTTTTTCTATTTCAATGGTTTTTTACTATTCGTGCAAAATTGTGTGAACATGTTACCTACGTGGCTACGTAATACATGGCCTTTGCTATATAAGTTGTAATATCCATCTATAGTCGGGCTGTCACGTTGAAATATTACCTTGGAGCTTTACATAGGGTTAAGGTAAAAATCAGCTTTTGACTTTGCCTTGCTGCAGATACGGAGCTGTGTTATTTAGCTTCATAATAGGGGTATGATTAAGCTGTAGTTAAATACATTCAAGTTATAATTATGCTACTTTTGATAGCAATTTGCCGTATTAATATTTATTGATGAATTACTAGAATTAAATATTAAAGCGATTTTCGTATTTGTTTTCATATATTATCAAAATCTACACTCTACAGATTGTAATATTTATCATTTAGATTTTAATTCTTTGTTTTTCATCATCTTCCTGCCCTTTTCCCACATAATGTGAACACATCATTCTATGCTATCAGTCGCAATCCAGTCCTTTCACACGCATATCTTTTTTCACGTAATCTATCCATCTCTTCTTCGGTCTTCCTCTACTTTTTCGTCCCGGCATATGCAAACTCATCTTTATTTTAGTTACATGATTTTTATACCATGCTAACCTTTTACTACTCATCTTTTCTGTCACTGGCGCAACTTTCAAGCTGCCTCTTATATACTCGTTCTTTATCCTATCCATTCTCGTCATGTTTGTTTTAGGGCTTGAGCGTTTAACGAAAAAATAGCCTAAGTAGCAACAAAATAACTAATTTAGTACACCGGCTGTGGCAAAATTATGACCTGTCAACACGCAGATTGATGTAAGCATGATGTAGGTAAGCTATTTAGGCACTGTTTATTCTCTGGCAATGAATTATAACTCGGAGTTAATAGCGTGAAAACAAAGCCCCTTAATGTTGCTATTTCGTGTATTGCTAAATTATATTAATAGATGGTTAACTAGATGGTAGCGTTATGCTAGCATACCTATTTGTTTTGCCACATCTGCAGGCTGATTCTCGTATTTAAATTGGTTGTAAATTGGTATAATTTTTATATCATTTGTATATTTGAGTGGTGTAGAGTTAACGTAGGTGGATTTGTGTTTGTATTCGTCTGTCTATCTATCTATTATTCTGTCCGTATATAAAAAACCGAGCCTTATAACTTCTGAATTTATAGACAGAATTACTTTGAACTCAGAATAAATTTACATATTAAGGTAAAGTACTCACTCAAATGATACGGTCTGTTAAAATTGTATTCCTTCTGAATTAATGAATACTTCAAATCCACCAATAATTATGTCGGTATAATGATACCACAAAGCCGGTGATTTCATAGAAAATGGGGTGTTCGTAAAAGCAAGTATTTATTAAGTTTATGGGGTATCATTGAAAAGCACATTGTAAGCAAATTACAATTTTTTTTTAATTATTTTTATTCAAAAACTCTTTTTTCTCGCTTTAGGGAGACTTTTAAAGTTTTAGTTCGAGTCTCCACAAAGTTTTAGGTGGAGGCAAACGACTAGTCTATTTGTGTTCTTAGTATACGTCCGAGTATACCCTATGATGTAACCGATTTAATATTTAACGTATGTACCTGTGCTGTGGCTTACTCTAATCAACACCTACACGTATGTTGTAGCATCTGAGGCTCTACGAAGAGTGAAAATGGTTTCAAGGCATTTTCCAGCCATTTAGGTTCCAATTAACTATTCAATTTACATACTTAAGCAGGTTGGGTGATGGGTAGTCGGAAACGGCCTCGGTTTCAGTGCATGCGATCATGTCGCAAGCTTCCTGATTGTAAATAGCATTGGATACCTTTCATTGAAAATTGCATTACCATAAAACTTGTTACATAAGTCTTGTTATCGTATACCAATGTTCGTAGTTGTACTTATTATAGGCCAATTTCTTCTGGTTATTTTAATAGCTTGGCCGAAAAATAAAACTCTAGGGACGCCACATTTGCATTGCAGATCATTGAACGCTGAGTAAGTAAGTAAAAAATTAGTTTCGTTCTTTTTACAAAACGTCATTTTTTTTTTACTTTTTTATCAGGTAATACATTAATTTCCTTTTTTATTAGTTAAGGGGATTTATTGAATTTATTTTTGTCTTTCTCACTCTCACGGAGATTTGGTAGGTGCGACATGCAGCGTCGCGGAAAAGTATAGCAGAAAAACGACGTTTTACCTAATTACTCAAAAACTAAGCCAGTTATCAAAAATCTGTTCTAAGCGTTTTAGGATATTATTATTACCGATACATTAAAACAAAAATTACAATTACATCCATTGTAGTTTCCGATAAAATATAGAAAAACTGAGATTTTGGAGCAACTTTTGGGAGAACTTTCTATCGAGAAAATTTTATCCAATCGTGTTTCTGCTTCTAAGCGATTTTAGATTAAAGACCCAAAATACATGACGTGTAAATTTGAAAGTAATTGTCTTTATAGTTTTTGCATAAAACTTCATTCAAAATGGCTAAAATACTGCTTCTAGGCCGTTAAGTAAACGCTGTGATGGGATCTCAATCACTGATAGGTTAGCAATCCATTGCAGCTGAGCCCTTCTATGGTCGTCGATTGTAGGTCAAAAGAGACGCGTATTTTTAAATATGTTTATTGTTTATGAATTCGACAGGTTTCTGAATAGTTTTTCATGATTCTTTTTTTGGTTCAATAGGAGTATAAGCAAGCCGCGAAAAGGTTCTGCAATACATAAATTAATTACATACAATAATCTAACGTTATAATTAGCATTAAAAATTCCCGAGTTATACGATACGATATTAAGCCTAATATTATTAAAGTTCATGGAATTTTTGCCCTAACTGCCTGTTAAAGTAGTTTAAATATTACGTGCCGCAAGCCGTCATTTCTACGCTAAAGCTAATTATTACGCTGTGCTGTATATTTTAGTTGTAGATTTTTGTTAGTAATAACATTAAAATTAAGGTCGTTAATACAGGATGTTCTTTGTTAAAATAAGTAGTCAATTTAATTGAGTTATATGCAATATTGAGTAAAACTTAGAAAATCAAGAGGTTATACGTTTTCAGTACATTTATATTAAAAACTAGTAGGGCGCGTGAGTGCGCGGGCCACATGTGGCCCGCGTGCAGTCTTCCCGCCAAATAAGTATCGCTGTTATCTCCATCGCCAATTGGAATTTGTTTGGCAGTGGGCTGAAAAAATTACCTAGTAGCACGGTCATGGTTTTAAAGATAGTTAACTACTGTTCGAACAAAAAAATACGCTGAACCTCATCGGATGAGGTTCAGCGTATTTTTTGTTCAAACAGTCCTTAACTATCTTTAAAACCATGACCGTGCTCCTCAATCATCAACCTAATCCTAAATCATCATCTCTTTTCACATTTTTCTCTGGCAATTCACCGCAAAACTGCATCAATGCTTTGCTTAATTATTGTAGTCTCTTTAATATTCGATATGTAAATTTTCAATGAAAAAATTAATTCCGCCATTTTGATTTTTTTCTACCCATCAAAAACACCTTCGGGTCCTGATTACCTTTTGCTACGAAACCACTCTCTTATCTTTTATACTTTCCGAGATAGAACAACACGACATTTGTATGGCGGCCATCTTGAATCCGCCATTTTGGATTTTTTTCAGCTCACTGCCAATTGCATCAGGTTCCGAGTATTTTTTGTTTGAGCAGTCCCCACCTAACTATAATACCTTGCCCGTGCTCCTCGACTGTCTTAGAAACCCTCAATCATCATCTCATTCCATATTATTCTCTGGAAGTTCTCTGAAAAACCACATCAAACACTTGCAAAGTTTTCAACTTTTCGTCTCTTCAAAATTCGCCATACATTTTCTATGAAAAAAAAAAATTCCGCCATTTTGAATTTTTTTTCTATCCATCGAATAGACCTTCGAGTGCTGATCAACTGTTGTCAAGAAACCGTTCTTCCATCTTTTGTACTTTCCGAGATATTGACGATATTCAAATGGCGGCCATTTTGAATCCGCCATTTTGAAATTTTTTTCAGCTCATTGGCAATTGGATGACGTTCCAAATGACATTTGGTCGAGCACCCCCCACCTATCTGCAATACCCGGGGCTGTGCTCTTTACCCTTCTCCGAAATCCTCAATCATCAGCTCTCTCCGTATTTTTCCTCCTCATGAATTTTTCCTTTCTATACGAAATGGTCATTGAAAAAAAAATTTTTCATACAAAATTGTTCAGGAGAGGTGATCAATCAGTGAGTGAATCAGCACAAGCAGCTATATATATATACTAGTAGGGCGCGTGGGTGCGCGGGCCACATGTGGCCCGCGTGTTGTCTTCCCGCTTATAAAAAATCCCTTCAAAATTCCCCATACATTTTTGTATGGAAAAAATAAATTCCGCCATTTTGAATTTTTTTTCTGTCCATCGAATAGACCTTCGAGTCTTGATCACTTATTGTGAAGAAACCGTTTTTCCATCTTTTATACTTTCCGAGATATCGACGAAATTCGTTTGGCGGCCATTTTGAATCCGCCATTTTGATTTTTTTTTTAGCTTACTGCCAATTGGATGACGTTTCGAATGACATTTGGTCGAGCACCCCCCACCTATCTTCAATACCCTCTCCGTGCTCTTCACCCGTCTCCGAAATCCTCAATCATCAGCTCTCTCCGTATTTTTCCTCCGAATGATTTTTTTTCTTTTATACGACACCATCCTTGAAAAAAATTTTTTTCATACAAAATTGTTCAGGAGAGGTGATCAATCAGTGAGTCAGTCAGTGAATCAGCACGAGTAGCTATATATATAGTAATACTAGTTTTTCCCGTGGAGGCGCGGCCCGCTAAAGCGGACCGCGTAACTGCTTGTAGCAATTTACGTGGTCGCTCATACTCGGATTTAGCAATAATTAGTAGGTAGGTACCCAATCGCCATACAATTTAGTATGAAAAAAAAAATTCCGCCATTTTGAATTTTTTTTCTTGTCACTAAATAGATATCCCCATTTCGATCATCTTTTGCTATGAAACCACTTTTCCAACTGTCATACCCTCCGAGATAGAGACCAACAAAATTTGTATGGCGGCCATGTTTTTTCCGCCATTTTGAATTTTTTTTCAGCTCATTGGTAATTGGACGAGGTTTCAAATGACATTTGGTCGAGCACCCCCCACCTATCTCCAATACCTTCAGCGTGCTCTTCACCCGTCTCCAAGATCCTTAATCATCAGCTCTCTCCATACTGTCCCCGAAAGAAATAGTTCGCCTCTTTACGAAAGTGTTTGTGAAAAAAAAAATTTTCATACAAAATTTTACAGGAGAAAATTTTGCGAAAATCTCGGCCGCCATCTTGTTTTTCCAAAATTTTCCATTTTTCCTATTAATCGTTTACTAATATCTACAACCGTTGCGAGTTTGAACGAAATCGGTCGAAAAACAAAAAAGTTACAGAAATCACGTCGGCCGCCATCTTGTTTTTCTGAAATGTCATAATTTTTCCCTACTCGAATCCCGCACCCGAACACATCCTCCATACATCATTATATCGTTTTCAGTCTCCTTCTGGGAGAACAATTATGTCAATGAGTGAGTGAGTCAGTGAGTGAGTGGTAATCGAGCTATATATATTATAACTAGTTTTTCGCGTGGGGGCGCGGCCCGCTAAAGCGGACCGCGTAACTGCTTGTAGCAATTTACGTGGTCGCTCATACTCGGATTTAGCAATAATTAGTAGGTAGGTACCCAATCGCCATACAATTTAGTATGAAAAAAAAAATTCCGCAATTTTGAATTTTTTTTCTTGTCACTAAATAGATATCCCCATTTCGATCATCTTTTGCTATGAAACCACTTTTCTATCGTTCATACATTCTGAGATAGACATCGACGAAATTTGTATGGCGGCCATCTTTTTTTCGCCATTGTGAATTTTTTTTCAGCGCATTGGCAATTGCACGAGATTTCGAATGACATTTGGTCGAGCACTCCCCACCTATCTTTTACACCTGAAGCGGGCTCTTCACGCGTCTCCGAAATCCTCAATCATCAGCTCTCGCCATTCTATCCCCGAAAGAAATAATTTTCCTCTTTACGAAAGTGTTTGTGAAAAATATTTTTTCATACTAAATTTTACAGGAGAGAATTTTGCGAAAATATCGGCCGCCATCTTGTTTTCCCAAATTTTTCTACATTTTCTGGTAATCGTTTACCAAGTCCTACATTCCTTGCGAGTTTGAACGAAATTGATTGGAAAACAAAAAAGTTACAGAAATCACGTCGGCCGCCATCTTGTTTTTCGGAAATGTTATATTTTCCCCCTACTCGAATCCCGTACCCAAACACATCCCATAAACATCATGTTGTCGTTTTCCGTCTCTTTCTAGGTCTCTTCCATACATTTTTTATGAAAAAAAAATTCCGCCATTTTGAAATTTTTTTCTTGTCACTAAATAGATATCCTCATTTCGATCATCTTTTGCTATGAAACCACTTTTCCAACTGTCATACCCTCCGAGATAGAGACCAACAAAATTTGTATGGCGGCCATGTTTTTTCCGCCATTTTGAATTTTTTTTCAGCTCATTGGTAATTGGACGAGGTTTCAAATGACATTTGGTCGAGCACCCCCCACCTATCTCCAATACCTTTAGCGTGCTCTTCACCCGTCTCCAAGATCCTCAATCATCAGCTCTCTCCATACTGTCCCCGAAAGAAATAGTTCTCCTCTTTACGAAAGTGTTTGTGAAAAAAAAATTTTTCATACAAAATTTTACAGGAGAAAATTTTGCGAAAATCTCGGCCGCCATCTTGTTTTTACAAAATTTTCCATTTTTTCTATTAATCGTTTACTAATATCTACAATCGTTGCGAGTTTGAACGAAATCGGTCGGAATACAAAAAAGTTACAGAAATGACGTCGGCCGCCATCTTGTTTTTCGGAAATGTCAGATTTTTCCCATACTCGAATCCCCCACCCGAACACATCCCCCATACATCATTATATCGTTTTCAGTCTCCTTCTGGGAGAACAATTGTATCAATCAGTCAGTGAGTCAGTGAGTCAGTGGTAATCGAGCTATATATATTATAACTAGTTTTTCGCGTGGGGGCGCGGCCCGCTAAAGCGGACCGCGTAACTGCTCGTAGCAATTTACGTGGTCGCTCATACTCGGATTTAGCAAAAATTTGTAGGTAGGTACCCAATCGCCATACAATTTAGTATGAAAAAAAAAATGTTCCGCAATTTTGAATTTTTGTTTCTTTTCAGTAAATAGACCTCTTCGTCCAGATCATGTTTTGCTAAGAAACCACTTTTCTATCGTTCATACATTCTGAGATAGACATCGACGAAATTTGTAGGGCGGCCATCTTTTTTTCGCCATTTTGAAATTTTTTTCAGCGCATTGGCAATTGCACGAGATTTCGAATGACATTTGGTCGAGCACCCCCCACCTATCTTCGATACCCTGGCTGAGCCCTTCACCCGTCTCCGAAATCCTCAATCATCAGCTCTCTCCATACTGTCCCCGAAAGAAATAGTTCTCCTCTTTACGAAAGTGTTTGTGAAAAAAATTTTTTTCATATAAAATTTTACAGGAGAAAATTTTGCGAAAATCTCGGCCCCCATCTTGTTTTTCCAAAATTTTCCATTTTTTCTATTAATCGTTTACTAAAATCTACAATCATTGCTAGTTTGAACGAAATCGGTCGGAAAACAAAAAAGTTACAGAAATCACGTCGGCCGCCATCTTGTTTTTCTGAAATGTCATAATTTTTCCCTACTCGAATTCCGCACCCAAACACATCCTCCATACATCATTATATCGTTTTCCGTCTCCTTCTAGGTCTCTTCCATGGATTTTTTATGAAAAAAAAAATTCCGCCATTTTGAATTTTTTTTCTTGTCACTAAATAGATATCCCCATTTCGATCATCTTTTGCAATGAAACCACTTTTCCAACTGTCATACCCTCCGAGATAGAGACCAACAAAATTTGTATGGCGGCCATGTTTTTTCCGCCATTTTGAGTTTTTTTTCAGCTCATTGGTAATTGGACGAGGTTTCAAATGACATTTGGTCGAGCACCCCCCACCTATCTCCAATACCTTTAGCGTGCTCATCACCCGTCTCCAAGATCCTCAATCATCAGCTCTCTCCATACTGTCCCCGAAAGAAATAGTTCTCCTCTTTACGAAATTGTTTGTGAAAAAAAATTTTTTCATACAAAATTTTACAGGAGAAAATTTTGCGAAAATCTCGGCCGCCATCTTGTTTTTCCAAAATTTTCCATTTTTTCTATTAATCGTTTACTAATATCTACAATCGTTGCGAGTTTGAACGAAATCGGTCGGAAAACAAAAAAGTTACAGAAATCACGTCGGCCGCCATCTTGTTTTTCTGAAATGTCATAATTTTTCCCTACTCGAATTCCGCACCCAAACACATCCTCCATACATCATTATATCGTTTTCCGTCTCCTTCTAGGTCTCTTCCATACATTTTTTATGAAAATAAAAAATCTGCCATTTTGAATTTTTTTTCTTGTCACTAAATAGATATCCCCATTTCGATCATCTTTTGCTATGAAACCACTTTTCCAACTGTCATACCCTCCGAGATAGAGACCAACAAAATTTGTATGGCGGCCATGTTTTTTCCGCCATTTTGAATTTTTTTTCAGCTCATTGGTAATTGGACGAGGTTTCAAATGACATTTGGTCGAGCACCCCCCACCTATCTCCAATACTCTTAGCGTGCTCTTCACCCGTCTCCAAGATCCTCAATCATCAGCTCTCTCCATACTGTCCCCGAAAGAAATAGTTCTCCTCTTTACGAAATTGTTTGTGAAAAAAAATTTTTTCATACAAAATTTTACAGGAGAAAATTTTGCGAAAATCTCGGCCGCCATCTTGTTTTTCCAAAATTTTCCATTTTTTCTATTAATCGTTTACTAATATCTACAATCGTTGCGAGTTTGAACGAAATCGGTCGGAAAACAAAAAAGTTACAGAAATCACGTCGGCCGCCATCTTGTTTTTCTGAAATGTCATAATTTTTCCCTACTCGACTCCCGCACCCAAACACATCCCCCATACATCATTATATCGTTTTCAGACTCCTTCTGGGAGAACAATTATGTCAATGAGTGAGTGAGTCAGTGGTAATCGAGCTATATATATTATAACTAGTTTTTCGCGTGGCGGCGCGGCCCGCTAAAGCGGACCGCGTAACTGCTTGAAGCAATTTACGTGGTCAGTCATACTCGGATTTAGCAAAAATTAGCAGGTAGGTACCCAATCGCCATACAATTTAGTATGAAAAAAAAATTCCTCCATTTTGAATTTTTTTTCTTGTCACTAAATAGATATCCCCATTTCGATCATCTTTTGCTATGATACCACTTTTCCAACTGTGATACCCTCCGAGATAGAGACCAACAAAATTTGTATGGCGGCCATGTTTTTTCCGCCATTTTGATTTTTTTTTCAGCTCATTGGTAATTGGACGAGGTTTCAAATGACATTTGGTCGAGCACCCCCCACCTATCTCCAATACCTTTAGCGTGCTCTTCACCCGTCTCCAAGATCCTCAATCATCAGCTCTCTCCATACTGTCCCCGAAAGAAATAGTTCTCCTCTTTACGAAATTGTTTGTGAAAAAAAAATTTTTCATACAAAATTTTACAGGAGAAAATTTTGCGAAAATCTCGGCCGCCATCTTGTTTTTCCAAAATTTTCCATTTTCGCTATTAATCGTTTACTAATATCTACAATCTTTGCGAGTTTGAACCAAATCGGTTGGAATACAAAAAAGTTACAGAAATCACGTCGGCCGCCATCTTGTTTTTCGGAAATGTCAGATTTTTCCCATACTCGAATCCCCCACCCGAACACATCCCCCATACATCATTATATCGTTTTCAGTCTCCTTCTGGGAGAACAATTGTATCAATCAGTCAGTCAGTGAGTCAGTCAGTGGTAATCGAGCTATATATAGTATAATTTTTCGCGTGGGGGCGCGGCCCGCTAAAGCGGACCGCGTAACCGCTTGTAGCAATTTACGTGGTCGCTCATACTCGGATTTAGCAAAAATTAGTAGGTAGGTACTCAATCGCCATACAATTTAATATGAAAAAAAAATTCCGCCATTTTGAATTTTTTTTCTTGTCACTTAATAGATATCCCCATTTCGATCGTCTTTTGCTATGAAACCATTTTTCCAACTGTCATACCCTCCGAGATAGAGACCAACAAAATTTGTATGGCGGCCATGTTTTTTCCGCCATTTTGAATTTTTTTTCAGCTCATTGGTAATTGGACGAGGTTTCAAATGACATTTGGTCGAACACCCCCCACCTATCTCCAATACCTTTAGCGTGCTCTTCACCCGTCTCCAAGATCCTCAATCATCAGCTCTCTCCATACTGTCCCCGAAAGAAATAGTTGTCCTCTTTACGAAAGTGTTTGTGAAAAAAAAAATTTTCATACAAAATTTTACAGGAGAAAATTTTGCGAAAATCTCGGCCGCCATCTTGTTTTTCCAATTTTTTCCACTTTTTTTGTAAATCGTTTAATAACTTTTATAATGCTTGCAAGTTTGAACCAAATCGGTCGGAAAACAAATAAGTTACAGAAATCACGTCGGCCGCCATCTTGTTTTTCGGAAATGTCAGATTTTTCCCATACTCGAATCCCCCACCCGAACACATCCCCCATACATCATTATATCGTTTTCAGTCTCTTTCTGGGAGAACAATTGTATCAATCAGTGAGTGAGTCAGTCAGTCAGTGGTAATCGAGCTATATATAGTATAATAATATAATAATGAGTGGTAATCGAGCTATATATATTATAACTAGTAGGGCGCGTGAGTGCGCGGGCCACATGTGGCCCGCGTGCGGTCTTCCCGCCCATAAAACTATCGCCGTCATCTCACAATTGGAATCCGATTCGCAATGGGCTGAAAAAATTACCTAGTAGCACGGTCATGGTTTTAAAGATAGTTAACTACTGTTCGAACAAAAAAATACGCTGAACCTCATCGGATGAGGTTCAGCGCATTTTTTGTTCAAACAGTCCTTAACTATCTTTAAAACCATGACCGTGCTCCTCGATCATCAACCTAATCCTAGATCATCATCTCTTTTCACATTTTTCTTTGGCAATTCACCGAAAAACTGCATCAATGCTTTGCATAATTATAGTTACATTCGAAATATAAATTTTCTATGAAAAAATAAATTCCGCCATTTTGATTTTTTTCTACACATCAAAAACACCTTCGGGTCCTGATTACCTTTTGCTAAGAAACCACTCTCTTATCTTTTATACTTTCCGAGATAGAACAACACGAAATTAGTATGGCGGCCATCTTGAATCCGCCATTTTGGATTTTTTTCAGGTCACTGCCAATTGCATGAGGTTCCGAGTATTTTTTGTTTGAGCACCCCCGACCTATCTTCGATACCCTGGCTGTGCTCTTCACCCGTCTCCGAAATCCTCAATCATGATCTCATTCCATATTTTTTTCTGGTAGTCCTCCGAAAAACCGCATCAAAATACTGTAGTTCTACAACTTGTGGTCTCTTCAAAATTCGCTATACATATTCTAGGGCAAATAAATTCCGCCATTTTGATTTTTTTTTTCTACCCATCGAGTAGACCTTTAAATCCTGATCACCTCTTGTCAAGAAACCGTTCTTCCATCTTTTATACTTGCCGAGATATTGGCGAAATTCGTTTGGCGGCCATTTTGAATCCGCCATTTTGAAATTTTTTTCAGCTCACTGCCAATTGGATGACGTTTCAAATGACATTTGGTCGAGCACCCCCCACCTATCTGCAATACCCTTGGCTGTGCTCTTCATCCGTCTCCAAATCCTCAATCATCAGCTCTCTCCATATTTTTGTTCTTAATGATTTTTTCCCTTCTATACGAAATGGTCATTGAAAAAAAATTTTTTCATACAAAATTGTTCAGGAGAGGTGATCAATGAGTGAGTGAATCAGCACGAGTAGCTATATATATATTAATTAATTAATATGCAAATATTAAGTAACCGGGTTATTCTGTTACTACTCTTATAAACGCTCTACCGAACTGAATATGGGCGAGCGAGCCTAAATGCTGCCTATGCGGAGTGCGGGCCGGAAATTCGGACACCGGTGTAAAATTAATTAAAGTCCTCGTAAATTGCCCCGTTTCATTCAGTTGCTTTTCATTTTGTGTTCATTTCGTTCCCTTAAGGATTACAGATATAGTATTAATTTCGATATTGTTCAAATACTTGGCATTATTATACAAAACGTGAAATCTATGGTTAGATATACTCGTACTTCAGTTTTTGTACAGCAATCGGACTCAAAACATAATAGTCAAAAATTCCAAAACCATTATTTATTGATATATTACATATTTTTTTGTTTGTAAAGAAATTATAGAAAAATTATTTTTTTTATATATTTTTTTAGAATTTTAATTTGTTTAATTTTTCTATGATACCTTCAACCAAACAGTTTCCTTTCGTTCAAACAGTTTTATTACTCGGTGAATTGAATTAAACGTAAGAAGAGTTCATTTGTACAAGCAGGACGTTTCGATTTCAATGATTAGATAAAAAAGAACTGCTCTCTGTTGAAGTTTCTTTTTGAAGCATTAAATAGATCAGTTCTTATTTAATCTATGAAATATGAAGTTTTGAGAAACTATGCTGATTTCTTCATTAAATTGTTTCTTTTAAAAGAAATATAAAGTGCGGTTACATAATCTGCGAGAAAATTATTGAATTAATGAGATCGGGGCGCAAACATCGGATCGTTTCAATGGGAATCTTCTTACTTCACTTCTAGTATAATAACGATTCGTCCTCTACAACCGCTAACGCTTCGAAAAAATGTATGTACTAAAATCGTTATAGGTAATTTTGTGATCAAGCTATGGAAATGTCATTTCCTTACATTATTCCAAAGTGTTTCGTTTTCGTAGAAAAACAAACTAAATCGGCAACGTCATGATTGGGATCTTTGGATGCGTTGACGGTGAAGAACTTTCAAGTTAGCGTGCCCAAAAATATCACTATTTACAATGTCACCATCTCGCTTTTACGAATAGGTATTACGACACGAGTTCCACGAACAAAATTACATAGGTCATTTTTCTTGAAAATAGATTTGAATATTGCGGCGTTTCATTTAAAAATATATCTGGTTGTTACATCAAGAATATAATGGGTTGAGTCTAACAAGAACAACCGCGGTCGTTTCACGGAATATTTTAATTTGAATTTACATAAAAGAAATCTCCTCAAAGTTAGAAGCGAAGTTGATGCATGTATAAAGAGACCATGTTTTTTTCGTGTCAAAACGGGACGCTTTCGGAATTTTGTACCTATACGGGCTACATATATTTAAAATAAAAGATATTAAAACAAAAGATATTTAAAAGCATACATAAAATTCTCGTGTCACAGTGTTACAAACACTGTAACCTAACTCCTCCGAAACGACTTAACCGATGTTTATGAAATTATTTGTCAACATTCGGTGTGTGATAATATGTCTGAGGATATTAGATCGTAAGCTATTTTTTTTTACGCCCGAAGTGAGAAATAATTTATAGTACAGCAGATCAACGTTTGCCGATACACCTAGTAATAGATAAGTTTGTTGAATAAAAAACATTTAAATAATACTTCAAATGCAATATTATTATCGTATTTTACTCAAGTAAATTAAAACAAGTAGGTAGGTGTATAATAGTTCAAGTTTGTTGAAGCGGAACTTTTTGTCTCTCGCTGAGAACAGCGGGACAGACAGCCTGAAAGCGGGACAATTCCGCCAAAAGCGGGACGTAGGGTCACGTTATGCATGTAGGAGTTTAGTTCTCAGGTAGGGAGTTTTCGTTTATAATTTGCGGCGTATCGACGCGACGCGGCGGCGGGCGTGGGGGAAATTTCGCGGGCTTTGTTTTATTGCTTCCGTACTTTATGGTAATAGCAACAAACCTGCGGAGTGCCGCTTGTGCCTACTGCTCGAATTATATTGCGTATTATACATTACTTTTTTTTTTACTCTATACAAATTAGTACTTGACTGCGAACTCACCTGATGGTAAGTGATGATGCAGCTTAAGATGTTAGCGTACTAACTTGGAAGGGTAAGTAAATTTACCCCAACGGTTTCTACAAGCATCGCACCGGAACGCTAATCGTCTTTGCTGGTAGGGTGGTAACTAGCCACGGCCGAAGCCCCCCACCAGACCAGACCTGAGCCAATTTAGAAATTATGAAATTTCAAAGTGGCCCATGGCGGGAATCGATCCCGCGACTTCCCCACTCGAATCCGAGCGCCGCCACTGCGCCAGGGAGGTCGTAAAGGTTTTCGTAATATGATGATGGTCACAATATTCGCAACTTTGTCTATCATTTCAATAAGTTAAATATATCTGTTTGTTTATTAACTGACACACAATATTTTTATTTATACAGTTTGCTTTGGTGAGAATTTTATTATTATTTACAAAAATAAATAAAAATGACACAAAGTTAAAAAGAACCTGGAAAAAATTGCTCAAATGCTTTGCCTGCGATTTCTCTGGTGCTACAAACTACAGTTCACTATTTCTTTTATGGTTTACGTATTGAAACTTGAAACTAATGATTTTTTGTTTGAACCCACCTTGAATATCTCAAACTGGTATTAAAAAGTTCTTGAAAAAAGTACTTTGATGTTCCCGATCCCGATATTCGAACGGAACAAAACAACGTCGAAGTGTTTTCACAATTTCCTACTTAATTATTTATTGATATTTGATACCAATTAAAATAACAAAGAGGAAAAACATTTACGTTCTTGGTGAAAGCTAGAAGCCACAAAATAATTATTTTACAGAATAAAATATATCCGTCGTCCACGTAGAAGTCTGTCGTCAAAAATTTTTCCGGAACGGTAATAATTTGCGGATTATTCATAAAAGACTTTATAATTTTTAGATAAATCTGTTTAGCAGTTGTGACGTGAAGGATTAACAAACATTAAAACTTTTACAATAATAACACTTCCAGGCCGCATAATTTTATCCTTATGTACATACTCATAGAGATCTTCCTGAAAAAGTTACAACACAACACTATGAATTTTAAATAGAAAATGCAAACAAAGTTCGAAATAATACATAAAACAAGCACAATTTTACATTTTCATGCGTGATATCATGCATCGCACGATGGATGTCTGACCAGTAATTTTCATTCTAGATTTTTCTTGATCGGATTTTCGTCACGCTGAAAATCCACTGCACCTACCTATTTCGTCTATCGCCCCTTGAGCAATACCGTCCGAAAGAAACTTTGTTTTTACTTCCTCTAATTTGTCGTCCTTTTACATTATAGATCGGCACAAAACTTCTTCTTCTTCACTAAGAGCCTCTGTACGCTAGGCCTATATGAAATAAAGAATTTTCTATTCTATTGTTCCAGTCATCCCTAACAACTACCAACGTGCTATCCACTCCTTTTTCATACATATCCTCTTTCACGTAATCCGGATGGATCTCTTCTTTGGTCTTCCTCTGCTTCTTCATTCCTTCACATCGTGATAAATACATACCATACCCGAACCACGCTAAACTTTTACACATCTTGTCTGTCACTGGCGCAACTTTTTTTTCCCCTTACTTATAACACTCTACTAAAATTTTAGTAAACAAATTCCGATCTCATGAACTTTTTTCAGAACGCGGAGATATTTTTATTTTTCAGAACGCTTTTATTCGCACAACTGTCGTGATTCATACATTTATTCCACAATATTTGGAAAGAAAAACACGGATAATTTAAAATTATTGCTCTGGCAATATTTAGCTACAAACTCTATGCTAACTTTGGTTTTATCTGTGGTTGAGTTGACCAATAACAGGGGTCTGCCTTTTATGAACGTTGGTAAGATTGACTGAAACTAACCAATAGCATGAAAGGTAGATAAAGTTGTTATGAAAGTTGGTAAAATTGAGCAAGACAGCCAATGAAAGGCTTTTTAAAGTAGTGTGACATCTCGGGGTAAGATAATTTCCAAATTGGTGGGATAAAGGAAAAGTTATAAATAGAAAAACGACAAGACATTCGGGCATTCTGGGACTCGCATTCGGCATTTTATATTGTGTGTCTGAGTACGTGATATTCTAATTAATAATTAAATAATAACTGTAAATAATTGCTGTTACGTCAACATTAAACAATATTATAAGTATGAAAGAAAGTTTTATTTACAAGTGATTAGTACAAGTCAGAAGTGACAATGGCCTCGCACTCACAGGTATGTAAATATGTGATTCTTCTATTTTGATATTTGTGTGTCATACCCTCAAAATCTCTAATAATAATTGCACTATGATATTTGTGTTTTGCATGAATTTAATAATGTTTTATGAAAATCTAATAATGTTTTGTTGCTCGTAATCCTTGACAAACATCGTCATGATTACAATAAATACTGTTGTATCGTTTGAGGGCAAGTGGCCTGGGCGACTCCTAGGTATTGCTTCTCTTTTGATACTGATAGTGTTTGTCTTTGTGGTGCAAATTAAAGCATTATTAGATATTTCTTGACAAACATCGTCATGATTACGATAAATACTGTTGTATCGTTTGAGGGCAAGTGGCCTAGGCGACTCCTAGGTATTGCTTCTCTTTTGATACTGTTAGTGTTTATTCTGTATTCTGAGGGTGCAAATTAAAGCATTATTAAATATTTTTGCGGAAAATACCATGTTAATTCCTTGATAAAATAAAAATGGTGTTGAGATTACTGCATTATTCATTTGGCCAGAGCTACTCTCTGGTAATGAATTTTGACTTTGGTTTCAGCATTATTATTTTATTATGTATTTTGAAATAAATGGTTTCTTTTTCAAAATGGAAATTCAAAACGAATATTGAAGGTATGACATAATGTCCAATACTAAATCAAGATGGCGCTGTAGGAAGTTAGCTCGCGTTATCATGTCGCCTTCCTGGTTTCTTAAAGCTAAGATTATTAGTAGTACAAATCGCTTTTCATTTCGATCGCGGACCAGGGTTCGAAGAACATTGGTGGGCAATAATATAATATACGTCGTAGAATGAATCGTCATACTTTTGCAATGGTACCTACTTACTTTCCGTGAGTAACTACCGTCATTTTGTGCAATGATTTTCTTTTCTCGCTGATATTTTAGTATTACTGTTGTTAGCTACCCAGTAAAATTATATAAAAACTCATTATTTCATAATTCATAAATACTTAAAGATACAAAAATTATATTATTATCTGTATTTTGGTTTTTCACATCCGGTCAAACTCCAATATGTACGTATGGGAATGAAATCAAATATTAACTACGTCACTTCCGGGCGTGCACAAACCTAGATGCATTCTGATCTTGATTATTTTTTTTCTTCAAAGGATTCTTTTAAGAACCGCCATATTGTAATCAATCAATACAACATAAAAGTGCAAAATATAAGAAAATATTACTCTGTGATATTGCTACATATTATTACGTATTATAAATAGATCAACTGATGATTAATTAGGAGAGTTGGATGATTAAATTATTTAAAAGTAGGTAGCCAAGTGTGTTATCTGGAATGGTGGTGGCCAAGTGCGTCACCGAAAAGAAGGGTGGCCAAGTGTGTCACCAGTTATAGGGGTTAATAGGGGTGGCCAAGTGCGTCACCGATAATAGGGGTGGTCAAGTGTATCACCGATAATAGGAGTGGCCAAGTGTGTCACTGATAATAAGAGTGGCCAAGTGTGTCACTGATAATAAGAGTGGCCAAGTGTGTCACAACGCATATAGAAGGTAATAAAATATTATACTACAATCAATTAAGGTGGCCAAGTGAGTCACACCAGAACTAGTGGGAGCCAAGTTTTAATATAAATACCCGAGTTGATAGAAGGTTTTTATTATTATAATACTTTGTTCAGGTTACGATAGAAATTATACACATAATAATTTTGAAAACTACCTTGCTTTGATAGAGTATGAAATATTCTCATAAATATTTGAATGTAGTTATTGAAAGGTTTTAGAATGTTGAAAACGTGAAATTGAAGGACTTCAATTATTTTAATTTGATAGCTTCTGTACCTATTATTATATTTAAACGCATAGATTAGCATTGAGTAGAGAAACGAATCGGTATTTAATACAATTTTTATTTTTCTGAGGGTCCGGCTGAGCAGAACAAGGTGCGAGGGCGCCGGTGCGTACAGGCATCGTCGTCTAAACATCGCACTCGTAAAGCTGCACGAGTGTCGTCCATGACTCCTTGGGTTGTCAATGAGGTCAGTTCTGCTGAATCTATTCCACATCATGTCGATGACACCGGACTTGACAAGAATACATCTACGGGGTTTACTAGTGATGAAGTGATAAAAATGCTCTCTTCAATACAAAAGGAAAAATCTCATCAGTTTTATAGTGATCTTATCAATGTTATACCCTCATTTGATCCATCTAGTAAAACGCAAAGTGTCGATACCTGGATAAAGAAAATAAATGAGTGTTCTAGCATATATGATTGGAACGAGAAGCAAACCATTCATTTTGCCATGCAAAAGCTTTCGGGGGTTGGTAAAATTTGGTATGAGGCATTACCAACTGTAGTTCATACTTGGGAGGAATGGCAAATTAAACTCAGAAAAGCATTTCCTAGCGGTCAAAATTATGGTCAGCTTCTCGAAGAAATGTTAGCTCGTACTACGCGGTATGGTGAAAATTTACGCGATTATTATTACGATAAACTTACATTAATGAATAGATGTGAAATTTATGGTAAAAAAGCTGTGGATTGCATTATACATGGTATAACGGATAAATCAATTAGGAACGGCGCACAGGCTTTGTCTTGCTTGGAACCAGATGATTTATTGAATTTTCTCAATTCTCAAAAACCGTTGCAGGCTCCATTTGTAAAGAACTGCGACAGCGCACTCAAACAGAATAGTTAAACTCTATTGATGTAATCAAATAAAAATGTGTCTGTATTATTAATGTTAAAACAGGTTACTGTAATTTTATGAACTACTAACTGTATTAAATTCAAGAGAACTTGTGAAAATACTTAGTAATATTAATTGATTGAATGTGATTACATTATTTAGTACTTTACATTATTTAATAAATAAAATAAAATAAAATAAAATAAAATAGCTTTTATTAAACTGAAATAATATGAAGTATTACAATTTTTATAATAATGTTTTAAATTTAGTTTGGAACAAATTTTGTAATAACAATAATTTAGTAACATAAGTAAGTAGTATCAATATAATAAATGAAATACAGTGGAAATGTAAATACAGTATCGCCAACCAACTAAAGCTACTCTTATTGCATTTTCAAGTTTGTTACATAATATTATGTTCAATTACAATTTAAGTTCAAAGAGTTCACGTTAGGTTACAATTACTTATATTTGAAAATATTTAGTTATCAAATGTAATGTTATGAATGATGTAAGTCGGTTATAATTCTATGTAAAGGTTTATACTAAATGTTATGTAGACAGATTTCTAATCTTTTCATTCTTTTAACTAAATTATATACAATGTATAGTTACTCAATACAAATAATAAATAAATAAATAATATAGGTACAATATTGTGTGTTGATACATTGAAAATTATTGTTATGTAATAGGTACTCAATAATTATATGCAATAAAATATAAAACAAGCCTTTTTTAAGTATTTGAATAATTCAGAATGATAGTAACAGTTGATTTAAATAATATAAAATACAATAAGTTAGTAAACCTAAGCATAAGTTTCAACTAGTTAGATGTTACTTATTACATATTTTCAGAATTCTTAAATATAAGTTTATTTTATATCTCTTATCTATAAGTTTATTTCATAGAGCCACTTTATTGATGCAATTTTGAACATCTTTTGATATTCTTAATGACAGTATGACATACATAAAAATATATTGAATAGATACTACAAATTCATATGTGATTTCAGTTCCGCCTGTTAGGCGAAGGCCTCCTCCAGTGTAAGATTTATTAAAATTATAGTTCACCATGACATAACATGGGTCTGATAACTGGAGGGTGTTAGTCTATAGCCTTCCCACGATGACAAGTCGGCTTGGGAGGTTGGCTGAGAGGGGCAAATTGTTATTTGCCTAATTAATTGTTCGTTATTATTTTGTTGTTTTTGAATATGTGATTTACTTATTGTGCCTGCGATGTAGATGGCTTTGGCGTTTGCGTAGCTTATGATTTATTACTGCACTTGCTTTTCTTTATTGATTTTTGCTTTGAGTTATTTTTAATTATTATTTCCGGAGGCGTAGATAGGTTTCTTTTATTAGCAGTTTTTGTTTCTGATCTGAGGCCATATTATTTTCTAAATAAATTATTTTATCATATTTTAAGATACAATTCTTTCCCATTTTCCTTTCTTCTATTAATTTCTTAACCAGTTCTCGTCTTTTTCTACAATATCTTTAGTAAAATCTTCTTGGATAGAATAGTTGGTATTTTTTAGGTTTTTCTTCTTTGTTAATAATTCAAGCTTTTTACCCATAGTAGTAAAGGTTACTATAACTGGCCTCTTATTATTTTGGTCTCTTCCAAGTCTTCCGACATACTCAATATAGGTTTTTTCGCAGTTAATTTGCATAGTTTGATTGATGATTTTGTGTATAATTTCCTCCAGCTCAAAATAACTTTCCTCTTTTCTTCTACTCCGAAAAAAATAAGATTTCTTCTCTTTATATATCTTTCAAAATATTTAATAGACGCCTGCTGCTTGTTTATTTTTCCTCCAATTCACGGTAATTTTGTTCATAACGTAAAAACTTTTCATCTATGTTATCGTTTATATTTTTTGTGATTCGTTCGGTTATGTTGGTAAATTCTCTATTCTGACCGTCTATTCGCTCCATCAGGTCTTTTACTAGCGATTTTAGTTCTCCCATTATTTGAAAATAGTTATAAGTAATTCACTTCGTCTAGTATATAATATAATATAGGTATCACTGTTACCTTACCGCGTCAGCGGCGGCCGGCGCAGCGCGCGTCGCGAACATCGAATAACTATTCGCGTACCTTCACATTAACAGTATTTTTCATTGATTATTATTTATATCATTTAACTTTCTTTTGCTTGTATTCGAACTATATTCACTTTGTAATTCTAGTATGTATTCACAATACGGTGCAAAATAAGTAGGTCTGTTCTGATATGTAAACGGTTTTTCGTAAATAGGTATGTAAGTACACTGCACTGAGTCGCCGTGGACCGCCGGTTGAAAGTTTCACTTTTAACGTATTAAGACACCACTTTTGGATAAGATAGTAATTATGCGTACTTATTCGATATTTTAGCACTGGTAGACCCTAATCTGCGTGTTAAATATTTATAAACAGTAAAAATTACGGAGCTAGTACCGCACCGTTGCCCTGCAGCGCCCTCATTATTTAATAGTTTTAGTTATATACAACATTATTTAATAGTTTTAGTTATATACAAATATGAATTCAATGTAAACTGTAGTTATATACAAATATGAATTCAATGTAAACTGTAATAGAGTTAATTTTAATTACCTCAAACTGATCTAAGGTGTCTTAATAACTTTATATGAATGTCGTGATTATAAGTATAGTTTAAAAGATTAGTGTGTAGAATCTGCAATTTTAAGTTATACCTATTGTATGTACATATCATTTAAAATGTATATAGAGTTAGTTTTAATATATGTTATTGTTAAAAATTAAGTAACTGATGCTAGTTATAATAATTAAGACGAATTGTATGTACCTATCGTGCACCGGGTGGTTGCACGGTTTCGGATGGCCGAATGTCGTGATTCATACATTTATTCCACAATATTTGGAAAGAAAAACACGGATAATTTAAAATTATTGCTCTGGCAATATTTAGCTACAAACTCTATGCTAACTTTGGTTTTATCTGTGGTTGAGTTGACCAATAACAGGGGTCTGCCTTTTATGAACGTTGGTAAGATTGACTGAAACTAACCAATAGCATGAAAGGTAGATAAAGTTGTTATGAAAGTTGGTAAAATTGAGCAAGACAGCCAATGAAAGGCTTTTTAAAGTAGTGTGACATCTCGGGGTAAGATAATTTCCAAATTGGTGGGATAAAGGAAAAGTTATAAATAGAAAAACGACAAGACATTCGGGCATTCTGGGACTCGCATTCGGCATTTTATATTGTGTGTCTGAGTACGTGATATTCTAATTAATAATTAAATAATAACTGTAAATAATTGCTGTTACGTCAACATTAAACAATATTATAAGTATGAAAGAAAGTTTTATTTACAAGTGATTAGTACACAACCATCCGCACTATTTTGCATACCATGATGTCATATACTTGTAATTCGATACGAATCTTCTAGACTCTGCTCTGTTTCCATTGAAAGAATGTGATGTAGTTTTCAAATACGTAATGTGATTGGTCGATCGGTATGCGACTCCTACTCACTCCACTTGAATGAACACGCGGCCTTATAAAGGAAAACTGAAACTATTTTAGGTATTTAAGTAGCTACCCGTGCCAAAATAAAATAGAATTTTACTGATACCGATTTTTTTATTTTTTTTGAAGATACTATTTAGTGTTCCGTGCTGATACTGATGGTCTGCTGCGAAGTTTTAAAACGAATGCAGATTCAAACTCATAGAACCGTATGAAACTGGCAATCGTTATCCATTTGTTGTTGAACAAATTCGCTATATTAAATTCTTCATCCTGATACCGACTTGTCCCAAATTGCCAACCACGTCGACTACCAGCGACCAGAAGCGACTCCCTATATTTTTTAATATCGTCTGTTCACTTGGTTGGTTACACTTATACGTTTACATTTTTATTTTGATATAGGGGTTTCCGATGCGTGGTCGTCATTCTAGCAATTAGTGTCCTGAAAGTATTTACAATTGATGTACAGACCTCTGCCTCTTCAGCTTGTCAACACGTTAAGCTATTATTTATTCAAATTAGAAATTAGAAGAGTATTACGTTTTGTTATTATAATATTTTTCTTGCTATCACTCGTAGTTCTACTCAGTTTAATCCACTTGTGCAGATCTCTGCAACAAATAAAAAGTTCCAACCGGCACAATTCCATTGTACCGAGCACGGTTGAAGCGTTCAATGGCAGTACACTGTACAACTTACAAGCACAGAGGAAAGGCGACCTCTGGGATCCTTTATTCAGCGAGGAACTTGGCTTTTCACAATAGCCGCATCTTACAGCTACGTGACAAGAGTCAAACAAATAGAACGACCCTTTTTACATCTAACGACACCAACAATGCGGGCACCTTCTTTCTTGTCATGCCTCGTCACGCTTTGTACAGTCAAGTGAAATTGGTCACGTAACACTTAGTGCTACAAGTCTCTGTGCAAGGAATGAGCTAAGTTATTTTGTAAAGTAAAAGACAGCTGAAGACCGCAGTACAGATTTATTTGTAGCAATTTTGGTCATGACTAGATATTGCCTGCGGCTCTGCCTGGGAGAGTTTTAAACAAATCCCGAAGGGATTTGAATTTCCCGTTCACGCTTGCTATAGCAAAAAATAATTGCTATAGAATAGCTGAAGCAAAATATTGCTATAGCGAATTGAGCTTTTCTTTAAATCCCGCGGGATTATATTTTGTATTTTTCCGGGATAAAAGTGGCCTATGGAAGTTAGTAGTGCAATAAAGACTGTAAGATCTGTCGGTCTGTTTGCTTCTATGTTTCAGTGGCTTAGTTTGACCTCAGTTGATAATAAAAGAGTATAGAATGTGATGTACGATAAATGAATGGATCAAAAAGAGGTAGATATAGATTGTGTGAATGAGTATATGATTTCATAAAAGTCTGTGGAAGAAGTAGTCATATTATACTGACTCCATAAAATATAATGTGTGAAATACTGAGTTTATAAATAGCTATGCTTGTTGAGTGACGTAATAAAATTATTATTTTATCGCGAGAATAGTTTAAGTAAAATTTCACTTCCATTAGAGATCGATCCATCACCGCATCGCAACATTAATATATATATAGCTACTCGTGCTGATTCACTCACTCACTGACTGATTGATCACCTCTCCTGAACAATTTTGTATGAAATTTTTTTTTTCAATGACCATTTCGTATAGAAGGGAAAAAATCATTTAGAACAAAAATATAGAGAGAGCTGATGATTGAGGATTCGGAGACGGATGAAGAGCACAGCCAAGGGTATTGCAGATAGGTGGGGGGTGCTCGACCAAATGTCATTCGAAACGTCATCCAATTGGCAGTGAGCTGAAAAAAAATTCAAAATGGCGGATTCAAAATGGCCGCCAAACGAATTTCGCCAATATTTCAAAGAGTATAAAAGATGGAAGAACGGTTTCTTGACAAGAGTTGACCAGCACTCGAAGATCTATTCTATGGATAGAAAAAAATTCAAAATGGCGGAATTTTTTTTTTCATAGAAAATGTATGGCGAATATTAAAGAGACTAAAAGTTGTTAGGGAATTAGGGGGAAGACAGCCCGCGGGCCACATGTGGCCCGCGCTCCCACGCGCCCTACTAGTTAATATATATATAGCTACTCGTGCTGATTCACTGACTGACTGACTGATTGATCACCTCTCCTGAACAATTTTGTATGAAAAAAATTTTTTTCAAGGATGGTGTCGTATAAAAGAAAAAAATTCATTCGGAGGAAAAATACGGAGAGAGCTGATGATTGAGGATTTCGGAGACGAGTGAAGAGCACAGCCAGGGTATTTAAGATAGATGGGGGGTGCTCGACCAAATGTCATTTGAAACGTCATCCAATTGGCAGTGAGCTGAAAAAAATTTCAAAATGGCGGATTCAAAATGGCCGCCATATGGATTTCGTCGATATCTCGAAAAGTATAAAAGATGGAAGAACGGTTTCTTAACAAGAAGTGATCAGGACTCGAAGGTCTATTCGATGGACAGAAAAGAAAATTCAAAATGGCGGAATTTATTTTTTTCATAGAAAATGTATGGGGAATTTTGAAGGGATTTTTTTATGGGCGGGAAGAAAGCACGCGGGCCACATGTGGCCCGCGCCTCCACGCGCCCTGCTAGTTAATATATATATAGCTACTCGTGCTGATTCACTCACTCATTGATCACCTCTCCTGAACAATTTTGTATGAAAAAAATTTTTTTGACGTATGCTGTCATATAGACGGGAAAAAATCATTAAGAACAAAAATATGGAGAGAGCTGATGGTTGAGGATTTCGGAGACGGATGAAGAGCACAGCCAGGGTATTAAAGATAGGTGGGGGGTGCTCGACCAAATGTCATTTGAAACGTCATCCAATTGGCAGTAAGCTGAAAAAAAATTCAAAATGGCGGATTCAAAATGGCCGCCATTCGTATTTCGTCGGTATCTCGGAAAGTATAAAAGATGGAAGAACGGTTTCTTGACAAAAGGTGATCAAAACCTGCAGGTCTATTCGATGGATAGAAAAGAAATTCAAAATGGCGGATTTTTTTTTTGCCATAGAAAATGTATGCGGAATTTTGAAGGGGCTGAAAGTTGTAAGGTAAATAGGGCGGAAGACTGCACGCGGGCCACATGTGGCCCGCGCCTCCACGCACCCTACTAGTTAATATATATATAGCTGCTTGTGCTGACTGACTGACTCATTGATCACCTCTCCTGAACAATTTTGTATGAAAAAATTTTTTTTCAATAACTATTTCGTATAGAAGGGAAAAAATCATTAGGAACAAAAATATGGAGAGAGCTGATGATTGAGGATTTCGGAGACGAGTGAAGAGCACAGCCAAGAGTATTGCAGATAGGTGGGGGGTGCTCGACCAAATGTCTTTTGAAACGTCGTCCAATTGGCAGTGAGCTGAAAAAAATTTCAAAATGGCGAATTCAAAATGGCCGCCAAATGAATTTCGCCGTTATCTCGGAAAGTATAAAAGATGGAAGAACGGTTTCTTGACAAGAGGTGATCAGGACCCAAAGGTCTATTCGATGGATAGAAAAAAAATTCAAAATGGCGGAATTTTTTTTTGCCATAGAAAATGTATGGGGAATTTTGAAGGGGCTGAAAGTTGGAAGGCAAATAGGGCGGAAGACAGCACGCGGGCCACATGTGGCCCGCGCTCCCACGCGACCTACTAGTTAATATATATATAGCTGCTTGTGCTGACTGACTGACTCATTGATCACCTCTCCTGAACAATTTTGTATGAAAAAATTTTTTTTTACTATTCGATTCGTATAAAAGGAAAAAAATCATTAAGAACAAAAATATGGAGAGAGCTGATGATTGAGGATTTCGAAGACGGGTGAAGAGCACAGCCAAGGGTATTGCAGACAGGTGGGGGGTGCTCGACCAAATGTCATTCGAAACGTCATGCAATTAGCAGTGAGCTGAAAAAAAAATCAAAATGGCGGATTCAAAATGGCCGCCATACGCATTTCGTTGATATCTCGGAAAGTATAAAAGATGGAGGAACGGTTTCTTGACAAGAAGTGATCAGGACCCGAAGGTCAATTCGATGGACAGAAAAAAAATTTAAAATGGCGGAATTTATTTTTTCATAGAAAATGTATGGCGAATGTTGAAGAGACTAAGAGTTGGAAGGCGAATAGGGGGAAGACAGCACGCGGGCCACATGTGGCCCGCGCCTCCACGCGCCCTACTAGTTAATATATATATAGCTGCTCGTGCTGATTCACTGACTGACTCATTGATCACCTCTCCTGAACAATTTTGTATGAAAATTTTTTTTTCAATCACCATTTCGTATAAAAGGAAAAAATTCATTCGGAGGAAAAATACGGAGAGAGCTGATGAGTGAGGATTTTGAAGACGGGTGAAGAGCACGGCCAGGGTATCGGAGATAGGTGGGGAGTGCTCGACCAAATGTCATTTGAAACGTCATCCAATTGACAGTGAGCTGAAAAAAATTTCAAAATGGCGGATTCAAAATGGCCGCCATTCGAATTTCGTCGATATCTCGGAAAGTATAAAAGATGGAAGAACGGTTTCTCGACAAGAAGTAATCAGGACACGAAGGTCTATTGGATGGAATAGAAAAAAATTCAAAATGGCGGAATTTATTTTTTTCATAGAAAATGAAAGGAAAATTTTAAAGGGATTTTTTTATAGGCGGGAAGACAGCACGCGGGCCACATGTGGCCCGCGCCCCCACGCAACCTACTAGTTAATATATATATAGCTACTCGTGCTGATTGGGTCATTGATCACCTCTCCTGAACAATTTTGTATGAAAAATTTTTTTTTCAAGGATGATGTCGTATAGAGGGGAAAAAATTATGATGAGGAAAAATACGGAGAGAGCTGATGATTGAGGATTTCGGAGACGGGTGAAGAGCACGGGGAGGGTATTGAAGATAGGTGGGGGGTGCTCGACCAAATGTCATTTGGAACGTCATGCAATTGGCAGTGAGCTGAAAAAAAATTCAAAATGGCGTATTCAAAATGGCCGCCATTCGAATTTCGTCGATATCTCGGAAAGTATAAAAGATGGAAGAACGATTTCTTGACAAGAGTTGATCAGGATCCAAAGGTCTATACGAAGGATAGAAAAAAAATCAAAATGGCGGACTTTATTTTTTTCATAGAAAATGTATGACGAATGTTGAAGAGACGAAAAGTTGAAAACTTTGCAAGTGTATGATGTGGTTCTTCAGAGAACTTCCAGAGAATAATATGGAATGTGATGATGATTGAGGGTTTCTAAGACGGTCGAGGAGCACGGGCAAGGTATTATAGTTAGGTGGGGACTGCGCAAACAAAAAATACTCGGAACCTCATGCAATTGGCAGTGACCTGAAAAAAATCCAAAATGGCGGATTCAAGATGGCCGCCATACTAATTTCGTGTTGTTCTATCTCGGAAAGTAAAAAAGATAAGAGAGTGGTTTCTTAGCATAAGGTAATCAGGACCCGAAGGTGCAGTTTTTCGGTGAATTGCCAAAGAAAAATGTGAAAAGAGATGATGATCTAGGATTAGGTTGATGATCGAGGAGCACGGTCATGGTTTTAAAGATAGTTAAGGACTGTTTGAACAAAAAATGCGCTGAACCTCATCCGATGAGGTTCAGCGTATTTTTTTGTTCGAACAGTAGTTAACTATCTTTAAAACCATGACCGTGCTACTAGGTAATTTTTTCAGCCCATTGCGAATCGGATTCCAATTGTGAGATGACGGCGATACTTTTATGGGCGGGAAGACCGCACGCGGGCCACATGTGGCCCGCGCACTCACGCGCCCTACTAGTCGTGTTATAAAGTTCAAGAAAAGAAATTCACGCATTTCTAAGTCCCAAATAAAACAACAATAAGTATGCTACCTTTTTCGGTATTGCAATAAAACCGAGTAGATTTCGATTGTAAGTTTTCCTTGGAGATATTCTACTGATAAAAACTTTCAACATGAATTACAGTAACAACTTGGATTGCTTGCGTTATCAACTTCTGTTTATTTCCGTTCAAACTGTATTACGTATTTGTTTTTCTACACGACTCAATTTAAAACACAGGTTTATTTTAAATTAGTTAAGTAAATTGAATTGCATATCAATAGCTTGTAATTACGGAAAAGTAAATGGAAGAGTAGGTACTGTGTCTCTTTGCGATATTCTCGAAATCGTGTCGCTGTCGCTTACGAGTATTATAAAAGTATGATTAAACGTCTCACTTTTACTTGAGCGTAGTTTTCCATTTAGTAATTACTTTGAGCAATAACAAACAAGCGTGTTACCGCAACGAGCACGACACTCAATTACATAGCCACGCTTGTCAGTCCATCAAAAAACAAATTGTTTAGATTAATTTACCTCTAGTAATAACAAGTCTTTAATATCTATTACATTAAATCTTTAAGGCGAAGGTTTGTGTGTTGTACGTCTGTCTGTGTGTGTGTGTGTGTGTGTGTCTGTGTTTGTGTTCTTGCGGGTGTAACCTAACCCGAGTTTCAGAGTTAGAAGGGCAAAAGGCAAATTTTTTTCGCTTACCTACCCGGTTCTGACTTACTCAGGGTTGCCTGCAAATGGCAAATGGCTGTTTGGTGGTAAGTAGCGCCATCTTTTACGATTGCGTATTTATTAAAGGCTTGATTTTGCCAATCATTTAACTATTTTAAACTTTTTTCGGCTACTTACACGTATTTCTTAAAATGCCCGTAAAAATAAACAAGCGTATGTCTGGCTACGTATCCTGATATCTATTAGAAGCGTAGTTTCCGCAATCGAAATTGGCCGGGAGGAGCACACGCGAGCACACGGTAAGCCCATCTAGTTTGAGATTTATTGAACCAGCCTTGATTTACTTTTTTTACACACGCTCCCGTTGTTTCTCCACTATCCAAAGTGTATCTAAATTTAAGTGTACTAAGCTTACAGGCTATAAATGTTACTGAATTGAGTCTGTAATATTTATAGCTGGTAAGCTACTATTTTAGTGGATCTAAAATCAGAATGCGATGAAACACAACTGTGAGTGAAATAGGTTTTGAACAACCAATCAGATTTCGTAATATCCACATCTCTTCTCCGTCTAGCTTCGCTGGAAATGGATCAAGAGCAGAGGAGAGGAAATGAATTTTTTAATTCATTTGCTCAAAAAGTAGACATTTCCATGTGTGTTTTGCGTGCGGAAAGTTATTCTTTTCCGCAGTAGTGCTGTTTTGTTTTCCTCCTGCGCGGCACCGGAGCCAGCACACGGATCAGGCACACACGTAAAACCAATATTTTTTTTGCATATGTATTAAAAAACGTCGTTCAATACGTGCGGAATTATCATTTCTACTCACTTTCTATAGTTGACCCGCGCCTTCGTTTTGGGTCAAAAAACCGGGACTCGTAAAGAAATCACAAAATTTCCGCACTTATATTGAAATGTAGTATTTTTTTCTATAGGTAGTATTTAGAACCGGAGCAGGTAAGCGATGCCGCCGAGAAGTCTATATTCCAGCTAGTGTTGCCCAAAATCAGTCTTGGTCTTGCAGTCTTGGTCTTGTTCTTGCGTTTTTGCAAGAACAAGACCAAGACCAAGACTGCCTAATTTTAGCAAGACCAAGAACAAGACTGGCAGTGCAAGATTTGAGCAAGAACAAGACTAAGCCTGCGAGACTCTTGCGTCTTGCAGTTAACGTGAAATCGCACCCTCTACCCGCGAAATTCAAATTTTATTTTGTATTTCTCAAATTTTATTTTGTTTTTCGCAATTATTTAACTAATCCAACGAAGTAGGCTTATGGAATTCATTTTGCGAAAATAAGAGTATCATATTCACAGTTTAATGTTTAGGTACTTGAAAGTGTCCAGTTTAGGAATGTAGTTCGATTGTCGACCGATTTGCAAAATTTCAAACTCGGCATTCGAACTACGAGTACATACCTAAACTGGAAGCTTTCTAGTAAAGATTTTTATATAAACCTGTGAAGATGAATTGCTATTTTCGCAAAATGAATGCCATAAGCCTAATTCATTGTACTAGTTAAATATTGGCGAGAAACAAAACAAAATAAAATTTGAATTTCGCGGGCTGACCTCCGTTTTTTTTACACACAACAAGTAAGTACTTGACTGTGATCTCACCTGATGGTAAATGACGATGCAGCCGAAGATATTATCGTACTACCTTGGAAGAGGTAAGCCACCCCTAACGGTTTCTACACAGCTTCGCACCGGAACGCTAAATCGCTTGGCGGTGCATCTTTGCTAGTAGGGTGGTGACTAGCCACGGCCGAAGCCTCCCACCAGACCAGACCTGAGCCAAATAAGAAATTATAATTAATGATCAAACGAACTTGCAAAGTGAAGTTCGATCATAATTATATGAATTCGCTTCATTTGAAGATAATTTTTATTATTATCGACAAAGTAGTAACTTCTATTGTACAGGCACATTTCGCACGTTTAGAATTTAGTCACTCAATTGATTTTTGTTTTCCTGTGGGGTGTGGGGCAACCCCATATATACTACCGCCGCTGCAGCCGTCGTCATTATTTTAGAGAACACAAAATTTTCTAATGAGGGTTGGGAGGGAGGGTGTTTATATCTTCAAATGAAGCGAATTCATATAATTATGATCGAACTTCACTTTGCAAGTTCGTTTGATCATTAATTATATTTCATTTCGCTTCATTTTTCAGATAATTTTTATTATTATCGACAAAGTAGATGTTTAGAGACGAAAATTTTGTGAAGGTAAGTAGTAAAACACAATAATTATATTATTGTGTTTATCATGCCAAATCAACGTTTGTTTACAGAATAAACCTTACACAACTTCTCTAAGGTACATATGAATTTATTTTTTAATCTTAATCAATCCTCAGTTCAATAAATTGCATTACCTCCTAATATTTTATCAATCGTACTTGGTTAATTGGCTATTAAATTAGTGCACGAGTATATGATATATATCACATATTATGTTTGCGAGCGGTTAGTCTAGCCAGCTGTATTTCTTATAATATCTAACGATATGGCGCGTGCTGTGCGCGCCGACCGTCGGCACATCCACGCCGTTTTCGCTCAACCTTTAACCATCTGCTGATGGTTTGAGGAGATGCCGGGTTGTGTGGCTATTATATGCATTGAAATTAGCGGATTGACGATAGACAGCCTAATTTTCTTCGTGACGATGAAAATCTTGTATGGCGGTAGCACGGCAAATTGATCTATTTTCTTCAAAATAGGGTTAAAATAGACTGTTCGTTCGCGCCCTGCGGCCGATGTCTGATATCTCTATTATAACACCCGAGGGGCCGATAAGTTTGCACTCGATGTGCTTTAAAGAGTGCAAGTAAAATAACTAATTATTTGGTCATTTTTTTTTTTTTTTTTAACTTAAGGTCTCAATTGGGTGTTCGATTGGCAAATAAATTTAATACGACCTCTGGATCCCCAGTAAATAAATATTTTGGTTTTGATGGTCTTAACTTATAGGCACTTTTAAGTAAGCGTTATATTTGATCGATACTAGATAATTCACTACCGAAAATAAGCGATAACGTGGAGCGGTGACTATTTAAAGATCCATACACAGCTCCATTATTAAATTGTTCCGTGAGAAAAAATTACAATGGATGAAGCTGAGAATTCGCAAGGTCTATGGTTATTGATACGACAGAACGGCCACCATAATTTCTATGTATCGCAGTGTATTTTTGGATAAGGATGCCATAATTAACCTTTATGCCATTCCTGGGTCTTATTGTAAACTTCTTCAAAACTTGTTGTGAACTTTAGGATAAGTTTCTTCTCGGGACGGTGATAAGTCCAGGAATTCCTATTCCAGTATTGAAATTACGGGTAGCAAATATAATTTTGGATTGAACCATGTTCATTAACAAGGGCAACCAAGGCTGTGTTGGCCAATAGGAAAAAACTAAGATATCCTCGGCTTCATCATTTAAAATTTTTTGTAAACATTTTAAAACCAGTGAAAAAGGTGGAAATGTATAAAAAAAAACTATTGATATCTAGCATAATGAAGATGCATCTACTGTAAGACAATCAGGATCTTGTCTCAAAGATACGTAAGTTTTACATTTGGCAGTAGTGCGAGAAGCGAAAAGGTCAATTGTTGCTTCTCCGAATGCTGACGTCACTAGCTGGTACTTAACAACTTTTATGATAGTTCCCATTATAATAAATCAGAATTTTCTCCATGAGATTCGCGGTCGGCTTCTACATTGTCTTTTCTGTTTATAAATATATTACGATACAAAGATACCAAATATTTTTCGTTCCTCGCACCATTGGCAAATGGATCTTGTTAATTCACTTAGGTGAGGAAACTGAATTCCTCCCATCCGATCTATATTGCTGATTGCGGTTGTGTTATCAACGCGTTCTAGGATGTTAATTTTAGACCTCTTGCGAGCAATGGTTTAAGACAGAGGAAAACCCGTCAACAGCTCTAAATAGTTTATATGAAAATTACTTTCATATGCGGTCCACCCGGCGTTGGCACGCTTGTTCTGCTCAGTCCTATTTGGGTTCTCTAGGTCAAAATAAACTGTAAGATGGTAGAATATCATTCATAGGTTTTAATGTTTCGTAGCAACTTTGGTGTATGAGCCAAATTTTTTGGTTCCCACGTCTTTTGGTACATAATTCACCATATCTTACATCAGGACAGGCCGATGTAAGAGTACCTATTAAATAGGCAAAGTTTCTAATAGTGCAAACTGGCAGGCGAGAAAACTTTTCTATTAAAAAAAATTTGTTAAATTTTTCTCATGGAAGTGAAATCCTCATATCCACAGAGTTGTAAATGAAACCCAAAAACTTACGCCTCTGCCAGGAATGTAAACAACTTTTATCATAATTAATTATGGAACCTAAACGTATTGTTTACATTTCTAAGACGTTCTTCGAAGGTGATCCCAATACATAAAAAGTCATAATAGATTAAAAACCACAATATCTTAAATAGCAAAGCTACTTTTTCATTACTTTTGTTTTTAAATGTGAATCGTAAATATTTACGATGAGAGGTTGATATAGGGACGAGTAAGTAGGCTTTTACGTTTAAAGTTGTCACAAAGCCGATCCTTGGTATCATTTTGGGTTGGATTGGATTTCTATGGTCTTCAATCCTAAATTTATTTAACTGTTTGTAGTTTAGAGTAAAATCTATAATCGCCATTTCGTTTTCGAGCTACGAAAATGTTCGGTATAAAATGAGCTTTACGGTGTTTACATTTTCTAATAGTAGCCGACTTTCAAAATTTTGCAATAGCTTTCGACTTGGCGAATGAACTGTATGCGGTAACCTTTACGAATCCCATCTAAAACAACGGGGATTTTCGGCCTACTAGGCCGACAGGAATAATAGTGTTGTAGCCTGCCGCTGGTGTCCATCGTCTTTGAAGACGACTTGTGAGTCGGCGGCGTTCGCGCCGCTGTTCGTTGGTAATGTGTATACTGCATCCGATACGATCCACCTCGCGCCCCCCCCCTGTTTGATGACTGGTAACAAGAAGGGCCAGATCATTTTCCTCGATATCGAGGGCGAGAGGTCTTATCGAGACCGAATTTTTCTGTCCCTATTTAATTTGGCTTCCTTGCCTCTCAATCTCTTTAGAAGCTTTGATTTTTCGGCAATGTATTCCTAAATAATGTTTTTTCTTTCTTCTATATAGTGGGAATTTGTGAGTAAGTTGCAGCCATGCGACAATATTTTTATTGCTTGTACTTTGTCATACATAGCTCTGTTTATAGCTGTGATTCCTAAACCAAGCTGCCTTGCCTGGAGCTTTATATCACGAGTCCTTGGGGTATCCCCGATAGCAACAGATATTTTTGGATTAAGCCTTTAATATCTTTTAATAGGTTACAATAATCCGGGACAGCGAATTCCTTCAATAGCTTTTTTATTCTGGGTTTGAGTTCGGTAAATGCGTCTTGTGCCGTATCTACGGGAACAAGAGTCGATGGCAATGGCGCCTGTGGCGGTGATATGCGTGACATCGAACGCTGTTTGTAATTGAATTATTGCGACTCATTTTCTGATAAAAGAAAGCAATCGGGTTATCACCCAAAGGTTTTTGATACCATCAAGAGGTAAAGTGTGTAACGTCATGCTAAACCATCGTGTTAACCCGCAGTTAACCACCAGGAAAGCATAAAAAAGCTAGGCCCGTGACCATATTGACAAGTGTAAAGTAATAACTATGCATCACGCAACTCCATCGTGTTAACCCGCAGTTAACCACCAGGACAGCATAAAGACGCTAGGCCCGTGACAATATTCACAAGTGTTTGTTCATTCATTACTTTGATCACTAATTACTATGCATCACGCAAATCCATCGTGTTAACCCGCAGTTAACCGCCAGGAAAGCATAAGGATGCTAGGCCCGTGACAATATTCACACGTGATCGTTCCTGCTTTGATCACTGATTACTATGCATCACGCAAATCCATCGTGTTAACCCGCAGTTAACCACCAGGACATCATAAAGACGCTAGGCCCGTGACAATATTCACAAGTGTTTGTTCACTACTTTGATCACTAAATACTGTGCATCGCGCAAATCCATTGTGTTAACCCGCAGTTAACCACCAGGACAGCATAAAGACGCTAGGACCGTGACAATATTCACAAGTGTTTGTTCACTACTTTGATCACTAATTACTATGCATCACGCAAATCCGTCGTGTTAACCCGCAGTTAACCGCCAGGAAAGCATAAAGATGCTAGGCCCGTGACAATATTCACACGTGATCGTTCCTGCTTTGATCACTGATTACTATGCATTACGCAAATCCATCGTGTTAACCCGCAGTTAACCACCAGGACGTCATAAAGATGCTAGGCCCGTGACAATGTTCACAAGTGTTTGTTCACTACTTTGATCACTAATTACTATGCATCAAGTAAATCCATCGTGTTAACCCGCGGTTAACCACCAGGAAAGCATAAAGACGCTAGGTCTGTGAGTATGTACTGTGCAATCTTTTCATTGGTTCAATCATAAATAAATTGAAAATTGAAATTGTATGTAGACTGGATGTACTTTGGCGTCACATTTACAAAAAAAAAGTCATGTAAATCCATCGTGGTAACCCGCAATTACCCGCTAGGTTAATTACAATATCACACTCACAAGAATTATCACTATTACGTGGTAAAAATACACAGTAACACTTACCCGTATTCTTATCCGATGAACACTTCACTATTTTTATTTTCTTTTTAATAATTTATTTTAATGGCAGCGCCAGCGTGCGCGCGGTGCCTCGCACAATAAAAGAATGACGACGGCTGCAGCGGCGGTAGTATATATGGGGTTGCCCCACACCCCACAGGAAAACAAAAATCAATTGAGTGACTAAATTCTAAACGTGCGAAATGTGCCTGTACAATAGAAGTTACTACTTTGTCGATAATAATAAAAATTATCTGAAAAATGAAGCGAAATGAAATATAATGATGAAATTGTACCTAATATTTCTAATTTGGCTCAGGTCTGGTCTGGTGGAAGGCTTCGGCCGTGGCTAGTTACCACCCTACCAGCAAAGACGCACCGCCAAGCGATTAAGCGTTCCGGCGCGATGCTGTGTAGAATCCGTTAGGGTTTGCTTACCCCGTCCAAGTTAGTATGATAACAACTTCGGCTGCATCGTCACTTACCATCAGGTGAGATCGCAGTCAAGTACCTACTAACTTGTAGTGAGGAAAAAAAGCTATGTTAATTCAACCTCAAAATGTATACTTACTCAAAATGTTACATTGTTCTCACATCTAAATTACCGTTTAATAGATAGCAATAGGCTAACAGGTAATTGCGAGACTTGCAAGACTCTTGCTGCAAGACCAAGACCAAGACCAAGACTGGGGGTGCAAGAACAAGACCAAGACCAAGACCAGGTGTACTGGCGCAAGACCAAGACCAAGACTGGCTGAGTCTCGTCTTGTTCTTGCATTTGGGCAACACTAATTCCAGCGCTCCAGCGCGGGCGCGCTGTGGAGCCGCTGCTGGCGTCTTGCGTTCGTTCGTTCGTTTACTGCCCCTTCTTCTCGCGCCTCGCACACCTGAAAACGTCTTTCGATTGACACTACGCCAGGCCAGTCTCACTTATCACGTGACCGTCCCGGCTACAAGTAGGCGTCCGGATGCCAATATTTCAGATGGTTGCCGATCGCGGGCCGAGTTGCACGCGTTAGTACTGTACGGTCTATTTTACGCGCCGTCTGACTACGGCAGCCCTAGTACGTTGCAAGAGATAAAGTTAGGTGATAGAAAGAGACCACAATATTGGGTTTGTTGCGTGTCGATTTTGAGGGCGGGGCCAGGCGCTATTGCGAACTGAATTGCACTTTTGGTGTCAGCGCTAGAGTCGCTATTTCTTTAAATCATTGTGCGGAGTAAGCCTTCTGGTACTATTTAGTGTTCTGTGACTACGCACAGCTCACATATCCGCTACGCACAGTTAACATCTCCTTTTCGCTTTGGTGGAAACCGGGCCTTACGGTCCGGCAATTTTCACTCGGAAGACAGTTTTATGAAGGCTCGTAAAAAAGCTCCGCGGGCCTATTTCGTTCTTTAAGTACCTTTCATTCTTGTTTGTTTTTACCCACGACGGAACGGAGTACGGGTATATGCGTTTAGGGTGAGAGACCGTTTGTACATTACTCTATTAAAAATATTTTATGTTTGTTCGTATGTTAAATTGTTCACAAAAACCAATAATGCAAAAATATTTTTGTTTGTTTGTTTGTTTGTTTGTTTGTTTGTGCACATCGATGTTCCCATTTATTTCAAAAACGGCTTGACCGATTTAGATGCAGTTTTCTGTGTAATGTTTGGTCTTCAGCGGCAATGGTTCTTAGATAGTTGTTACGAACATCGATCACCAGGGGGCGCCATAAAATACATTTATATTGTAAACGAATGTTCCCATTTATTTCAAAAACGGCTTGACCGATTTAGATGCAGTTTTCTGTATAATGTTTGGTATTTATTGGCGATGGTTTTTAGATAGTTGTTACGAACATCGATCACCAGGGGGCGCCATAAAAAACATTTACAGTGCAAACTAATGTTCTCAATTATTACAAAAACGACTGAACCGATTTGGATACAGTTTTGTATAAAATATAAGTGAGTCATTGGCAGGCAGCGTGGTCTTCTCCGGCGGGTGTGATTTCCCTCCGGGGGGTACGGGCCTCGAGGCAAACCTCCTTACCCGGGCGATGTGTCGCGGGGGCGCTGCACGCCCTCGGTGTTGATCTTTAAGCCCCCTGGTTAGGGGGCTAAGGCTCCGCCATCTTGGCTTTGGGCCTAGGGGTCAGGTTACTCATTGGTCCTGTCCAGTGATGATCCTCGCGTCGTCTTCCTCGTCTCCATCGCTACCCGTAAAATGCCGGGAAGGCGACGGGGACCGTAGGAGCTCACGAGGTAGGGGACGCCCTTGCGGTGGTCGGTCGAGTGTAGGGGCAATCCCGTGGAGGTGTGCGCACGGCCCGTAATCCGCGCGAGCGAACAGGCGTTGCGCGAGAGTACGGACAAACTCCTCCACGGTGGGCGACCTGGTGTCCCGATGGATAACGTCGTTTCTGACGTACCTCGGGGCTCCCACGATCAGGCGCAAGCACTTATTCTGTTGTACCTGCAGCCGGTGCTTCTGGGTGACTGAGCATAGGGCGTAACAGGCGGGCGCCGCGTACGTCAGGCGAGAACGGATATAGGCTCCGTATATCCGTAGCTTGGTCTTCGGTGTTAGTCTTGAGGTAAGGACTTGGTACAGCATCGACGTAGCAGCCTTAGCATGGTCCACGGCATGGTTGACCGTGGGTATCATGTTCAGGCTTTGGTCGATGCGGCACCCCAAGTAGCACACCGAAGTCTGCCACTCTATATCCTGTCCTCGTAGGCGCAGCTGACGCAGCGGCTTCCGCACGCCGAAGATGATGGCGGCCGTCTTCCCCACGTTGACAGCCATCCTCCATTTGTCCAGCCACTCCGGCAGCAGGTCCAGCAGGCGTTGCATTCGGTTGATGGAGACGAGTTGATGAAATGACGACGCAAAGTACGCGCTGTCGTCAGCGTACAATGACAACAGCACGTCATCCTCTCCCTCGCGAAGGTGTCCTGCGAGGGTAGGGATGTCATCTGTGTACACGGCGTACAGGCATGGGGATAAGCAGCTGCCCTGTGGTACTCCAGCACGTATTGGGCGCGGCTGGGAGTTGGCGCCCTCCACAGAGACAAAGAAGGACCGGCCTTCCAGGAACGAGGCTACCAGCCGCACAATCGCGGGTGGCAAGGTGGTAGATAAGAGTTTCGCCAGGAGTCCGGTGTGCCATACACGGTCGAAGGCCTTCTCGATATCGAGGAAGACCCCGACGGTGCAGTGGCCCTTATTTTTCTCACTGGCGATGTGGTGAAGACCCCTTGCCAGCTGGAGCGTCGTGGAGTGGTTGCTGCGAAAACCGAACTGCTCGTCACGCAGTTGGATGTGGGGTGCGAGTCTTCGCAGCAACAGACGCTCAAACAGCTTGGCGAGGTGCGGCAGGAGGGTGATGGGGCGGTAACTTCCTGGCAGGCGACGGTCCTTTCCTGGTTTGGGGATGGTAATCACCTTCCCCTGTTTCCAGGATTCCGGAAAGTGGCCGGTGCGGAGTATACCATTGAATAGTCTAGTCAAAGCGACTAGACCTCTCCGAGGCAGCTGCTGTAATGCGGCGATCGGTATCCCGTCGGGACCTGGCGCCTTCCGTTTGGAGAGTTGAAAGACGGCCTTCCTCAGCTCGGACGGGGAAATAAAGTCTTCTCCCCGGAGTGGAGGTGTTGGGGCCGACAGGAACTCTTCCACCTGCTGGTGGATCGCCGCATGGTGTCCGTACGTCGTGTCGTCGGTGGCCGGTGGATTAGGGGTGAATTGACCCTCCATAAACTCCGCCATTATCTCAGCACGATCCTTGGCGGAGTATCGTCGTCTACCTTCGCTATCGAGCAGAGGATAGACGGGTGTGGTCGTTGCAGTGAGTTTCTTGCACAGGTGGTACAGCGTGGTCTCGGACTCGGACGCCTCGTCGATAGTCTGCTCCCAGTCTTGGTCCTCGCGGGCGTCGAGTGCTTGCGACACTTCCTGTGCAAGATGGTTTAGGTCACGCTTGACCCTTGGACAGCGAGAGCGCGCCCAAAGTTTGCGAAGGGCGCGTTTTCTCACAAGCATGTCCCGGATTGAGCTCGGTAACAGGTCCCGTCGACTGGCATATGGATAAGTGGTAGTAGCATCTGCTTTGGCATGTTGGATGGCCGTCGTGATTTTACAGGCAACCCCGTCCACTTCAGCTGGAGTGGAAATGGAACCTGCGAGCTCAAGTCCCGACAGCGCGACCGCGTATTTCTCCCAGTCAGTTCGTGTTCTAGGAGGACGCGGTATGGTGAAGTCGCGCTGGAGGTTCAGCGTGACGAGGATAGGCAGGTGTTCAGTGTCGAGGTCGTATAATACCTCAACACTGATTGGGTGGTTAATCCGGTAGTGCAGCACGATGTCCAAGACGTCGGGCTGGAAGCGGGGATTGGACGGCACGTTGGTCGGTGCGCCCGGTCCCAATATTGCGTACCCGTGGCGCTCGCTATCCTCGAGCAGCTGCCTTCCAGTCGTGGTGTTGATACGCGAACCCCAGGCTTGGTGTTTCGCGTTGAGGTCACCCACGACCAGTGTGGGGCCTTGCCATTCAAGGAGCTGCTGGACATCGGTGCTGCAGAAGTCACTGTTCGGTGGTTTGTAGGCCACAATAAACGTCTCTTTATGACTTGGAAGGGATGATGCCTTCAAACGCTGCAAGAAAATCCGTCGGAGCTGCCATTGCTATTTTCGTTTCCAATATCAATTAATGTAATTAGTAAGTATTGATAAACTGCCGGTATATGAGAAACGTATCAAGAAATTGAATTAGTCATCAACTGGTAAACAGCACCATCAACACCGTCATAGGCAAAACACAGCAGCTCCGACGGATTTTCTTGGATTTGTAATTATACTGATAGGTTCTTAGTTCTTACTTTCCTTTAGTCGGGGAGTTTCAAAAAAATTATTTAATCCTTTTTCAATTACAAGTCTGCAAAAGTCGTGGGTGTTTTAAAAATTTTTAAATTTTCCACTTGTATAGATACATTTTTGAAACATGTTCCATTATGATTGTAAAACAGTTAAAGTTCTATACTGTTCTCTGGTCCGCAGTCACCTTGAATATGCTAGTCAAATCTGGAACCCCTCATATCACGTTTATATCAACAAATTGGAGAACATACAGCGCAAATTTATTCGATTTTTAAAGTATAAATTTCTTCTTCCTAAATTACCTTACGAAAAAATCTGCTCTGATGTTCACCTCGTCCCTCTACACGTTCGTAGAAACATCGCGGATGTTTGCATTATACTCAACATAGCTAGGGGAACGATTGATAGTCCAGAACTGTTGTCGAAACTGCACATAATTGTACCCTCACGGGTTTCCTCACGTGTTCCCAGAAAGAAAAAAATTCTACGGGTCCCAATAACGAAAACGAATTTTAGGAGTAACAGTTATATCCTGCGTGCTTCTAATGCTATTAATGCATTATACAGGGACCCCGGGATCGATTTATTTCACGGCGGTATAAATGGTGCCCGCCAATTTATTGTAAAAAATTATTTTGAATCTATTTCTTTAGTCCCTTCTTGATAACTTAACTTTTACTACTACCACTTCCACTAAATTCTTCTACTAATCTACTAACTCCTACCACGTGTACTCAAACTTCTTCTCTTTTGTCTTTACCCACTTGTGAAAACTTGTAATTAGCCATAAGATAATTAGATGCAAGACTATTCTGTAAAATTTAGCTGTAAGTTTTCCAAATAAAATAAAATAAAATAAAATAAAATTAGCATATTTCGCGTACCTGAATATCGTTAGTCGTGCCTAATTTTGAATAAAGGAACCTGCATAAGATCATCTGGGCAATGTATAAATAAAATATACTTAATATCCAGTATATAATGTAGTAGGCTAGTATTCTAGTACGTGAGCCGCCGGTCTCGTGTGGTATTAATACGCTAGTGGGTTCGCCTTGACCTAACCTTCGCCGCTTATAGGGGCGGGCGGGCGGCCTCGAGCCCCGATATATCAAAAAGTGCAACTAAATACACGTGTCTGACTTTCTTTATGAAAATACTTTTTACGTAGTAACGATACACAACCACTTCTGTATCTTATAACTTAAACGAGCAATTTTTGTATTTACGAGTAATAATCTGAATCTCGGAAACGGCTTCAACGATTTTCATGAAATTTAGTATACAGGGGTCTTCGATCGCTTCACTCGTTTGGTCTTGTGGAAAGGGGTTTTACGAGTAAGGTGCGAGTTAATAACCGATGAAATTAGGCCCTTCGCACACGGCTCGTAAGCGTAAGCGTATCGTTATGACTCTACGTATAAAAATATGACAATTACACCTACTACAATACGCTGCAACACCACTTCGTCTGCGGACATGTTCTACATGTTCGTGCTCGTTCTGCTCTCGTCGTACGCATGGATGACACTACGCTTACGCTTACGAGCCGTGTGCGAAGGGGGTAACTATTACTACCGCTCCTACTAAGTACTACCTATGTAATACCTTTCGTAGCTAGGCGACACACTGTCTGGCGGCCCTATTGCCCAACCGTAATATCGATGGCGAAACCAAATATCATCCTGTTGCAAGGCGCACAATAAAATCGTCCAGAACCGTTATAGTAGGCATTTTCTGCAGTTGTAGTTGGGTAATACTTATTATGCAGCAGTGACAAGTCGCTGCGAGGTGTCGTGTCAGGACTGCGATTTAACGCGAAGCCACGTTCAGTAACGGACTAGCATCTTTAAAAAAGCGGCATTTAGGCGGTGATTTGGGCTCTTCGCACACGGCTCGTAAACGTAAGCGTAGCGTAATCCGCACGTACGACGAGAGCAGTGCGAGCACGAACATTTTCAAACATGTCCGCAGACGAAGCGAAGTTGCAACGAATCGTAAGAGGCGTAGTTTTCATACATGCATAGCGTCATAACGATACGCTGCTTACGCTACAGTTACGAGCCGTGTGCGAAGGGGGTTAGGCGTCCGAGCAACTCCGCACAACAAGTAAAATGGCAGCCAATAATTACACGCTATAGAAGTACAAGGGAAGAATCCTCGCCTTTGTCTGATTCGGTGCTATTGTTAAGTGCTAACAATGCGTGAATTACGACGTGATTAATTTCGCTGAAAATGCGCCGACAGATAAATTATTGTAAAATCCCATAAACGAGACTGTTTACGGTGTTTTCCTTTTGTTACGATGTTTTTGAAGATCAATGAGTTGGACTTTAAAAAAAAAACTTTATATCAAAACACCAGAAGGCGTATTTAATTTTATAAACCTTTTGTAGTAAGTTGTAACCGTTGTATTAATGAAGGAAAACTCAGGAAACATTCTATAACTTTTTAATAAATCACGTCGCATTTGTAGAGTTTAAAAAATAGAACCTACCTAAATATGATATTACTTTGTAATCACATGACGATGAGCGAAAAATGATACATCTATAACTATAAAAGGCTTTGTCCTGAGTGACTGACTGACAGACAAGCTACAGCCCAAACGGCTGAACGTAGGAACTTGAAATTTTCAGGGAAGATTCTTTTTGAACCCAAACCGCTCGCTAAGAAAGGGTTTTTTGAAAACCTACCCCTAAGGGGGTTAAATAAGGGATTTAGGTTTGTATGAAAGTCCCTCATTTTTCAAGTTAGATTCATGAAAATAGGTATATAGACTTTCGAATAAAAATAAGAGAATGGGTGTCCGAGGGATTTTGGAAATTTCACCCCTAACTCTCTAAAAAGGGCGTTGAAACTAGAAAACGTTAGGTCCCGGCTGGCTGGCTTTTGGACAAGCTACAGCCCAAACGGTTGAACGTAGAAACATGAAATTTTCGGGGAATATTCTTTTTACACCCTAGATGTGTACTAAGAAAGGATTTTTTGAAATTCTACCGCTAAGGGTGTTAAATAAGGAATTTTATTTTACATACGTTACGTACGTACGTAAAAAATGGCAAGTTTCTTGCTTGTTCCACATCTCGTCACTACACTCAAGCGATGTATTTATTATTTGTAATGATACATAAAATGTAATCAAGCAAATTCACGGTTTGGCTAATCGCCGTGTACCCTATTGTTTTACCAAAGGTCGTAAATAATTGTAAAATACGTTAGTTTCGTGTACTAACATAAAATAGGTACCGCTAAAACATTTCGTGCGCTTCGAATTTTACGATCAAATGTTAATATCGTCTGCGTATTTCCATAGAAAATAAATTAAGGGATCGTTTCATAAGTCACGAGTAGGTAATAGCCGCCTATATTTGAAAGTATTACGATACGTATGATAATGTTGATAGCTGCGTTTAACCATACTAGGTTTAACTTAACATATCTACGTATAATTTTATTAAATCATTGAGCCAAAATTAAAGGTTTTAACTGCTACATCACTCAACCGTGAACGTATGTTACAGTTTCTGCGTATGTTAAACTAATGATAAAAATTGTCCGCAAAAACCGTGGATTTTGCAAGACAAAAAGTTAGTCGTATCTTGTATTTAACGTGCCGACTAAGTAAAACAAAAATGGGTTTTAAAAATAATTAATGGGAGTGGGTACCATTTATTGTACCCTTTCTATTATTGATTTTGTGGATTGGCAGCTAATAAGGAGCATCATAATAAGTTACAGATACTCGTAGCATATAAAAATATCAATTATCAGCTCTGTTTTAAATTTAAATACGCACCCAGTTTTTCTTTTGGTAACTGAATTTGTATCTAAGCGGAAACTTCATGATGGATAAAAAATAGAACAAACACAAAAATAGAAAATAGAGCATACACACTTTCATACGAAAGATAACAAAGGCTATGTAAATAAAAATCACAATCAGCTGTGCCAAGTACATATAAATATTAGTCAAAGTAATTCACAAGATAAGAAACTAGTACTCATATGGTACGTGTAGTTACTCTGTCACATGTTCACAATCCTTTAAAATTATTGCCAAAAAAAATGCGAAAGCGAAATAGGTAAGGCAAAATTTAGTTTTTTAGTAATTCGACATACAAACAAGGTTATTCAATTAGATCCAATAATATGTATACAGCTCTCTTGGATTTTTAATCATTAAAAGCTTACTCGTGTTCCCGCTGTATTTGAAAATCGATTTCGTCATAAAAATGTTAAATTGAAATTTACTTGGGCTCATGAAAGTAGCCTTTGTGTTTACAAGCGTTGAGCAAATAAAATATGTTATACGAGTGCTAAATACCGTTATTAGGTATTCATTGTGATCTTTTTGGTCATAAAATGAATTTCCATTGTATAGAAAACCGATTTAGTACAATTTATCGTCGTTGCCGTGGACATGGACAACTCTTTATTAATGTTTTTTATTCTACATTCATTCCACTTTATGATTTTCTTCCTGATTTAAATTCACATTTGTAGTGTTCAACTGCGTATGATGAAGTTTTTGGATGACCACATTAATTAATTAATTGTTTTGCTTGTTACAGGTGTTTGCAGCAAGGGGCATGTAATATGGTAAACAAAATCATTCATTGATCAGTAACTTTTTATTGGAATTGGGACTCTTACTTTACTCTTTAGCTAGTTTAGAATAATACTATAATAGCTATTAACTTTATCAAATTAACATCGTCGGATTTATGCGAAAATATAGGGATTCATAAACTATAACATCTTTTAGCTTGGAATTTAACACTAACCATGGTTAAATTAATCATTCTTTGTGTTCTCTGCTTTTTGAAAATCGCATGTGTCATCTGCTAAAAAGAGGCATCAAATCGGTTCAGTGCAACATTCTATACCTACATCTCCCCTTTTCGAAAATTGCATGTGGCACCTGCTAAAAAGCGAAAGCAATACAATGTTTAGCTAAACGAGGCTTAAATGTTAAAGGCTTAGTATACATGTGTCAAGTTATTTTAATAATGATATTCAAAAATAAAAGTAGAAAAACAAAATCTTACTATGTAAATGAATTATGGCTATAGAGTGAATAATCTAAGACTGTAATTTTGGTTTGTACTACCAGACATGACTTTATTAATTAATGACTTCCGAAAGCAATTAGTGAGTGATTTCATTTGGACTTTCGCCAAAATGAAAACTTAATTAATAAACCATTTCTTAGCTACGTAATATTTAGGTTTCAAGTAAAGACTAATTTGAATTTTGCGAGTTAAATGATATATTTATAAGTATAGTATTTAACATTAGTAAAAATCACAATAAAGATTTTTTAATTTTAATAAAAGATTTACAAAAAAGATTAAATTTTCAAATGTAAAGTCTCGCGGAATTGTAGGACCAATACACAGGACCAATATTTATAATTCTTCCAGAAGAATGAAAATAGGGCCGAAAACGAATGCTCCGGATTGCATAAGCTACGCCTACCTCGGACGCTTTCTTAATAAATATTATTTTAACATATTAAATTTAAAGTTTAAGAAATGGAAAAAATCAGGGGCTTACTGGATAGATAAATGAACAATAATAATCTGCCTGAATTTTATATTTAAAACAACTAAGATCTCCATGGATTTTTTAATTACGGAGATATTATAATATTCGTTAAAGTACAGACACGGAATCAAAAGGTTCGTCGAGGTTCAAATTGAATTGTTCAACGTAACGCACGCGAGCACATATTACTTTTTGAAACTATGTTACATAATATGTTGTTATGTTGGCAAAATGGACTCTTGCAATACTAGTGCAAGCGAAAACCGACACTAAGGTGATGAAACCTTTTCGTTCCGTGACTGTACATGTTCTAAAAAATAATAAATACTAAAGAATTTGTTACAGAATCAAAAAGCGAGAGACGACTACACAATGACGAAAAACAAGAAATAAAGATACGAAAATTTTAGAGAAAACTTATAACAATACCGGAAATTTGAAAAATGTGGGTAGTTGCGAGGTGAATCGAAGCACATTAGATGGAAGATCCATGGAGTCGCGAGTGCAGATGAGTCACACACTGCCGAGCAAGCACCACCGAGCCGAGGCCTACAGAACCTGCTCACAGTCCCTGCCCCTTGATATTCTGTAAGTTTGATAATAATATATAGTTAATTAATTAACAAAAAAACGACTTCAAACTACCTACAGTTGAATCATCCTTTCCATTTAAAATTCAAGACTTATATGGTTTTCTCATTGTTACCGTTATCAGAACTGGACCAAATTGAAATGGAACCACACGGGAATCAGCAGCTTTCTTATAGAAAAAGAATCATTAAAATCGATTCATCCAGTCAAAAGTTATGAGGTACAAACATAAAAAAACGAATTGAAAACATCCTCCTTTTTAGAATCGTTTGAAAAATTAAATACATGCTTCGTCGCAAAAACAAATAAATACTTTCCTACGCACAGACTATGTAGATGTACTGGCATACGTGTATAAATGATGATTAAACGAACTTACCTTAAGTGAAGTGAAGATATTAAGGAGAAAACTTCGCACACGGCGTAAAGCGTATCGTTATGACGCTACGCATAACAATATCATAGTTATGCCTCCTACGATTAGCTGTATAAGTCCTTTTCATGAAAGAAGTCCCGCGGTAATCAGTGGAACTAATAGATTTTACATACAATAATTGCCTAGACATACGACTACTAGCGCCGCACCTATGGGACTTCTTTCGTGAAAAGGACTATACCAACGCTCCGTCTGCGGACATGTCTCGTCGTACGCGAGGATTACGCTACGCTTACGAGCCGTGTGCGAAGGGGCTAACAGTAGAGCACGCTAAGTGTTGGCCATTCGCGCACTAAAGTTTTGAGAAAAAAAATACAACATTTTTCATCACGTGCTCTTATAGGGCAACACTTACGCCAAAACCAACGCCAGTTACGCCAACATATAGCTGTTAGTTTTCTCGATAATATCGAAAAACAGGAATGAACGTAAAATACTGATCAAATCGGCAGGTTATGCTGATTTTACGATAAAAATTGGGCACAGGACCTCTTGTTTCAATAGCAAAGCCCGCCACTATCTGTATCTGGGAGGTCAATAATAATCACCAATATGGCTTCCGTGAGCCCATTATATTTGGCTCAGTTTTATGGATAATGACGCCAGTTTTTGGGTTTTGCTAGATGGTTGCCGCGGTCGTCGTTTCGGCCGGCGGAGGGCGAGCTGGCAGACTGCGTGCTGGTGGTCGGGGTGTCGCGGCCCAAGCTCGCCGCGGCCCTCCTCTCCGTGACGCTGCTCTCTCTCTTCCTCACCTTCCACGTGCTCTACGACAGCGCTCTCTACAGTATACAAGTACGTGTAAAGTATTGGGCAGACTGCGTGCTGGTGGTCGGGGTGTCGCGGCCCTCCTCTCCGTGACGCAGCTCTCTCTCTTCCTCACCTTCCACGTGCTCTACGACAGCGCTCTCTACAGTATACAAGTACGTGAGTATTGGGCAGTCTGCGTGCTGGTGGTCGAAGTGTCGCGGCCCAAGTTCGTCGCGGCCCTCCTCTCCGTGACGCTGCTCTCTCTCTTCCTCACCTTCCACGTGCTCTACGACAGCGCTCTCTACAGTATACAAGTACGTGTAAAGTATTGGGCAGACTGCGTGCTGGTGGTCGGGGTGTCGCGGCCCTCCTCTCCGTGACGCTGCTTTCTCTCTTCCTCACCTTCCACGTGCTCTACGACAGCGCTCTCTACAGTATACAAGTACGTGAGTATTGGGCAGTCTGCGTGCTGGTGATCGAAGTGTCGCGGCCCAAGTTCGCCGCGGCCCTCCTCTCCGTGACGCTGCTCTCTCTCTTCCTCACCTTCCACGTGCTCTACGACAGCGCTCTCTACAGTATACAAGTACGTGAGTATTGGGCAGTCTGCGTGCTGGTGGTCGAAGTGTCGCGGCCCAAGTTCGTCGCGGCCCTCCTCTCCGTGACGCTGCTCTCTCTCTTCCTCACCTTCCACGTACTCTACGACAGCGCTCTCTACAGTATACAAGTACGTGAGTATTGGGCAGTCTACCTGCTGGTGGTCGGGGTGTCGCGGCCCAAGTTCGCCGCGGCCCTCCTCTCCGTGACACTGCTCTCTCTCTGTTCCTCACCTTCCACGTGCTCTACGACAGCGCTCTCTACAGTATACAAGTACGTGAGTATTGGGCAGTCTGCGTGCTGGTGGTCGGGGTGTCGCGGCCCAAGTTTGCCGTAGCCCTCCTCTCCGTGACGCTGCTCTCTCTCTTCCTCACCTTCCACGTGCTCTACGACAGCGCTCTCTACAGTATACAAGTACGTGTAAAGTATTGGGCAGACTGCGTGCTGGTGGTCGGGGTGTCGCGGCCCTCCTCTCCGTGACGCTGCTCTCTCTCTTCCTCACCTTCCACGTGCTCTACGACAGCGCTCTCTACAGTATACAAGTACGTGTAAAGTATTGGGCAGACTGCGTGCTGGTGGTCGGGGTGTCGCGGCCCTCCTCTCCGTGACGCTGCTCTCTCTCTTCCTCACCTTCCACGTGCTCTACGACAGCGCTCTCTACAGTACACAAATATGTGTAAAGTATTTCATTGTGACGGCTGCTTGCGTATCTTTCATGACAAAATAACTTCACTCATCAGTAGTTTGTAGGCATGCGCGTATCTCCTAAATATATTGTTATAATTTGTCATCAAGAAGTCAACTCCTGCCTCAATTTTTTTGAGATGGCCCTATTTCATATTCCCTTGAGCCCTCTCCATTCAAAATACTATCAGAAAGGCTTGGTCACCCAGGTCCTATAGTATAAAAGAAAAATCGCTAGCTCTAGAGACTGCAAATTTGGCACATAGGTTCCTTATATGAGATTTAGGGTGCACTAAAAAAGGATTTTTCAAATCCCACCCCCTAAAGGGGTGAAACGGGCCCCCAAAGTTTGTATTTAGAAATACTCCTTCACGCCGCAAGTACTGAACCGAGTTGAATCGAGATCGGAGGTAGATTATATCCTGGAATAGGATTATACAGGTTACTTTTTATCCTGTAAAAATCCATGGTTCCAGCAGGAGTAATGAATAACCGGAATTCACGTGCCCATTTTAGTGGTAGATCATGGAAACATCGTAGTAGTAATTTGGAATAGCGATTAATAACTGATATTTATTTACTTATTTACAATTTTAACTGTGAACCACATACGAGATAAATGTTATTATTTATTATTTTCAATGGGAAAACATATCTTTGTCGAATTCTGATTTCCCTGAGGTGGTCGAGTGTATTAACTGCATTTCAAAAACCGCTTTTCGTGTTCAATATGCATATAATTTGATTATAGTAGTTTATGTAACGGTTACATAATGGGGGGTATTAAAACACGAGTGTGAGTTTAAAAAACGAGCCGCAGGCGAGTTTTTTAATAGTATCACACGAATGTTTTAATACCTAATTATGTAGAGTTTCATACACTACTTTATCTACGCTCATATTATTATCATAAATCCAAATCATAAAATCTTGCTAACGTTTGTCGTAAATCATTCACTTCATGTTTCATTTTTGTTGCAACTACTAAAATGTCAGGTGGAGTTAAATTTTCTTTAGTAGGTTTAACTGCTAGACATTTTTCAGCGCAAAATTTTGACTAAGTAACAAAAATAACACATATTTTAATGTGTAAAAAAATTGTATGTATGGCACCAAAATTCTGCAAATATGGCGCAGAACCATAGAAAATAGACATTGTTGTTGTTGTCTATGGTCAATCATGGCCCATCCATACTCTCGGCAATGACTACCAACTATATGTTGTCTGTGGATTCACTTAAAAAAATATTACATAAAAAATATTACCCCAGATACAAATACAGGAATCCAGAGCCGTGTATCGTTATGGATATTAAACAACTTTCTTTAAATATTTCCATAGTAGAGCGATGTTAATATGAATAACTTTTTAATAATTATAGAAGTCTGTGAATAAAGTAGGTAATTATTTGACACATTTCGATTTCATAATTCGAACTTTAAGCAATGAGCGTAGATAAAAATTATTATATCCCAATTATCTCCATAATTGGTATTATACTAGGTTTATAACATCAACGTATATTGAAATACACTGTTATTTAAAAAAAAAATTAACTTGGTTTTTATGAAAAAGCGGCGGAGTATAATATAAACCTCAGTATCGGTATAAATTTTCCCTTATTTCCATTTTATCAGACCTTTTTACAGCTGCCCTTAATTAAAAACATGGTAAACGAATCACTGTAAAACCGTGGATAATTGCTTCTGTATCGTATTACATTTAAAGTATATTTTATAAAGTACAAATTTAATAATTAACAAAGCAAAAATTATAACAGTTTAATCAAAAGGGGAGATCGTCACCATAAACGTCTATTTTTATAGTTACGATTGCTAGACGTAGCTGTAAAGAATGTGAAATGAAAAGGTTCATTTTATTGTGGAATGTTTAAGTTACTGATAAATGAAAGTCTACGCTCATAAAACTAAACAAACAACTATGTATATTTTATTAATAGCTAAGCTACTTACATAAAGAATGATTTTTCTAGTAAGACTTGATAAAATACTTGTATTGAAATCCGATGTTAGTGGTGGTATTAATTTCCGATGGGCAGAACCGAAAATGATCCTTGTTTATAACGATTTATCGAAACGTATTTTTAGGATATTATTGTCAGCCTCAACACAAAAATGGTGTACCCCGGCTTCGCTTAAATAATATGAAATATCCCATTTTCTTCCCTTAGAGATAGACTTTTAAAAATCGTTATGCATGATAGCTTATATCAGCTGTGTGCTTCAGCGAAGGTCAAACCATACTTCGACGGATTATGGTTTTATCATACCTTTTTATATCTACAGATACTAAAATTATACGTTGATCTGTATTTATACCTAAGTGTAATCACTGAATTACAGTTTAGTTTCGAAGCGACTGCAGTATTCACTGAAACAAGTTGCAACGAGGCTACATCAGCCTGATTTTGAGCTTTGATAACTGTAATCGAGAAGATAAATCTATTTCAAACTAAATTCACGATAAACTTGCTGATTTGTGTTGTTTTTATTACGAAGAGCGTAAGGGTCATATTGCATGAGCATACTCGTACCTATATGTGGATGTATGGATGTAGGTTCTATTCAATATTCAGAGAATCGGTTCCCAGTAGTGCATCCACTTTGTAGTCCGGACAGGCGTGATTTATCATTTACCATACAATTTACCCAAATGTTCTTATCGGCATAATCTTATAATCCGTCGTAGTTACGGATAATCCTTGCTGAATAAATGTTTTATTAAGTAGGTCTGCGGTTTATCTATAGGCAAATGATCTAACGGCGACGGCGGTAGCAAATAAATAAATATAACTTGAGTGGTTGAATTTTAAAACTAAAGTAACATAACAGTAAATTTGGAGGTATCAGGAACAAAACATATTGTTTTCAGGCCTACGTTACTATTACAAAATATGTGAAAGTTTGTGAGTATTGTATAATAATTGTGTTTTTACAACTAAACTGATTTAGCTGGGAATACAGATACTTTATACCCTGTATTAACTATTAGGCTTTTATATTTTTGTACCGGAAAATTTTCAGTTCCTGAAGAATTGTTGAAAACTTAATTTCACATGACCGGAGCCGCGAAAACAGATACTAAACTATTAACGATAGAGTGGAAAGTACCTAATATATGTTTTATAATAAAATGAAAACTAGATACACAATAATTAAGAAATACACCTACTGATAGATTTCTAAATTTAAAGACTAATAGGATTTTTTCTATTCATATTGCAAGCAGCACTTAAGGCAAGTGTCTTCATTACTTCTTAAGGGTGGTACCGTGCACAAATTCGAAAACCGTCATTTCAGTGTTTTCATTTATATCTGCTAATAAATAGGTAAGAGAAATAAAAATGCGTACTTCTATCTACCATATTCATAATATTAATTATTGTTAAGTGTGTTATTATACACGCACAAGTAGCCCGTACTCGTAGTCTCTCACAGTGGTTTTACTTCAATGGCAGTGCGGTATTATTTACATAAAACATACTACAACATACTGTTGAGGTGGTGACCCATTTCACTAACTCTATTTATTTTGATGATCGTGTTCTTTTTGGTTTATTGCCCGTGGTCCCCTCGATAGTCCCCCTAGGGTACCACGGGTAATTTTTCTGCCCGTGGTACCCCTGGAGCTTTTAGGGGTACCACGGGCAAAATAAAATTCCCATGGTACCCCTGCGAATCAAAAAATTCTAAAAAATTAAAACACAGTTAACGTTATCATAACTGCGAGTTTCCAATGACGGAACACTAGAAAACTCATTATTTTAAGTCAATGTTAATGCGCAGAAAACAGTTTTTAACATATTTCATGGCAATGTTTTTGTGCGGGAAACGCATATCCCAGTTTATAAAGCGGAACGGAGCGTCATTTCGACATCTCCTCTCCCTCCTCCCCTCAGTTTCGGAGTTGTCATAATGACGAAATCTGATTGGTTACTCAAACACAGCTCCGCTCCGATCCGCTTTGGTGGAAACCGGGCCTTACCTAGTAGTGGTGAAACAGTTAGGTGGTTTATCGATGTTATCAAGAGGGGTATATACCGGTAGGTTACATATCGTAAAACGCCCATTAAAACGAAGTAAAGCTACCAGGGTGTCATAAAGTAAAGGAGAGGCACTCCACGTGTTGATTTATGACACGCCAATTTGATACGTAAATCGCTATGCCAAGAGTTAGTATGGTTTGTACGATATTGTAAAGGCAGCATAGCATGTGGTTCATTGCAAGTCATACGATGGTATCTAAAGAGCGAGTAGAATCATTAATTATGTAAGTCTATAGAGTGCCCAAGTACTTTTAACCCTGCTTTAGGCTTGGCCTATAGGTAATGGATCTTTTGTCCTAATCACATACAATAGGTAATAGGTACTTTGTGTGTATTAGGTACTATTATTTTAATTTTCGTATAAAGTTTACTCGTACAACTATTTTATACATAAACACTGCAGTAACAGGAATGTACGATTAATTATATGGAAAATCACTCCACAAAGGGAAACCAGTATAGTGGCAACACGGTTATCTGAATATTCGATACCATTTCTACATCGCATTCACTCCAATTTTCGTAAATGCATCCACATATTAAACAATAACTACGTTTTGTTCAAGTCATTTTCAATCAGCAGTAAATTACTTATTTAAATTAAACCTAATAAACCAACCCCAAAAATAAACCACAAAATTACTTTGCTATGCTTAATCTGCAACAGATTAAAAGGATTCACTTTTATTCTTACCCTTCTCACTCTTAGGAATACGTTGGTGCCTGGTTGGTGCGACATGCAGCGTTGCGGAAGAACAAACCAGAAAAACAAAGTTTTACCTAATTACTAAAAAACCTGTCAAGTGCGAGTCGGACTCGCGCACTGAGGGTTCCGTACTTCAACCGGAGGAATAAAACCATAAAAACCACTTTTCTTATCGAACCGCAAAACTAACTTTGTTTTTAGAGGTTTTATTGTAAATATCAAAAAACTACTTATCATCTCTCTAGTTTGCATGGTAATGTATATCATATATTTTTTTCAGTTTTAGCATACTCTTATTTTAGAAGTTACAGGGGGGGGACACACATTTTACCACTTTGGAAGTGTCTCTCGCGCAAGCTATTCATTTTAGAAAAAAATGATATCAGAAACCTTAGTATCATTTTTGAAGACCTATCCATAGATACCCCACACATATGGGTTTGATGAAAAAAAATTTTTTGAGTTTCAGTTCTAAGTATGGGGCACCCCCAAAATTTATTACTTTTTTTAAAATTTTGTGTAAAAACCTTAATGCGGTTCACAGAATACATCTACTTACCAAGTTTCAACAGTATAGCTCTTATAGTTTCGGAAAAAAGTGGCTGTGACATACGGACGGACAGACGGACAGACGGACAGACGGACAGACAGACATGACGAATTTATAAGGGTTCCGTTTTTTGCCATTCGGCTACGGAACCCTAAAAACTTAACCCAGTTATCAAAACTGACCGTTTTTGGATATTATTAGTACCGACACATTACAAACAAATCTTTCAAAAACTTTTTTGTGTAGGTACTTATATAACTTTTTTCATCCTATAGTAGTGTTATTATCTGGCTGCAGACACGGTCATTGCACAACTCAACAAAGAACAACAAAAGCGACACACTCGAATGATTTATGACCGAGTCTGCAGCGAGATAATAACACTACCATAGTACATACCGTTAGAATATTGACTCAAAACACAGAATAGAAAGAATTAGAAAGACTCGCAGAGTCTGCACTAGGTATCTATCGTTATGCTTTTGAAATATAACTTATCTTTATTACGGAAAATTATTTTTTTTACTTACTTAATTTTACTAACGGGAAAATGTTTCAGTTTCAAAGGAAAATAGGACAGCACGCTGACGCAGTTGCGATCAGGAACTAGTAATTAAATCTAAATTCCTAACGATTTGGTGGAAACAGAATTCTCACTAAGTAACCAACATTGCAATGAAATACGCAAACTCCAATTAGAAAATACCATTCGAGTTACAATCACGGCAAGTAATTTTAATTTTCCCGCAACTTAGGAACGTTTCCTAGTTGCCGCCAGATGCACGGAAACGTTGGAATAAATCGACTCTGCAATATAATAAGTGATAACTGCAAGAGCTTTTCAACGGATGCTGATACATTTGGTTGAAAGATATTTTCCGGGTAAACGGGAAAATATCTTTCGACCTCGTAATTTTAAGCGTTCGCAAAGTATCTAAGTATTTTGTACCTACTTATACCCTGATAAGTGAAGTAAGTGTATATATATTATATATTATTTAATTAATTAGTTAGTAATTAACTGCGATCTCTATTGGTGTTAAGTATATTATAGCGATCTCTGTACAGGCGAAGATGTTATCATACTGGCTGGGTTGCTTGACTTGACTGTAACCGAAACGTTAAAGTTAAATATGGCAGCCTGTCGCTTATGTCTTTCGAAATAAGGATCAAGCTGCCATAGTTAACAATAACGTTTCGGTTAAAGTCAAGTCAAGCAACCGAGCCTAACTTGTAAGGGGTAAGTCACAGCGTTGCGCCGGAAGGCTAAATTCAGCTAAATTGCTTGGCGGTACGTCTTTGACCGTAGGGTGGTAAATAAAAAGCGTCCGGCTTTAACTATAAACACGATGATACCCTTTAAGACGTACGTAGCTTTGCCATGCATCCTTATGAAGCCGCACAAAGTTAAGTCTTTTTGAATGCATGTCCGGCCAAAACAGACGGTGTCCGCTTTGTCAGGTTTTTTACATTTTGCAAACCATAGCAATAGCAAGCGCCAAGCGTGGCCCAACAAGATTTATGATAGTAATTTTAAGAAAACTTTATTTTATTGTACCTATACAAAGGCCTCAATAATGGCCTTTTTACCCAAATGTCCGGGCAAACTGGCTGGTCTGTCCGGCTATTAGGTTTGGCGACTACAAACCTATACGTACCTACTTCGTTACTTAAGTACTATAGATTTTAGAGAATAATATGTTCTTACAAGCAGAGTTTTAAATTAGCTGTTCAATTTTAATACGACTCTTATAAAAAGAAAATGTAAATTTCCATTTCTCAAGTTGCATAAAATAAACTCTTCAATGCCGTTCTATTCCTAAACGGAATTTATTTTACAACATTTCGAAGCCAGCGAGATCAAGAGATGTATTTCCACAGGCGGCGAGCATGGCGTCAGCTGCCAGCGAGGGCCGCAAGATATTACAGAGTCAAGAGAGCGGCCGTTCGATAAGCCACCCAATGGCTTTAAGAAAAAGGTTGAAAACGCCTCGTGCCCCGAGGCCTGCCCGCCGACTCCCTCAGGTATAACTTCTTGACACATATATTTCTGCACTGACATGTGGCAATTGCCGCCAATATACGCCGGAGTAAGTGCTACTTGTACGTCTACACCACAATTAAAGGTGTAGGAAGTTTTGAGGCCTTTTCAAATATTTTTAGCCCTTTCAGTAGATATTTAAGTTCATTCAATAAATTGTTATTATTTGACAGTCGATCTTAAGTTCGTTTATTTAGTTTACGAGTTAAATAAAAATCTACAACAAATTCAGCTATATTTATATACAGGGTGGAATTGCCACTTGAAGGTGGCATTACAAAATTACATCCTGTAGATAAAGAACTTATTTGTTAGGTACCTTTTTATAGATCGTATTATAATATTATGACTTTATTTTATGCAGGCATTAATAGTCGGAGTACGTAAATGCGGGACGCGTGCTCTGCTCGAGATGCTGTATCTCCACCCGATGGTCCAGAAAGCGTCGGGGGAGGTACACTTTTTCGATCGCGACGAAAACTACGCCCTCGGCTTGGAGTGGTATCGAAGCAAAATGCCGCTTTCATTTAAAGGGCAAATAACAATAGAGAAAAGTCCCAGTTACTTCGTTACTCCCGAGGTAAGGCAACTTATGTTACGTATAGGGTTGTTTTAAGTACGTCTAATTTTTCTCGGGATTTTTCTGACAACCGGCCTAACACACTGGCTCACTGAGGTTTATTTGCCTTTAGATTGACTTACTTATTTAAGACTTCTTTTATCTCAACAAATTCTTAGGCTCAAAACTGGCATTTTAAGTTAGTTTATCATGTCTATGCCAATTATAGCTCTTATTTTTTCCGTAATATTTCTCAGAAATGTGCCAGCTTTAAGTGTTAATATACTAACATAGTATACATGACAATAAAACACTTAGACACCTTAATAAACACATGTACTGTAATCTAATTCTTAAGGTGTTAATGATGAAAATCCGTCTGAAAATACCTGAAAATTTACGCTAATTTTTCTAGACTCAATACAGTTTCTCTTAATTAAAATAGGTAAACTTAGGCATTTAATGAAGCAGATGGCAGTATTAGCTCAAGACATGATTTGGGGTTCTAATCTTATTCTCTGAATAAACAGAAGGTATATTTATTTAATACAATACAGAGATGATTATTTTAAAATGTGCCGATTTGTAAAGGGAGTATGAACACTCCTAGTTAACTATCCTGTCATTGTGCCTAAAACTTTGTGGTTATTTGGTTTTCACTTCCTTAAACAAAAAATCAATTAGTGAATGTAAATCAAGAAGGAGATTTTAATAATAAGAACATGACACTGTTTCACGGGCTCAATTAACTAAAATGTACAGCGTTAAATTTAAAGTAAAGCTACTTTCAAAATTATATTTCTATCGTTTTTACAATCTTCGAAGATGAGAATTCCCTTGCCTCTCTGCAAATTATTTTTTAAAAAATGTTCATGATTTTACAGTCGTTAATTAAGTTGTTTTCTAATGTCAGCGTTAAGATGTATTTTCAAATAAAGTAAACTCTCCCTTTTCCTCATTTGCTAAAAGCCTTTGTAAATTATTTGAAGTCTTGTAATGGGATACAAAGCTCTTTGATAAATTCTACGAGAGCCACTGAAATTTCACCATTTTAAACTTGAAAAATTTAACAAATTTTGACGCTCTTCTCCGGGACTATCGACAAAAGTGAAAACTAACAATATTACAACAAATACTTCTATACAGAGCTATCGGTAGCAGTGTTTCAGTTTCAGTTCAACGGTTTTTCCCGTCTCAAAAAATGTCCAATGCGCCTTGAGAAGTTAGGTGTCGGTAACGCTAACAGTGTCGCGAGTTCAATGGTTTTTTCACATCTAAAAAAATCCCCAACACGCAGAAAGAAATTGTCTCTTCAAAAACTTACAGACATTAAATTTTAGGTGCCGGAGCGCGTTCGCGCAATGAACTCCTCGGTTAGACTGCTCCTGATAGTGCGAGAGCCGGTCACTCGCGCGATATCCGACTACACTCAGCTGCGTAGTCGAGCCACGCCGTCTGCTCCCGCGGTCTCGATGGCGGGACACCCGTTGCCCGATGCTGCTAAACCCTTCGAACACCTGGCTTTGGCGCCGGATGGCTCTATAAATGTCGCTTACAGGTACTTTTTAACACAGATTCTTTAGATATTTCCCGTCGTGCAGTGCAGGGTTATTTTGATTCGCCAGGAAGCTACTTTACGGTACGAATGAACTCCTCGGTTAGGCTGCTTCTGATAGTGCGAGAGCCGGTCACTCGCGCGATATCCGACTACACGCAGCTGCGTAGTCGAGCCACGCCGTCTGCTCCCGCGGTCTCGATGGCAGAACACCCGTTGCCCGATGCTGCTAAACCCTTCGAACACCTGGCTTTGGCGCCGGATGGCTCTATAAATGTCGCTTACAGGTACTTTTTAACATAGATTCTTTAGATATTTCCCCTGGTGCAGTGCAGGGTTATTTTGAATCGCCAGCAAACTACTTCACGGTGCGAATGAACTCCTCGGTTAGACTGCTTCTGATAGTGCGAGAGCCGGTCACTCGCGCGATATCCGACTACACTCAGCTGCGCAGTCGAGCGACGCCGTCTGCTCCCGCGGTCTCGATGGCGGGACACCCGTTGCCCGATGCTGCTAAACCCTTCGAACACCTGGTTTTGGCGCCGGATGGCTCTATAAATGTCGCTTACAGGTATTTTTAACACGTTCGCTGCGGTTGAGGTTCTTTAAAACTTTCACCTGGTGCGGTACCGGGTCTCGGGGTCTCGATCTTGCCCCGTATACTTAATTTTCTTTAATTATTGATTTAATTAAAAAATCACTGTGTAACTGTCTCTTTCCTACTTCAATAGACAGTGAAAGATATTCCGTCTTGCACCAAATTTAAGATCAGCTTTTTTGGGTCTTGCACGTAATGAAAGTCACACAATAAATTTTCACACTAAGAAAAAAATTATCAATTTCTCTTGAATCCTCCTTTATAGTCACAGTAAATAAGAATATCTTACCTATCTATGAACTATTGATATAAATGTTTAAACAATAAAATGCGTTTCAACCTTTTATGATTTCCTGTGGACTTAACATTAACTGTGGGCACATTTTTACTCGTTATTTTTTTACAGGCCGATAGCAATATCTCTATATCACGCGTATTTTCATCGTTGGTTGGAGGTGTTCCCTCGAGAACAGATCCTGGTGGTCAATGGAGACCAATTAATAGAGGATCCGGTGCCACAATTGCGGCGGATCGAGAAATTCCTGGGACTTGAACATAAAATTGGTACGTTTTCACAGTAGCAATAAGTACAAATATAATGTAGGAATATGGAGCTTACGTATAATTGTTTATTTTACCTGAAATTTAGCTGAGTTTCTTAGTCTTAATTTTGCGAGTGAATTTTGCGATAGAAATGCCCGTTTTAAAAATAATTTAAAGTTAAACTTCAGTAGTAACTTTTGGCGAAAAGCAAATTACCACGTTAAGACTGCTTGACATCGTTCCCGGTTCCCGTTACAATTACTTTTGGGCCGGCCTCGAGCAATTTTACAGTCTTATTCCACTTTTTTACACTGGCATTTTTGACGACAGGAAGAAAAAACTTCTACTTCAACGAAACTAAAGGATTCTACTGCTTGCGTAACGACACCACGGACAAGTGCTTGCGGGAAACAAAAGGACGTAAGCACCCTCGGGTAGACCCCGCTGTAGTTACCAAATTACGGAAGTTCTTTGTGCAGCACAACCAACGGTTTTACGATTTAATCGGCGAAGACCTAGGCTGGCCTGAGGACTAAGTTAGGCGCCCCGGCTAGTTCTGACAGATTAACAAATAATTATCTGCTAGTAATCAATCCTTGTGATCGAAATACATATCAAAGTAAACGATACATATCAAAATAAAACTTATCGTAGAAAATAAGATTTTTTAAAAATGTTTATGTATACATTTTAGCGTATTTTAGATTAAGATATTTAAGAGATTTAATAGTTCACTATTTATTTACTTACATGAAAACGAGTGATTATTTATTAGTTAATTATATTATTGTAGGCAAATACAATTTTAATGATTCGATGAAGAGAATTTTAAACACATTTAGCCGTTAATTTGATCATAATGATTACGTTAATTGTGTGAAAATTATTAATAAATTCTGTTTGAAATTTACGGGCAGTGCGTAAGAAAGGGAACAAAATGTAAATTAAAATTGACAAAATGACTTTATTTTAATTTGATACTTTTTTTCTAGTTTTATACAGACTAAATAGAATTATTAATTAAATTACAGGCGTCTATCGTGTACTGATTTGATATACCGACCCACTGGAACCCTGAGCAATATATTTTTTATATATAACTAAGTATTGTGTGCTATCCTTATACAAAGTTGGTTAGATGATATACAGATATGAATTTTGTATATTTGTGAAAGTTTTGTTATTTAGAATTGATTGATTTTAGTAATTCTAAGAATCATTTGTATAAGAAATCCTTTAAACGTAGCTGTGGGTGAGTGTTATACATTATTCGCTTTCTCTCTAGATGTAATTTTTGGTCGTGCAACGTGTCTTAATGTGTTTTATGTTGTTAGTGGATGTGATTTTTTCAAATCTTAGCAGAGATTTTTCATAATATTGTCCAGTTTCAAGAGTGGTAAGTTTAAAGTACCTAGTTATAACGTTGTTGAATTGTCTTCTTTAGAAATGAGCAGTTAGAACTAATACGAAACAAAATCTGTGTGTCTGTATATGTCTATTACTAATTCCCTTTATCCTATTCGAAAATTCTTTCATGTGTGTATGTTTCACGCTGTAGCATGTTTTGAAATTTTGAACAACACGCTGATTTTATTGAACATTTTTAAAAATTGAACATTCGACGCGGGTTTTAGAAGTATTTCTATTTAAGTGTAACGTCCAAGACTGAAGAAGTTAGTTGAATAAGTCTAAGTGATACCTATTTAGCATAAAATGTCCATAGGTAAGACGCGAGAGGGATGAAAACAGTCACAGCCAAACCGAAATACCGGCGGCTAAAGGTCAAAGTGCACATGTCTTTTTGCCGCAATTAGTTCCTCACAAAGCTTTCCTAATTCTAGTAATTGTACTTACTTAGCTAACGTAACGTAAATCAGTAGGTACCTTCCAAAAGAATGAGAGTCCAACGTTGGTCGTTTTATCCGATGTGACGGACGACTACAAGGATCTAAATTGCACATTTTGGAATCACTCGAGGAACTATTCCACTACTTACCTTGGAAATCAACATGAGTGGGTTCTATGAGCTATGTAAGTTTGAAAGCACGAACACAAACGAAACATCTGTACGACACCAAAACTTAAGATTAAAAACTTTAAACTTAACAGTAATTTAACGAAAAATGTTTAATCGTTTTTCAATTAGAAACAAGTCTACTGGAGTTACGAGTCTTTACAAGATGTTGAATTTAACATTTTATGTAAATAAATAATAATCACCATAATATGATTTTAATTATTTACTACATTTTGCCCACGTCTTGGCTCGCGTGGAATCACAATAAATGGCAATGTGTTGCCACGTATTAGCTAAAGATTGCTGTAGCAAATTTCAGTCATCGCAAATTCCAGCGGAAAATCGTATTTATTTTTTGGGTCAAAAAGTAGCCAATGTATGGTTTATGCTGTCCACATTCCAAATTGTTGGCATTATTGAGTAGATGACGAACATTATATACAAAGTCACAAACATACCCGAGTGTCCACGTAGGTGGATAAAAAATGGCATGTGTATTTTGTCCTAACTCGTGTAGGAGGCACTCACTAAACGCTTTAGCGGGTAAAATTTTCAATAGGAATATTGCTTTCTAAACCCAGTTTTCACGATCAACGAATATTTATATGTTTTGTAATTCCGAATTTTGTGAACGTACCTTAAGAGCACGCAAAATACGATACATTTGTGATTACATCAAAGTTAATCCTAAGATATTACCTACTAGTAACCTCGAGCAAAGACGCTGTACTTATTTTGAAAAGCATATTGCTGAAGTTGAAACGTAATGTTAGGTTAGGATAGCTGAGGGGTAGGATCTTATCGGTAGCCTCATGCCGGTTGGACGATAGAATGGATCCTGATAGAATTGACAGTCGCGTCGCCCCGTCGGTCGTACCAATCCACGCCCAGACACGGGCAGTTCTATCTGATCTAAGGGTAGCCTAAAGCAGTTTGATCGATAGAATGGATCCGGATAGAACTGACCATCGGTCATACCAATTCACATCCAATCGGTAGCGTCATGCCGAATTGATGGTCTATGGCTCAGTTTTTTGTTTTTTATGAATCATGATTGATGAATCATGATACAATTAATGAGTGAATCGGTAACGATGTTTGAGTCCTTCTGTCCCCTTTCCCGATCCGTACCTATTTCAATAATGTAGAACAAAGTTTACAGTTACACTATTATCATGATATTTATTATTTATTTACTAAAAATACGATATCATTGGTCATTTATTTCTTGATTTATATTAGATACTAGCTGACCCGGCAAACGTTGTTTTGCCTTATTAATTATATCTCACTAATAACTAATTATTTTCCTTGATTAGTGTTCACTCACTTTAGGATTATAATTGGCGCGAAATCCAGGAGACGCGGGTTCGAGTCCCGCTGCGAGTTGAAATTTTGATTCGTAAAAATTTATAGGAATCTCACTAATTATTAAGACTTCTGCGAAGACCCAATTCATTACGACAATTATATTTCGAGTTTGTTGATAGGATATACCTATGATTTCAGCTATCTCAACGGCCCCCAGTATCAAATCCCAAATATTTCCTACGCTATTTTCAGTAGTCGAAGCTGATGGCCGTCCAGCTTGTGGCTCATCTTCAATGCTATATGTTTAGCTTCTCTGATCTTCAGTGCGTCAATTCTTCTGACCATTTTTCAACGATTGTATACGATGGAGAGATCCTACTTTATTATTTCTTCTTTTTTATATTTTTATTCTATGGTGTGCAATAAAGTGTTTATCTATCTATCTATCTATCTCAGAATACAGAAAATCGACTTTATTAATCTGTTTCAGCGTTAACCCTTTCTTAAACAAATACATCGACGTAATGTTCGATTTTCTCCGAAACCTACAATCAGACTGATCGCATCTTATAACGTTATTTGCATATCAAATAAACTTTGGGCTAATAAATTAAATAGACCAAAGAGGTCGGACCTTACACTACAGTAAATCTATGGAAAAAGCTGACGTATAATTTATTGAACGTGAAAAAAATTTGACAGCAATGAAATGTTTACTTAGCAACGCTATTAAATCAATTTATTAATTTTATTTTTATTTTGAAAATACTCGGTAATCCTAATTCTCCACATATAAGTCGTCGACTCGGATCGAGTATTTTTTTACGCTCTTTCATTTGATGTGTGATTCGTTTGATTCCACCATACATCGGTACGACCTTAAATCGGCCAGGGCAATCGTTCCGGACTCTACTTTTAGGGAAATCAAATGTATCCTATAGCCGTTTCCTGGCTCAAGAGTCTAATTTTCACAACAGGGTACGCCAGCTTAAGATGAGCCGTACCTACGTTCAAAGTTTTCTGCATATTCCGTGTTTCAAGCTATTTGGACAAATACTGAATGTTATTATGTCTATTTTTTCTGAACTACAAAACCGATGACTTTGAAATATTTACAGAACAATCTTTAATGTATCCCCTTTCTAACAAAAAAAGAATGAATGAAATCGGACCACGCGTTAATGATTTACAACTCAGTATACATTTTAACTTTTATCCCCTCTCCTAAGGGAACCATGCTGAATTTCGGGATAAAAAGTATCCTATGTCCTTCCTCGTAGTATGAACTCAAGTCATACCAAGTTTCATTGGAATTTATTCAGTAGTTTCGGCGTGATGCGCGGCCGTGATACAGACAGACAGACAGACAGACAGACAGACAGACAGACAGACAGACAAAAATGAAAAAAAAATACAGTTTTGGGTTCAGAACCGATTTTAGAGTGCCCTCGAAAAAAAATTTTCAAAATATCTTTAATGTACAGAATTTGACCTGTTACAGATTTATTATAAGTATAGATTTCTATTCGATTGATCTTACGAGTTAGTTGGAATGAGATTTAGTAACACAAAATATTTTCAGTTTCATCTACGAAATCGATAAAAATATGATTATCATTATTAGTCTCAACTTCAGCAAAATGCCTCAAAGCAAGAATATCAAGCATATCAATTTTTAATATTTACAATTACAATTAAGTTATAAATTAGATTAGTTAGAACTCTAGTTTATTTAGTTGTATATTTTAAACTAAGTCTTTATTGGTTTAGATCTAATTAGTTATAGATAATTTTAATCACTGTTAAATGTTGTGCACATTCATAAGTAGTTTTATCTAATTAGGGCAATAATTTTGATAGTTAAATTATTTTAGATACAAGGTGAAAATTAATATTTTCTCTAAGTTGTTTCAACTGAGCAAATTGTTATTGTGTTAAACAAAGATCCCACTGTAAGTGCAGTATTGACGCGATGAGAGAAAATCTATACCTACGAGTTTTCTGTATTCTGAGCCTACGAGTAAAGTACTCATTTATTGCCCATTTTTCTCGGTGCAAAACGGCTTTCCAACCGTGGTGGTAAAGTCTAACTTTTTCATGTCTGTAAGTTAGGCCTGTGTGAGAGAATAAACGTTATGATTTAATTTGATTGTTATCTTTTTTGTTGTTATTTTTTTGTGAAAGGAGCTTATATAGAGGTTTCCTTCTTCGTACGTTTTATTTTAGCACTAGAATCAAGTTAAATTTCATTATTAATCCATGATTTAAAATTTATCTGTAAATACGACCTAGGCTGTGTAAATATAACGTAAATGTTACTTGCTGACTGCTGACTTATTTTTTCCTCCATCGCGTCTCATTTTAATTGGAAAGTCGCCTTAATCTATCTCTGTTGAATCAAAATAGGTAAACATATTTTATATTGTCATGCAATTTATTAGGTACTATAATTTCGTTAACGGTGCACTAAAACAAAATTTGTAAAGTATTACCTGAATCTTCATGTTACATTTCCTTGTAAATATCTTCAGAAATTTCTTTCTATAAGTTAATTGTACTTGTCTTCAATAAAACAATTAAAAATGAAATCAGTTTTTTATTTTAACTGTGACGTCATGTATTGACCTCAGTATTTACAATGAAAGCTTCGTTCCTTTACTATTATTGACTGTCGGAATTTCAGTCACCTGTAAACTTGAGTAAAACTTCTCCTAGAACACAATATTCCTTTTATGCGCAGAGAAAAGCACGATAAAGTTTAGCAATTCTGAAACAGTATGATCTGGGGATACGCTAGTAATCAGAAAAAAACGTCGTTATTTGTGATATTTTGTTTTCCAACCCAATTATAATCATCCAATAGATCAAGAGAACAGTGAAAAGGTTTTTTCTAGGCAAGCGCGCTCCATCCTAGACCTCATCATATCTGCCCATCAGACATGATTGTAGTCAAGCGCAAGCCTATAAATAGTTAAAAAAGATTTTTTGTTGTATGTTTGATGTTTTGTAACTCCCTCACAATGTATTCGTAAGAGTAAGGAGAGCAATATACACCCTTGCTCGGGTCAATATACACCATTTACCTTAGATTAAGTAGTCTAAGTAAATACCTTAAGTAATTATTTACAAAATCATAAAAATGTCAGTAGTGCTCGTGACCAGCCTCCCACAAATCATAAGCTGGACACTTTTATAAAAGCCAGCATAAAGGCGGTGATTATGCAGCAACTCAGTGTCCGCATGCAATATTCATCTTCCCGTACCCTAATGAGACAATGTATTCTGGTTTGCGTTCCCACGTAAAGGACCAAGTTTCGTTTGACAGTAAAATTCAGTTTTGTATGCCGCAGAGGTAGTTTCCGTGTCAGGCTTTGAAAAGGATACGATATTTGTTTTGAATTATTTTTGGAAGACTCAATTTTTTTTTATATTGAAGTATGTTGAGACGAGTAAGACGTTTCACCTGATGTTAAGTGATACATGCCCAGCGTCCATAATTTTGCATCGCAATATCATACCTACGATACACTGAAATAAATCATCCACTACATCTTCCTGAGAGATCAGTTGTAGGTCTTATTTTGCCTAGTGATCACGTCGGCGTACAATCGTACAGTACCCTTCAAAGTGGAACTACAGTAGTACATTACTATTTCACGGGAACGAAAAGAGGATCAATAAATAACTAATACAATAAGTAAAACATGTACTTTGCAGTATCAGTAGTAGTGCCATAGATGTCCAAAATCCAGAAAAGTAAATGGGGGTTCTTTTAAATTACAATCCTGGCAGCAGTATGTAACTAAATCTTTTTATGACGCGCATCTGGCCAGTGGGCACTAGTCTTTTCTCAGAATTATTGGCTATGGCCCTGCACGCTGGCCAAGCTCAAGTGGCATACGTTATGTGGGCTTCGTACATCTATGAGGACATAGTGGCGTGCAAGTTAGGTTAAGCAACTGACACTTAATTTCCACGAACGCACATTACTATAGAAAGTCCGAGAAGCATACCCGTGATTCGAACCTTCTACTCCCGATGAGAAACAGGTTTGAAGTTTGAACCTTTGAACCCGTCTTTTTTAGTGTGATTAATGTTTTAAGACTTAGTAAAAACTAGCGACTTCGTCCACGTGGGATAAAAACTATTCTCTCCTATCTTTTAAGTTGGACCAAATGACAGATATTCACGAAGTTTGAACTAAATCGGTTCAGTAGTTTAGGAGTCCATCGCGGACAAACAACGTGACACGTGATTTATATATATTAAGATAAGATTATACATTTTATCGTGGTATGTACCCGGTAAATATAAAAAGTGAGATTACTCTAAATTTTCTTTAGCGTTTTCAAAAAAAAAGCTATCAAATTGTTAGAAAGACAGATCTATCTAAAAATCTGAGTCTATTTTATGTGCATTGCGCACATTATGCAGAGCCTCTGTAATGAAACGATGTATTCAAGTTTGCTCAAGCAAACGAAGTTTCGTTTGACTGCGCTCGCTAGCTCTGTAGAGTATGTGTGTGCGTGTTCAGATAACTTAGAAACACCCACATCGCATTGCTACGATTAGTACATTAGTTAGTATTAATATATATATAGCTACTCGTGCTGATTCACTGACTGACTCATTGATCACCTCTCCTGAACAATTTTGTATGAAAAAATTTTTTTTCACTATGCGTTTCGTATACAAGAAAAAAATTCATTCGGAGGAAAAATACGGAGAGAGCTGATGATTGAGGATTTCGGAGACGGGTGAAGAGCACAGCCAATGGTATTGCAGATAGGTGGGGGGTGCTCGACCAAATGTCATTTGAAACGTCATCCAATTGGCAGTGAGCTGAAAAAAAATTCAAAATGGCGGATTCAAAATGGCCGCCAAAAGAATTTCGTCGATATCTCGGAAAGTATAAAAGATGAAAGAACGGTTTCTTGACAACAAGTGATCAGGACCCGAAGCTCTATTAGATGGATAGAAAAAAAATTCAAAATGGCGGAATTTATTTTTTCATAGAAAATATATGGCGAATTTTGAAGAGACCACAAGTTGTGAAACATGCAGTATTTTGATGCGGCTTTTCTAAGGACTATCAGAAAAAATATGGAATGAGGTGATGATTGAGGATTTCGGAGGCAGGTGAAGAGCACAGCCAGGGTGTCGAAGATAGGTAGGGGGTGCTCGACCAAATGTCACTCGAAATCTCATGCAATTGGCAGTGAGCTGAAAAAAAATCCAAAATGGCGGATTCAAAATGGCCGCCATACATTTTTCGTGTTGTTCTATGTCGGAAAGTATGAAAGATAAGAGAGTGGTTTCTTAGCAAGAGGTGATCAGGATCTCAAGGTTTACGGGATTAATGAAAAAAAAACAAAGTGGCGGAATTTACTTTTCGATGGAAAATGTACATGCCACAATAAGTAGGGAACTATGCCAGTCATTGACGCAGTTCTACGGAGAACCGCCAGAGAAAAATATGAGAAAAGATGATGATCTAGGATTTGGATGATGATTGAGGAGCACGGACGTGGTTTTAAAGATAGTTAAGGGCTGCTCGAACAAAAATACGCTGAACCTCATCCGATGAGGTTCAGCGGTATTTTTTGTTGGAACAGCCCTTAACTATCTTTAAAACCATGACCGTGCTCCTAGGTAATTTTTTCAGCCCACTGCCAATCGGATTCCAATAATTGGCGATGGTGATGACGGCGTTAGTTTCATGGGCGGGAAGACAGCACGCGGGCCACATGTGGCCCGCGCACCCACGCACCCTACTAGTTACTATATATATAGCTACTTGTGCTGATTCACTCACTCACTGACTGATTGATCACCTCTCCTGAACAATTTTGTATGAAAAATTTTTTTTTCAATGACCATTTCGTATATAAGGGAAAAATTCATTCGGAGGAAAAATACGGAGAGAGCTGATGATTGAGGATTTCGAAGACGAGTGAAGAGCACAGCCAAGGGTACTGCAGATAGGTGGGGGGTGCTCGACCAAATGTCATTTGAAACGTCATCCGATTGGCAGTGAGCTGAAAAAATTTTCAAAATGGCGGATTCAAAATGGCCGCCAAACTAATTTCGCCGTTATCTCGGAATGTATAAGAGATGGAAGAACGGTTTCTTGACAAGAAGTGATCAGGTCCCGAAGTTCTATTCAACGGATAGAAAAAAAATTCAAAATGGCGGAATTTATTTTTTCATAGAAAAATGTATGGTCAATGTTGAAGGGCTTTTTTATGGGCGGGAAGACAACACGCGGGCCACATGTGGCCCGCGCCCCCACGCGCCCTACTAGTTACTATATATATAGCTACTCGTGCTGATTCACTGACTGACTCACTGATTGATCACCTCTCCTGAACAATTTTGTATGAAAAATTTTTTTTTCAATGACCATTTCGTATTTGAGGGAAAAATTCATTCGGAGGAAAAATACGGAGAGAGCTGATGATTGAGGAATTCGAAGACGGATGAAGAGCACAGACAAGGGTATTGCAGATAGATGGGGGGTGCTCGACCAAATGTCATTCGAAACGTCACCCAATTGCCAGTGAGCTGAAAAAAATTTCAAAATGGCGGATTCAAAATGGCCGCCAAACGAATTTCGTCGATATCTCGGAAAGTATAAAAGATGGAAGAATGGTTCCTTGACAAGAAGTGATGAAGATTTTAAGGTCTTTTTGATAGAAAGAAAAAGAAAATCAAAATGGCGGAATTTTTTTTCCATAGTAAATGTATGAAGAATGTTGAAGAGACTAAAAGTTGGAAGGCGAATAGGGGGAAAGACAGCACGCGGGCCACATGTGGCCCGCGCCCCCACGCGCCCTACTAGTTACTATATATATAGCTACTCGTGCTGATTCACTGACTCACTGATTGATCACCTCTCCTGAACAATTTTGTATGAAAAATTTTTTTTTCACGGATGAGGTCGTATAAAAGAAAAAAATTCATTCGGAGGAAAAATACGGAGAGAGCTGATGAGTGAGGATTTCGGAGACAGGTGAAGAGCACAGCCAGGGTAGCAAAGATAGGTGGGGGGTGCTCGACCAAATGTCATTTGAAACGTCATCCAATTGGCAGTGAGCTGAAAAAAAATTCAAAATGGCGGATTCAAAATGGCCGTCATTCGAATTTCGTCGATATCTCGGAAAGTATAAAAGATGGAAGAACGGTTTCTTGACAAGAGTTGATCAGGATCCAAAGGTCTATACGATGGATAGAAAAAACAATCAAAATGGCGGACTTTATTTTTTTCATAGAAATGTATGGGGAATTTTAAAGGAATTTTTTTATGGGTGGGAAGACAGCACGCGGGCCACATGTGGCCCGCGCCCCCACGCACCCTACTAGTTATTATTATACCTACAAGCTGACTGGGCAAATGTTGTTTTGCCATTTCAGGGACCTACCGCATATAGAAAAAAATCGCACAAAAATCGGCCAAGCCGTTTCGGAGGTGTTTGGTTACAAACACTGTGACACGAGACTTCTATATATTAGACGTTGTAAATTATTTCTGTCGGTAGGTATCTGAAGTCTGCCATCTGTTTCATTTTATTGTTTAAAACTTAAAGGATAGATATATAATTGACAGCAATTTATAGAAAAGGACTGGATAAGTATTGTAGAGAAGCTATACTTATATACCTATTATAAGTGCGTGTATAAATACTTCCTTTAAGTTGTTATAAATGTGAAAGTTTGTAGGAAGTATGTATGGGTGTTTATTGCTCTTTCACGCAAAAACGACGGAACCGATTTTGCTGAAATTTGGAATGAAGATAGATTATTTTAGGCTACTTATCCCGGAAAAGTTCAGGGTCTCTAACTCTGATAAGAAAACTATGATATATGATAAACTATGATAAGAAGGATATGGGCATCCAAGCCATTTAGGTACATAAATCTTTTTCGTACAAGCAAACAGTAACGCCATCTGTCAAAATTCTATAGGTGGCTGCTAAGCAAACTACAGCGTAGCCTTAGCCAACAAAGGCAAAGAGCATTACCGGAAGAGATCTTTCCCGCGCCTATTCCCGGGTAAGGAAGCCAAGCCTCGAGGCCCGTTTGGCTAAGGCCCAACAGAGAAGAACCACTGCTGCTGCGTGGCCTTACTGTTGGCGACATTTTTTCGTGCCGTCCGCCCTCCACGGTATATATGTCTATTGTCTCTAATCATGCTACGGCTGCACTGTCTTATTATTCATTATTCAAGTGTATTATTAGTTATACCTAGTCAAGAATTAAATTATTCGAAATTATAATGTATCGATTTTGTAAAGGATCTAGCCATGTAATGGGTCTATGGCATGACAACCAATGAAGCAAATATAGAACAAGGCAAGGACATTGCCGCATAGTGGCCCATAATCCTAACAGAGCGTGACCTGAATTTGAGAAAGCTGCATTATCGCCTGAAATTAGGGTTGCCATGAAGTCCTAAAACTGAAGATTATTTAAAATTAAGGTGTGATTAATAAATAAAAGTGATGTGATTAATTAATAAATTGAGATAAACTAAAAGGAGTTGCCCGCCAAATCTGGTTTTTTTGCAAGTAGTAGGTTATTCGAGTATAGAGTTTTAGTAAACACTTATAAATTTTACTGTCACAGTGTAAAAAGTGTAGCCGACAGTGTAAAATTATCTTACAAATTACGAAATTACAAATTACAGATTGAATTTTGCTGAAGAACCTTAAACAATTAATTAGCAGAAAGTGTAAGCAATTGAAATGAATACATAATTGACTGAATGAAAAATTAAGAAAAAATCTGTAAATATAGCATAAGTACAAGTGTTATGAGTAAAGTGCACTTAATCCGTGCAAGTTAATCTTCGTCACAAGAGAAGTAATAACGCTTGGTACTAGTCATATGACTAGTACAAACTGCAGAATCACAGCACAGATTAGAGAAACTAGGTCTGGTCTATGTTCTGAACTAGTGAGAATGAGTAGTAGACACTAGGTTCAGTGACCTGATCCATCTACGAATGAACCAATAGTAGCCCAAGGGTAAGCAAAGTGGATTCTATAAAGAGGCATCTGAAAAAAAAAACAATCCCTATTCAACTAGCTATACCATTGTTTACGGTAGCTATGTCCATATCTTTCCTGGGAATGTCAACATCTTGGTCATCCTACCTAGAAATAACGACAAGTGCCAACTTGGGAACGTAATTTGAAACTTAAAGCTTTGCTTAATAAATATTATATTATAGAGGTTTCAAATGGTCATTCATGAATTTCAATATATTCAGGCACACCACAGTAATATTTAGTTGTTTTTTCTTCTTGATTTTATATTATCTACAACCGATTGAGATACAGTACTATTTATATTAATTTTGCCTTAATTCTTTTTTACTGGTTTAAGTAAAATTAACTTAAACTCTATTGGTTAAATGTGATGGTCCTTTCCCATACAACAGATTTCACATCATAAATAGCAATACCACAAAACGCAATAGTAATTTAAATTAATTAAACTGTGATAAACCTTAAATTAGTGATTTCAAACGATCTATGAATCTGCTATCCTTACCCAAAATATTGTCTGTGTACAACTTGGCCTCAATACCCTATTCCCAGATTTACTGACTTGGCAAAGTTTTAACAAGAGGCGGGACCGCATATGTGCAAGTTATACTCCAAATAGTGGCTGTATTGGCTCCTCAGCAAACTTTACTACAGCTACAACTCTAGACGTAGCTGCATTGCTTGTCAGGGAAGTTGTATACGAGTATTTATTATTGCTTCCGTAAGGAAGAGGAGCTCTTTAATTTTGTAGCCTTCATTTTTCAGTGGTCGAGAAATGGTTCAAATCGGAGAGGTATATATTGCCCCCCCCCCCTCTGATAGACTAATTTCATACATTATAGTCTATCTGTAACAAGTTATATATATTTTGGTTACCTAATGTTTAAGAATTGTGTTGTAGGCTGTTGAAATAATTTTAGCTGTAACGTATCATATTCATTATAATATGTAAATCCCATGCGGCTTCACATACGTAAAATCAAGGGTGTAATTGTAATTTATTGTACCCAAATCCCAATGAATACTGTAAAGTTAATTTGTAGCGATTAGCCAGATTAACAGTGGATTCTCCAACATGTGCATAAAACAATCCATTCGTCAGGTATACTTAACACCCGAGCCGAAGGCGAAATTTGATCTTATGTAGGTACGTAAGTCGAGAGTAAAATGGGGAAATGAGCGTGTTAAATACACTGCTTTTCACTTTCAATGCAAGGAAATACTTTATAATAAATTTATTTAACGGAGAAGTTAGTACGCTCGTGGATTTTAATGGGAGGACTCGGGTTCGATGCCCAGCACGGGCACTGGTCATGATCCGGAATAATGACTTGTAGCAGCTGTCAAGGAGTATTTACACCTTCCAAGCTAGGAGTAGCTAGTAAGTAGCACAGAATACCCAATAGCCTGGTAATAGAGACAGTTTAGGTACAGTTTCATTTACTCTGGGTTAAGAAGGCTCAGTGTCACTCAGCGGGCGATGGAGAGAGTTATGCTCGGAGTTTCTCACCGAGATCAAATCAGAAATGAGGAGATCCGTGGACGAACCAGAGTCACCGACATAGCTGAACATATGACAAAGCTGAGGTAACAATGGGCGGGAGACTTCGCTCTAAGAACCGACGGACGTTGGGGACCCAAAGTGCTGGAATGGAGACCCTGCACGGGAAAGCGCAGTGTCTGGCAGACCTCCGACCAGATAGACTGATATGGAAAGGCACTAGATACAAGTAGCGCAGGACCGTGTGGGCTGGAAATCATTGCAGGAGGCCTTTGTCCAGCACAGACGTCCGTCGGCTGAAACGAACGAACGAGGGACCAGTTTTTATTGTAGTACAGTTGACTAGTGTGGTTATGTCAGCTGTTCATTACTACACTACCTGCAGCAATTAATACCCTAAAAATAGAAAATTACGAAATGGTTGTACAGTACATTTTCGGGTAAACAAGAACCATTTGCATTGTTTATATGAATGGTTTACAGACTCATACGATCGCGAGTATTGAATAGATCAACTTCAAACATGCTGAGCAGTTTATCTGAAAACTCTGCTTGAGGAGTTACGTGCCTCGGACGCGCGCCAACTGTGTGACGGCTTCACGCAATTTGCATAGTCTAAATAAGAACACTTTCCGTTTTCTTTGACGATGAAAACAACGTTGGTATGTACGTGTCGCGAAATAAACAGAAATGGTCGTTTTAACTACGGTTAGTGTTACCTCACTAGTAACTATTTTCTACTCGAAATACGAATTCGCTTTTGACGCAAAATATATAAAAAGCAATAGACCAGAGCAACAGTATTGGTAATGGGAATCGGACAAACCGATATAAAACTTTATAATTTTATCATCATTGCATTGTGGCACATAACCTTATTTGTGACGCATAAGGGTTTACTTATAAATGCGCCACCATTTCTGTTTCTCATCGGTCATCTAGCCACTTTTCACTGCTCTCTAAATATCGTCAGAAAAATTGGCAGTCAAGCACTCGTGCCGAGGAGAGCCCGCTGAAAGAATACATTCCTGACAGTTCAAAAATAACCTATACATGGTTCTCGTTCATTTCATTTATACGTTTAGAGTAGCTAACCCGGTAAACATTGTTTTGCAAGACTACCGAATGGCGTAGCGGTAGCGAACCTGCCGTATGCGCCGGAGGTCGTGGGTTCGATTCCCACTACTGGCAAATGTTTGTGTGATGAGCATGAATGTTTTCCAGTGTCTGGGTGCTTTTCAATGTATTATATTTATGTATATTAGGATGTATCTATATTTATCAGTTATCTAGTACCCATAACACAAGCTTACTTACTTTGGGGCTAGATAGCGATGTGTAAAAAAAATGTCCCGTAGGTAATATAATTAAGGTTATAAAAATAGCTTAAGGCCTGCTCTCAGACCTACCGAACATACACAGAAAATTTCATAACAATCAGTCCAGCCGTTTCGGAGGAGTTTAGTTACAAAAATTGGCACGAGAATTTGATATATTTAGGGAAGCAATTGTTAAAAAATGTAGGTGCGTGATGAAATAAACTAGTACCTAAAATGTTAAGCGTCCGAAACGCTTTCTTTTAGCGGCCGGAGGTTAATCGATGTTTAAGTAAAACCCTTATATATTACTTATTTAGAAACAGAAATAAGTATCAGCTGAATCCAAGTAAAAGTTAATTTAAGGGTTGTTAAATAATAAATACATCCACAACAAAGCTGGTTTGTGTGTCTTTGGTAACAAAATAAATATAACTTTCTATTGACTTATCAAACAATTTCGCTTTTGGGCCTGCGCTTTTCACTCTCCAGAGGGAAATGTTGACGCAATATAGAAAATTGATTGTTTTATTGCCAATCCCTCTTTCATCGGCAACTTACTTTGTTACAATTAGGAAGCGTTCCCGTTGTTTGAAACACGTTTTTAGTAGATCAAGTTTTTATTTTACTGTGCAGCGTTTCTTTGGGTTTTATTTCTCCTAATAGGTATCTTATATATATCTTATAGAATAAGTTCGTTTGTTGTATGCCTGCCACATGCTCTATAACGAGTATTTCAATTATTATTTAAGCATCATTGGAACGATTTTTATCTCTCTAGCCCTTCAAGCGTTAGGGGGGGTCTAAATACGTATCTCCGTTGCGCGTCTCACAAGTGTCCAACTTGCAAAAACAATAAAAAATTTGCGCATGCATTTAGTTAATTCTATATATCTCAATTATGCTTATAGGTTTTGACATGATCTTCTACAGTTTTGTTCGTTACGAAATGATTTACTTGAATATATATTTGTTTATGTCTGTAAAAACACCAAAAAAGTTATTTCCGAAATGTAAATATAGTGTAGGTAAAACTTACATGAAGACTGCAAAAATTTCGTAGGCTGCAAATATTTCGTCTCATTTCACTAATTGTTTGATAATATTTACGAACAAGGCCACACTAAACACTAAATACATACTACCATTATCAATAAACTTCATTTGTTTGATTCAAAACTCATTTGTTTCACTATAATAAACCATTTTACAAACAACAAGTAACCGCGCGTCCGCCATTTTGCGCCGCAACGCGCATGACTAACGTTCCAAAAATAATTTATTGTGAAATAGTTCTGATACTTGTACCAACATTCTAAACGTCATTTCATTCAAAAATCATACACTCACAAGCTACCAATAGCCGTCTCTAAAAATATAAAACGGCCATTGAAGTATTAATCGGCCAATGACAAGAAACTACCCGAGCACAGGGTTTGTGCGCTTGACGCGGCGAGCTACGAAAATCTGGGGCACAAGCCCTAAGCGTTTGACGGGGGAAAGGCTAGTATATAAAATTCTGGTGTCTCGTGTTTTTACCAAACTCCAATTCGAAACGGCTCAACCGATTGTTATGAAATTTTGTGCGTATGTTCGGCAGGTCTGAGAGTAGGTCGTGAGCTATTTTTTGTATCCGTAATGGCAAAACAACGTTTGCTGGGTCAGTTAGTAGTAAAATAATAATAACCTTCACTTATTTTCAAATAGGCTACCGTTGCGGTTTCGTAAGATCCTGTATCATGTTTTATTAAAATTAGACATACAAACAGACTGGCTCATACAATCTGACTTGCAGATATAACATATCAGGTATATATTGGAAACACAATCATTGTATTAGGAGTATATTGTATCAATGTCTCCCACAGGAACGTAAGGGGCGGAAAAAATAAGAAAAACGGTTCATGTTACTCCCAATATTAAATTACGGCTATATTTTTTCTGTATGATTTAAGATAAAGGAGGACATTATTTGGGTGATTTCTCTACTTTCCTTCACCTAATATTTTTCTATTTCCTATACCATTTATTTCTTATTCTATTTTTCATACCTCTTAATGGCAAAACAAAGTTTGCCTGGTCAGCTAGTATCTGGCCCAGCGAAGCGAGGTCTTTGTTTTAACTTGGTTGGGTATATTCGCTTTTGTATGTCCGTCCGTCCGTCTGTCAGAGCCTTATGACTTCTGAATTAATGAACAGAATAACTTCAAATTCACTTTTAATTCACTAATAATCGTAGGTAGGTATATTATTAGTGAATTTGAATATACGACTCAAAGCCGGTGATTGCTTAAAAAATGTTCTCGGTGGCGCTCATAGAAGCAAATGGAGAGAAAAACCTAGAAAAAATTTACTTTAAAACTAGCTGACCTGGCAGATTTTTTTGCCATCAGGGATATAAAAAATAGCTTAGGAAGTTAGGACCCACTCTTAGACCTACCTAATGGAGTCATTTGGAGGAGTTTACCTAGTGGAGTCATTTTGGAGGAGTTTGGTAGCAAACACGAGAAGAAAGATAAGGTTGCGGGATCTCATTGAAATAGTACATTTCAATATAAGTGCGGAAAGTTTGTCATTTCTTTTCGTAAAGAAACTTTTCGTTCACTGCACGTGCGGAATTGTCATTTCTACTCGTCCCTATAGTTGACCCACCAAACCGGGACTCGTATGAAGAAATGACAATCTTTCCGCGCTTATATTGAAATGTACTATTTAAGCACAGTACAAAACTATTGTTTTTATAAGGTGTGGGGATTTTAAAGCTGCTGTATTGTCCAGGGTATACTCGTAGGAGGCGAGATTAGTTCGGGGCGAACCACTAGTATTATTATTTAGTTCATAAGATGTCACTAGACACTAGCTGTGTTAAGGCGGAGCGGCACAGCGGGCGCGTCGCCTCCGAGTCACGTATCTCCTCGACTGCGGAGAGTGCTCAGCTAAACTCAGCTCAGTGTGATAACGACTTTACCCGCGCTAACTGCTCAGTTCTCAAGGACCTCCTCTTTGTTTAAAACTTACATTTGGCCTTTAGACATCGTTGAGTCGGATTTAACCTTTTTCAAGGATTTAGGTTTCAAAGAGATCTCGAAATTTTTTACAACTTCATGCCGATATTTTTTTCAGAACATTCAAAAATCTATGAGAATGACGAACGTCATAGATACGTCACGTGATCAATTTGTCGATCGGATATGTAATTCCAATACATTTTTTATTTCGTTGAATTATAGCAATCGTAAAAATAGAGCAGTATGCAGTATGCTGATTCTGTAATATCCAGTTTGTTAGTGAGAAACCTTCACTGGGTTGTTAACTAACAAAACGGAGGCAAAAACCGTATTTACAACCGACTTTAAAAAAGGAGAAGGTTCTCAATTCAATTGTATGATTTTTTATGTTTGTTACCTCATAACTTTTGACTGGGTGAAACGATTTTGATGATTCTTTTTTTAGTAGAAAGCTGACGCTTCACGTCTAGTAGTCCATTTTCAATTTAGTCCAGTTCTGCTAATGGTATCCATGCAGAGAAAATCATATAAGTCTTAAGTTTTTAATTGAGAGAATTTATTGTATTAATTATAATTATTGTATTATTAAATAATAAGTACATAATCACCAATTTTGGAAAGTAAACTGTAAACTAGAACATACATTACTGCACGTAGTTAATTCTCGTTTCATAACGAGCGCAGCTCACTTGGAGGTGTACTCGTATTAATTACTGGTGGAGCAGATGCGAGTGGTGTCTGGATAATTGCAGGAAGTTTGTGACACGGTGCTATAACATGTGAGGATCGACACATGGCCACCGACGAGCGTTGTATCTCTGCCAATTATTTATCAACCTCCTAGGTAATAACAAATACCCTTGCACAATCGTTCGTTCGTTCGTTTCAGCTGACGTCCACTGCTGGATAAAGGCCTCCTATATAATAATTTCCAGCCCACACTGTCCTGCGCTACTTGTTCTACCTACTTTTTCTACTTCAACAGTCCATCTGGTCGGAGGTCTGCCAACACTGCGCTTTCCCGAGCGAGGTCGCCATTCCAGCACTTTGGGTTCCCAACGTCCGTCGGTTCTTCGAAGGTTCTTCGAGCTAAGTGCCCCGCCCATTGCCATCTCAGCTACGTGACACTGTGATAATATGTCAGTGACTCTGGTTCGTATGCAGATCTCTTCATTCCTGATTTGTTCACGCCGAGAAACTATGAGCATAGCTCTCTCCATCGCCCATCGAAGGGAAATGCCAAAGCTAAATTCGGGGGATATCACACACGTTGACCATTTTAATACTTGCCTGCATTCAAAGTACTTATCTCCTCAACCGTATCTATACTAATTTTTAGCAGAGATTGTTAAATTAACATGTGAAAATGATACCCGACCCGATACACACAATTTTATTTAATAAGTATAGTAAAATAGGTACAAATTACAAAAAACAAACTGTCGTAGGTAAAGCAGTCTATTATCTACGCAAAGATAATCTATACACCACCACAGACGAATTAGCGATGAAGCTTGCGAGATAAATAACCAACATTTAAGTCACGTTTCAAAATATTATGCCCGTACATGTATCGCGACCTAGAAACTAAAAGCTCTTCTTTGAAACCCTACTCTAACTTCTAACCCTTGGGAAATTCCTTGGTCCTAATGACTTCATTAGGTCTACAATTTTGCATAGGTACATCAAAGAGATCACGTCGACGCCCGACGACGAGACGAAGCACGAGTAATAAATAAGTTTATCTCACAGAGATAACAAAACTATGGAGATGCCCTATCATTCATTATAGCCTAGACTTGAGTTACATGCGACGCCATGATAAGTGCCAAGATTTGTTGTTAAATGTGCATGTATGTACTTACCCTAGGGGACGCCATCTTATGTGCCACTTGACTGATTAAAAACTGTCAGGCAAATTTTATAGACGAGGCCAGTCCACACGTTTTTTCCTAGGTCTATGGGTATCCATTTATCAAAATTATCAATTGCAAAAATAAAATTTATGTAATTATAATTATTAAAAGTATTACATAGGTATTTCCATAGTCTTTGAAGTGTCAATAAAACCAAAAGGATTATTAAATATATTCAGTTCGAAATCACTGATTTCATTGATGTACCTAATGAAAGACTATTTATTTTATTTACGTGAGGTGATTGCGACAATGAATAGCTCAGAGCTTTATATTATACGGTCGGAGAGACCGAACAATTCGGTTGTAAAGTCGCTTTCGGACATTCATTATTGTTAATAATCCAGGACTGCTAAATAATTAAATATGTTGACATGTTAGTCTATTGTCCATGACTTCGGTGTCAAACAGGTTGTGGCAATGGTGAAAATTCCTTCCAGAATACTATTAATTTTCAGGTTATAAACTCTATCGTCTTTCGAAATGCAGGTTCGCGCAAATAGGGGCTAGCCAAGTAACCTCAACGAGTGTCCGCGTGCTATGGAGTCCTCTTGATCACTCCTTGGCCGTCGGTGCTCCCTGGTAACGTCGGTTGATAACCGGCGGCTAATATATCTTGAATAGGTGACGTTTCTTCGCGTGTCTCTCTGATCAGCAGGGCAGAGAGACACGCGAAGAGAGTCCGGTGTCGGGACGAAACGTGCGTCGAAGAAAGTGTTGGAAAATTGTGTGTGTATTTCATGTGATCGATGATCCTGCATACAGAATCATTCAAGTAGCGGAATATAGCAAAGCAAATTAATCTGTCCTGCTGCTAGTAATTTTTTGTAAACTAATTATTCCAAAATATCAATGATATAATTTATAGATATTATTGCATCAGACCGTGCATCGTTCCGCGCCGAAGATCGTTTTCTAAGTACTTCACTCGCACGTGCCGTGTAATTTGAAATCAAGTTATACTCATAAAATATAAGCAATGCTTTTACATTAGGTACCTACTGTTACAGGCGCTTAACGTTGCGGTCAAAGTTCTATAATTATTATTATATTTTCTACTCCAATATTTATTAACAAAGAAGTTCCAAAGCTATGAATGGGTACTCAGCTCGCACTTGACGCTCACGTACCGACAGTCGACAACTCGACACCCACGCCACACTTCAATGTAACCGGAGTACACGAGCACCCGCCCACGCTCGCCACTCGCTACCAGAGTTATTACATAACTTGAGTAGGTACACAACGCTGAACTAAATTACGCATTGTTTCTGCGATCCACATCATCGTGACTAGTAACTATGCTGAAAGCTAAGGCTCTTTTTCGTAGCAACAAATATTAACCAGTAAATAAGTCAAACTAACTAGTCCAGCCATAATTCTGTTACAAATGAAAAAGTATGTGAAATGGCGCGAAATCGAAAGAAGTTTTTAAAATAATATACGTGTTCCAAATTCAAAATAATTAAAAGGCTGAAAAAAAGAAAAGTTTAGTGACAGTATTTATGGCCAGACTAGGTATATGTAGGTATAAATAAGTCAGACTGGAACTGAACAAAATTATGTTTTGTGTTTGCTTTCAACTTTGATTTAGTAGCTCGTAATTTCGCCTGCTGAATTCTCGATTTTCATTAAATTTTGTGGAAAGCATGGATTTATTCGTAGTAATAGCCTATATTTGACTGTGAATCCAAGGTATTATCTATAAGTAATCTATCTCCGTAAGAAAAAGAGTAACAAACGTACCTACACTATTACATACAAACTTTCGCATTTAGAATAGTAGTATGATGTGGTTAGTTTTATGTAAAGCAGAACAAAGATCTCTAACTGAATATAAATCATTCTATAACCTGCAGCATACTTTTAAAAGTAAACCTAACTATCCACAAATACGATTCTTTACAAAATGTCATCGGAAGCAATTATAGCAATGTCAGCTGCATTGCAACGAGTTTTCCATTTCAAAAAGTGTTCGCGACAGTGCTTGGCCTTAACTTAGCCTTGCGACGAAACTTGAAATAAACTTGACTGCTGCTTAATTGATCTGTCTGCTCAATTTTAAATTGAATTCCACTTCGGCAGCAGTGATCGTCTCCTAAGCTTTAATAAGGTATTGCGAAAGAGGGCGGACGTGTTTCCTTCCACTTTGTATTTTTATTTAATTAGATTGCGATGAAATAAATATCGGAAAAAGACAATTCCGCCAAAAAAAGTTTTGCTGAGATGAGGATCCATAAAGCTCTGTACTGAGCTCAAAAAGTTATTAGCAGCCGTAGCCATATGACATATTTCGATTCGATGGATCACAGGGATGAAACGAAATGCAAAAAGTCTATGAATGATAATAATAAATAATAATAAATAAGCCTTTTATTTCCCAAAAAAAAAACCTTAAAAACTAAACAATTTTTCTTATATTTAACTACTTAGAGTCTTCATTTTTGTTTTACAATTTAGAAAATAATAATTCAACTATATTAAATCCTTTTTTTTAGGGTTCCGTAGCCGAATGGCAAAAAACGGAACCCTTATAAATTCGTCATGTCTGTCTGTCCGTCTGTCCGTCTGTCCGTCTGTCCGTCCGTATGTCACAGCCACTTTTTTCCGAAACTATAAGAGCTATACTGTTGAAACTTGGTAAGTAGATGTATTCTGTGAACCGCATTATGGTTTTCACACAAAATTTAAAAAAAAGTAATAAATTTTGGGGGTGCCCCATACTTAGAACTGAAACTCAAAAATTTTTTTTTCATCAAACCCATATGTGTGGGGTATCTATGGATAGGTCTTCAAAAATGATACTAAGGTTTCTAATATCATTTTTTTCTAAAATGAATAGCTTGCGCGAGAGACACTTCCAAAGTGGTAAAATGTGTGTCCCCCCCCCCTGTAACTTCTAAAATAAGAGTATGATAAAACTAAAAAAAATATATGATGTACATTACCATGCAAACTTCCACCGAAAATTGGTTTGAACGAGATCTAATAAGTAGTTTTTTTGATATTTACAATAAACCTCTAAAAACAAAGTTAGTTTTGCGGTTCGATAAGAAAAGTGGTTTTTATGGTTTTATTCCTCCGGTTGTAGTACGGAACCCTCAGTGCGCGAGTCCGACTCGCACTTGACAGGTTTTTATTTTATGATACTATCACTAATGACACTCACGCAGACAACTATCATTCTCATATAGTTTTTGAATTTCGTTCCATTCGAATCGCCATTCGTCGAACCGGAATAGTAATATGACCGGCTCAGGTTTCAAATCTCAAGTAGAACCAAGGTTCTTATTCTACCCGTCCTATCGCTACAAGCTCTAACTTCACAAATTCTTCACATTAGTCAAAATAAGTGGCTGCGTGTTGCATTCGAGTTACAAACACTACCAATATTTAGGCAAAAAAGTCGGTTGACTGACGATAGTTGAACGTGACAACTCTCGCTTGCACTTCAAGCCTTACATGGAACGCCTCAGAGCGAGATAGGTAACGGCAACGAGGTAACGGCACATGAGTCATGTTTTTTTGTGCGTGCAGCCGGCTCCATCGATTTATAAGACGTTGTCACGTCAAAAGTTTACCATATCATATACCTCTGTTATGATACAATTCACGTAGAAATTGTAATGCCGTCGAGACGAAAGCTTAATCAAAAGCCTAGTTGCACAATAAGTACGCCGCAGTCGGCGTCAAATTACTCTCCTTACTATTTACAAGTCGACCCCCTGGGAAATTACGCAGTTTATGTACAGTGTTCAAATACCTTAGTAGATTCAAGATTTGTGCGTGATTGGACTGAACTCATAGAAAAATAAAACATTTATGATTTAACTATTCGTTATCACATGTACCCAAAGTTTGTTCCCATACCTAACCTTCTAATGGAACAGATACACATGCTCATAAAAAGCATGCGCATTACCAACAGACACTTCGTAGACATGCTAGTTAGTAGCAACTGTTCGAAAACATGCTTTCGTGCTGCTGCGTAGCAAGTGTATCTGTACCTTTAAGATTGGAGACAAACAGACAGCACATTCTTGCAGACATAGCAATTAGCAACAATGCATTTATTATGCATACTTACTGAACTATGAGGTCTCTTCATCAAATAGTAAGTTATTGAGCTATCGACACTCGACCGCTCTGTAATATTAATATACCTACTTAGTTAATATGTACCCTTGTTTTGTCAAGCTTTGTCTTAATTCAAACCGTTCCATAAATATGTAACTAAATGATTCAAGAGTTTGAAATGTAACATTTTAAGTGGTATAAATTGGACATGAAACTGTACAATATAAATTGATCGGCTTGTTAAAGAAGTCGAGTAATCTAAAGGTCAGGCAGCATTATTCTTATCTGATTTACGGCGCCGAGCTATTTTTTGAGATTTTTCAAATTATTCCTCCAATATTTTTTAAAAAACCAAGAACTTAAGAGTAGCGTAAAATATATACGTATTAAAGTAAACAATGTAACTCTTGGCTTCTTTGGTATTAAAAAACGATCCTCAACTAATTGAATAGAAATTTTATTACATACCTATATCAAACATAAACTCCGTGACCAAACCATTGGCCTTCCTTTAAGGAAATAATTTTTAGGGCTTTTTCCAGCGACTTTTTACGTCTTTCCATTTTGAAGACAAATTTTCCAAATGTATCCAAAATAACCTAAATATTAAACTGAGACTGCTCTTCTAATTTGCTAAGTTTCTCTTTCACTAATAATAAACTACTCACTCGTACCTACGTACTTACATCTTGATAGAACAAAACTTTTCAAAGATTACCAACAGAAAGTGATACAGATAGTGCCGGTAAATGAAAACTCAGTTTTGTTAGGGCGAAAACAAACTTCAAATCCCGGAGGCTCCGCGTAATGTGATGAATACGGTTCCACTTTACCCAATTCCGCGCTAGCTCCGTTCTAAATTATACATTGTGCGTCGTAAAGTATGTGTGGGATTGTCATATAAATTGGAACAGCTATTTGGTACAGCCCAAAAAAGAAGCTTTGTGATTTAGCAAACAAAAAATCTACTCATATAATTCCTGAGTTGTTCGAAAGAAATTCAAAAACTTAAGTATTAAATCGCAAGGAGAAGGAAGGTAAGGTCCCACACTTTTAGTCCCGTTTAGGTCCCATACTTGTGATTAAATTCTAATATCAGTTTAAGAACCCTTTTCAGTTTTTGAATTTGTATCACCTGGGGTGTGTTCTCAAAACTATAAAATTGTACATCGGCCAACCGTCGAGGGTAACCATAGCAACGCAGCCATTAGCAGCCAATTATCGCCTTGGCTGCATGACTGCCGCAAGCATTAACCAATCAGCGCAAAGATGTGAGCTCGTCGCTGCTATAAATATTCTTCCAGAATCAAGAGGCTGGACAGATAATTCTGTGATAAGTATATTAGTATAGTAGGTATATGACGTGCTATATGGGTTTCAATGTTTCTACGACTATATTGTCGAAAGGTGGGATAGGTATTGCTGACATAACAACTCCTCAACTTAAGTCTCCATCAGACAAATTGCCACCTACTTGAAGCACTAGGTAGTCATAGTTACAGCATAATTACGATCTTTTAATTAAGTATTTTAACAATTCATTACGAAAGGTCAATCTCTTCGCTCAAAAGGTAACAAAGACTTGATGTATAGCTTTTCTTCATTGGACTAACCCCTTTCTTGTTCCAAAGTGGAACGCGTAATAAATTACGCACCGCCATTTTGTCACCCGTCACCCGTCAGGCGCCCGAAGGTGTCATCAAACTGCTTAACACTAAATTGAACTTGGTATATTACCTGCCTTAAAATATATGAGCTAGATAACCGTAGACCAGGATCGTAGGAAGAGAAAATTGTTTTGATTAAACAGGTACAGCGTTGAGTACTATCTAACTTTGGTATCTTTATAGGACTTGGACTAATATTATAACGCAAAAGTTTATTTTGAATAAACTGATGTTTTTTGCTCTTTCACGCAAACACTACTGAACTGATTTGGCTGCGGAATATAGATATCCTATAACCTGGATTGAAACATATTATAGGATACTTTTCATCCCGGCAAAATCTTTGGTTCCCGCGGTACTTAGAATGTGAAAAACTGAAATTCACGTGGGCAGAGCTGCGGGAATCCGCTAGTCTATGCAAATTCTACGATTGTTTTTGGTACACTTTTGGAACAAAATTAATCCGCTTGATTATATATGATCCGAATGATTTATCCGATCACCTGACTGATCGACGATAACTGTAATTTTAAATCGTGTTCCACAAGCGTACCAAAATCAATCGTAGAAATAGAACACATAAGTCATTCGTTGCGGATTCTATCCCTTAGAGACACACCCAGCATAGCCCTCTCCATAGCACGCTGAGCGACTCTGAACTTGTGGACAAGGCCTACTGTGAGTGTACACGTTGAAGACTTAGTTGTCTTAGTGGTCTTTAGGCAAGGTATCGGCAAGTTGAAGACTTGACGCAGTTTTCCAAATGCTGCCTATCCCAGCTGAATTCTTCTGTCAGCTTCCTTGTCGAAGTTGTTCCTAGTTTAATTATATTAGGGTTATTATCGTCATAACACTATTATGGACATCCTCTTTTATAAACGAAAGTAACACAGAAATTACACGCTGCTGGGCAATAGGTTTCCGCCCACTGATCAACTAGCAATCACAGTATTATTATCGTTTCCAAACTCTGGTAAGCGACTCCAATAGCCTTCAAGGCAATTGTGATGACAAGAGGCTTGCGCAATTAATGCCGCTCGGATTTGAAGAGCCGAGCATTCGAATAGTGAATTTAAATTGAAGCAGCTCAATACAAAATGCGCGTCGAATGCAATTGAGCAGCATTCCAAATATTCAACGATTCCCGACGACTTTTTGACCTCGCACGTTTCAAATTGATGTTTTATAGCGACCAAGTGAAAATACGGAAAGGTATTGAAACAATTTTTTTAAAGTAGCAGATACAGTTTAATTGATAATTCTTCCATACTTACTTACTAACATCTGTGTCTTTAGCCAATGGCCATAGGACGAGTATCTACGATCATTATTGAAACTTCGATCGCTCATTCTAGAACCAAATGGAAAATAATCCTATCCACAAATTGATGTTCGCTGAATAGCCTCATCTGGTGACAGAAGAGTTGGTCCTTTTTTTGCGAAACAAATCAGCCTAGGTGGAGGGTTTATACTTAACGAACCATCTTCATTTATTAAGTTAGGCTGTATGATGTTCTGTATAAACAAGAACAATCGATAGCAGTCATTAACATGCAATGCATTACAATGTTGATGCCGGATAAATACATTCAATTATTCTGTGTTCACTGCCACATTACGAGGAACTTTATACCTACGTGGTAACGTGACTCTCTCATTTAGAGCTCGCACTGTGCAATTGTTGTCAATTAAAATTACAGTGTAAAGTTTACCTGTATTCAAAGATTTAAATCTTTGACCGTATTTATGACTTGATTCTTTATAAATCATAAGCTGTGTGAAAATTAAACATAGTAGGCGGAGATAGATTGTATTGGTGAAATAAATTTTGGTGTTTATATTTATCTACTTCTAGTTAAAACAAAATATATCAGAGCAAAGCAAAAAACTATGTGATTACGATTACTGATACATGTTTAGAATATCGAAATACCAAATAAAAACTAAAATACTACACGCCTTTTGTTTAGCCATATTGTTAATTCCTTTTCGACAGTTTTATTCTCACTTTCGACGTCACAATAGGACAGCATCCAATGTATAGGTACGCAACGGCCACATCGATCCGTGTTTACTCGGTCTGATTGCATCAATTAATTTTTCTCAGAAAATCAGTGACTTTGTGTACAAAAAGATCAGCGCAAAAACTGCCTGATTGCAACGTTTAATTGAAAAAGCACACACACGAAGTCGTCGCGTTTGCTCTAAAAAGTTAAATTGCACCAAGTTGTATAAAGTGACATAAACTTTAACATGAAAATGCTCTCAGACACAACTTGGTTCTAAATTGAAGTCAATCACGTAGTCTCTTCAACACAAACAACAGTTAAGTAGTAAGTACAGTTAAGTTAAGAAGTGTAGTTCAATACAATTTCGCATTGTGAAATCAACATTCCTGGGGATTTCCCGGGTCGGGATTAAACATGCGTCGAAGAAAGTGTTGGAAGGATTGTGGGTGGTGCTCCTGCATATTGGACTAGGTATACAGATTCTTTTCAGGTAGCGGATGACAGCAAAACAAATTAAGTTCTGCTAATCAAGTAGTCTACTAATTGAATTGAACTCTTATACGTTTATACTTACAAGAAGTAAGTATTTACATACAATAAAAAGTTAATAATCCCACGTTGAATATGAGCCAAAATACCGTCGGTACATAATATACCGATTCTGGTAGCTCTACAATTTTATATTTCTTGCTTCAATGCAACAATTATAAATTTAAAACCAAGAAATCAAAACATTACCGTTAAAACTTCAGATAAAAATCTATTACGTAACGCACTACAACTGAAACAGCCAAAAACATGATAAATGTTACCTAAACACCTAAAACTATTCAACTAGACCTAAAACTGCGGAACCATTAATTATAACTTAACTACCTTGTAAGTTGTAAGCCATAAAGAACTTTGATGTACCTACCTAAGTTTTAGATAAACTATTCATAGTTTTCAGCGATAAATCTACTCTAACAGTGAGCCAAAAATCGCAATGGAGAATATGCATGAACCGCAAGAGCACTGCCGTGGACGCTTTATCTTTAAATTGCCTTTGTTTTTAAATTGCCTTCAAAAACTGGAACGAGCCCGGGAGGCTTCAATTACTTAGTTTCTACTACCACTGTAAGGGTGGGGACACATCGACTACCCTGTTTGCCAGATCCTTTTTCCGCGCACGTGCAAATTATGGAAATAGTTACCAGCAGCAGTGTTCCCTCAAAGTTTCAACATGGGGTTATTCAAGGGGAAGATAAACAAACTCCTTATGATCCGGCAACTCATTTGCAATTCCCCTGGTGCTGCAAAGGCCCATGGCCGGCGGTGTTTGCTATATCAGGATAGTTTGCTTGCGTTCATTATTAAAAAAAATACGGAGAGAGTGCATACGATCAATCTGCCTCATGTCATCGTGTACTGTATGGGTGAGAAAAAATATTCATTGGATTTATGGAGTAAATGTAGCAAAGGTAATTAAGTATTTGATTCATTTATTAATCATGGACTTTGTCAAAATAACGCGTATCAGCAAACAATCTGATACTTACCATATACCTGTTAAAAATATTTTAATATTAAACACACTTTCTTACACTCACAAATTCGCAGCGTTTTCCTCCCTGGCATGTCCACACCCTAATATACAACAGGAAGCCTTTGTAGGATGCTGATATTGTGGTTATGTCAAACTGTGAATACGTTATAAAAGCTACTAATAAAGAGAGAATTTTAAATTGGGTATTAAACTGAATATTGAGATGATATTCTGCATGCGCTTTTGATGCTCCCAAAATTGGAATAATTAAGGCTCTTGACTGGAGTAGATTTGTTAGTATAAAGTTAGTCATCAATTTAAATGCAATTATAAAGTGAAAATTGCTCAAGGTGATGGACACAATTATTCATTTAGGATTCCGTACTCAAACGGTAAAAACAGGACTTTATTACTTGAGCCTAATATATAGGTACACTTTAAAAAATAAACATGAACATATTCACTTTAAAAATAAATAGTTAAATGAAAATAAAAATAAAATATTACAATTAGGTACGTTACATACATTCCCATACAACAAACGTGATTTTTCGCTCGTTTTGAATTTGAAGGGCAGAGGTGTTATGATTGGAATACGTCTTGGTAGTACGGAACCCTCAGTGCGCGAGCCTACTCACACTTCACACTGTGATGGTACACGCTCGTGAGATCGTCTAGTTAATTATTTTATGTGACTGAGTACATGTGAGGAAACCTGTAGTCTCAATTTAAGTAAATATCTTTTCAAAATTAGCGTCAATTTTGGCATTCGAGAGGAAGTGATTAAGTGATTAAATAAATGACTTCGTATCCTGTATTTTTCTCAGTAAGCAATCTCACTGTGAAATTAAATGCATGTGGCTATCGGTGATTGTTATTTTCGATTTAGAGCTAAACTGCGTAACAATGGGTTACATGCGCTCAGAGTAAAACAATAGACCTTGTCACAATACCATCTAACATTGCACCTTCGCCTGTCTTCGGCGAAACTCGACTCTTTGTTATCCCAAAACCGTTATCGCTTTTAACTAACTCAGTAGGCACAATTTTAACGCGCGAGATTTGAAGTTACGCGTGGCAATTTTAGATTGATTGATGGACTCTATTGTATGGATTTGGTATCCATTCAATCCGACCGGAATGTTCCAGCGTGAGGGATACCCTACGCCCTGGAAGCAGGGTCCGTACACCGGATTTTCGGGGACAGATTTTTTTTTGACCTCCTAATATACACTGCGAAGTGTCAGTTTCCTCAAGTCCTATTGGACGAGTACTTATTTTATAGGCTATGAGCCTTCCCCGAATGTACCATGGATTTTTATATTTGTATTATATTTTGTTAAGTTCAATCTGGCCAAATTGAAAGTCGGAGGTCACATCTGTAAGAGAGAGGGCATGTGTTGGTACGCTCAACCTCCGCCGCCGGCGATTTAAACTGACGTGTAACCCAACGCACATTATAAAACATATCAATTAATAACTTCACTTATGCCACGTACATTTTATAAATCACAATGTCCAAAGGAACCTACCTGACTTACCCTTCGATGCGCGTAGGCTCAGTCCCTTTATCTCCATTGTTAATCAGGACGCCGTCGCTCGCGTCGGATGAAGGTCTATTATATTAGGAAGGTACTCTATTGTTTCTACTAAAGCTATCGTAAGTCTTGGAATAGTTCAGCGCTATTTAATATTTATTCAAAGGTAATTAAGGTCGAAACTCCTTCGACTGCGCTATGAACTAACTAGCCTTTTAGAGTTGCTCAATCTCAAATGTCTTATCTAGAAATTGACTCAATAGTTTTAATTTAAAATACTAAGCTTTATAGTTTATTTAACCTCATTCTTCTAGAGCTAAAAGAATCGTGATTGAGAGCTAGATATGTGAGAGAAAGCTTATTATTGGAGGATTATTTTTGTGGTCTTTAGCACAGATCACTTATAATGTTTGTTTGCTTTCATAACATTAATTTGGTTTGCATATCCTATAGTACCTGATAAGGTTCAGTGCACATAAGTCTCCTTTAATAAATCTCTAAGGATAAGGTAGTTAATTGTAGCAATAAAAGAAAATAGTAGTTGATAAAAGGTCTGCTTTAATTACTGAAATATTAATTATTTGTTTACTCGACATTGAGTAGAAAAGAAAAGAGAAACTGTATTATTATTTAGATTAAATGCCAACCTTTCGGTATGCATTTAACCAGGCAAGCCCGTTCCTAAGGTCATGCTAATTTAGGAGAGAAAACGGTTTGCCTAAGTCAAAAACTCTCCTGACCCCTTTTATAACTAGTTTACACCTTATATGTAAAGTATATACACACATGCGCATTAATATGAATCATCGGAATCAAAAAAAAAAGTTAAGACACACATAACCAATTCTAGACATTAAGTATTCTATATAACTTAAGTGCGTCAAACTAAGGTTCACATTTTAAATAACTTTACTTGGTAATTCACCTTTATTGTCCCAATTTATACTTATTTCTTGAATATCTCGGGCAATAGCCCGTGATTATTTTGGTTTAGTATAATAAACTCTCCAGGCACCTTTATGCATTATAAAAGAAAAGAGGGATGTGATATTTATTTAAATATAATGCCAACAATATATTATTAATAATGGACCAATGCATTTTATAGTGTTACTTCTCCCATCGAACTGTGCTTTAGCATTCACGCTAGCGTCTAGGTCCATATTTACCCCGCATTAAACGGCTAGAAGTCGTTACTGATTGAATTAAATATAAGATTAATTTGTGAACCTTAACTTAAACACTTAAACAAAATTTGAAAGTGTACTTTACCGAATACAGCGCAGGAGCTCAGCGTTCCACTAACCACTTTATTTCAAGGCTTTTTGAGAATTTAAATTCAACTTATATTAAATTAAAACATGTTAAGTTACAAATAATGACTTGGTAGAGATTGAATTTTGTATGCTAAACAGAATTGACTTTACGCGTCGCAATTTACAAATATTCGAAGACTTGTGGCCCGTCTGCCGACTCGATCGCGATTGTCCTTGACTCCTCAGTCCATCCCTCCATGCGCCCGCGTCTTCTCCTCCCATTTCGCCCCTGAAAGGTTCTCGCAAGAATTATCCATACACATGATTGGCCAATTCGTTTATATGTCTTAAGTTTAACCCAATGACCGCGAAGCAGCATTGCAACGCCCCTTTTCAAAATCAAGGCCCTGCCTCCTTTCCGAATTGCAACTGAGATGGTGGGTTTTTTTTTCCAAAATCTTAACTTTCTAAAGCATCTGTCATCATTCGTCACGTTGTAAGAGATTTTAAAATTTGGTCTCGGGTTAATATTGTCGGGCATTATTTATTACCTCTAACGACTTGAGTCTGTTTATTTTAAAACAATAAAGTAGAAAGAATATCGGCTTACGATGGCACTTAGACGTCTTGGTTTTAATTTTTTCTATAGTACCATTTCCTGAGAACTGCCAACTTTAAACACATTTTATCTAAATTATTGCCTTTTACGTTACTGTGTTTTATATTTATTGCAGTTTGCTATTCCCAACTTCGAGGTTTCTCTTTAAAATAACAAAAAAAAATTGTGTACACGTGTGAATGATACTTGGTCCCGTCCTTACTCGTTTTTATCTAACCGACTTCGAAAATAACTAATGTGTTCTAACATGCTACGTATGAAGACCATCTCATTCTCCCCCAAAATAGATTTTGAAACGCCTAACATACTTATGTTCCTACCTATATACAAAGGCTGGTTTTAAAATATATTTTCCCCTTCCTTAGGTAACATCAAACCTATGTCTATAAAAATTTTTTTTTTTTTTTTTTTTTTTTAATCCTTAACGCCCTGTACCTATGTTTGTTATCTATTTCCAAGTGTGATAAGGCAACAGTACGAGCCCCAGCTTTTTGTAAGAGCCGAGTTACTCGTTTTCGAGAGAGCCTAGCAATGCGATTTGCTTAATGTAATACGTATGGAATAATCTATCTAAACTCTTAGTTTACTCCCTTTGTCAGGTCCAGGCGTAGATTTCTGACGGATGTATGCGTTAAACTATACCTAACCGTCGAACAACCTGTCTCGAAAATAATCGAGGTAAAATTTGATCCGTTATTCGGAGCATAATAACTTAACCTTTAATTTGTATGAGGAATTTGTTAATACAATTGAACGTCGTCTTACCACTCGCCTGGCGTAGTGGATATAATCTGATCAGTTCACTATAACCATCCCGCATCACGAAGATGTTTTGAATCCGAATTTTCCGCAATGGTCCATAATGTTCCGCTAATCTCACAAAATAATTCTCTCTCCTATTTCTCTTGCTAACACCTAACCTAACCTATCCTATTCTAACGCGTGTTTAGATTTTAGACATATTCTCGTATGCTCTCAAAACTTTTCATATAATGTTTTCATAAAATACCCCCCCGGACCTCGATCACGAGCAGACGTGTACAAAACGATTAAAAGTTTTTATTTAAAATTATTTAAGATTAAAAAGTGCAAATAAATCACACGCATAAAATAGGAGTGCATAAGTGCAAAACAGGTCGACGCGTGGACATTGCAGGTACGCCGCTAACTATTACCTACTTATGCTGCCCTGGTACCGCCGCGCGCGCAAAGCGGCGAGTTACGTGCGTTGATTACTCATACAATACCTAAACACTCATAAACGGGTGGTATCGAGTGCGCTGCGCGACGACCATGCCGCTCAACCGTTCGCCGCCAAATAAAAATTATGATTCCGAACCTAATCTCGCAAGCTGTAAGGAGCGCGACAGGGACGATATGATGTCTCTTCTAGTGGAACGTCCCAAGCGAAAAAGAGACGAAATGATGACGACCCACGAAGATGACTTATGTACGTTTATGGAAGAAATGAAAAGGCTATTATCAAATGCAAATAATAAACAAGACCTAAAGTTCAAAGAATTGCAAAAAAGTCTTCAAAAAATTGAACGACAGAATGAGGAACTCAGTCGGGCGATGGAATTTATGTCGGCCAAGTATGATGAAATGAAAAATAAGTTAGAAAGCATGGAGGCCGAAAGAAAATCTAACCAATGCTACATAAAGGAACTCGAAAACAGAGTAGAGAAGCTAGAAAAAAACACGCGGGCAGCCAGCATCGAAGTGAGAAATGTGCCGGTTAACCCGAACGAGACGAAAGAAGACTTGGTCAATTTAATTAAAAACGTCGGAAGTTTAGTTAATTTGCCGGTAGATGCCACGACAGTCAAAGATATATTCCGCTCAAACACAAAAGGCGGCACTAAGCCGATAATAGCCGAATTCACCACTGTAATTAATAAGGAAAAATTCTTATCATCGGTGAAAAAATACAGAAAAGATAATAAAACATTAACAACGAGAAAACTTACAGGTAGTGGCCCAGAGGTGCCAATTTACATTTCTGAAAATTTAACACCTGCGGCAAAAAAACTGCTATACATTGCACGTCAATTTTCGCAAAGCAACAACTATAGATACTGCTGGACGTCACATGGCAATATATACATGCGGAGGAAGGACGGAGAGACCGCCATTCGCGTTAACTGCGAAGAGGATATTATAAAGTTAACAAAAAGTACCTGACTACCTATGAGTCTTGCCAATAAAACTCAGTCTATATTAATTCTAGTGTTGTATAAAAATATTGCATGCAACAATTCACTAAAAAATAAAATTCAATCGCTAAAATTATTCCATATTATTTACACATTATTATACAAATATAAACAATCACACACACAAACATACATAGCTACCGCACTTATATACAGAAACAACGCTTTAATTCACTCACCAAGCACCGACACCTACACATCTATGTTTACATACAATCAGATAATAATTCGCCCATATACACATATCACACAACAATTATTTGTATCCTCCCATTCCCCACAATACATACTTCAATTCGATGCATTGTGTCATTTAATAGTTTTAACAACACATAACCTGGAGATATATCAATTAATTATAATACATAACACTGTTTAACGAAGATGAAAACCTTTATAGGGACATAGATCAAACATGCACGATACCCTGCCAGCAAATAGAAGAACTTAAAAAATTAACTGTAGACGGAGAAAATAGCTTTAATATTATTACATTCAACGTTCGGAGTGCTAACAAAAATCTTGATACCTTCTTACTTTACATTGCTAATCTAAAGATTCACCCCGACTTTATTGTCCTAACCGAATGCTGGTGTAACGATAGTTCAATACCGCCACAAATTGATGGATACAACATGCACTTCACAAAGCGGAGTTTTAATCAAAATGATGGAGTTATTATGTATATAAAAAATGATATTGTAGCAAACGTATACGAAGTTAATATAACGGAAGCAAACTGCATGGCAGTCAGGGTTGGAAACTTGACCGTAATCGGAATATACAGACCTTACTGCTTTAAAGATGTAACCCCCTTCCTTAATTCTTTGGACACTATTATAACGACAACGCGAAATAGGAATATAATTATAACTGGAGACATAAACATAGACACGTTAAACACGAGTAACAAATATACGCTTGATTACTTAGACATTATTGGAACGCACGGACTCTCACCAGCAATCAATCTACCAACACACGACAAAACATGTCTTGATCACTTTATGTGTAAACTGGTAGGAAAACCGAAGAGTTACATTTTTATAACAGATATCACTGACCACTATCCAATATTATTATCTGTTCCTGGTGGTCCTGTCTCAAGAAAAAATACGTCCGGTCCATACACACGGACCAAAATTGACTATGAAGCAATTAAAAAATGCATAGAGAATTACGACTGGAGCAAGTTCCTGACTATCACTGACACAAACGAAGCGGCAAATAACTTAACAGACATTTTGCAAGAAATAATTATGAAAAATACGGATACCATCACAATAACACGAAAACGAATACCGATGAAACCATGGATAACTCATAGCTTGCTTAAATGTTTTAAAAAGCGAGATCGACTACATTTACTAGCCAAAAAGTACCCAGAAAACCTGACTATGAAATTAAATTATACTAGATATAGAAACACATGCAAAGATATCATAAAAAAACTTAAGATAACGTACTTCAGGAACAAACTTCTGGAGCAAAATGGAAACAAAGGTGGAACATGGAAAGTATTAAAAGAAATTTGTAACCTAACCTCGAAAAAGCACACAGCTGAAGAACTCTTAAAGTTATCGCATTCACCTGTGGAGTCACTCAACGAAGTGAATGACTATTTCACAACTGTTGGAAGTAACTTGGCCAAAGAAATATTAAATACATTGAATACATGTGAGGACCAGTTAACTAAGATGGGTAAAACAGATACAAGACAGTTGCACTCGATGGCTATGTATCCATCCAATATTAATGAAATAAAAAACATATTGGCCAAATTAAAAAGTAAAAGTGCACCAGGACACGATGCTATAGCAGTAGACCTATTGAAAACTAACCGTGCTATACTTTGCTACCCAATAGAGCACCTATGCAATCTTAGCCTAATGAGTGGAACATTCCCAAACATATTTAAACAAGCTGTAGTAATCCCTATATACAAAAGTGGTGAGAAAGGGATACCAACAAACTACAGGCCAATATCATTACTAAGTACCCTAAGCAAGATTCTAGAAAAAGTTGTTAACACCCGCTTAATTAAATACCTAGAGAAAGAAAATTTATTAGCAAACAACCAATACGGCTTTCGCGTAAGAAGATCCACTGAAGATGCAGTGATGTCTTTTACAAATTTACTGTCAAGATATATGGATGATGGAAAAAAGTGCGTAGGTGTATTCCTAGACCTAAAAAAAGCCTTCGATACAATTTCAATACCCCTACTCCTAGTAAAGCTGGAAGATCTAGGGATACGTGGAACACCACTGAATTGGTTTAAAGACTACCTACAGAACAGAAGTCAATGTGTGAGAGTCGATGGTGTGAGTAGCGAGAGTAGAAAAATAACCCATGGAATTCCACAAGGCAGTACCATTGGCCCGACCTTATTCTTGGCATATATGAATAATATTTGCAAGCTCCAGGTTAAAAACGGTCATATATTTGCCTTTGCTGACGACACGGCCATCTTATTTTATGGTGCTACTTGGGAAGAAACACAAATAGCTGCGGAGCAAGGTATTCGTATCATTACCAGAAACCTAGAAACAAATCTCTTGACCGTAAATGCGACGAAAACAAAGTACATTTGTTATAGTATAACAAAAGCATCACAGCCCCAACAGGATTTTAAGCTAAAACTGCATTCACACCCATGTAACGCCCATGATACCATGTACCATGACCCATGTACATGTGAAACATTAGACCGAACATCCCATATTAAATACCTGGGGGTCACAATCGACGAAAAACTGAACTGGCAGCCTCAAATAACAACACTGGCAAAGAGAGTGAGAAGACTTATACCAGTTTTTAAAAACCTGCGGGATGTAGTGGGCAAAGAAGTATTGTACAACGTATACACAGCGCTTGTCCAGTCATTGCTAGCCTACTGCATTCCAGCTTGGGGTGGTGCCGCGGCTAACCACATGATAGAACTGGAAAGAGCTCAGAGAGCCGTCATCAAAGTGATGCTGCGAAAACCGAGAAGATACCCCACCAATCAACTGTATAAGGATTCACAACTTCTGACGGTACGCCAACTCTTTATAATGAATGCTGTGCTTCGACATCACCGTACATGCCCAATTTTACAGGAAAGAGGAAGGTGTCGGAGAACTTACATTGCCATATCCAGAACAAAAACAACTTTTGCTAGGCGTCAGTTTTACCACTTAGGGCCTTTCCTGTATAGACACTTTAACAGAATAGCCAACATTAATAAACTTAACAGGCATGGACTTAAAAAGTTCCTTAAAGAAATATTGCCTGACCATAATTATGAGGATACAGAAAAATTGTTGAGACATATTTTATAACATATTATATTGCTCACACACAAACACACAATCACACGCACACACACACACACACACACACACATGCACACACGCACACACACACACAAATACACACGCACACGCTCACACACGCATACACACGCACTCATACACCCACACATGTAATCCATGAAATACGTAAATGCTGCATGCAATGCTATTGTTGTTAATTTTGTACTTACTCTTCATACTATTTGATCTTTCATTTTGTAAAGCGTTAAACTTAACCAAAAAAATAAAAGAAATAATTGTAAAATTTTAGTTGTTAGCCTAAGTATTAATAATAATTTGATATGTTTTCAACTTATGGGAAGGCACTGGCCCCTAAGACACGGGCTTTCCTAGTTTAGGGGTCAGGAGTCCAAAGAAGATTGTATATGGAGTTTTTCAAATAAACGCTTTATATATAAAAAAAAATGCGTGGCTTACTAGAGAAATAGTAACGGCGCTTCGTTAAAGCGTAAACCCTATTATGTCCGATAATGACCTATCTCTTCGTATATACTAATAAAATAAAATAAAATAAAAATAGTCTTTATTCCGAACTGAGACATGTCACATACAAATTCCGTCATATATAATATCATTGCTTAATGTCTATAAAAATACAAGAACGTCAATGAATTACAAAATAGGTAGTCCATATAAAAATATTGTTTTAATTCATTAAAACAATATTCGATAATATCAATATCTCCTCGTACATACTAATAATCAAATCTCGTTATAATTTCTTAGGTAAATTTAATCTTATAGCAGACTTTTGCATATCTGTCTGATAAAGAACCCCTTCCTTCAGTGTGTAACACTTTGACTCGAGTGTACCTATTGTTCTCGCTTGACTAATTATCTCACTCGGGATGGTTTTAATCCTTTGAGAAAAGTACACTACCTTGTATGATTCTCTCCATAAGGAAATATCCGTGTATTTCCGCGAATCCGGATACAATAGTATTTGGGAATAAACACCATTTAAATCAATTAACCTGATGTAATCTACCCCGGTACTATTGTAAAATCTCGGCTGTTAGTGGTGACGAGTCCGCAACTCCTACCATTTTCTTATTCAGCTTCCGCGCTACCAATAAGAGTCTACTTGACCCATCTCGCCTTTTGTAAATGTGAGTGGAAATAACCCCTAACTTTCTAATTCCTTCTTTACCCGACACCTATACGCCAAAAATACCGAATAACTGTACTTTGCATAAGGCGCTTCGTCTACCAACTCAATAAGGTGCCCACATCTGCTCGTTATCCTTATTTGTGAGTAAATACCCTTTTTTTTTCTTGTCTAACACAGGTAGTAACAGTTCCTTTGTTTACTACTTAAATTCGACTCGTTTCGATTCGTGCATACCCGTTTGATTTGCACCGGCCCGTCTCCCTTTCTCGATAAACTATGCTCTTCCAGCCTAATATTTAAATTTAATATTTAAATCAATCGTGATATCATTCAACTCTCCCCCAGACCTCTATATCTTACATTCCGAATCTAATCTTACGCAATACCTAACTCTCCCCCAAACCTCTTTATCTTACATTTCGAATCTAATCTTACGCAATACCTAATCCCTAAATGTCCTATCTCCAATGTTCATTTGTTATCGCAGTTTACCACTCCCTACACTCGTCCAAATCAACCATATACTAATATCGGTGACCTAGGTAACCGTCGAATAATCAGCACAGTTGTCTCAAATAAATATTATTTAATTGGAATTCTATCACTGCTAACCGATTCGTATTCTCACTCCATGAACCAAATGCTCCCTGTATTTGGGTTGCTGGGATCGCGATTCCAGTTAAAGTAATATTTTCCATTAAGATTCGAGTCGTATAACTCCCTAGTTATTCCTTAGTGCACTTTAGCTTTAACCGTACAATCTCACACATACTTTTGGTAACTTAGATAAAGAATAACCAATTTGTGACACATCATACACACGTTTAATCTCGCTTCAACCCAATCTTATATGCAGTGTCTACCTAGTTGCTTCTTAGCATGTTTCTAGACTGACTTTCCAATAAGATTTCTAAGCTATCAATTTCTGATTGGTAACCATATTATCCGCTGTTAGTTCTACCTTTTAACGTCCGCTCAGTTTTAATTCACCGACACCTAAAGCTTGTCCCGACTTCCATCTATTTTTCGTAAGAATCTTATAAGCTACGCTTATCCAATATCTCTTTATTTCCCGTTTTACACACCACTACGCTATCGGAACCTTAGTTTTTTTTTCGAATTTTTCTCCCCCACATTTTACGTTGAAAAAGAGCTCTTGCTATCCTTTACGAAAGTAATAAACTGGTCTGACCCGTTCAGTTTCAGACAGTGTAAGTTAATTTAAATTCGTTCCATAACCTAACCGATCTCCACGATGACCTCGCCTCCTCGTTTTGAGTTTTGAGTTTGAGTTTCTTTTACTAGCCCAATTGTAAGTTGAAATTTTCGGAACAGTTGTACGCGCCATCCGCAACTCATTGTATCTTAATCCTTTGAACCCACTACCTACAATACCTCTCGCGTCTCCCCCTTGTCTCTGAAATATGTTTTGTTCTAAGCTTCTTAGAAATTTCGCTCCGTTTATGATGCTAGCTTCCTCAGTACTAGTGAACCATAACCGTTGTATACCTATTTCATAGTGTCGCATAATAGAATTTACTAAGTCTCGCTCGCTAAATGGAATAGATAGCGACTGCATTATTTCAGCCTGCTTGGCAAAGTGTTCGGTCATAGTCATTTCCGAATCACTCGTATAAATTGTATTAATCAACCTATATTTCGCAGATTCTTGAATCTGCTCGGTCCAGAAGTTTCGCCTAAAATCTGCCTCGAAGTCGGCGAACGTAACCCAATTTTTTGAATATAATAGCATTATCTTACGCGCGCGCCCAGTTATACATCTTAATGCTATATCAAACTCGTGGTCCATCCCATTTACAGCCCATATATACTTCTTTAATCGCTCTAAAAATGTAATAGGATTGAAGTACGGTTTTCCATCGAATTTCGGTCTGCTAACCGAAGGTTGTACCACATATAAGTTCTGAATCGCAGAATGTGTTGTACTAAAACCCGCAGAATCCAAACTAGATACCTGTCTGCTAATCTCGTCACCTGCATTTCGTTCCACCCTAACCTTATCATGTGACGTAACACTTTCGCTTCCATTCAATATCGTACCAGGATTCGAACCTAGCGATCGCAATTTCTCCTCGAAATCATTGAATCTTTGTAAAATCGACTCTAATGTCGTTCTCCCTACGGTCTTTGTTTGCTCGCTTGTTCCTACCGTTCTAAACCTCGGTCGGTCCGCAGCTGCCTGCATTGTACTACGGTCTTTTCTACCTGCTGACATCCTTCCTAGTCCGACTTTTAAAACGTATACTTATTATTTACTCGCTCAACTTCGCTAAATGTTAAAATTATTTGTTTTAACTTGTGCGTCTTTCATAAACCCGACAGAAAGCCTTTTTTTTCTTTGTAGCAACGCGAAGCCAACGTAACAATGACACCAGATGCTTGAAAGCTTGTACTGTTTCTTATTATTAAGGGGTATATACTGATTCTTATGAATTTCTAAAGTTCTGAGAATTAAATTTAAGAAATAAAGCAGAAATAATGTCTCGGTCACTGCGGTCAATCTCCCCGGAGATCCCTGTAAATTCGTACATTTATAAACATACTGCTTATCTCTGCTCCCCTTGTACATAAATAAATGTATCACATGTGTATTATACACTAACATGCTCAGTGCAGTCAGTCTTCTCCTTGCTAAATAAATAAAATATACTGCTGATTTCTGCTCTCCCTATACATAAATAAATGTAACACATGTGTATTATACAGTAACATGCACAGCGTAATCAATCTTCTCCTTGAAAATCCTGTGAACTTTACATTTATAAATTATACTGCTTATCTCAGCTCTTCCTATAAAGTGAAAGTATAACATATTTTATACAATAACATGCACAGTGTGTCTTAACCCTTTCTTTGCTTAGTAACTTAGGAGATTTTTTTTTTGTTTTGCTTTATTACCTCACATACCTAGTCACGATTCCTACGTTGTGTATTTTTTTTTTTTTGATATAAATCAGTCGTATCGATATTTCGAATACGTAACTGAAATCCTGGTCACGGCACCAATTTATGTGATGGTACACGCTCGTGAGATCGTCTAGTTAATTATTTTATGTGACTGAGTACATGTGAGGAAACCTGTAGTCTCAATTTAAGTAAATATCTTTTCAAAATTAGCGTCAATTTTGGCATTCGAGAGGAAGTGATTAAGTGATTAAATAAATGACTTCGTATCCTGTATTTTTCTCAGTAAGCAATCTCACTGTGAAATTAAATGCATGTGGCTATCGGTGATTGTTATTTTCGATTTAGAGCTAAACTGCGTAACAATGGGTTACATGCGCTCAGAGTAAAACAATAGACCTTGTCACAATACCATCTAACATTGCACCTTCGCCTGTCTTCGGCGAAACTCGACTCTTTGTTATCCCAAAACCGTTATCGCTTTTAACTAACTCAGTAGGCACAATTTTAACGCGCGAGATTTGAAGTTACGCGTGGCAATTTTAGATTGATTGATGGACTCTATTGTATGGATTTGGTATCCATTCAATCCGACCGGAATGTTCCAGCGTGAGGGATACCCTACGCCCTGGAAGCAGGGTCCGTACACCGGATTTTCGGGGACAGATTTTTTTTTGACCTCCTAATATACACTGCGAAGTGTCAGTTTCCTCAAGTCCTATTGGACGAGTACTTATTTTATAGGCTATGAGCCTTCCCCGAATGTACCATGGATTTTTATATTTGTATTATATTTTGTTAAGTTCAATCTGGCCAAATTGAAAGTCGGAGGTCACATCTGTAAGAGAGAGGGCATGTGTTGGTACGCTCAACCTCCGCCGCCGGCGATTTAAACTGACGTGTAACCCAACGCACATTATAAAACATATCAATTAATAACTTCACTTATGCCACGTACATTTTATAAATCACAATGTCCAAAGGAACCTACCTGACTTACCCTTCGATGCGCGTAGGCTCAGTCCCTTTATCTCCATTGTTAATCAGGACGCCGTCGCTCGCGTCGGATGAAGGTCTATTATATTAGGAAGGTACTCTATTGTTTCTACTAAAGCTATCGTAAGTCTTGGAATAGTTCAGCGCTATTTAATATTTATTCAAAGGTAATTAAGGTCGAAACTCCTTCGACTGCGCTATGAACTAACTAGCCTTTTAGAGTTGCTCAATCTCAAATGTCTTATCTAGAAATTGACTCAATAGTTTTAATTTAAAATACTAAGCTTTATAGTTTATTTAACCTCATTCTTCTAGAGCTAAAAGAATCGTGATTGAGAGCTAGATATGTGAGAGAAAGCTTATTATTGGAGGATTATTTTTGTGGTCTTTAGCACAGATCACTTATAATGTTTGTTTGCTTTCATAACATTAATTTGGTTTGCATATCCTATAGTACCTGATAAGGTTCAGTGCACATAAGTCTCCTTTAATAAATCTCTAAGGATAAGGTAGTTAATTGTAGCAATAAAAGAAAATAGTAGTTGATAAAAGGTCTGCTTTAATTACTGAAATATTAATTATTTGTTTACTCGACATTGAGTAGAAAAGAAAAGAGAAACTGTATTATTATTTAGATTAAATGCCAACCTTTCGGTATGCATTTAACCAGGCAAGCCCGTTCCTAAGGTCATGCTAATTTAGGAGAGAAAACGGTTTGCCTAAGTCAAAAACTCTCCTGACCCCTTTTATAACTAGTTTACACCTTATATGTAAAGTATATACACACATGCGCATTAATATGAATCATCGGAATCAAAAAAAAAAGTTAAGACACACATAACCAATTCTAGACATTAAGTATTCTATATAACTTAAGTGCGTCAAACTAAGGTTCACATTTTAAATAACTTTACTTGGTAATTCACCTTTATTGTCCCAATTTATACTTATTTCTTGAATATCTCGGGCAATAGCCCGTGATTATTTTGGTTTAGTATAATAAACTCTCCAGGCACCTTTATGCATTATAAAAGAAAAGAGGGATGTGATATTTATTTAAATATAATGCCAACAATATATTATTAATAATGGACCAATGCATTTTATAGTGTTACTTCTCCCATCGAACTGTGCTTTAGCATTCACGCTAGCGTCTAGGTCCATATTTACCCCGCATTAAACGGCTAGAAGTCGTTACTGATTGAATTAAATATAAGATTAATTTGTGAACCTTAACTTAAACACTTAAACAAAATTTGAAAGTGTACTTTACCGAATACAGCGCAGGAGCTCAGCGTTCCACTAACCACTTTATTTCAAGGCTTTTTGAGAATTTAAATTCAACTTATATTAAATTAAAACATGTTAAGTTACAAATAATGACTTGGTAGAGATTGAATTTTGTATGCTAAACAGAATTGACTTTACGCGTCGCAATTTACAAATATTCGAAGACTTGTGGCCCGTCTGCCGACTCGATCGCGATTGTCCTTGACTCCTCAGTCCATCCCTCCATGCGCCCGCGTCTTCTCCTCCCATTTCGCCCCTGAAAGGTTCTCGCAAGAATTATCCATACACATGATTGGCCAATTCGTTTATATGTCTTAAGTTTAACCCAATGACCGCGAAGCAGCATTGCAACGCCCCTTTTCAAAATCAAGGCCCTGCCTCCTTTCCGAATTGCAACTGAGATGGTGGGTTTTTTTTTCCAAAATCTTAACTTTCTAAAGCATCTGTCATCATTCGTCACGTTGTAAGAGATTTTAAAATTTGGTCTCGGGTTAATATTGTCGGGCATTATTTATTACCTCTAACGACTTGAGTCTGTTTATTTTAAAACAATAAAGTAGAAAGAATATCGGCTTACGATGGCACTTAGACGTCTTGGTTTTAATTTTTTCTATAGTACCATTTCCTGAGAACTGCCAACTTTAAACACATTTTATCTAAATTATTGCCTTTTACGTTACTGTGTTTTATATTTATTGCAGTTTGCTATTCCCAACTTCGAGGTTTCTCTTTAAAATAACAAAAAAAAATTGTGTACACGTGTGAATGATACTTGGTCCCGTCCTTACTCGTTTTTATCTAACCGACTTCGAAAATAACTAATGTGTTCTAACATGCTACGTATGAAGACCATCTCAACACTACTAGTTGGGACCGGTATACCGTCAAGATGAGATCGTAGTCTATAACGTATACATATAATTTAGGGAAAGGGAATAAAACACTCACACAAAAACCCTCCTTACATCAGTTAATCTTTTAAGCGCTTCATTTAAAATCTAATGGGAGCAATTCATTTATAGTACGAAGAGTGTGGAATTAATTAAAGCTTTAAAAAATTTAAACTCTAATTTATAGCTCATTCCTAATGTATACGAGTACTTACGGCAAACAACCTAATGAGTAGTTAATGACGTAATTAACCTGAAACTTTAACATATTATTATCTAGTGTTAGAGGAAACTTAATGAATAAGTTACTACGCCTCTTTTCGACGTCCATTAGGCAGTGAAAAATACGCGAGTTTACCTCAAGTAAGTAGCCTCAGCTTCTCACGAAGGGCGTTAGAAGAGCAATGGTGGGAATATATCATTTATACCGCTGGTCCATCGAAAGCGATTCGATTTCGGAGAGTTAAAGGGAATAGTCACAACAAAAATTGAAAGGTCTCGTCCTTCGACAGCTATCTATATTGTAGTGAGCTGTTATTAAAGTCTACAGATTTCTTTAAGAAGTTTTTAAAATACCATAACGACGATGTTACCAGTTCCTCTTCTTAGCTTTGTCAGTCTAAAATAAGCATTCATACTATATTTTATTTCTTTTCCTTATACGCATTCCATTGATATGTGCAATGCGTCCCTACTTTTGCGATGTCGATCCACGATTCTCAAGAATGGCGCGGAAGTATTCTGCGACAGGCACAACCTGCATAGTTCCCCAACCAACACAGCTGGTGTTCCTGGACTTTATCGGCTATGTCTCTCACGCCAAAGCTGCCGCAGATACGCTGATCGTTACGAATTCTACTGCCGTAGCCATAATAATATGACGTATTTCAAATCGCTCAAATGTTACGGAATTCAAAAAATATATGAGAATAACATATACCATTGCTTAATTTGAACACGTCTGCACAAATAATTGTCATCTCATAAGTTTTTCACTTCTGCGCAAATAATTGTAAGTTTTTGAGTTTCGTTCTATTTGAGGGAATTCAATTGAAACGAAATAATGCGACATGGACACGCATGATATGGACATGTGCGTTGGACAGGGCTCGCTGTCATAAGGCATTGCATATCTAATAATCACCTTGTCCACGAGCCCTTTTAGGCAGTTAGGCGTACAGGAAGTTTGAGGTCACGGGCTATTTGCCGTTGACTCCCGCAAGCGACGATGTACCCCGATATAGGCACAAATTATTTACACTTATCTAAAAGATATTCACTTTAAATATGTTTAGAAATAAAATTCATATTTCCTAATTTTTCTGCAAAATAATTATAGCTGCGTCTTTTTATTTTACGAAGTATCGCGCGATTTCTGTGTACAGCAGACCTAACAGAGACAAATCATTACGAGTACGAGCAATGCACCCGCATAGTGGAACATTAATTACAAAACACGATCATAATTGCATTTTACATTAGAAAGCACTTTTAGTATATTAACAACATTTGTAAGACTGAAAGCACATATTCTAACAACACGACAGCCTTAAAAAAGAAGAATTAAGTACATAGTAGGTACACTAACATGCTGTTATTTTAAAAATCCTTTCTTTAGGTACGTAATTAATATCGTACCAGTTCCATTATAGCGTTGAAATATCATGAGCAGTATTTAACCAAACACTATGCGCTTATATTATTACCTACCTAGAGTCATAAGATATTCAGAGTCGTACAGAGAAAAGGTCAAAGGCGAAAGAAAGTGCAGCATTCAGAGTGCACTCGGTTGCAGCACACCCACTCACGCCCACAATATTATGCTTACCGCCCACTGATGTACCGAACTTTGATATCCATTCAACAAGCAATAATGAAATTATTCAACCATTCAACCACTCAGTTGAGAATTTTTTACGGAACCAATAATCTAAAGAAAAGAAGGAAATGTATCCATCCAATAACTATTCTAATATCAGAAGATACGTAAATAATACTTAAATATTATTTGCTCCGTCTCTACATCAACCTACACTTCTACAACGATTTTATTGTAAAGTTTTTTGTATGTACTTAGGCGGTTATTTTTGGATCCCGGGCCGAACGTATTTTCTTTTCAGTAAGCTATTCGTGGACTTACCATTTACGCTAGTAGCTATCATAATACCCTATGGTTGTTTAACAGAGGTAACTTAATCCGGGTAAAGTCGCGCGAAAGATTTAGTAATGGATATATGGATAGGAATACGATAAAAAATCATGCTAGCCAACTAAAACTTTGCGCAAAAAGCTTTTGCACCCCCATACTAAAGTATTCACTAAAAAGTCAGAAACACGCTTGTTTTAAACACTTCATTTATATTTATTCTACTTCCAAGTTATTTTAAACTGGCAACTTTACAACTTGCTCCCACGTAAAATGAAAATAAATGGACGAATTTTAAGCCAACAGCGCTCCGTCGTTTCTAGAATTTCTTATTGGCGCGACACTTTTCAGATGGTAAAAGCTTTTTATGACCATAACATTGGATTGTGTCTGAAAGTAAAGTTGAAACGGAATGTCTGATTTTTATGTCGAGTTGGTGCTTCAATTTAAATTGTCTCGTTGAAGTTGGAGTAGGTAAGCTTTATAGTCCCTAACCCGAGCGCTTAAGAGCGGGTATTAACTGAATATGTCAGTTCAAGATTTCATTTTTACAGTAGTGAATCAAGTCTCAACTGCCTGAAATAAAACACACGAATATTACATCATATTGTCGAGAAACTGTAAAAGTGAAAACATAAAAGGATAATTTTTTGTCGATAAAAAAAATTCCCGAAGTTGCGTCCAATTTTTTACAATTTTCAATTTATTATCAAAGTTATGCGTACTAGAGAGCCAAGGTTTAGGATTATAATTCCAATAAATATTACGAAGTGCGTATCTTATCGTTTCCTTTCTAAATCATGTATTTTAAAAGTTATTACAGTAAACTATAAATGGCGCTTACTACATTCTTATTTCGCGTAATGCGCCATGCTCTTTTGTACCAGAACGATGTTTTGCGCATGACAATCAGTCACAATTGCTCCATTGAGACGAGAAGACTGTATTTCTGTGCTCCAGGCCAAAAAAATAGTTCTTTGTATCCTTAATATATAAATTATGAATTATAAATTATTGTGTGTGTATTTATAAATGATTTGGTGGCGTTAATAATATAATTGTAAATATGGGGAGCAAAAACTACGAAATAAAAGTATATTAAAGCAAAAGCCTTTCTGCCAAATATCGACCTTCACTCTTTACTTTTAAAGCACACAATTAACGAGCACTGAATTCCCTCAAGCAATGACATGTCAATGGCGGTGGGAGTAGTATATGTAAAAAAGGACGATCCCAATCAATTTTGAGAGAGAGGAATAAAGAGTGCTCCTGTATGTGCGCACTTTGTGCAACATGTTCACTATTTTGATACTTCAGTGTGCAAATATTAGATATAATATCATGCTAACATTCATAAAACTACTAAATGTTACTATGTTAATTAGTTCCTACGTAAATATAGTTCAAGAGATAATGTGCAATAATAAATTAAATAAAATTTCAAATTTATTGCGATACAATAAATAAATAGGAAATATTTTGTAATGAATTCTGTAAGAGGGTAAAATGAATTTGTGCACAGCTAATGAAACAGACTCCGCTTAAATATTTTTTTTGCCTTATTTTTAGGATTCCGTACCCAAAGTGTAAAAACCGGGACCTATTACGAAGACTCCGCTAGTCGTCTGTTCGTCCGTCCGTCCATCCGCCCGTCTGTCGCCAGGCTGTATTTCTTGAACCATGATAATTAGACACTTAAAATATACTTAATAAATAAATAAATACTCTTTATTTGCACCACACAAGAAATTGCACAAAACAGAAATACATATTAAAATAGTTTTAGGCACAAAAGGCGGCCTTATCGCTTAGCAGCGATCTCTGTCAGGCAACCTTGCACAAAATCACAGTGTACTTAAAAAAACCACCCCTAGCTTTAACTAATCTCTTTTTGATTAGTGCTTTACACACTTACGAGTAGGATATAATTCCTATAAGCAGTACAGATTCTGTATGGTACAATATGCAGGAAAACTGACCACATGAAACACCACATACAATTTTCCAACACTTTCTTCAACGCACGTTTCGTCCCGACACCGGGACATCCTCAGGAAATGTTAAAGTTACGATGCGAAATTGTAGACTCTACGGCAGAATCTTTTCAAGTAGTGGATTATAGCAAAACAAATTAATCTGTCCTTCTAATTATGGATTTCCGCAAAATAACGATTCAATAATTCCTATCAAAATTTCACTCGTAGCGGGATTTGAACCCGCTTCCCCCAGCTATCGCGGCTGGGTGCTCTTATCGCTGAGTTATTAGCTTTTCCCCGGCCAAAAGTGCCCATCAGACTATCCTAATACACACCTAATAGCCCACATCAAAATGCCTTAAAATTTAATTTCAATTGATTTATTAATATACCAAATATGTATTGTATTAGTGTTTTCTTCTTTTAATTTCTGGTTAAGCATGCATTTCTTTTATTCTACATTTACACGTAGATTGTTATGTCGTAATTCAAATTTTCACCCATTTTTTTCCATTATAACAAAGACTTAGACTCTTTGGAACATGAATATATCTGGGAAGTAAAGCATGTTTAGGGTGTTCGTGGTGACCCTAACCCAACCTATCCAACAAGGTGACCCAAGTTGTTTTCAGCAGCCATCGAAATGATCTTCAGAAACCTGGAATGGGACGATTATGAACTTAATATAAAATCCTCATTCCTAACTGATTTACGCTTCGAAGATGATCTCAGCCTATTTTCAGTGTCCCCAAAAACTATATGAAATGCAACATTATCAGACCGCAGCGCGACAGCGCGCAGGGCTTCAATGAACACAATTAAAACAAAATTTATGAAAAATGCATCACACACATATAACATCAACAAAGTAAATAATGAGAAAATCGATTATGTGGAAGAGCATGTTTACTTTGGACAGTTGATAGTTACAAGTGATACAATGCAGAAAGTAATAGAAAGAAGGATAACTAATAAGATTGACAGATATAAAAAGTAGAACTAAATTTACAGAGGCAGAAAAATATGTAATAAGATATGCAAGAAGCTGAAATAGAAATGATTAGGTCCGACATATGCAAATGGACCAAAGGGCGACAAAACGTTTGCAATACGACTATAATTCATAGTTCATAGGACCTTAACTTTGTTGGTCTTAGTGTAAATAATAATCAGTGTAAGAAATATTTACAAGCTTTATTGCTGTCGCAATAAAGGCTTTGAACTGTCAATTATTTCTGTCAAAAACTTCAGATTAAAATTACTACTTGTTCTAATCTGTCCAATATTTTTTATGGTTAACAAGATCAACCGCCATAAGACATGTCAAGAAATAGAACAGTTAGTTAGTAGAGTTTCCATTATTTAGCATTTCTTAAATTATTAAGTTCAAACATGGCATTTGAGTTAGACTTATTTTTCCCAAATCCATATTGAGCATTTGTAAGTGCCGATTTTTCAATCGCCAGATCTGAAAATAAACTTGAAATATATTATGGCATACAAAATCTGTCAATACGTCACATTTATTCCCCAGGTAACGTTTATCTGACGATTGAATAATCATATAAGATTAAAATATTAAATGTTCCGAAAAGTTGTTTATTCTGTTGAATAAGGTTCATCTTATATCATAAAAAAATTGTGGTAAATTTTAAAATTCCAAAAATGTGTGCCCTTGCAATTTCCAAATAAAATTTCAAGAAATCTTTTGCCTACAACTAAGTGGTCCGAAATGCGCTTAGCTGAATTTATCTGATTATCTTACCTAGTGTTCGCGATTTTGTTGACATTACGTGGCAGTCGACGTTGCGAATTGTGACACGATCTGATTTTTTTCTAGCTTTCAGCCCGCTCTTAATTTTACATTGAATCGTATACCTACATAAACAACCCAAACCGCAGCAAGATTATATACTCAACAGCCGTAATTGCTACAAGTAATATGCTATATTTGCGATCAGCACAGAAAGTTATCGAACGTTCAAAGTCAAATGGAACAAAATTAAAAAAAATATGAGAATGACAGTTGCCTGCACGAAAGTCATGTGATCAATTTAGCGTCCGGATATTATGTCATATGACTACGCTTACTGGTTTACCTACCCGCCCAGCATCACCAACTATTCCCATTTTTCCTAGGTCTTGCTATAATCGTAGTCGATTATTACTCAATCGGGCAAAATAACAAACTATTTGTCAATATTCACAATAAATATTCATTTTTATTTTTAACTATTTGCCTTATTTGCCTAGATCGCTAGTTCTACGATTCAGGATTCAAATCCTGGACTTCACTTTCGAGAGTAATTATACAAAGTGTAAAGAAAAGTTAAAATATTATTGAAGGGTACATAAGTGTACTTGATAACGAATCAGCATGTAATTTTCCATAATGTATGTAAAAATGGATTTGCTTATTTTATTTTTCCATACACTGTGGAAAAATAAATATGCTTACATATTTCTATTTAATATTTTTACAGGTTGATTCGTTATCAAGTACACATAATATGATACCATTCGGTAATATTTCATCTTTTCTTTACACGTTGTTAGGCCGCGGCCTACCAACAAAGACCGCCGCGATTTAGCGTTCCGGTGGGATGCTGTAAAGAACTCGTTGGGGCGAGTTTACTTACCCCATCCAAGTTGTACTTACTTCTAATACCCCATCCAAGTTGTACTAATAACATCTTTGGTTGCATCACCACTTATCATCAGGTGAGATCGCAGTCAAGTAGTAACTTCACTGCGGCAAAAAACCTGGCAATTCCAGTTCTCAGTCTCAATATACGAGAGTGGTGGTATTGTCAGCATTTGATGGATTAAGAATAAAATTGATGATGATGACGGTATTACAAAACTGCAACGATCATCCAGATACATTTTATAAAATTATTAAATTTAAAAAACAGTTTATTCCAATTACAATTCGACAGGACAATACGATTTCGTATAGTTCTCTCTGTGCAGCATTGTATAGAATCAAAACAATAATATTAGTTAACAACTTCGTTACTCTGTATATTTTGTTTGCCCTCATAAATGTTCCAATTAGGAAATATTTTAACTTCCACTTTTTGTTTGGAAATATAAATGTTTGTAGTCTGACAATGATAACATGTGCATACATCAGATAATCTCCGTTCAGTGTTATTATTAATTTATTAATAAATTTGAGCAGATTATATTTGTTGGCCCTGTTACTGTATTGTTGTTATTAGTCCAATGAACAACAATAACAACAATAAATTAAATATTGAATGAAAGCAGGCGTTATTTTGCGGAAATATCAGGACAGATTAATTTGTTTTGCTATAATCCGCTACTTGAAAAGATTCTGTATGGTAGAATATATGCAGGAACGCTGCCCACATGAAACACCACACACAATTTTCCAACACTTTCTTCGACGCACGTTTCGTCCCGACACCGGGACATCCTCAGGAGATGTTAACTTCACAATGAGAAATCGTAGAGTCTCTGCGAATATACACAAGAAACTTAAACCCTTATAAAACTTCATGATATGAAATAATAAAATAGTATGTTTGAGTTGGGATCGATTAAATTTTAAACCTACTTGTGTTTAAAGTAAAACAAAAATAAATATTAATTTCCTTGTATTACAGGTAAAATTAATGATGATTTTTTTTTTTTTATTGTATTCATTTATATTAAATATTATTTATATTTGTGTGCAATGTCCTGATATATATTTATTATTATTTTTTTTTAGATAATACTTTTTTTATTATATATTTACAATAAAACTTATCACTAGCTTATTCTAATTACTATACAAGTCTTGCCCGCGTGGAATAGTGGCAAGAATACTGGCTGCATTTCCGCGTTGAACAGCTAGGCTGATACGTTGCGCAAAAAATGAGCCAGCCCTTCTGTCACCAGTTGAGGTTATTAAACGCGGGGAAAGCTCTCGAATGAATTTTTTGGCACTATGACTCCATGGCCCCAGGGTCTCCACGGCAAACGGGACAAAAATGTAACTCTCTAATAGAGAGGCATATTTGCGACGCTTACCTGCTTCAGCAGTTTCAGCTGCGGCTCCCGGCTTTGATTCTGTCTCCCTGATATGAATCGAAGCCAATGTGTCAACGCATGTTGCGTCCCACATCAGCGCCCGACCCCGTTCCCAGGGAAATTGATAAATTGATAAACTGCCGGTATATGAGAAGTATCAAGAAATTGAATTAGTCATCAACTGGTAAACAGCACCATCAACACCGTCATAGGCAAAATACAGCAGCTCCGACGGATTTTCTTGGATTTGTAATTATACTGATAGGTTCTTAGTTCTTACTTTCCTTTAGTCGGGGAGTTTCAAAAAAATTATTTAATCCTTTTTCAATTATAAGTCTGCAAAAGTCGTGGGTGTTTTAAATTTTTTTAATTTTCCACTTGTTTTATAGTTTTTCGATTAATATATTAATGTAATTTAAATTACATTATTATTAAAAAATTAAAATAAATCTTCAAACTAGCCATTAGCTCCTCTAGCAGCGTTTGAAGGCATCATCCCTTCCAAGTCATAAAGAGACGTTTATTGTGGCGCCCCCTGCTGTTCAATCACAAGAACAATTATCTACGGACCATTGCCAATGACTCACTAATATTTTATACAAAACTGTATCCAAATCGGTTCAGTCGTTTTTGTAATAATTGAGAACATTCGTTTGCACTGTAAAGTTTTTAATGGCGCCCCCTGGTGATCGATGTTCGTAACAACTATCTAAGAACCATTGCCAATAAATACCAAACATAATACAGAAAACTGCATCTAAATCGGTCAAGCCGTTTTTGAAATAAATGGGAACATTCGTTTGCAATATAAATGTATTTTATGGCGCCCCCTGGTGATCGATGTTCGTAACAACTATCTAAGAACCATTGCCGCTGAACACCAAACATTAAACAGAAAACCGCATCTAAATCGGTCAAGCCGTTTTTGAAATAAATGGGAACATCGATGTGCACAAACAAACAAACAAACAAACAAACAAAAATATTTTTGCATTATTGGTTTTTGTGAACAATTTAACATACAAACAAACATAAAATCTTTTTAATAGAGTAATGTACAAACGGTCTCTCACCCTAAACGCATATACCCGTACTCCGTTCCGTCGTGGGTAAAAACTAGCTCAATTTGTCAAACTTTTTGCTAATACGTCGCAACATTGCGAAAACTGGAGGGCGGACTAATAACAATTATATTGATCTGTGGGGCGGTCGGCTTACAACTGATGTTGTTGGTGTCAAAAAGTTTTTCGCACCGTCCGCCGTGTTTACGTCTATTGCCGATTTATAAATTATATAAAATTCTAAAGTCTCCGTGACCTCAAACTCAAACCCGCCACTGGGCCAGGACGGTCGTCAAAATTGTGTTAGTCTACACTTTTTCACTTCATTTGATATATCCGGCGTATTTAATTAGGTAAGCCCGTTCAATTTCCTGCGGGCCAACTGATGAGACGTTTCGGGCTCAGGACGGCTGACGGATGGCCCCACATCTTCTTTATTAAATAAAATCCTCGTGACAATTTTTGTTAGTGTTGTTACCATACACCTCCGAAACTGCTTGACCGATTGTTATGAAATTTTCCGTGTATACGTTCGGTAGGTCTGAGACACTGCATCTGAGCTCGTAAGCTATTTTTAAACCCCTAGTGGCAAAACAACGTTTGCCGTGCCAGCTAGTAATTTTATACGCGGCCCAATTTGTACCAAGGATAGAGTAATTTCAATGACAGAGCAGTATCGAGTCTTCATTGCCCGAGCAAGTGGGCGATTCCAACAGATTTCATTACACCCACTTACTAAACGCGTAGGAGTATATTGAATCCCAAATTCTAAACGTAGGGTAAGTATCCCTTTCAGCACTGATTCTCTACCAAGTACCTATTACGAAAATAGATTTTTACAATTAATTTATTTCGGGTTGGTAATTTTTGCTCTAAAAACCTACCTTTTTTACTTTTCTAACAAATTAGTACGGCAATTACGTACATAAGAATGTATAGCCTAATTTACCTTTTAGTGCTAATTTACGTTATTACCTCACTGCTCTAATAATACGTCTCATACTAATACAGACAAACAGCACCCATCTATTTACACGAAGAGATTGCAATCGACTTCCGCAAACCGTAGTAGTTCAGTACCCATACAAAGCATAATTTATACCATTTACACCGCCTATCCGTTCCGAATTTCCCCCATAGCAGTGGGTTTAATACAGGTTTTTGTACATACGAGTCGACTCGCTTCGAATGAACGGAACGGATTTCTCCATACATCTAGGTATATCCAGCGTCCCAAGCGAAAACATTGTGAACTAAGCATTCGGCGGTTGTCCGCTAGCTCAAGAAATCTGTTCCGCTTATTCGAAGTGAGTTGATTCGAAATTCGTAGAAATCCAGTAGGGTTAGTACAGGTTTTTGTACAAATTTCGAATCGACTCGCATCGTACAAAGGAATCGAATTCTTCCATACATTTACGCTACTACGGACAGTCGGTGACATGCGGCTGTCAATAGATGGCAATGGCTGTAAATGTATGGAGGAATTCGATTTGTTTGTGCGATGCGAGTTGCCTCGAAATTCGTATAAAAACCTACTAACTCCTAACTAACTCTACGTACTGACACGTACAGGCCTACAAACGGAGCTATTCGTCATATTATGCAACACGACCCCCGCGAGAGTGCTCCGGTACAGCCTAACAAGATTGCGTCTTCATTTGCTCCCGCAATCCGGCTCATGGCTGCAAGTAGGCTAGGATGTAGGTAACTAACTACCTACAAATATACAATCATTCTCATACACAATTTGGTTCGAATACTGGCTGCATTTCCGCGTTGAACAGCTAGGCTGATACGTTGCGCAAAAAATGAGCCAGCCCTTCTGTCACCAGTTGAGGTTATTAAACGCGGGGAAAGCTCTCATTTGCGCAACGTATCAGCCTAGCTGTTCAACGCGGAAATGCAGCCAGTATTCTTGCCACCATTCCACGCGGGCAAGACTTGTATAGTAATTTGAATAAGCTAGTGATAAGTTTTATTGTAAATAAAAAAAAACATTATTAAAAAAAAATTGGTTCGTATTTTTGATGTGTAACATTTTTTTCGGTTGTTGGATATTTTGGAAAGATATGGAAATGTGTAACAGGAAAACGGGGAATTTGACCAAAGAGCGCGCCATGAAATGGTATCGCCATTTTGCCGGTAAGGTCGGTACTACGATGTACTGTTGGCGATGTACATACTGTTATGGAATAATAGTGTAGAGATATTTCACATCATATGATGAATTTTCCTAAAAAAAGAACGAGCCCTATAGTAGGAGTATTAATGTACCTAAGGCTAGTTCATTTTTTGTTGAAAAATACTACCTAACAAGAATTTCAATTGCCCGTACCAGATGAAGTGCATTCTAGGACAATGAGTTGAAATTTCATACGTTGCACTGCACTATGTACGTCATCCTAAGACATCAGCAGCCTTAACCATATGACTTATCAACAATCGTTATAGAAACTTGTCGACTGTCTAGATTTACCAAAATTTCATTTGTTTGGAAAATTACTACAAGGCTAATTGTTCTCGATTTCAAGTTTTTATGAGCTTTATTTGGGTGTTGTTTCATTAAAATTGCGTTTTCCGTTCATAGTAAATTGGTTACTACGAAAATGCAATATCTTTTAATGATATTGCAAACAACGCTCGCAGCACGATTGCAGTTAATTATTGAATCAAATGAAAATGATTACGGTATTTTTCCTTCAAATGCATGACTATAACAATATAATAACATACTCTTGATCTTGATCTTAAATAAATACCTATTATTAGGGTTACTAAGAAATCGCAGATATTTTTTTAACTAAATTTTTACTTAAATTCGTGTTTGTTGAAGTTGTAAGGAAATAATGAAACAATTAAGTAAGTATTAAGTAATTAAGTATTAATATTGTCAAAGCCCTTTTATAATCATATTGATTAAAAAAAATAAAAGAGTCAGATTTAAACCATGAGAATAAAATTGACCTTTATATCTCGTATAGTCACAAAGGCTTTGTGTGGGAGGAAGCCTTGTCATAATGACGTAGATACGTTGTAGGAGCGTGGGCGGTCTTCTTACGGTACGTTACTATCACCCATTCATATATCTTTGTCCCTTTCTACCAACCTGTCTCTTTTTTGCCTGAAGGTAAAAATGTGAAAGGTGATTTGTGATCTGTCGATTCTGGGACTCTTGAATGATGTTCTAAAGAGTATTTTCTGGCACAGACTGCTAACTACTTAACTACGGGTCAGAATTATACTCGTAGGTACATCAACAAGGCCCAGAAGAAACCGGAGACAGCCCGAGATTTGAGGTATAACACGTTGAGTAACTGGTAGACTTTAGTAGTTCAAAACAGTTATCGTAATTGGTAACATTTTTCCAGAGGCGTCTCTAGCCCTAGTGGCGCCCGTGTGCAGCCAGTAACCTGACGCCCTCGAGCGGGGTCAAAATGGAATACAAGTGACCGCTCCCATACAAGTACTTTGTATCGGAGCGGTCAGCTGATTGGCCAAATATCCATACAAAGTCCAATTTTTTTTTTGAGAATTCGATATGAGTTCCTTGGGGAAAGTTGTTCAGTTTCATGAGTAGAAACACCCGTCAAGAGATTTGCTCTATTTTACCTAATTTCCGTTTGAAAATACAGGGTGTATTTTCAAACGGAAATTCGGATGCAAATGGTGCAATTTTAAATGATGTCAGGAAGCAAAAAGTTTTTTAGGAAAGAAGGGGTTATAAGAATAAAAAAATCACAACTTTGTAGTTCTTTCAAAAATATTTAATTTAAAAACTATTATTGTTACGTAACAGGACGGTCGTTCACACAAATTATATAATAACACACAAATGTATTTACAAAAAAGTTACTTTTCGAGCTTTTGCATTAGCGAAATCATTAACAATGTCATTAACTTCAATTTTGATTTCGTGTTCAATACTTATTAACGATAAATTTGTCAATCTACTTTGCGACAATGTTGATCTAAGGTAGTTTTTAATTATTTTTAGTTTAGAAAATGACCTTTCGCTATGTGCGACCGTGACTGGAAGTGTCAGGTATATCCTCAGTGCTGTGGACAGATTTGGGAACACTGAAATTAATTTATTCGTAAATAAGTAATTTAAAATATCCAACGGCGTAGTGGAATCATCAATAAACATTGGTAATAATTCGATTTCATTATAGAGCTCGAACTGTTCCACATCTGAAGAGCCAGCATGGCAAAGTTTATTTTCTAAATTAGAGCAATGTGTTTTTTTTGTATCAGTGTCCAAATCTTTCCAGTTTTTCAATTTTTGAAGAAATGAAAAAATTACATTATTTTCATTCAAAAGTTCGAACCGTTCGTCGAACTTAGTGATTGCGGTGTCTAACAAATAGTAGTAAAAATTTACTTTAAAATCTGTTTTCGCATCTGCTATCGGTTCATCCTCCGCCTCATAATTAAAAAACCTTTTACGAACGCGAGGGCGTGCAGGTGTGGGAAATTCTACTATTGCCTCGACTTCTTCCGCTACAGTTTTCGCCCTGTTAAGGAGCTCCTCAAAAGCAGACTCATTACGAAATTCAGACAAACTTATTTTTGCATTATCAATCATTTTCACCGCTTCTGACAATACAACGTCTGACTTTTGAAGGGCCTTGCTAACTATATTTATCTTGCTTAAAATTTCAAACCAAATAAGCAGAGAGCAGATAAATTTAAAGGACTTAATTTTTGCCAGCAATGAATTTGCCATATTTCTTGACTCTGCATCTTTGCTCCTATCGGAATATATAGTAAACAAGGCATCATACACTTTTCCCAGTTCAAAACGTAGAGCTTTTACGGCTTCAACCCTGCTCTCCCATCGAGTATTTGAGAGTGGTTTTAGACTTAAAGTTGGCACTTCTTTAGCAAGTATTTGCCAACGTGCTGTTGACGCAGAAAAAAAAACATAAATTTCCTGCACAATTGAAAAGAAATTGACAATTTCTAATGAACTTTTAGCAGCGTCATTCACTACCAAATTAAGGCTGTGTGCCGCACAAGGTACATAAAATGCGCGCGGGTTTAAATCTAAAATTCGTTTTTGTAGACCTATATTTTTCCCTTTCATGTTTGCACCATTATCATAACCTTGACCACGAATATCTTGTATGTCAATTTCGTTTGAGATTAAAAAATCTAACAAAAATTGAGTTAAGCCCAGGCCAGTAGTGTCTGTAATAGGAAAAAAACCCAGAAAGTGTTCTTTTACTTCAGCCTTGTCGTTGCTTGCATTTAAAAGAACGTACCGTACGACAACCGATATTTGTTCTTCGTGTGCAATATCTGGAGTGCAATCTAAAATAATGGAAAAATATTTAGATTGTTTCAATTCCAAAACAATAGTTTTTTTTATTCTTTCTCCCAACAATTGTATTATTTCGTTCTGAATATTATGGCCAAGATAATGAGTTAGGCGTGACTTGGATTTTTGAATAAGGGCAATGTGTTCCGCAAGCACATTATCAAAGTTAGAGGTATATTCAACCAGCTTTAAAAAATTACCATTATCAGAATCGTAAAGTTTTTGAGATCTTCCCCGAAAAGCCAGACATTGCCTCGCTAAAAAATGAATTAGGTTGATTATTCGCTCGAGTACTGCAACCCAACGTTTTTTTTCCCGATCAATTTCATTTTGGTGCAAGAAATCTACTGACTTTTCTTTTAAAATAACAGTTTTCAATGTAATTTGTTTCTTAAGACATGATAGGTGCCCTAAGCTCTTTTCATGACGTTCTATAGCAGTAGACAAATGCTGCCAATCTTTGTAACCTATTTCACCATTAAAAGGAGTCAGACTCGCATCAGCATGAAACAGTTTACAATAAAAACAATAAACAGAATCAGTTGACTTAGAGTAAACCAGCCAGTCTCTTAAAACGGTTTCATTATTTAACATCTTTTTAGTATAATAAGCATTTGAAAAAGATCTTTTCGAACTATTTGAAGGATATGAACCCAGTTTTACCTGCACGGGCCCACGCTCCATCAAAAATATTCTCTGTTTATCGGATAACACCTGTGGCCATAACGCGAGATCATTCATTATATCTTCTCGAAGTATATTCTCCGGGGACGCTTCGGCACTAGGGGGTTCTTCGTCTTCTTCGACTACCGACGACAAAGACAGCAGCGGCGGCGGCGGCGGCGGCGGTGACTTAGAAGTGACGAGTTCTGCTGTAGAATTATCTTGGTTTTCATATGTCTCTATCTCCAGGTGTTCGTCCGAGGATGGACCGGGTCGAACAAAAAACTTTTTAATAGAACTTGTATTCTTTTTCAGAGACACTTCCTTCTCCAGCTTTCTTTTTCGACTCTGTGCACCAGACAGTTTCTTTTTTCCATCGCCATCAGACATCTAAAATAAATAATAAACTTAGTATACCTAGGCACCTAAAAGAACTATCAATGTAAATAAATTAATATACCTAGGTCCAGAGAAAAAGCTGCAACTTGGACTAGGACTTGGAGTATTATTTATTACAAGCTTCTTCCCGCGACTTCGTCCGCGAGGAATTCTTAGGTATATCGCGATTCCCCCGGGATCTGTGCACTTTTCCGGGATAGCAATTAGCCTATGTCCTTCCCCAGGACGCAAGCTATCCTATCTCCATACCAAAATTCATCCAAATCGGTTCAGCGGTTAGGCCGTGAAAGCGTAACACACAGACAGACAGACAGAGTTACCTACTTTCGCATTTATAATCATAATCATTTCAGAATAAATAAATAAAATTTAAAAGTAGGTAGTTCGTTGTTCAACGGTTAGGTACAAGTAAGACCTAAATAAATAAATAGGTACCTAAGTACTTATACTAGTAGGAACATATTACACTTGAAACTTACCGTTGTTTGTTCCGCACTGCAGTAGGATAAACAAATGAAAAATGCTAGGTCGTATAGGTACGAGTACCTATTTAACTTCGATATTACTATCTATCACCGATGTTTTGTTTTCATGAATTTCGCTAGCTATTTTTGATGACCTCCGACCTCGAGGCATGTCGCAATAATTGTGAAAGCAATTAGTTAACCAAATCTTACCTTTTATATAATTTTTAGCAAAAGAAAAGCCGATTTACTTCATATTTACATGTTTACTCAAAGATGATACTTAATCCAATTGCATCAAGGCTTATTTCGCAAAACTACGATGTAGCGGTAAAACAAAAATTGCGGCACGCGTACACAAGCCTTTGAAAATGACCGCCGCACGTCCCTGGGAAATTTAATTTGAACTTTATAGCATTCTAATACAGCCGAGTTAGCAATGATTGTCGGCCGCGGCGTGTTGTCAAACGAATCAAAACAAACAGGTGCCGATGCCGGCACCCGCCTTTCGTAGCGATGCGACATTACGCCAATTTAATCTTTTATTATCTGTTTTAAGGCTGCTTTCATGTTGAAACAAAAGTAATTGTGTAAATTTAAATAGAGTAGGTAGGAAAAGGAGTAGTTTTGCTTTGCTACCGCGCGCCCGGCGTCGGCCACGGCGGGCGCAGGGTCTTTGAGAGCGACGCATCTTCGGATGTGTCGCAAGGGCGCTCGGCGCGCGGCGCCCTTTAGACCCGGCGCCCGTGTGCGCCGCACACCCTGCACTATAGGTAAAGACGCCTTTGCATTTTTCTTCCACGTTTCTGATACGTACCGCTAAGGTGTGGAACACCCTTCCAGCTTCTGTGTTCCCAGCCAAGTACAACTTGTGAATAGGCATTTTTTAGGCAAGCGCGCGCCATCCTAGGCTTCATCGTTTCTGGCCATCAGACATGATTGTAATCAAGCGCAAGCCTATCTATAAAAATTGGTTGTCTGTAAAGTCGGTTTACTGACGATAGTTGAACGTGACAACTCTCGCTTGCACTTCAAGCCTTACATGGAACGCCTCAGAGCGAGGTAATGGCAAATGAGTCATGTTTTTTTGTGCGTGCAGCCGGCTCTATCGAATTATAAGACGTTGTCACGTCAATAAAAAAAAGGTGCTCCGCTTGTGCAAAGGAGGCAGATACTGACGTAGAAGCCCATAATCTGATTACTCGCATGCTGTCAAGTGAAAACGCATGGCAGCGATACAGCCAAATGCTTAGGCACATACTGAGGAGAAGAGAAAAGAGAGAAAAGGAAGAAAGAGAAGAGGAAGTGGGAGTAGAGGTCCGTTATGAAGTAATTCAGCGGTTCTGTGCTGATGACTGGGATAACGAGGAGGTTGTTTTAGTCCGTGCGAATCGGATGTACCCTGCCACAGGCAGAAATCCGTTAGAGATTTTTTCCTCCTCGATAAAAAATCTTAATCGGTATTCGGTACTCGTTGTCCTGAGTCAGCAAAATAGTTTTCTGCAACTTGAATACGAATTATTACGGAGCTCCAGTCACCTCATTATTTTTATCATCATAGCGCTAGGATCCCAGGACACTCCATTGCAATATCATACGTTACAATGCAGTAAATTTGTCATCCTAAGACATTAGTAGCCCTAGCCATATTATTGTCTTATCTACGATCGTCATTAATATTAAGAAGCTAACTTGATAACGAATTATGACGGAACTCCAATCACCTAATTTTACCATAATAATAATATGATGTCTAATTATCTCTAATATATAAAATTCTCGTGACAATTTTTGTTACCAAACTCCTCCGGAACGGCTCGACCGATTGTTTTTTCGGAATTTTCGGTGTATGTTCTGTAGGTCTGAGTCGAGTAGGTCGTAAGCAATTTTTTTTATATCCCTACTGGCAAAACAAAGTTTGCCGGGCCAGCTAGTAAGTCAGCTAGTAATAAAAAAATTATGTGGATGTAACCATGCTCTAACGAGAATTTTCCGAAAACTCGTGACTTCATAACTCACTCACCTAATAATTATGGTCTCGTTGCATATAATTTATGGTTTCAACAATATAATTTAATTGAAATAACAACAATATTTTTTTATTTTCCAACATAGGATAATATGTAAGGTGAATATGATTTTCCTTAATATCTGTCTATAAAAAGTCTGAATCTATGAGAGCTGTTCATTCTAAACCTGAATACAGTGAGGATACATACATCAAAATGTTAAAGTTATCTGTATTGATCGTGTGTATATTTGTAGCTGATACATTCAGCCAGATCCAGCCTGGTGTACAGCGAAGAGCACGAAGAGATGTCGCCCCACCAGAAGCTAATTCACTGTCAGCTGATGAGAACAAATCTTCACTATCCTTTCCTAACACAGAAGTACCCACCGAAAATGTGGACTCAAAGGATTCTAATACTTTAACTGGGGAATCAAGTATTATTTACGAATTCGCCCGTCACCATCGAGTAGCAAGACAGCTTGGTTTCATAAGACCAAGCTTCCAAGGTGGACGTGGCTTCCAAGACGGACGGGGCTACCCAGGCGGCCTTGGCTTCCAAGGCGGACGTGGCTACCCAGGCGGACGTGGCTTTCCAGGCGGACGTGGCTTCCAAGGCGGACGTGGCTTTCCAGGCGGACGTGGCTTCCAAGGCGGACCTGGGTTCCAAGGCGGACCTGGTTTTAATCGACGAGGGTTTTAATCGACCTTACCCGGCGCAAGGACTCGGCCCCGTTGGTGGTTTTAGCATGTACTTTTAAAATCAAGAGGTTAGCTACTTAAATTTTATTTCATTTCAAGAAATCAAATAAGAAATCAAATCAAATTAAATCAAAAATGTACTTGCATAAAACATGAAAAACGGTATATCTACTTAGTTAATTTATTTGTATTTATATAGGTAAATAAAATTATAAATTGATATTCTTATAAGTATGATTTGATTAACAAACCAACATTACAATATTGAATTTTATTTCTGCGTAAAACATTTTTTCATACGTTGTGATCAAAAATAGTGGGCGTCACTCGGGGCTTAATATTTTTCCGCGGGTGACGTTATCCAGTTTTTACCTAGAACTAGAATTATGACGGAACCCCAGTCACCTAATTATTATACAATATAATCATAATATGCATATTATGATTATAGTGACACGTCTAATTATTATAACATGTAATAATTTATGTGGATGTAACTACGCTCTAAAGAGAATTTTCCGAAAACTCGTGACTTCAACTCACAAACCTAATAATTATTTTCTCGTTGCAGATAATTTATTGTTCCAACGATTTCAAATAACAACATTATTTTCTTATTTTGCAGTAAAGGATAATATGTGAGGTGAATCTGATTTTCCTTAAAATCTGTCTATAAAAAGTCTGAATCTATGATAGCTCTTCATTCTAAGCCTGAATACAGTGAGGATATAACATACATCAAAATGTTAAAGTTATCTGTACTGATGTTATCTATATTTGTAGCTGATACATTCAGCCAGATTCAGCCTGGTGTACCACGAAGAGCACGAAGAGACGTCGGCCTACCAGAAGCTAAATCACTGTCAGCTGATGAGGACAAGTCTTCAATACCCTTTGCCGATGACTTAACGCTGTCGAACACAGAAGTACCTAACGAAAATGACGACTCAAAAGATTCTAATGCTTCAACTGAGGAATCAGGAACTATTCACGGACTCGCCCCTCACCATCGTGTAGCAAGACAACTTGGCTTCATGGGAAGAGGCGGACGTGGTGTCATGAGACCAGGACGTGGCATGCAAGGAGGACGACCTATGGGCAACCGACTAGGGGGTTTTATGCCAAGACTCGGCGGCCGCGGTCGTGGTTAAAACGATAATAACAGTATATTATCCTAAATCAGGTATTAAATTTCAAACAAACGACAGATAGATATAAATGGTAAAATAGTTATAAAATATGGTCTAATCTAAAAATTAATGCCCCTTCACACGTTTACGCTCATACGTTGGAAGAAAATGTAGTGAAGGTCCGTTCATTTTAGAATTAGACAATCTCTACTATATTATTTGTAACAATTTAATTACGAAAAAAAATTTTTTTTTATTTACTCAGCTACTTTATATGTATTAGAAATTACTGTTTTAATAAATGAATATAATTTATCTAATCAATAAAGGGCTATATATGTAATTTTTTTGTACAGGTACTAATTAAATCTCCTAGCAATATAATAAATGTTGTTTTGTAATTATGGATATAAATAAAAAAAAATAGCTTACGACCTTTCTCTCAGATCCACCGAACATACACAGAAAAATTCATAACAATCGGTCAAGCCGTTTCGGAGGAGTTTGGTAACAAAAATTGGCACAAGAATATTACACATTAGAGAATATTTAAGAATTTCGATGGAAGTTGTTCGTATATTGCAATATTATTTTCACGGCTGACGTTTTTGATGCCGCAAAATAAGACAGACATATTATCCAATTAATTTTCACAACCGTGCCATTGTTGCGGCCAAAATGATGCGAGTCTGTGGTCATCAAGGAACGAACGCTCGGTGTTGTTCTCTGTGGCTTGGGACAAGTGGACGGAGTGATTATAGACTTTTTGGTGTCAGTGGTTTTGAATTTTTTAAAATAGATGTGAACGGCGGAACTCTTGTAAAATTTAAATTGCTAATACATTATTGCATGCATATCGAAGTAATGGTGTAGTTATTTCCCCGGATTCCACCTCCAGCTCGCTGACGCCTGTACATGGTCCTCCTCGACGGATTCTACGCAGAAATTGGAAAGACAAAACCGGCGCAACATTGAAAAAAGCGGTTAGCGGTTGTGAGGGTTTGATGAAGAAATTGTGATCCTGGATAAAGACTGTATGTGTTTTTACTTATTTTTACCCATTACTCGATTAAACTACTAGCTATTGAACGTATTTGCAAAGTAATTTTGGTTGTATTTATCACAAAAACATATGAATAACAGAAAGGCCGTTCATAGAGGTCAGTGATCTGTAGTTATAGGCCAACAGTATTTACTGATTTATTTGACTTTATTCTGATGTAATTTGACATTTATTTCATATTTTGTATTGTTTTAAGGATTATTTCTAATGATTTTGGACTAAAATAATGATTTTCATAACGATTCTTTGATATATACGTTTGAATAAATAACGGTTTGTCAAATGTGAATCTAATGTTTATTTTACATTTAATTTCAATTATTAAACGATTTGACACTATTTTATTGCATTAATATTCAATACAAGTTGTTCTTTTATGTGTTCTGACATTATTATTTTGATTTGATATAGAATTATTCTTAAATCATAAAGGAAAGTGAATTGGTTGACCCAGACATTGTAAATTGATAGTTCATGATATTAAAGCAACATTTATCTTGATTTAGCAGACCTAACAATTGTAATAGTCATTGTAATTATATCATAGTAACATAGAATATTGTATCAATTCCAGGCCTGCTCGTGCATCCCCGGGATAGCCAACATGAGTGAGAAAACAGAAAAAGAGCTTATTAAGACCCGTGCCAGCTTTAAGGGGCGTCTCACAGCATTCTCCAACTACCTGAATGGATTGGGAGACTCGCTGGCTCCGGTGCAGGTGACTGAGCTTCAGCTACGTACTGGTAAGCTTGACCATCTGTACCAACAATTCGACGAGGTCCAATTAAGAATTGAGTGCCTCGTAGATGATATTAGTGTGGCACTCCCCGAGAGAAATGAATTTGAAGCTGTATATTTTAAAGTTCTCGCGAGGGCACAAGATATTATCGCTCTGAATTCTGAGAAACAAAATGAGGGCTTATGTAGTGAGCGATGCTCGTCAAGACATGGCAGCCAATCCGTTAAGCTTCCAACTATTTCTCTGCCTAAGTTTTCGGGTTTGTGGAAGGATTGGTTGGCTTACCGTGACACGTTTTCTTCTCTTGTGGACTCGAATGTGGATCTTAGTGACATAAATAAATTCCATTACCTCCGGGCATCCTTAGAGGGCACGGCAGCTATAGTTATTCAGTCAATTGAATTGAGTGCGAAGAATTATTCTATAGCTTGGGGTCTACTTTGTGAAAGATTCGATAATAAAAGAATGCTGATTCAAAACCATGTTACTGCGTTATTAGAAATTGAGCCTTTACATAGGGAATCTTCAGATAATATAAAAGGTATGATAGATGCAGTGAATAAAAATCTGCGGGCCTTAGAGTCACTAGGGGAACCCACTTCACATTGGGATACTCTACTTATTCATATTCTTAGCAAGAGGCTTGATTCAAAAACTTTCCGTGAGTGGGAAGAGTTTAGGGGTAAATCAGATCAAGATATTAATTTAGATTTGTTCATGAAATTCTTGCGCAATCGAGCCGATTTGCTGCAAACTATTGAGGTCTCCAAGTCCACTGTCAAACATAGAGCTTTGCTGTCAAAGTCAGAACCTGTAGTTGAAAATAGTAATGTAAATATGAACCGTAGTAATGATTCTAAGTCAAAGTCTTGTCCAGCCTGTCACCGTGATCATTTTCTTCAGAATTGTGAGCAGTTTCGAGCCATGAGTGTTCAGGAACGTCGCAGGATAATACCACAGTACAAGATCTGTTTTTTGTGCTTCCGACCTGGGCACCGGGTACCCCAGTGCCGGGGACCAAGGTGCAGAAGGTGCCGGGGCAAGCATCACGGTCTGTTATGTACAGGTGAACGTTCAGCACCTCCATCAGATGTGCAGGTACCAGCTGATAATGATAGGGTTGTCACCCGAGCTGCACCCCAAGTGCAGGTGCAGTCGAGTCCTACCTTATGACGATTGACATCACGTGATCAAGACTTGAGTAAAGAGTCTAAATATGGGAAAGATGTCTTTTTATCAACAGCTCTTGTGAAAATTTATGATAGTCAGGGACGTGAGAAGATAGTGCGAGGTCTGCTTGACCCGGGTAGTACATCATCTTATATTACAGAGAGGGTGTGTAATTCTCTTGATTTGCCTTTCTTGAATGTACATGAGCCTATCTTTGGTATAAATAATTCTTGTTCCCTGGCTTCCAAGCTGTGTCGTGCATCTATGAAGTCTATTAATGAACATTATTCTACTGATTTAGTGTGTTATGTTCTGCCTACGATTACTGATGTTGTGCCTTGTCATGAGATTGATATCTCTAATTTGTTTATTCCGAATGATGTGGTTCTAGCAGATCCCCAATTTCATATACCTGATGAGGTTGACCTATGTTTGGGGTCAGATATTTTTTGGGATTTGTTAGGCACGCGGAGCTTTAGACAAGGCTATGATAAACCTGTCTTGTGGGAATCCAGACTAGGTTGGTTAGTAGGTGGAGGATTGTTAAATAGACATAAGTCAACTAATCAAGTATCTCAGGTTAGCTATTTGTCTACAGGTGACTCTGAGGTTTCAGCTATTCTCAATGAGGACATTCAAGCACTCCTATGCAGATTTTGGCAGTTAGAGGAGGTGAGCGTCCAGTCATCATACTCTGCGGAGGAGAAGGCGGCCGAGGAGCACTTTGTTAACAACATGTCACGTTTGGAGGACGGGCGATTTTGCGTCAGACTTCAGTTAAAGAAGTCACGTGACATGCTGGGTGATTCATTTGAACGTGCTAAACGGTGTCTCTTTGCAATAGAGCGTCGATTTAAAACGCAGCCGTTGTTTAGAAAGAGATATGTTGACTTTATGTCCAAGTACCTCACACTAGGTCACATGTCTGAGTGTGACCCTAGCCAAGTTCAACAAGGGCTATTGTCTCCTTGTATTATTATCAAAATGAAAATGTTGTTGCAGAAACTTTTGTTGCATAAGTTGGCGTGGGACGATCCATTGCCATTGGACATTGTTGGAACTTGGAGTTCTGTGTTGAAAAATCTGCCGTCTTTGAAAAACCTACGTATCCCTCGTCGTGTTCTTGGTGACTTTTATACTACTGTAGATTTGCATGTATTCTCAGACGCCTCGGAGGGTGCGTATGGTGCTTGTCTGTATGTCAAAAGTGTTGATGAGGCAAATAATGTCTGTGTCAGATTATTAGTTGCTAAGAGCAAGGTAGCTCCTTTGAAACCAAAGACTATTGTTGCTGAAGCTCTGCCAGATCTTCGGGCAGAGGTTTCTTTGCATGGATCTATTAATACTAATAATCATAGTGGGAATATTATTGACTTCGATAGATTTTCGAATTTCCTTAGGTTAAGGCGTTGCATGGTTTACGTGTTAAGATTTATTAAGGCATGCAGAAAACAAAGTATTAATACTCAATTTATATCAGAGGATTAGCTGCGACATGCATTGAATGTAATTATTAGAATATCTCAACGGGAGTCATTCCCTGAATATGACATGTTGGTCAGGAAGCGAAAATTATTCCCCAAAAGTCAACTTTTAAAGTTAAATGTTTTCTTGGACGATGAGAATATCATGCGCGTAGGCGGTCGGTTAGAAAATTCCCTGTTTGCTTATGATAAAAAACATCCCATTTTAATACAGTCCACACATAGATTTACGAAGCTTTTGTTTGATTATGAGCACAGGAGATTATTTCATGCAGGACCGCAGTTGCTTCTCGCGTCTATTCGGGAAACTTATTGGCCTATTGGCGGACGTAATTTGGCCAGATCATGTTACCATAAATGCATGTTATGTAAGCGTATGAAAGGGAAAGTGGTTGCGCCCCTTATGGGTAATTTACCTGCCACTCGAGTCATCCCTGGCGGTTACCCGTTCGAGTCCGTAGGAGTAGATTACGCGGGTCCTATTATGAGTGCGAGTAGACAAGGTCGTGGGTGTCGCCTTCTTAAAGTTTATATTGCTATTTTTGTGTGTTTCACGACTAAGGCGATACACATCGAACTTGTAGGGGACCTAACGAGTGATAATTTCTTGTCGGCTCTACGCCGTTTCATTTCTCGGAGAGGTAAGCCCAGAAATTTATATTGTGACCATAGTACGACGTTTGTTGGTACATATAAAGAGATTGGCAAGTTCCTGGAGCGTAGCGGGAGCTCGGTTGCTGAATCTGCAGCCAGTGAGGGAATAGCGTTTCATTTTATACCACCGTTTTCTCCTCATGTGGGCGGTCTTTCGGTAGCGGGAGTAAAGTCTGTAAAGCATAATTTGCGACGAGTATTGGGAAATTGTAATCTGACGTATGAACAGTTGTATACAGCGCTCGTGCAAATTGAAGGAATATTAAACTCTCGACCGCTAACACCGCTATCATCGGATCCGGCCGACCTTCACGCACTGACGCCGGGACATTTTCTAATTGGTCGACCGTTGACCTCCCTACCAGGGCCTAACTATGAAAACAGTGCCGAGTACAGGCTAACCAAATTCCAGCGCATAGAGCGACTGAGGCAGCACTTTTGGACTAGATGGAATAAAGAGTACATCAGCGAACTGCAAAGCAGATCCAAGTGGCGCACAGCCCAATCTCCGTTGAAAGTCGATGAGCTGGTGGTGGTGAAGGAAGAAGGTCTTCCCCCACTGAAGTGGAAGCTGGGACGAGTTGTTGCCATTTATCCTGGTGCTGATGGAGTAACGAGGGTAGCAGACATCCGGACAGCTGGCGGAGTGCTGCGCAGATCCTTCAGCAGAATTTGTCCGCTGCGAGAAGAGTCTAGTTGAAAGCAGGCTTTCAACGCGCGCGGGCATGTTGCGGCCAAAATGATGCGAGTCTGTGGTCATCAAGGAACGAACGCTCGGTGTTGTTCTCTGTGGCTTGGGACAAGTGGACGGAGTGATTATAGACTTTTTGGTGTCAGTGGTTTTGAATTTTTTAAAATAGATGTGAACGGCGGAACTCTTGTAAAATTTAAATTGCTAATACATTATTGCATGCATATCGAAGTAATGGTGTAGTTATTTCCCCGGATTCCACCTCCAGCTCGCTGACGCCTGTACAGCCATGTAAACAGAAAACAATAATGAGGCTTTTGTAATTTCAACATTTATCTCTGTATGTACATTACTACTACTACATCTATATCTAGGTAAGTAATGATTATGACATGACATAAATGTAAATAATGATTATGACATGATAAATCTCTTTCTTTCTTGGTCTTTCCCTGTTATCCGTTATTTGGGGTCGGGTCTCCTCGCATTTTTGCGCCAAGTCGTGCGGTCTTGGGTTGTCTGTTCAGGCAATTGGGTCTCATTATGAATAACATATATTAAGCTGCTATATTTTTTAAATTTTCATGTACCTTATCCATGTATTTAGTTAGAGGCTAATATAGTAAGCCACTGCGAATATAGTCGCAGTCGCTTTATTAACTCGCGTCAAGGGGTCTTAGAACTTTCGTGTTAATTATTGACGTTTACATTAACACTGAGTTCTCTCCTAGTATAAAGGAACTTACACACACCAAGCGAGTGTGCAAAATGTAAATTGCAACACGTCCTACCTACCTACGAGTATATAATAAAAATTAAGTGTTGGATTGGTACAGTACTGGATTTCATGTACATCGAATACATGTGGATCGTTTATGTTTAGATAATAATCAATGCTTTGTTGTGTTTTCAATCTTACATTATTTTCGAGAGTAGAGGACTTCGTTACACTGGGGAAGTTTTTTTATAAGGTTTACAAAATATTTCAATAGAATACGATACTATAGAGATTTTGGGCGAAAGCAGCCTGGTGTAAAACTACTAATAGAGTAAAATATGGAATCAGTCATATATCTGTAACCCTTCAGTAATTAATAATAATAAATCAGTGAGGGACAGCGCAAATATTTATCGGTGAATAAAATCATTACGTATGAAAATTGTTGTAAATATTGTTCGCGTTGAATTTTTACATAAGTAGGCCACCTGTACCTATACCTACACTGTGAAACCTATAGTGAAATAACGTAGACATTTTTAATGTTTATCCGAATATTAAAATAAAAGTATTACATTAATTAAAAAGATTATTCGGATAGTCTACGATACGATACGATTACGATAAGACTCGTGTGCCATAGTGAGCTGAAAATTAGATGTAATGCTTAACCTATGATCCAATGATTGAAGATCACTTCAGCAGGTCTAGCCGTATGACATTAAGATACGATAGTTTGAATGGCTTTAGGAATGCACATTGCATTTAAATGGAAGGCGATTTGTTTGGATTTATGAATTGTCTGTTTACTTGATTTTTACCCACGACGGAACGGAGTACGGGTATATGAGTTTAGGGTGAGAGACCGTTTGTACATTACTCTATTAAAAAGATTTTATGTTTGTTTGTATGTTAAATTGTTCACAAAAACCAATAATGCAAAAATATTTTTGTTTGTTTGTTTGTTTGTGCACATCAATGTTCCCATTTATTTCAAAAACGGCTTGACCGATTTAGATGCGGTTTTCTGTATCATGTTTGGTGTTCAGCGGTAATGGTTCTTAGATAGTTGTTACGAACATCGATCACCAGGGGGCGCCATAAAATACATTTGTATTGCAAACGAATGTTCCCATTTATTTCAAAAACGGCTTGACCGATTTAGATGCAGTTTTCTGTATAATGTTTGGTATTTATTGGCGATGGTTTTTAGATAGTTGTTACGAACATCGATCACCAGGGGGCGCCATAAAAAACATTTACAGTGCAAACGAATGTTCTCAATTATTACAAAAACGACTGAACCGATTTGGATACAGTTTTGTATAAAATATTAGTGAGTCATTGGCAATGGTTCGTAGATGATTGTTCTTGTGATTGAACAGCAGGGGGCGCCACAATAAACGTCTCTTTATGACTTGGAAGGGATGATGCCTTCAAACGCTACTAGAGGAGCTAATGGCTAGTTTGAAGATTAATTTTCATTTTTTAATAATAATATAATTTAAATTACATTAGTATATTAATCGAAAAACTATAAAACAAGTAGAAAATTAAAAAATTTTAAAACACCCACGACTTTTGCAGACTTGTAATTGAAAAAGGATTAAATAATTTTTTTGAAACTCCCCGACTAAAGGAAAGTAAGAACTAAGAACCTATCAGTATAATTACAAATCCAAGGAATCCGTCGCGTGAATTTCATTTTATCACAAATCCTATGGAAACCATGGATGCGTTAGCAGTTTCAGACATCTTTTTAATAAAGGTTCTACCGGAATGTATTCCTTCTTCAGCGCCTTTATTCACAATAGAAAGGAATTTCTAATATATAGTATACAATGTTATTCTCTATTTTCCTTTTAGCCGCGATCCACGTAAGCACTCAGTCATAATTATTTAATTCCTTTATAGTTGTACTTTAGAGAATTCAGTTTTTTCCTGTGCTCGTAGAGTTAGTAGGTAGTTTCCTCGAAGCAAACAATTTTGCGACACGGAACGCTGGAACCCTGTGCAATTTAACTTTTTACCGTGAAACAACTTCGCCTCTGTTAGCTTATTCGATTAAACGTTTCGAACGGGTAATTTTTAGGCTTCTTATTTCAGAACTCGCAAGGCTAAGTAGCTTTTCATCATCAAGGGCGGAAGGCCTTTCATTATAGTTTTCAGTGTTAACGGCGTACAAGCCGAATTTAAGTGATTTTGAATGAAGTTTTACCTAAAAACTATAAAGACAATTAACTACTTTCAAATTTAAACGTCATGTATTTTGGGTTTTTAATCTAAAATCGCTTAGAAGCAGAAACACGATTAGATACAATTTTCTCGATAGAAAGTTCTCCCAAAAGTTGCTCCAAAATCTCAGTTTTCCTGTTTTTATCGGAAACTACAATGTAATTGTAATTTTTGTTTTAATGTGTCGGTAATAACAATTACCAAAAACGCTTTGAAACCGAATATTGATAACTGGCTTAATTTTTGAGTAATTAGGTAAAAGATCGAAGATCGTTTTTCTGTTATATCTTCCGCGACGCTGCATGTCGAACCTAGCAACGTATCCGTGAGAGTGAGAAAGACAAAAATAAATTCAATAAATCCCCTTAAGGAACTAAATAGAAGTCAATTTTAGAAAGTTGAGCTACGCAAATCCGAGCAATGAAGTTCGTGGGTTGCTATCCAACTATTTCATCTCATGAAGAACAATTTTATACGAATACATACGAACAAAAGCAATTGTGTATGAATTCAGCAGATAGGTAACTTTCGTGACTTGGGAAGGCACTGGAAATGAAAAGAAAACTGAAAAAGGTGAAGAGGATTTTCAGGGTATAATAGTGTTTTACATGCATTTATGTAGAAGTAATATTATTTGACTCCAATTCTTGAATCCAATTGAATTTTAACTGACGAATGATTGATTGGCGCTGCTGGTAGTGATTTATACTAGTTTAGATTTATGGTAGTTACTCGTTGCGTCGCCAGCGTGAATTTCAAGTATCAAGTACAAATCCCGCGGGGTACCGTTTATTTCTCCGCGATAAAAGGTAGCCTATCTGATAAACCAGATTATAAGCTATCTTTAGTCCAGATTTCATCTAAATTGGTTTACGTTGCCATTGACTTACTAACAAAAAAACTCACAAACCTACTAACTCAGAAACTTTCACATTTATAATAGGGCCGATTTAATATGGCATGTAAGTTTCAAATTTATTCCTTAGATAGTCTATCTGGCGATTGAAAAATCGGCCCAAAATTGATAAAAGGATTCAAGCAACACAATATCTCAATTGTTGATTTCGTTAGATTATCTTACATCAACCTATGGCATACTTATTAAAATATAGACAAAGCACCAGTAAGATAAGCAACCTTTCTGCATACCCTATCTTACCTAGTATACCTTAGTAAAACAAACCAGCATTTTTCCATTAAAATGCACCCCTTTTGTTCACCAAGAGTCGGATAAGCAAAAGCAGCCCGGGGCAGAAATCGATGTTGGAAACCCGTTTTAAAATGTTTTCCTTAGTGCATCGATAGTTGCTCCAGCTTCAAGACAATTACGTTGTCGGGACCGCAAACTAAGCTTAAAATAGGTACTGCCGTGAACAAAAGTTATCTACAACAAGACTATCATAATATTAGTAAAAAAACAACAACCGATTTTAAAATGTAGACAGCTCGTACCCCGGATTCAATATAGGCTACTTTTTATTCCGAAAAAATCCACGGTAATGACGGAATTAAAAAAAAAAACTAAATTTTTTATAACAGTTTATGTGTATATTCTTACCAACTGTGTTTTCGATGGGGGCTTCAGATATTCCATATTTGCATCTATTTCCAGCGAACTAAAGCGAGATAACTCTATTTTTCAGGTAACTTGATCATAAAATTGTGAAACGTCTGATTGCGTAAGAAAAACGTATTCATCTTTATCGTTATCGTTTGCAAATACTGCCCCCCGATTGGCTGACGTAAATCAGGGAACCAATCAGCGGGTCGAATTTCTACACGATTACGATAGCGATGAATACATTTTTCTTACGTAATTCAGGGGATGAGATAATAAACAATAACTTCAGAATTATCTTATCTTATTATAAGTAACACTTGTGCAGAGAACTGTAAGTAAACTGTACCTATGTGTAATGTATATGTATATTACAAGTCGTAGATGTAAGCATCCCATTTTCAATGAAAAGCTCGATAAAATTGAGAGACATAACTCGGCGTTAGGTATCTTCGAGTATATTCTGTTTTAGAACTCGGTTTATGTTATTGCCTTCCTTTTTGTGCTGTGGGTACAGTTTTACTATTGTAAATGAATAAAAAAATCTTCTTTTATCGCCCCACATTTTAAATCAGCTGAAACAAAAATCAAAAACTGTTTTGTTGTAATTACCAAAATTGTTTCTAAAATTTTGTTTTGTTTTCCGTTTTTTACAGGATTCTGTTTACCTTATTGTTTTGTTTCGAACATTAATTAAACTGAAAACCAATGCAAGGAGAGATTAAAATTCCATACCAATATTTTGTTTGAAACCCAGGATTAAAAAAAATGGGTAACTATATACCTATTTTTTTTCGTTTTAACAGATTTCTATAAAATGCACATCATTTTAACCTCGCAGATATTTTCAGTATTTATAATACACAAAAGCATGTAGGTAATTTTGCGCCTTTGTTTGTTACTCTGTACACACGCGTCTCGTATGAGCTATGAACTTATTCATAAGAATTACTTACACGTAGGCTACTTCTTCGTCACGCAAGTAATTACAGAGTCACGCAAGGCTCTGTTGCCACTTATAGTGTGACATAACAGTTAGGTGGTGTTCTTTTGTTTTCTACTTACCTACATGCCAAACAAGCTGATCCGCCCAGGATTTGCGTGGGTCTATATACATAACAAGCATGAACTAACAACGTTGACAGTTGACACTTAGCTCCGAATCATATACCAAAGCCCAAAAGATAAAATTGCTAAATTTTATTAATATCATTAATAAAATTGCGATGAGCGTCATAAGTATTCCACTTTAAAGGAGAGTTACGAGTTTGAAACTTAAAAGTTAAAGAAATTAAGTAAGTAGTCCAAGATTTGCGAGTTACTCACTTCAAACTCGATACTCGGACTAATTTCTTAGAATGTACTTACATTTTTAAGCAAAGATTTGGATATAAACATGCAAAGATGATACAGCCATTCCTAAAATTTAACTGCCATAAGCCATGTCTTAGTAGCTTAAAAATTGCAAAAATCGCATACACCTTAATTGTCCCATTTGGGGGACCCTGGTGTCATGGTGTCATAATGCCAAAAGTCTTCGAGCAAAAATAGCCATAATATGACATATTTGCGATCATTACAGAAAGCTGTCGATCGCTAAAATGGAACGAAATCAAAAAATTGTATTTGAATGACAATTATCTTGTGAAGTCACGTGATCAATATTATCGATTATGTCAGTCTCATTTTTTTGTTTCTGCTACGAGATGGGTTTATCGCGAAGATGTAGCCATATGCATGGTAAGTTATAGTTACTACAATCCACAATTAACTGCACCACTCTGTCAAACTCTATACGAATCGAATGAAATATAAGCGATTTTGACTGAGTGGGGCGCATCTTCGTGCATTGAATATCTATAATAGGTACCATTCAAAACATTATTCCTATATCATTATTTTTTCCAATTTTCCAAAAAAGTTGTGTAAGTATAAAAAATACACAACTATTAAATACACAACTAATAGTAAGTATGTTTTTCATCGATGTCCATATTTTTAAAATTAAAATATAAATTATTACATATATTTTCAGTGTTTTTATGTTTTCGCGGACCAAATATATTAAATTTTTCAATACAAGCACAAAGTTTAAATAGTAAGGCAAAGCAAAATTGCTCGTAAAACTTTTTCAATAGCTTGTAATAAAGGACACACAGACACATATTTTGTGAACGGGCTGCGGTCGCAGACAGCTCTAATTAGTTACCCCATTATGCAGTTTAATTAAAGTCGACCGCTTTCGAAACAAGTTTCCTTATTTTGTAAAGAAAATGTAAGAGATTTAAAAAATGTAATGTTTCAAAGTTACGACTTTTATTAATGGGTATGGACTGGACGTTTTGTGCCGCGAAAAATTACCAAATGTTAATTATGTACGCTATTTTACATAATATGCAAATATGAACAAAGTCAGACGTCGACTTATTTATTATTTTAGTATAGGAGGTAGCTTTACCATCTCATTCTAACCAACTTCAGAGACAAGGGTATCTACTCATTTGGAAAGTTAGTTTTTAGAGTTATGTTTAGTTATGTTTTTAGAGTTCCAAACCAAAATGGTAAAAATGGAACCCTTATGGTGAGACTTTCTCCGTCCGTCCATCCGTCTTTTTTTGTAATTCACGAAAAAATTTGGTGTTTTTTATAGGTAGATGAGTATCATGCAGCTCATACACCTAAAATAGGAAGATTATTCAGAAAAAAAAGTAACAGCAGCGCGTAATCTTAAAAAAAGGTCTTATTATTTCCACGAGAAATCTTACGCAGCAGTCGTAATCATATAAATTATCTATTCTATTTCGACGTTTGTACGCTTCTAGAACTAGCTTCTAAATAAAATATTAGATAGAATAACAATTGGCATCGATATCGATTCACCGATGTCACGTAATCAATTTGTCACGTCATTCCACAAGCGTCATCGTAGAAGTAGATAATGTCATAATATGACTGCTGACTGCAGAAAATCTTTGGTGACATGATGAAAAAAGCGGTGTTTTTTATATAACTAAATTGTAATAATTACCAATTAGTAGACAGTAAATGCAAATAAGCAAATAACTGCAAATATTCGAACCACATCCGCCAGCCACCCACATGAATGCGGGATGAATGCAAAATTAGTACTGCATAATAAGTAGTTAGGTCACCTAGGTCTGGGTAATAAGCTAGCGTTGAAAATCCAAACGAAATCCCACATGACTGTGATTTATGCTACGGAACCCTCGATGCGCGAGTTTGACTTGCACTTGGCCGGTTTTTAATTAGTAAAGAACTTAACTAATAATCAAAAGTTGTTCTAATACGGACAAAATAAAAATTCGGCCACTGTTCTTTCCATCGAGAATATTTTTTTTCGAAACGTTTTTCTATCGCTACACAAATATAAAGCCAATATTCATATGCTTTGCGGGTGGTGTCAGGTGTGGGTGGAAAATGGAAATGCAGTAATTTTCTACCCAGTAAAAAGTATGACACCAAAAAAAACCATAGACACTCACAAGCCGCTAAGAAAGCTGCGCTAAGTAAGATTCTTGGATATGACTCTTGGATTAATTATGAAAAGCTAAAATTAGCACTCATACTCTCACTACATTTTTGTGAGCATTTTTCGCTAAAGTTAAAGAAGTTAATAACTTGACGCGATCCATTCATCAATGTTTAGCTTACCTACTAGTTTTTGATCTCAAGTTAAATAATCACCTAGGTAATTATAATAGTGCTCAGTGTGACTAAAGTACAGGTGTCTACAGTGTACTGTCACTTGAGCTTTTAATTAAAGCTTAAGAACCCTTGGAATCAATAGACGCAAACCAGCAGAAAAGTTAATTGGCGCTCAAAGGCCTGAATAATAATTATACTCGTACCTTGGCTGTACTTAGACTAACTAAATCTTCTCACAGTTTACGATTACGTGCAGTAGTACCCTTTCGCATTTTCCGAGAAAGATCTCCGAGAGGTTTGTGAGAAGAGGTTGTTGTATTACATGAGCTTAAGGAAATGATAGCGGTTGATTGTTTAACCAAAATAGTAATTATAAATGCGGATTTATAGCTAGATTAAAGTGGTTGGGCAAAGTCTGTAAAAATTAAAATTAAGTATATCAATTAATACGAGCAGTTCCAAATGGATCATTTATTGTGGAAGTCAAGATAATATTATGACTTTTGCTGCGTTGAAAGACATTTTTAGCTTCACAATTCTTTAGGGCTGTTTTCGGCAATCGAATTAATTCAGGGTTAGTTAATATATACACCATGATAATTTATGGGCATAGTGTCCAAGACGCTGGCGCTGTTTCCTCTTTGCATGGCTAAACTTATCCGTTGAGCTAAATAAACGCCAGCTCTCGGGTCACCAGACGCTTGGACCAATTTTTGGGATACTATATAGATGAATTTTTTAGTATCCGATGACCATGGGCCCAGCGTTTCAAACGCAAGCGCCGCAAAATCGTAGTCCTTACAAATTACTGAGTATTTGCGGCGCTTAAGCGTTTGTGCGGATTCTGCAGCTGCAAGGTTAGTTAATTAATTAATTAATTAACTAACCTTGCAGCACATTGCAGTTGAATCCGCACAAATTAATTAATTAATTAATATTAGTAGGTATAGCCTATATTTATTCCAAATTTCGGTCTAATCGCTTCAGCAGTTGCGGCGTAAAGGAGTAAGAAACATCCAGACATACTGAAACATGCATACATACTCTGATTTTTTTGTATTAATTGCGATAATATAGCTCGTATGAATTTCGATTTTTAACAAATTCTGCAGGAACCATAGTTAATGATACAAAAATTAGTCTATAGACTATTCCTATTAAGATATACTTCCTAAATAAATCCGAGAAAATATTCAACTTCGGTTCGGTTTAATAATGGCATGAGGACGTAACAAACGAACATACACAAACAAAATTTCGCCTTTATAATATTAAAGGGATATAGGTATACTGGTATAGATACCTACCACCACATCACAAGTAGACGAGGGTTTAAGCGCTTTGCAAGCATTCGACGCGTTATCCGGCTAACACTCTTGATATACCCCCATATCACTCTTCCGCTTACACGGTTAATGGACGATAAAGAGCCATGGTGTTACTACAGTTTCAGAGAAAGAGGGGGCCACATGTGATGAGATAGTCATTTTATTTCTCATATCATATCAGTCATATAATATTTTTTTTTTTCAGCTAAAGACTAGATCAAATGAAATGTTATTCAGAAGTGCAGTCTTTCTCTAATATATAAAATTCTAGTGCCAATTTTTGTTACTAAACTTCTCCGAAACGGCTATTTTTATTTTATTTAATAAACTCAACTCAACACAACAGACAAAACCTTTGCACTTTTTACATATTTGTATATGTGTAAAAGGTGCAAACATAAACTCTTGTGAGTTTTTCCGTGCACCCAGCCGTTGACATAATTAGTTGGTAATTACAATACACACAACAAAACATTTCATAACATACACAATACATTATTTTAGAAGTAATCAGTACACAATTTAAGAAACATCGAATCACCAATTGAGTAATTTTCTGTCTATGTTCGGTAGGTCCGCGAGTAGGTCGTAAGTTTTTTTTATATCTCTAATGGCAAAACAACGTTTGCCGGCTCAGTGTTAATCCTATGTTATTTAGCACTAAAAAACCGACAATACTTTAGTTATACAAAAAGATCCTCTAGACACTTCGATCACTTACTTAGAAAAATACATTTCAACACACAATTAACAGCTATACAATCCTACTCTAGTCGACTACTAATAAATTAATGTACACTCTCATAATATAATACCTATGTAAGATTTATCCGTAGATTTTCGGGTCCACTGATTCAATTTAAAGTTCAACGTACATGGTGCAACTGCATGCAATGAAAAATTTCAGAAGTTTCCTAATTGTATGGGCGCGGAATTAATCCAAAATTAAAATTGCATGTCCGTTTCAACATGAGAATAGTACGTAGATGTACTCGTATGCTCTCTATAGAAAGTTAAAAAATACGTTTAATACGCTTACTTGAAAAATTGCTTTTAAATTCTTTCCCGGAAAAATTTCGGGGCATATTTGAAACTGAAAAACGCATCTCTTAGGATAACGAAGGACATCTTTTCGACATAGGACAAGTGGGGTGCCTCAGAACATTGCAATGCTAAGATTTTTGACGCACTAGGTAAGTATATCTGAAATGGGCAGGCGAATCAGTTAACATCAGGCGAACATTTTTAAGTCTTTCTCCTGCTTCACGTCTTTAAACTATGTTTGCTTCCATATGCAAGACTTTACTTGGCAGTAAACCTTTTACAACGTTGGTAACAAATGATGGATCGGCGTGTAAAGTAAAACGATTTGTTCGTTCCCTCGTTAATAGAAGTTTTCGTTTTAGTCGATCTCAGCGGCTTTAGCTGTCACGGCGGGAAGACGAGGGGATCGCCGCGAGAATTTTACCCAAATTTAACCAGATTTATTGCTGATAAAGCTACTCTAAAAACTTGATTAAATTGCATACAATTAGAGAAACTTTTCAATTTAATTATCCATTTTACAACCCCACCGCAAGACACTGGGCGGACTTTCATCCCTATTTGTCGATGCACCATCAGTATTCAATGCGTACAAGGCGGCTAAGGTTTGGAATGCTCTCCTGAAATCTGTGTTTCCGGTAGCATACAACCCGAGTACCTCTAAGAAAAGAGTGAATAGGCTTCTATGTAAGCGCGCTCAATTCGACCACATTACCACTTTCCATCAATTGAGATTGTGGTCAAGCGTAAACCTGTATTGTACAAAAAACGAATCAACACGCTCTCTTAAAGTAGGCCTATCTTCCATGAGTTCCATGTACTAGGTAGTTACTCCTGTACAACCCAACGACTTTCACGGTGCAGAGGTGTTTGCTATTGTATTTACGTATTTGATTCCCGGAAAGGCTTTTTTTGGGATCTTGTAATTTCTGATTTAAAATCCAAAAGAAAGAAAGAAAAAACTTTATTTCGCAGAAAATTATGCCACATGTAACAATTTATGCCACAAAACTCGCTATAGCAATATATAGGTACTTAATTTTGATAGCAAATTTCTCTGAAAGTAGGTATATAAAGGTTAGAAAAGGAAGCGAGAACGGGAACACTGTTAATCCCGGGAAAATCCACGATTCCCACGAAGATTTGTAAAAAAATATGTTGAAGAGTTGTGAAGAGTTTCTGGAACTACTGGTCCGAATTGAAAATTTCTTGAGGTAGTTCATTTATCGACAAAGGCTAGGCTATAGGAATAACATCACGCTATGACCAATGGGAGCGGAGAATCGATGAAAAATATTACAAAAATTGTTCCTTTCCGACAGCTTCCGTTGCTTGCGTTACGTTAACGGTTGACGGAATCGGTCTTCTTTTCAAGTTCTAAAAAAACCGCAACATCACAATATGTCTATCTTTTAACGATGTTTTATCATAACGGGATATTATGTAAAAACCAATACATACGCGGGCGGAGCCGCTGACTACAGCTGTTGCTGTTATATAAATTCCCTAATGCCTACTCAATTATTTCAAATCGATTCAAAGATTCGTACAAAGTAATAACATAAACGCCAAGAAGTTTTATACACATCATAACGATGTCGAGCAGTTTCGTGAAGTGCTATCAAGATTTTCATTGCAAATAGGATACTTTCGTATGAGGATTGTGTTTATTTGAATATAATTATTTCGAGATACAGAATGCTTCCTGTAGAATGGTTTCTTGGATAAATTTTATATGTAGGTATGAGATTATAATATTGAAATACCTTTAAGTAAACTTTCTTCACACTACGATACGCAGCGTATAGGTGCTTGGTAAATACGAAACTAGGTTTTCTGGAGAGCCTCAAGGATTCAAGATTTATTCAGTGAGATGGTCTTCATCCAAAAAGTACGAAACCTTGCCAGTTAAAAATCCCTTTAGGAGGTCTACCGATTGAAACTACAAAATTGTATCTTTGTTTGGTTCACTTAATTTTTATTAGTCCTTATTGTGAACTTCTGATTTTTATTGGTCCTTATTGTGATCTATAAAATTCTCGAGCCAATTTTTGTTACCAATCTCCTCCGAAACGGCTCGACCGATTGTAATGAAATTTTCTATGTATGATTACTAGCAGGTTGTTGTCTATTTTTTATATCCTTAGTGCCAAAACAACGTTTGCCGGATCAGCTAGTAACAGGTAAAATAATTTATATTTACTCAATTATTTTCCCATAGGAAAAAAAAATATAATTAAAAAAAAATATAGGAAAAAATATAATTCAGAAATATGCACAAAATAAAAAACTCGTTACAAAGTTTCAGACTTTTTACGGTGTAAAAATGGAACACTACCTAAGAAAAGTTCTACTTTCCTACTAGGTGCGATGGTCTAGTTTCAGTACATATAGGTAAGCTTAGAATTAGAGTTGTGATAAAAGATACATTTATCTCAAGAAAGTCAACTTAGGAAGGAAAGTTTTCTACTACCGTTTAGGATAAATATAGACTTACTTGTACAGATCTAGATATGTGCTTTTTATTCCTTAAATACCTGAAAATTAAGTACCTACGTCATGCAAAGCACCGCGGAGCAGAGCACGGTGTACAAAAGCGGGAAATAGCTGAATCTCATATATTTTTTCAACTCTACTTACTTCAACCAACTCTCCTCGACTTCCTATAACTATACCCTAAAACTTGCCACACGTCAAGGACGTCGCCAAAGTAAAAGATAACGTTACTAATCTAAGTCAATTTATTCTGTTTATTATATCACTATTTTACTAAAGTTTACAAAAATTGATTGCGAATTCGTATTTTTTTACAAATCAAAAATTAATGGTAACTACATTAATTACTCTCCGATACCTATTGACAATGTTGCAAAAACTATAAACGCTATACACTATTTTTCTATTTCATTTCATTATATTCGCTCAGTCTCCCGGCTATCCAGACGAGTCTCCACACTTCTTCGGCTACGAAAACCACTCTCCTGGCTAGATAATGTCTCCAAACCTTTCGGGCTTCGAAAGCCACTCTCCTGGCTAGCTAGTGTCTCCACACTTCTCGGGATACGAAAACCACTCTCCTGGCTAGCTAGTGTCTCCACACTTCTCGGGATACGAAAACCACTCTCCTGGCTAGCTAGTGTCTCCACACTTCTCGGGCTACGAAAACCACTCTCGTGGCTAGCTAGTGTCTCCACACTTCTCGGGCTACGAAAACCACTCTCCTGGCTAGCTAGTGTCTCCACACTTCTTTGGCTACGAAATAAACTCTCGTGGCTAGCTAGTGTCTCTACACTTCTTGGGCTACGAAATACTTGCTGGCTTGTTAGTGTGTCAACACTTCTTCCTTGACGTTTCTTACCTCCAAGTGTTTGCCAAGGGCTGGTCCTCACATGTGGATTCCAGTTGGGAATTATAACATCGCGATGGGTAGGCTTCGAAATTCCAGGAAAATTAACATCACGTTTAAGCTTCTCACTGGAACAAAACTGAACCAGAACAGCTCCCACGAATAATATCAAAGACGAAGATTTCAGCATTTTGCAAGTGTCGTGATGCACTGGTGTCAGTGTTTGTTCTTATTAACGTTTATACTAGAAGGAAAGATGCCAAATACATCTTATATACGTATCTGCGTACGAGTCATATCGAAGGGGTAATTACCTGCAGCGATCTCTTTATCTTCTTTGTTTATAGAAATTATAGAATGATGTCACATCACATGTGATAACCTTTCGACGTGACCTATATACTAGTACTAGTAGGGCGCGTGGGGGCGCGGGCCACATGTGGCCCGCGTGCAGTCTTCCCGCCCATAAAAGTATCGCCGTCATCTCCATCGCTAATTGGAATCCGATTGGCGGTGGGCTGAAAAAAATACCGAGTAGCACGTTCATGGTTTTAAAGATAGTTACGGGCTGTTCCAACAAAAAATACCGCTGAACCTCATCACATGAGGTTCAGCGTATTTTTGTTCGAGCAGCCCTTAACTATCTTTAAAACCACGTCCGTGCTCCTCAATCATCATCCCAATCCTAGATCATCATCTTTTCTCATATTTTTCTCTGGCAGTTCTCCGTAGAACTGCGTCAATGACTTGCATAGTTCACTACTTATTGTGGCATGTACATTTTCCATCTAAAAATAAATTCCGTCACTTTGATTTTTTTTCCATTCATCCCGTAAACCTTGAGATCCTGATCACCTCTTGGTAAGAAACCACTCTCTTATCTTTTATACTTTCCGAGATAGAACAACACGAAATTTGTATAGCGGCCATCTTGAATCCGCCATTTTGAATTTTTTTTTCAGCTCACTGCCAATTGCATGAGGTTTTGAGTATTTTTTGTTTTAGCAGTCCCCACCTAACTATAATACGTTGCCCGTGCTCCTCGATAGTCTTCAAAACCCTCAATCATCATCTAATTCCATATTTTTCTCTGAGAGTCCTCCAAAAAACCGCATCAAAGTACTACTTGTTTCACAACTTTTCAATAGTGTCTTCAACATTCGTCATAAATTTTCTATGAAAAAAAATAAAGTCCGCCATTTTGAATTTTTTTTTCTATCCATCGTATAGACCTTCAGATCCTGATCAACTCTTGTCAAGAAACCGTTCTTCCATCTTTTGTACTTTCCGAGATAACGGCGAAATTCGTTTGGCGGCCATTTTGAATCCGCCATTTTGAAATTTTTTTCAGCTCACTGCCAATTGGATGACGTTTCGAATGACATTTGGTCGAGCACCTCCCACCTATCTTTGATACCCTGGCTGTGCTTTTTACCCGTCTCCGAAATCCTCAATCATCAGCTCTCTCCGTATTTTTGTTCCGAATGATTTTTTTTTCTTTTATACGACCTCATCCGTGAAAAAAAAATTTTTCATACAAAATTGTTCAGGAGAGGTGATCAATGAGTCAGTCAGTCAGTGAATCAGCACGAGTAGCTATATATATATAGTAAAACATCGTGAGACAGCTCTGGGAAATGGAATTCACCGCGCTAATCGAAAACACTTTTCGGTAGGTACAGCGCATAAACTCTCGATTTATCAAGAGTTAGTGGTCGCCGGTTCAGTTACACACTAAACGATTTTTTATAAACTTAGTTCAATTGAGGGTTGATTATGGCGATCCTGTGTCTCAGAAACATTGCTAGTAACTACCTAGCATAAATAGTTAGTGTAGTACTTTATTCTATTCCATAGCAACTAAAAACGTTATCTATTTTAGACTAATGTATGATTGTTTTATGATGATTGTACCTAGATTGGGCCGATCACTAGAAGTAGAAGATAAATCAAAGAATCTATAAATATTTACTAATATTTTTTATTACAAACAGGTTTTATGCATTACATTTTATATTACTGATCCGAAATACAATAATTATGATTATAACTGCGGTATTTTCTCCAAGCACATAATAATATCTAGCTGATAAAGAAAATACAATGATTACGAATAATGTTTCAATGATTTACGTATATCGGATAAGGTCGCCTTGGTGTTCCGGGACGAGGTCCAAACGGGTCGAACGGGCTGGGTAGTCCAGGTTTCGGGAACGTTGGCTGGCGGGGCATAAACCCTAAGTCCCTTTTCTGTCGAAGATGTTCCAATTTTGAGCTTGACGGATCGATGTGAGTGTATCCTCTACGTGAAACAGGCCATGATGATATGATAGAGATTATATCATTGTCGTCATCGCTTGAAGGCGCGTTAGGGTTTCCTCGGTACAGGTACCATGATCATAATCTATAAGAAATCTTGTATTATAACAATGACATTTTTGAAAAGAGCAAGTGCCGAGTTTCTTGCCAGTTCTTCTCGGTGCAAACCTGCTTTCCGAACCTGGCGGTAGAGTTTTGACTTTTCATAAGAGCCTGTTATTTAGGCCTATGTGAAAAATAAATATTTTCATTTTCATTTTCATTTTCATTTTCATTTTCATGGTTCTTCAGTAGGAGCTTCACGAACAGTTCGTGTAGTGACTGGTCCTTGTGGTGGCGGTTGATACGTTGGAAAGATGATATATGGTTGCTGACCGATAGCATCAGCAACCAACACCGCAAAAACGAAAATGGATATTAACTTGAACATTATTGATCAAGTTCTCAGTACTTTAGATAGGCGCAGATCGTTACACCGGGCTTTTATAGCGTCAGCGTCTTAGCAAAAAAATAAAAGCGTTTACACATGGATCAGCTACGAATTTATGTTGTAGTAAATGCTATAATTGATTTTCAATCCGGTAATCCGCAAGTTTCTCTTTATTAAAGAGATACATATTTGTCCCGATGGAGACTCTGGGGCATGGAGTCACTGTGGCAAAAAATTCCTTCGAGAGCTTTCCCCGCGGTTAATAACCTCAACTGGTGACAGAAGGGCTGGCTCATTTTTGTGCAACGTATCAGCCTAGCTGTTCAACGGGGAAATGCAGCCAGTACTTGGCACCATTCCACGCGGGCAAGACTTGTATATTAGACTAAAACAAAATTATTCTACATCAATTCAACATAGATTTATGAATGAATTATTTCACTAATTATAACGGCAAGATCCCGAGAGCCGTGGCCCCCATGTGGTTTACATGCAACAAACTCGCGCGAAATTTTTTTTTGCGAGGTTTTAGCAAAACGCTAAGGTTTCTTTCAGCTTCCGTGTTTCCTTCAAGAATAAGTGATTACTTTGGTCTACATTTTCTAGGCAAGCGCACTCCAACCTAGTCCTCATCATTGCTTTACTCTCTATCTAGTGTACTTTATTTTGCTATTAACAATAAACCTCAATAATAAACAAATTTGATTCCAAAAATAATAAAGAAATGTGATTCTTATGCTCTTTCCGTAATCTGTGTTCTTATGGTTTTACATTATTTGCAGTATACGGAATCTATGGTGCGCGTGTCCGACGCGCATACTTAGTCAGTTTTTTAACATTTCACTTTTGAGTACAGTACGTACTGTATTCACGTTAAGCACGTCATAAAAGTATCTACCGTATACGCAGCTTTAGTCTCGTCTACTATACAGATAAGGTAAAGCTAGCTATAGGCTATGTATAGTTTGTGAACGTATTCTACAACGTAGTTCCTGCCTACATAATGCTAGAAGCAGAAAATTTCTTCTTATTTAAATCATTTAACCTTGAATGAATGTGAAACCACCTTTGTAGCTTTGATAAGCGAGGGACTTCACTGGATGTAAACAAAGACTTCTATGTAGGGATGTAACTGGGAAATACCATTTGGATAGTTTTATAATACACCTATTGTTAATTTAAGATCATAAGTTATCTATCTAACATAAATGTGTCGAGAGGTCCTGACTAACTGACTCATTGATGCCCAGCCCAAGCCATCGGTCATAGACAGCTAAATTGTTGTTAAGTTTTTATCTGTACCTACATAGAAGTCTTTGGTTTTTAATCATAGTTTATCGAGCTATCACTAGATAGGCACCCGATAAACTATAAATTATTTATACGTATCAAAATTATCGCGCCCGGCGGGATTTGAACCCGGGCTGCGTCTCTCATTTATCGTGGCTGGGGTGTTCTGCCTCTAAGCTACGGAAGCTCAAGGCGGCAAAACGATAAATAACAATTTGATATGTACTCTATTTACGTACCTACTAGGCTACTATATTTCCTTCTTAGCCAGAACTGTGGTGCCATCTATCAAAACTTATTTCAACTAGGTATTACAATCATCAGATTACTATTTTCGATCAGATTACTAATGTTATTCCTATAAATTAATAGTCGACCGGGCAGACGTAGTTTTGCCATTTAGGGGTATGAAAAAAAGATATCTTTATACCGAAGAGATACCGAATGTAGACAAAAAATTTCATGAAAATCGGTCAAGTCGGAGGAGTCATATACACAAATCTTTTTTAATAGTAGGTATAGTTAGGTATTTGACATTATTATGAAATTTTTTATTAGGTTTGACATTTCATTGTATTGGGCGATACTGACAATAATATAACAATTATTATTATGTTCGATATTTATTGTAATCTTTGAGGCAATTTTTAGTTCTGATGTTTTTTTTTTTTTTTTTCCTAGAATACTGAGCGATGCAGATACCTAATCATATTTTGTAAACTGATAATTTTATTTGTTTTTTCTTTGTATAAATTTGCATGCCAATAATATGGTATGATATAGCGAGAACTTGTATTGTGTACCATCATTGTAATAATGTACCTACCTATATCAGCAAATAAATAAATTGAAATTGAAATTGAAATTGAGTTTAATTACAAACACTGTAAACACTGTGACACGAGAATTTTATTCCTATTCATAAATAAATATTGTGTTCGGCGGTATTTGAACCCAGCTTGATAAACTCATGATAAAAATACGTATGTACTTATTGTAAACGCATGAAGAGTTTTTTGTTACTAGGTGCTCTCATTTTGAGAGTGATTTGCCCATAGGAACACCAAGCTAGCCTAATTCCAGTCACACTCCGTTGTGCACACCCACAGGGATGCAAACTTCCTAAAATAATCCTACCAACTCTTAAAAAACGGAACTTGCAACTGTATATGATGATGCTGTGTATAAAGTAAAAACCGTTGGGGTAAATTCACTTACCCTTCAAAGTTAGTACGATAACATCTTAGACTGCATCATCACTTACCATCAGGTGAGATCGCAGTCAATTACTAACTTGTATAGAATAAAAAAATAAAAATAAAATAAAAATGTCAGCTGCAGCTTTCCATAGATGGCGTTAGCTGTAAATGTATGGAGGAATTCGGTTCGTTTGTGCGAAGCGAGTCGACTCGTACAAAAACCTGTACTAACCCTACTGATAGATATACCTACTCGCAAGTAGTAGAATTTTCAATGCTTATTGCTCATTCTACTAAAGCCAAAAATAGTGAATAATTAATAATACACGCGTAAACAAGCGATGAACTTGGTTACGTGTATCTATGGTACTGTACTGTGTACCTAGACCTACAGCGGGGACTATGTTTTTACTTAGCAAATATTTAAAATGCGTTTAACACTAAAATTATTTTCCCGAACTTCGAGGGAAAGAACCCTGCTTCTTTTCCTCAAAAGGCTGAGGCAGAACGAAGTATAAAATATCCAACGCCTTATAAATGCATCATTCATAAAATATCAGCGTTAACAGACCGAAAATGAAGATGATTGAAAAGATTATTTTCTTTTTGTTGTTATCTGCTTTGATCGCTGACACTTTCGCTCAGCGGCGTATCATACGCGTACGACCTCGACGACGACGTGTTTTGATCATATTCCGAAGAGTTAGAGATGTTAGCGATCAAGAACCGATGTGGTTAAACAAAGATGAAGTTCCCCGAGCGACCGCGAGTAGTGATCATCCAGTTCTACCCCAATATATTGATGATGTAAAACTGTACCCTACCAAAAGATATGCTCGTGGCGTCAGTAAAGCAAAACCGATGTGGTTAAACAAAGATGAAGTTCCCCGAGCGACAGCAAGTAGTGATCATCCAGTTCTACCCCAATATATTGATGATGTAAAACTGTACCCTACCAAAAGATATGCTCGTGGCGTCAGTAAAGCAAAACCGATGTGGTTAAACAAAGATGAAGTTCCCCGAGCGACAGCAAGTAGTGATCATCCAGTTCTGTCCCAATATATTGATGATGTGAAACTGGATCCTACCGGAAGATATGTTCGTGACGTCAGTGAGCAAGAACCGATGTGGTTAAACGAAGGTGACGACGTTCCCCGAGCTCCAGTGAGTGGTGATCATCCAGTTCTGCCCCAATACATCGATGAAGTGAAACTGGACCCAAATCGAAGATACGCTCGCAGCGTGGATTCTCCGAGCGCCCATCGATCAAGTAGAAATTCAAAGTCTAGCAGCAATCATGACACTAGCCCAACTCACCCAGGGTATAATCGTCGCAATGCTAGAGATCTTAAATTGCCTTATTGGCCTAGATGGACCAAGCCCCGCCCTACTGTTGGTCCTGTATGTCCATTTCCTCGACCAGTGCTTTGGTCAAAAGGTGCCTAGATAAGTTAAATAAACTTTGTATAACAAACAATTACTTATTTACAACGATTTATTAATAAAGTGAATATAAATATCTACCTGGTTATTTATCTAAACATAATGTAAATATATCGTAATTTCGTGTTTTAGCACTTAGATACTTTTTCTTGGTTCTTAATAAAACTAAAATTTATGTTACCAAAAAAGGACTTCTCAGCATTTTCGGAAATTATTATTACTTACCGACACAAATAAAAAAAGTACATAAAATCTATTGTAGTTTTCGATATTAATTTAACTTTATCTTAGAGGAATTACCCGTCATCCTGACTTGTACTATACTGTACTATTTAGTGTTCTGTGACTATACTAGGAATACCAATGCAAAACAAAATCACATGGACTAGATACCTACATTGCTTTGGTTTTATTACACTCTTCAAGTTAGTACTAGACCTTACCTGATGATCTATACCATTACCTCCGTTATTTCTCATCATCAGGTGTGATCTTACCCGATGGTCAGAAACAATGGAGGACAAGATATTATCGCACAAACATGGTAGGAGTAAGTAACCCCTAAGAGTTTGTACTATCGTGCCGGTGCGCTAAATCGCTTGGTGGTGCGTTTTTGCTGGTAACTAACCGCAGCCGAAGCCGTCCACCAGACCGCCACCGCTTGTGGCGAGAATCGAACCTACGACTTCCCACTACAACCCAAACGGGCACCTACTACGCCAGGGAGGTCATCGGATGATTTGTGATAAAACAAAGTAGGTAATAAAAGCAAACTGTCGCACTTCCTTATTTAAATAATAACTAGGTACATACGGTACATACTTAATTAAAGTTGAGGAAATAATTAGTACATAAACATATTCTGATAAGCATAATAAATTCAGTTTATCTCGTCTTACTTACTTTCAGATTGCGTTTGGTTCACATTCCAAGATAACCTAAGTAAATTCCATTTTCAATTGCTATAAGTATTTTATTTTGTGATCTAAATATTTTTTTCTTTAATTACAACTATATAAAAGTTTCGTGTCGATATAAACAAGCAGCATTTTAATAATAATCGTAGAAAGTGGACGAGTGAGTCAAAATGCTGAAAATAATATCAGTATTATTTTTAGTAATTTACATTGATTTCGCATATGGCAGGATTCTTCCCGGGTTCTGGTCACCCAACAGAAGAACAATCTTTAGAAAAGCAAGAGAATTGAGAGATCAAAAACCACAGTGGTTAAACAAAAATGACAACATTCACAGACTCTCGGCTAGTGGCTACCATTCTGTCCTGCCCTTTAACAACTTTGATGACAAACGGGACGTTGATGGAAAATATTATGTTCGTCCCGTCAGTGACCAAGAACTGCGTCTGTGTTTAAACAAAAACGACAATATTCCTCGAGCTCCGGCAAGTGGCTTCCATTCTGTTCTGCCCTTTAACAACTTTAATGTCAAACTGGACGCTGATGGTAGATATCATTTTCATTCCGTCAGTGACCAAGGACTGCGGCTGTGGTTAAACAAAAATGACAACATACTACGACCCCCGGCTAGTGGTGACCATTCTGTTCTGCCTCTTAATATTGAAGATATCAAATATTTGGAAGCCGACGGGAGACATTACACTCCTCACGTCAGTGATCAAGCACCGCTGTGGTTAAACAAAAATGACAACATTCCACGACTTCCGGCTAGTAGCTACCATTCTGTTCTGCCCCTTAACAACTTCGATGTGAAACTGGATGCCGATGGAAGGCATTACGGTCGTCCCATTAGTGATAAAGAATCACGACTGTGGTTACACAAAAATGACAACATTCCAAGACCCCCGGCCAGTGGTGACCATTCTGTTATGCCTCTTAATATCGACGATATCAAATTAGACGCCGATGGGAGATATTATGTTCGTCAAGTCAGTGATCAAGCTGAACCGCAGTGGTTAAACAAAAATGACAACATTACCCGACACTTGGCCAATAGCTACCATTCTGTTCTGCCCCTCAACGATGTCAAATTGGACGCAGAGGGTAGATTTTATGTTCGTCATGTCAGTGATCAAAAACCGCTGTGGTTAAACAAAAATGACAACACTCCCCGTGCCTACAAGTATGCTAATGTCAACCATGCTATACAGCCCTTTCATAACAACGATATTATGAAACTAGACACCGACAGAAGATATTACGTTCGTGACGTGTATGATCAAGAGCCGCTATACGGTTAAACAAAAATGACAATATTCCCCATGCCCTTTCCACTAGTGGTGACCATCTTGACGGCGATTTTAAACTGTTCGCTAACAACAGACAGTATATGTTTCTGACGTCAGTAATCAAGAACTACAGTGATGTTTAAACGATGACTTCTCTCTTTTGATGCGAAATGAGGACAAGTTATGTACTTACGAGTAAGCCCCGCGTGTTTTTATATGACTTTAGCATTACAAAAATATTTGTATAATATTATCATCCACAATATTATGATAAACAAACAGTGTGTCCAATACTGACTTCCCCTAGGTAAAGTCCCCTTTTTATGACACACCTACAAACATACTTTCTTAGTAATGATTATCTACATTATTTTCCTTATGAAGTGATATAAAATCTGCGTTGCAATATTAGCAAGCATCATTCCTGAAGTAAAAGTCTGAAGACAACACGTGGATAATTTCTAATATCATCGACTGAGAACCTCGTGATAATGTTTAAGTTAATATCAGTCCTGTGTTTAATAGTTTGCATTGATTATGCATTGAGCCAACGCTTTATTCGTCCAACGTATAGACCCCCTCCAAAAAGACCCATCATCCGAAGAGTTCGAGACGCAGATCAAGAACCGCTATGGTTAAACAAAGATGACAATAGTCCCAGAGCACCGGCCAGCAGTGACCATCCAGTCCTACCATCGTATATTGACGACGTGAAACTGGACCAACACCAAAGGTACGCTCGTAGCGTGGACTCTCCCAGCGCCCGTCGATCAAGCGGAAGTGGTACGAGATCTACCAGCAGTCATAATACCGGAAAGACTCATCCTGGTTATAATCGTCGAAATGCTTAAGCTATTTAGTTTTTGTTTACATTTTTATTCTGCTACCAAAAAAAAACAGTTCATAATGCATAGTATAGTGATGTGTTGTGTAACTTTATTGTAACTAGTATCTATATACCCTCAATACCTAATTATACAAATAGAAAACATTGTACTATATTGTTTTGTATTTCATCAATAATTTACTTATTACTTTTTTATGATATAGATATTCAAAAATAAAAAATAATTAAATACTAAAGAAAGCTTTTTTCGCGGCTACCTATATTTTCAAAAACGATTCCTTTGAATACTGACATTGACGCAGTCAGTGAAATACAAAGACCTAGGAAACAACGAACAATATGGACTTGCTCCGTCTCCAAAATTTAGAGTGACTATTTTTAATCAGTCAAGTGATGTTTAGGATGGCATCACCTAGGCTAGTACCTCAGAATACAGCTAGTACCTAGCCTAGGTGATGCCATCCTAGCCTACCTAGGTATATATTATGAACTTTTGACAACCAATCTTGGCGCTCATAATGAATTGGTATATCGATGTCATAATGTCATGTCACGCAATACTAGGCCAAGAATGAATACCTAAATGGGCGTCTCCATAGTTTTGAAATCTGTCACAGGTGGAATACAAATTATAGTCTGTGTAGTTAAGTGTCAGAATGACAGTGACTGCAGCAGTGTCACTTCAACTTGTCACCATTTTCAATTTGTCACTTGTCAGTTTGATAGCCTATTATACCTACTTTTCGGCTGTCGCAAAAAATTAAAAATCTGAAAAATCAGCTGAAAACAATTTATGTTCAGCTGCAGTCTGCAGCTCAATTGCTTAGAACAATCTTGAGAATATCGATTTACAGATTACTGTATTAAATCTAACACAGCCTTATTGTTATTAGATAATATTTAACTTTCGAGAGAGGTCGGCACTTGACTTGCCCATAGTATGCGCAATGTTGAATTAAAAATTTGTTTAGTTATACTCTAAATTGCGTGAGTATACGTAAATAATTTTGGTGTTTTATTTCAATTATTTTACGACACTAACAATGGGCGACATACAACAAAATATGGGTAAGTTATTAAGTATGTTCCAACTTATTTTAAGCTTTATTTTCCTTACAAAACCCATCTGAAATTATCCTCATGACTGAGGTTCACACAATTTTCATAGATTTACTTAAGCACAATAAGGCAGACAGGTTCTTTTGTCACACATAAGTCATACCCTCATTCATGGTGGTTTCCAGCCAGCAATGCCTTACCAGTTCCTCACGTCGCAGGTCTCAATCTTTTTTTTATTTATACTAATACATTACTTGATTATGGGTCTCCTTTAAGAATAGGAGAGCCTGTTAATGCCAAATGCCTGTTAACGGCCTACAAGCCGTATTTAGGTGATTTTGAATGAAGTTTTATGCAAAAACTATAAAGACAATTACTTTCAAATTTACACGTCATGTATTTTGGGTCTTTAATCTAAAATCGCTTAGAAGCAGAAACACGATTGGATAAAATTTTCTCGATAGAAAGTTCTCCCAAAAGTGTCTCCAAAATCTCAGTTTTTCTATGTTTTATCGGAAACTACATTGGATGTAATTGTAATTTTTGTTTTAATGTATCGGTAATAATATTAATATTATTTAATATCCTAAAACGCTTAGAACAGATTTTTGATAACTGGCTTAGCTTTTGAGTAATAAGGTAAAACGTCGTTTTTCTGCTATATTCTTCCGCGACGCTGCATGTCGCACCTACCAAATCTCCGTGAGAGTGAGAAAGACAAAAATAAATTCATTAAATCCCCTTAATGTGTTTTGCAAACCTTTGAGAACATTGGGATGGTGACTCTCAGGCTTGCAGGTGCCCAGAATTTGAATCCCTGACTCCCTAATTAGAGGCAGAAGTCTGAATTAATGGGCTATCACTGCTCTTCCATTATTAATAACACGTTTGCAATGATGAAGATTTTTTTAAGTTTTTCTTGGTGCAGAATGCGGTTATTATGACCCAACAGTGAACTGCCTTAACTTTGTGTAGTGTGGGGTTTATTTTGCCCTGTAAGAATGAAATTTTTTTTTTTTTGGTCTCTGGCGCAGAATTAGTAGCAAATAAAATCGGACCCAGTTAGCTACAGATCATTACTATTTTTTAAAGGGAAGACTATCTGTGTAACTGTCTCTTTCCTACTTCATCTTTCACCATGAAAGATGTCTTTCCTGCACTGAATCTAGGATCAGCATTTTGGGAGTGAAACTTTTGGACAGGCTTATGTTAACCCCATGTCACAGTGAACCTGTTAAAATACATTCACACTTCCACTTATTTATTAAAATACATATTTCAGATGACTTAGAGATGCTTACCGCACTATATGACTTTGAGGCGACGTTGGCTAAAACCCTTAGCTTCTCGGAAGGGGAATTCTTCTTCCTGCAGCAAACAAATACAAAGCAAAGAAACTGGTGGCACGTTGTTAATAGGAAAGGTCAAGTGGGATTTGTGCCATCGAATTATGTAGCTACAGTCAAGGTAAAATGCTTTATTAGACCAATTAACAAACATAAACACCACAGTTTGATCATCATACAGTTTAGAAATACACATGTGATAGAAATGTGGACATCCATTCATTCATTCCTTTATATTTTATCTTTTATGTCTAGTTTCATTTGTAAAAACAGAACAATAAATAATAATTAATACAAAGTATAGATTCAATAGTTCCTATTATTAAATTCTAAGAGATATACTTAATATATACATACATCTACTTAATATATACTATACTAATTCAATACTCCTTAAAAACTAATGCTTACTCTAGAATCCTATTATTGTTATTAATTATTAATCCGGAATCCGGTCGCGCGACGCGCTAAAGGTATAGATTAACAACAAACTAAATGCAAAAGTTTGTTAGTTTGTTTAATTGTTAATCAATTACGCCACAACTGCTAAACCGATTTGGTTGAAATCTTAATTTTATAGGGCTTTCTTATTGCTAATATAGATTAACAACAAAGTAAATGCAAAAGTTTGTTATTTTTTATTTTTTTTAAATATGGGACATTTTACACATCGCAATATAGCCCCAAAGTAAGCGATAGCTTGTGTTATGGGTACTAGATAACTGATAAATATACATACATACTAATATACATAAATATAATATATTGAAAAACACCCAGACACTGGAAAACATTCATGCTTATCACACAAACATTTACCAGTAGTGGTAATCGAACCCACGACCTCTGACGCAGACGCCAGGTTCGCTGCCGCTACGCCATTCGGTCGTCAAAACAAAACAAGTAGTTTGTTTAATTGTTAATCAATTACGCCATAACTGCTAAACCGATTTGGTTGAAATCGTAATTTCATAGAGCTTTAGTAGTGTACGCAAACAGTTAGAGTTACACAAAAATCATGTATGACGGAATTCTTATTTATAAGTTCTAATAAAAGTGTGTGACTGCAGTACTGTATGATAACTAAACTGTATTATTACCCAACACCAAATACACCTTCTAATTAAATCATTCATTACATTCTGGTTGTAGGTTGAGCCGGACTTCTTTTTGGCGTTTGTTAAGGATTGTATAAAGAGCCTGAATGAGTGCAACGCAATGACATCTCAAAAGCAGGAGCTGTTATCCAAACTAAATGAAAAGAAAAAGCAACTTCATGCACTGGTAAAGCCTCCAAGTAAGAAGCAGGCTGCTCCGAAGCCCCCAGTGCATCTGGATGAGAACACCCCTCCCAACGGAGTGTCCCCCTGCTTTGACTTAAGGCCGGTGGTTTCTCAACAGCATATATCTGAGGAGCGACAGTCGTGTTCGTCACCGTCAAAATCAGTGAATAGTGCAGTTAATAAGGGTATGTTCATTGTGTTCCGTTAATTATATAATTGATATTCTAGTAGGTTTCTCTAAGCTAATATGGATTTAGGTGTTCACAACCTCTTAGTATCTTTCATTGTATGATTGTTTGGATGAAATTTTGCAATTCAATTTTGAAGAAGATATTTTTATCAGATTGAGTTGAAATTTCAGACACATGTTTAGTTTGGATAACAATGCATGGTAACTTGTGTGATGTCATTCTAAATCCAACATGGTGTTGGTAACAATTTTTAAAATTACTTGTGAAATAATGACTTATTAATAAAAATCTAACTGCAATTGGATATTAAATATTACTTTTTTTAATAGGTAATTGTGGCCTCAATTATAGAACTGACTAGAACTTTTTAAAATTTTAGAACCATCGAAAGAATTTTTTTGAATGATATTGCTATAACCAATCTATATTGTAGAACTAAAAATAACTATAATGACTGTTTAAATTTCCTTTAAATAGACAGTGACGATGAGAAAAAGAAAGAGAGTGCCAAATCCACTTCAAACCAGTTATCTTCAGACACTGACAACCAAGATGACAACAGTCAAGACAGCAGCGAGAGCATCAAGCCCAACGCCATCTATGAGATAGTCCAGGCCGTGCGCAAGGAGACACAGCTCAGCCACGAGATGTCCAAAGTTGCTGTTGAAACTGTTCTAACTTCATTAAGAGTAAGTGCTCTTTAAGTAAGCTCTCTCAATACCTGAGGTTTGCGTCAGGACCGGTTTCCCCCAAAGCGGAGATGAATAGAGATGCAATAAGAAGCTGTGGGGCTATTTCCACCAATGCGCAGAGGAGATGTGAGCTGTACCTAGCATCAATCTAATGACGTATGCTGGTATGCGAGGCGCGGGAAAAAGGTATCGAGGGCCAGCAGCGGTGCAGTTCGACCGCCAACTGCGCCGCTCGACCGCTCGACAGACATCTCCATTCTGCGCGCGTTGCTAGCTCGCACTTAGCACAAAATTCTAAAGAAAAATGAGACTTCTCTCTCTTCTCTGCTTGATCCATTTCGACCGAAACTAAGCGGAGACAACGAAAAATGGAAATAACGAAATCTAAAATACATCTCTCCGCTTTGGTAGAAACCGGGCCATCAAAATTTCACTCGCGATGGGACTTGAACCCACGTCCCCAAGATATCGCGGCTGGGTGCTCTTTACCAACTTGTAATACGTAAAAAACAGCAAGGCGTCATCTCTCGTTCGAAACTTTGTAATAATGGGCCTTCGAAAAATTGGATTGAGGCTGTAACGTTTCACAATACATGGCGCTCAGTTCTGCTTAAGTACAAAAAGCAATATGCATCTGAATTTCGTCGTGGTGAGATGGAACTCGCATAGCTCAGTTGGTAAAGAGCACCCAGCTGCGATAGCTGGGTGCTTTTTACCGGGGTTATCTGGCTATGTATGGGATAGCTGGGATGGTACCCATTCGGGCTGGTACTTAAAAAAACCTACCATCTGGTAAAACTGTTTAGAGAAACACCTCGATCGTTTTGTCCAGGAATTCCTCCCCGGCGGTGCAGCGCGGTCGATCATCGACGCGCTGCTCCGCGAAGCCAACAGCAACATCACGTGTCCCAAGAACGCCATCGACGCGGCGCCGGACGCGCTGCGCATGATGACCGCGCTCAACGTGCTGTCCAAAGCGGCGAACGACGCGCAGCAGCGGGGCTGGGCGCTGCACGATGACGCGCACGACATACAGACACAGCTGTTGGAACTTATCTCTGTTATGGTACGATAAAAGTTTATATTCCTATAAATTTAAATACAAATCAAAATTTTTTCACTCGCAGTGGGATTTGAACCCGCGTCCCCCAGCTCATAAGGACCTAATAGAACGAATCGAAATTTCATCGCAGAGGAATATGGCTCGTATAGCTCAGTGGTAAGAGCACCCAGCCGCGTGAGCTGAGGTACGCGGGTTCAAATCCCGCTGCGAGTGAAAAAATTTTGATTGGTATTTAAATTTATAGGAATTATTTCCTAAGTGAAACACTAATCAAAAAGATAATTAGTTAAAAGTTTATTTATTACAAGGTGTGGGTTAATTCGTAGTGTGCCACCAGCTAACCTTTTTACTTGATCCTAGAAACACAGTAATGGAGATAAGAAGACTCAATTATTTTGTTTTATTTTCAATACAAAACTTATAATTCAATATAGAAAAAATATTTTAAGCAACCCTTACTTTCATGTCAACAAAGCGTAATACACTTTCCATTATTCCCAGTTCATTCATATTGAATGAGCTGTTTTAGAGATGTCACTTGAAATTTGTGGTACATTTTTGAACTTCCTATAGTTCCCTCAAAGTATGAGCTGGACTTTTTGTGATATTTTTTAATACATCTATACATTGTCCCCTAATTAAGGCTTTCGGCTAATTATGGCAAGTTACCTGCACGTTGTATATAGCAGCTTTAGCCATGTTACTTTATCCGTGAGCTGATTCTGTATCGTTAGTTAGCAACTCGCACTGGATTATTAATTAAGAAAACGTAGGCAAAAATCCTTTTTTTTTGTATTATTTTTGCACATAAATTGATAGTAAAAATTTTATAAGAAAAGTTTAATTTGGTCTTTTTTTTTAAAAGGTTTTTTTACTTTTAATTTATTTCCCATAATGTGACTCAGGATAGGCTAAATTCGAGAATGGATACTTGTTACCAATAAGTCATGTGACCAATTTGTCAATCAGATTTCGTCCAGTGTTACTGCAAGCTGTTTACCAGTCAAACTATTCATCATCTTAGTAATTTCCTAGTAGCATCTTGTGTTTTTATTGATTTTTTGAGGTGGTGAGAGTTCTGAATTCAATGAAAAATGTATTCTCTTTCAGTCTAACGCCGATGTAAACATATCTCAACACGTCCTAAGCAGCCATCGCTATGTCTACGTCACTACTCTTGTTCAGTATTACCAAATGGAGACTCGCTGGCCGCTGAGGCAGCTTTTATTACAGGTTTGTTCTTCCTCTCTTATAGATTAAGGTATAGTTTAGTCTATGGTTTCTGATGAAATTGCTTTTACGAGTTCAAAAAATAGTGAAAATGTGGAACTTATTTAATACATTATATTAAAACAGTGGTATTTTAATTGATTACAAAAATAAGAACATAGATTAAGAAAATAATTTTTCTCTTTCCGTTTCAAGCCATTTTGTTCCAAGCTAAAGCGGTTTCTAACATACAACTGTGAGGTGTCTATGAATTTTCTAGGCATTTGGAGTAATGTGCGGCTTAGAGAGGACGGCTCTAGCGACGCTGGCGCTGTCCGCGCTGCCGGCGGAGATAGCGCGCGACATGCGCGACAACCCTCACGCCGTCAGCCGGCTGTCGCACTCGGCGCTGCTGCTGTCCATGGTGCTGTCTATGGGGGACAAGCTGCCCATCACGCACTTTGGTGAGAGATACATCGTATGATATGAGTGATGTGCGGCTCGGAGAGGACGGCTCTAGCGACGCTGGCGCTGTCCGCGCTGCCGGCGGAGATAGCGCGCGACATGCGCGACAACCCTCACGCCGTCAGCCGGCTGTCGCACTCGGCGCTGCTGCTGTCCATGGTGCTGTCTATGGGGGACAAGCTGCCCATCACGCACTTTGGTGAGAGATACATCGTATGATATGAGTGATGTGCGGCTCGGAGAGGACGGCTCTAGCGACGCTGGCGCTGTCCGCGCTGCCGGCGGAGATAGCGCGCGACATGCGCGACAACCCTCACGCCGTCAGCCGGCTGTCGCACTCGGCGCTGCTGCTGTCCATGGTGCTGTCTATGGGGGACAAGCTGCCCATCACGCACTTTGGTGAGAGATACATCGTATGATATGAGTGATGTGCGGCTCGGAGAGGACGGCTCTAGCGACGCTGGCGCTGTCCGCGCTGCCGGCGGAGATAGCGCGCGACATGCGCGACAACCCTCACGCCGTCAGCCGGCTGTCGCACTCGGCGCTGCTGCTGTCCATGGTGCTGTCTATGGGGGACAAGCTGCCCATCACGCACTTTGGTGAGAGATACATCGTATGATATGAGTGATGTGCGGCTCGGAGAGGACGGCTCTAGCGACGCTGGCGCTGTCCGCGCTGCCGGCGGAGATAGCGCGCGACATGCGCGACAACCCTCACGCCGTCAGCCGGCTGTCGCACTCGGCGCTGCTGCTGTCCATGGTGCTGTCTATGGGGGACAAGCTGCCCATCACGCACTTTGGTGAGAGATAGCATCGTATGATACTATGTTATGATATGAGTGATGTGCGGCTCGTAAGAGGACGGCTCTAGCGACGCTGGCGCTGTCAGCCGGCTGTCGCACTCGGCGCTGCTGCTGTCCATGGTGTTGTCTATGGGCAGGCCAGGTCCACTTAGGGGGAAGTCCCCTAGTGGCGGACACCTAAGGTTTTTTATGAATAAAATAAAAAATATTTTCAGGAATGTATATTTATTTATAACTTACAGTAGGTTACAAAGATAGAAATCACGCCAAACTAAAATAAAACAACCTCTGCTAAAAACTTAATTAATACCATAAATCAAACTTGGGTAACAAAAAATATAATTTTTAAATGTGGCACCTAGTACCGGACGGGTGTTTGTGCCATACCCTAGCACTGGATATTTCAGAAGAGTCTGCATCAATCGCATATGTAACCATCTCCACACTCTGGAACGTCTGCACATGCTTCATGTGCACACCCAAGACACGATGAGCATTGGATCCAGTCTTCGATATAGTTTTCTAAGCAAACTACACAAATTGTTGTGACCGTGTTAGATGTTTGTTCTTGTAGTTCTACATTTTAGCTTTATCTCTATTTTCTCTTTTAGACTTCACGACTTTAGATTGTTTTCTTTTCTCTGAGCTCTTTCCTTTGGTTTGTTTTACATTGCTTTCAACCGCTACTTTAAACTTAGATCCTATTTCCCTCTTTTTTACGATATTTTCTTTTTCGTTTTCTTTTTCTTCTACTACTTTTTTGTATGCTGATGACGTTAAAATCTCACTTCGGTCACATTCCCTTTTTCGAGCTGCAGTGAGGATTTAAAGTGCTTTTAAGAACTTGATGAACCATTGCGGCTTATCTTACACTAGTTTCCTTGGACAAATAGCTGTTTGCAAGCTCTGTGTCTCCAACGATCCTTTCTTTTTCTTGTTTTCCATTTCGTTTCTCTTCTTTTGTCTATAACTTAAAAGAAAATTAATTTAAATTATTAAATAACGTAGATTGTTACAAGAAATAAAAAAAACATTGTCCGGTGCTAGGGGACGGCTTAGTGTCCGGTACTAAGGGACAGACAATATCGTACATTAGGTAGTACCTACCGAAATAGTTTCAAAAATCAAATAAAATGCTGTCTGTTTACCGATAACAATCAAATGCTACTTCAATTATCGACTAGCATTAAAATATAAATGCATAAATGTGTCAGAACTACATACGTCGATCTTACGTGACGCCGCGCGTTCCCGCCAAGAACTACTTTCATCCTCTTCCGCTGCGGCCTTGCGCGACCCTGGCAAGCTGCGGCACGTGATCCTGTAGCTATGAACCCCCCGCGTCCCTTTCACTAGTAGTTCGAATCGAACAGGTTTATACTTTCTTGGATTGGATAGTACCACTGTCCGGCGCTAGGTGCCGTCCGGCGTTACGGGACTTCCCCCTATCATGTGATCGAAGAAACTGCAGGTCTCGACGTGCTAATTACATACGGCCGGCGCGCGCCGGCTACTTTGCTCGCATTAGTTCTTGAGACAACCTCATTACTTCGAATAAGATAAAGTTAAGCGATAGAAAGAGACCACAACTTTGCGTTGGTTGCGTGTTGTTTGCGGAGGCGGAGCCAAGCGCTATTGCGAACTGAATTGCACTTTTTGTGTCAGCTATTTCTTTAAATCATCTTGCAGAGTGAACCTTCTGTACCGTAGGGACTATTATGTATTCCGTGCTATGGGGGACAAATTGCTCATCACGCACTTAGGTAAAAATGCCCGCCATGAGAAGTTTTGTCTTACTGTTTTCAAATCAAAAATGCTATAAAAGAAGGAGACTATAATTAAAAAAAATATTTCAGAGCAACTTGGCGTGGAATTCGCGCAATTCCTCCTGGAACTGATTGAGAATCCGCCGGAGACCGACATGGACGAGCAGATACCGGACCTGTTCCTCACGCTGCTGCTGGCGTACAACCTGCAGTTCGAGAACCCCTTCGAAAACCTCTTGCTCGACGCCCTTGAAACTATTGACAACGCCAAAACCTTCTGCGAGAAAGTGCTTCTATTGCTCAATCGGGAAGGTTAGAATAAGGCAAAGTTAATAATAACTAGCTGTTAAGTTCAAAGCATTTCAATCCTTTGATTCCTTGAATTTTTCCTTCAAGTGCATTTTTGTTCACGATTCCCTCGGGAGCTGTGAATTTATCCGGGATAAACCGTAGTCTAAGTATCAATCCAGATCATAAACTACATATGAAACTACTATATTCCAAGTTTCAGCCAAATTGGCACACTAATTGCGGCGTGTTAGAGTATCGAACATCCATCTATACATTCATGCATACAAACTTTCGTGTTTGTATTAATTATTAGTAACTAGCTCCGCGAATTTCGGTTTTTCACTAATAACGCGGAAATCATAGCCATTTCCGAAAGTGCTCCATCCATTACCAGCCAAATTGGTTTAGTAGTTGCGGTATAAAGGGACACACACACACACACACACGCGCGCGCACGCGCACATACACACACATACACACACATACAACCACACACACAACCACATACACAACCACACACACAAACGCACGCACGCACGCTCGCACGCACGTACGATTATTAGTGTGATAAGTAATTAATGTTATTACAGAGGATCCAGTCCACATCTTCGACCACGAGCCGGCGCCCGCGCACTCAGTGCTGAAGCTGGTGATAGACGTGTTCAGCCGCAAGAAGACCGCCGGACACTTCTACACCAACGATCTCAAGGTGGCCATCGGCATCATCGTGCGCCAGCTCGCGGACCTGTGCCCCGGAGACATTGTACGTATCAATTTTTAGAGTTTTTGTCTCAAATGAGGAAAATTAACCTTTATACCAATAACCTTTAAAGAAATGTGCACTTCAAGTTAACATAACAGAGTGTTGGTAATGAGTCCAATGGTATTTTCCCGTCTGAAAACAGCCAAACACGCTTAAAGAAGTTTTCCCTTCAAAAATCAGTGTAATAAGTTGATGTTTGCACTCTGCAGCGTCGTCAACAATACCTCAAGATCCTGCAAGGCATAGTGCGCAACACGGACTACGGCACGCACCTGCACCGGCGCGACGACTTGCTGCGCTGCTTCGCGCGGATATTCTGCGAGGAGGGCGAGCTGAGCCGCGACGACCAGGCGCTGGTGCGGGCCATCTCCAACGAGTTCCCGCAGTACTTCAAGGCGTAGTGCGCCACGCGGACTACGGCACGCACCTGCACCGGCGCGACGACTTGCTGCGCTGCTTCGCGCAGATATTCTGCGAGGAGGGCGAGCTGAGCCGCGACGACCAGGCGCTGGTGCGGGCCATCTCCAACGAGTTCCCGCAGTACTTCAAGGCGTAGTGCGCCACGCGGACTACGGCACGCACCTGCACCGGCGCGACGACTTGCTGCGCTGCTTCGCGCGGATATTCTGTGAGTTAACTCCCAAGAACAAAATATGGGAACTACTAAATTTATCGATAACGCTCGGAACACATTTAACGTTTCTCTCGAAATCGTTAGCTATGGTCACCTCAAATATGGGCAGCCCAAAAAGCTCCAACTGCGATAGATTAGAGTCATACCGAAACATGCTCGTCCGTGCAGGTTATCGGGCACGCTGGTCACCCGGTCAATGGACTGTGTCGGATGACCGCAGATGCACTCCGTATCGCATTCAGAGATGAAGCCCCACTTCGCGAGGTTTGTTTTTGCGGTCAGGCCAGCTGAGATTGTATCCCTCGGCTAGCCGTTACTTCACGCTTGTGTTTGGATCAGAATGCTTAGCCCTGAGTCGTGACCTCCTCTAAGTGAGACGTGAAAGCGTTAGCTTTATGAAAAAAAAATCAATTATAACTCTGCTAGAGCTGCAGGAGCCCTGGCAGAAGCGTTCCGTATCCAAAGATAAGGGAATGTAGTTTTGCTGTTATAAAAATAATGGCATTAAGGTTTGAACAAAAAACCTTGGTACCCATGTTCCAAAAAATACAGAGTCATTTTTGCATCTAGCCTAAGCTAGTATAGAGCATACGCCCCTAGAGCAATTTTTTTTATAACCAACTAAATTGTATAAGGTGAGTGGTGACACAGACTATGGTGTTACTATTTTTCGTAATTTCGTGTTATAGTTAAAAATTAAAAAAAAAATCTCAAAAACATCCCAATCCGTTTCAACGTTATAAACGATTCCTATTGAGTAGAAAATATATAACATTGTGCACAAAATATTAATATTCTTTTTAAAAACGTAAAATAAGAATTAAATACCTACTTATGGATAATAAATGTTTGTCTTTTAATAGATTTATGACAATTTAGTCTTTTCATTGTAACTGTAAAATTAATCTAGTCGAGTGTCTGTATTGTATTAATACTTTTGGAATGATTGCATGAAACGCCTTAATTTAATTTTAAGGCGAATTTCAACAGATTTCACGTTGAAAAAACTGAAATTCGTATTTGGCTGTGTTAGACTCTAATCCCGACGATATTATATTTGTGTTATACTCTTGTCAATATAAACTTATTGTCTAATCTGTGGTTTACTAGCTTATAAGCGTAACTGCATTATGTACACTCTTGTTACGTTTGTTCCAAATGATATAATATACATTCAAACCTGGATAAGTGAGAGCTCAAGGGACAGAGATCACTTTTTCTCTTATAGAGGTTTCTGACTAACCGGAGTTTCAGAAATAGGGGGGCAAAATGACGGGACCTGGCAAAAACTCTCACTTACCTATAGAGTTTTTTCGCTTACCCAGTTCTGACTTACAGGTTTGATTGTGGTAACGTCAGAATAAATATTATGCATCGGCAAAAAACAAATAAACGCACCTAATTTGGTTTTAAAAGTAATTTCATCTTTATCACAAACAAATGAATGTCAATGTATTTTTAAGAACTGCATCGTTTTCGGGAAAACTAATTTAGCCTATGCATAATATTGTTTCTGAAGTACTGTACCTACAGAGTACAGACTACAGTCAAACCTGGTTAAGTGAGAGCTCAAGGACCAAGGTCTCTTTTTCTCTTATAGGTTTCTGAGCAACCCGCGTTTCGGAGGTAGTAGGGAAAATGACGGGACCTGCCAAATAAGCTCATTAAGCAGTTTTCTAGCTCACCCAGTTCCCACTTACGCAGGTTCGACTGTACATAGAAGTAAATCTCTGTAGTAACTACATAGAAGTAATTATCTGTGGATAAATTGCACATATTTACACTCAATTAAAGATCTCTCATTATGTATAAAAATTGATGAAATTATTATTCTTATTAAACTTATTTACACTTTTTAAAAGTTAACATGTTTATTGTAAGGCAAATCCAGGTATTTGGAAAAAATCAACAAATGATAAATGAGTAGTACATTATTAAAGATAAGGTTATGTAGTTTTGTCGTCATTACAAATATAGATTGACCTAGCACATAAGTGTGTGTGATGATTAGGAAAATATTCTAAGATGTTGATTTATATATTGCACTGTTTATTATATTATTCAGTGTTTACTGCAGCTTTTGTCGCCTACAAGTTATCACATTATTATAAGAGTGTTTAATTTAGTGGTGAAGTGAAGTGTCCATATAACACGATTCTTTACACAGATGAATGTAATAAAAAAATTCGGCTTTTGTCTTAAAAACATCTACTGTTTGTCACAAAAGTTAATGCATTTATTCTCCTAGCAAATCTATATCGATTATCTATATTATTATTGAATTTTTTGCGTTGTAATTGTTATTCTTCCGGGATCCTTCGTCAAGAAAAAACCTTATTTGTTAAGTTAGCTACTTTTATTTTTTGTACTTATAGTGAAGTTATAGAATAATAAATATGACAAATTGTTATAGTATATAGTATTATGTATGTGCCATTTAAAGCACCAAAGATTTAGGTTATATGACGGCACTAAATAGCTTATGTATTTGTCAATTACACAAAGCATCAAAGTATATTTATGTACAACCGAAAAATGTATTTTGTCTTACATAGTTTATATCATAGAGTTTATAGGCCTAAATAGAGGGACAGATTTTATTATGTTGATCTCCTAGAAAGTATGAAAATATAGTTTTAACTATGTATTTTTTGTGATTTCAAATATTATAAATATTACTTCACTTGGCCCACCGACCTATAAATACTTAATAGCCTCATCTTTTATAAATATTACATTTCACAGCTTTCGAATCTTAGAGACATTTCTATACTTAAGAATTATTATTATATTTGGTGAGTGATTTTGTGTGTTTGTAACCAATCAACATATTGTACTAGTAATTTGCCCCAAATCATCATGAGTATTGTAGTTTTAAAATTTAAATGTTTAACATAAAGTTATCCGCGATTCGTAAAATTCTATTGTAATGTTATTATAGATTACTATTGTCGACCAATTCCCCAGGGTTTCAAACTAAATTATTAAACATCGTTCACATTAGTAGATTTTATTTTTCATATACAAGAAAATAACCAGTGACGTAAATGTAGGCGAGAAGTAAGAAAAGCTTATTTAAAACACTAAATATTATTTAGAATTAAATTGACATGTTTTAAGTAATATTCACCACGCCTAGGGCTCGGAGAAGACAGCTTTTATATGCACTTAATATTGAGTAAAAAAGTATAGCCAATTGTTTGTGACCCCTGTCAATTTTATTGTCGGGGTTTCAAATCCCTGGCACGCACATCTGACTTTTCTGAATCTAAATTTTTGATATATTATATACTTTTATAATACTTATCTCTACTGAGAGGAACATCTCTTCTACTCTTGCTATTTGTAGGAGAAGAGATGTTGATACAGACAGAAATCCATGTCACTGCAGGTATTCCAACGTTACCTACTTGTTTGGTAAATGGTAATTGCAGCTTTTTACGTAGGTATATTATGTTTAGTTCATATGAAAGTAATAGTAAAAAACAAAAGACAGTACTCTTGTGGATAGTTGCATTAGGTACTTTGATTTCCGTATCGCATTTACTACCTACTTACTAATTAATATTATTTATAAGTATTTGCTTTGAAATTAGCTGACCCGGCAAACGTTGTTTTGCCATTAGGGATATTAAAAAAAAATTGATTAGGTACGACCTACTTAGACCTACCGAACATACATAGAAAGTTTCATTACAATCGGTCGAGCCGTTTCGAAGTTTTCGTAACAAAATAGTCACGAGTATTTTATACATTAGAAAGATTATACTATAAAATATTTTTTCCAAGAAATAAAATTCCAATATAACAATGCTTTATAATATAACTTTTAAAATAATGATAGTCAATAGGATATCATCTAATGTAATTTTATTCCACTGGATTTGAATCTACACAAAAATGTTCTAGATGCAGTTGAAACTCGCTCAATTTATTGCCAAATTTTAACGTGGACTAAAATAAAAAATATGATTACTTACTTATCTTCGTTATTTGCGATGTGTGTCAGTGTTGCTAGCTTGCGTAAATAAATTCTAAAATTAATTGTCTTATAGGGGCTACTACTAAAAAACATAATTTTCCAGGTACATACACGATTGTTTTACGTTTTAAATAATGGTAGCGATTCTGTTGTATGTCTTTAAATTTAGCGCGTTTGAAAATTTTCTATCCCTTTTCAATCATACCGTAGTGAATGGGATAGACGCGCTAAATTTAGAGACTCTAAAACAGAATCGATATAGCTACTTAAATAATTGATCAGTATTTTACAGTGCGACAAGGTTATCTTGGCGCGTGGTCAAAATCTGAACTAACGCTTCTATCTTGTGACACTGTTCAATAGTTCGCTACGACGATGTTTGTCTGTATGTTGGAAGTATTTTGTATTGTTTTGGTTTATTATTAACTAAAATTGAGAAAATTTTATTAACTGGCTGCCATAGTTCTAAATTTGTTCTACAACTACGCCCTCCTGACAATGCCAAGAGATCCTTGTCGGACTGTAGATCAGTCAACGTGTATTTCAATTCTGAGATTTCAATCTTATTTCATGTAGTCATTCAACCTTCACTAAAAGGCCTTGTACCTACTTGTACTGTTTTAACTTTAGGCCATTTTTTAAATAAGTTCGTTGAAATCTTTTTCAATACTCACTCAAATAAATACTAGTTATTATTTATTAATAATGTTTTCCTGTATTATAATCCTACCTAATTTTCGATTTACAGTAGGTATTATAATATTATATTATTGAAAATAAATAAGTGTCAAGTCAGAATTTTTTTTTATTTATTTAGTAAGTTCATGAAATTGTTAACACCTTCTAATATTATTTTTTTACCAAATGGTTGTATTGAGTAAGCCAACAGAGTGAAAAGTGACCTAACCAAAGAAAAAAATATTCTATGAGAGAAAAATATTAACTGCACTAGATTACGTAAGAGGTATTTAAATGAAACAACTTATTTTATACATGTATTTTAATGTACCATTATGCGTATAAATATTTAAAAATGTAAAACAGTGATAAAATTCACAGTAACCAATACACAACTGTAATCAACACAACTAATTATACCCAAATTATTTAAAAGTTATACATATAGTTTTAGTTGAATATAGAAAATTACACTTTAAAAATTATCTAAGAATTATTCTGTTATAAATTTGCAAAAAATGCAAGACTCAGTATAAGTATTCACAGTTTTAAAATAGGTCCTAATTTTAATTAGCATGCAGGTACTATTTTAATGATCTAAACGTCATCTGTAACAAACTTGTGTTTTTTCTTTTTTATTTAGCGGAATAAAGGTAGGGTTCTATTATATAAAAACTTGGCCCCAGTGCTTTCAAAAGGGATCCACAAAATCGGGTAATTTTAAAATTTGTAAATATGCGCATACGCATAGAGTAAAAATGATCGCAATTATTCAACGAAAACTACTTACAATTACAGTCTTCAGATTGTATAGTAATTTCGTAAAAAAATGACCGTTTAAAAGCTTTCAAACTCGTCTCGTTGGAATGTTATTTTTTTTACATAAAATGGAATATAAATAACTTTTACCTAATTAATAGAAACCTTACTTAATTTCTACATAAAGAAATAATATGAAGGTACACCTCGTATAAACACATTGAGCGTTATCCTACATAATTACTGATAAACATGCTACATGTATGTAATATGCAGTAAATTGATTATAACGAGTTTAACCACAAGACGTTACATCGATTTGGCAACTTGAATGAACACTTCGCTTATACAATAGTTCAGACGTACACCGATATCTAAATACGATAATGTTATAATTATTGACAAATTATTTCGTTTCTCGTTCGAGAATAAAATATCACCTGTTCTATTTATTCCTTTTAGAAAATGTTTACAGTATTTTTTATTATTATCTACAAAAATGTTTTGGGATAAAAATACATAGCTACACTAGACTGGGTGTGTTAAAGCGACATCAGAACAAAAGCGGCCATTTTATTCGTTTAAACAACTAAAACATTTTTTTTTTAAATATAGGTAAATAATAATCAACATACATGGATTTCATACAGAAAATAATGGGATTGTTATTCAATTTTCAGGGTTATTTATGTTAAAAAAAGGTTACTTCAGTTCTGATGCCATCGTCATTTAATTCTAATTATAAATATTTAAAGATTCACTACAAATCAATCACATTCTACAACTATCGAACACTCGCACATTATATTAAATTTAAATTGTATTTACACTTAAAATCTAGAATATTACCTTAATGTCTTATAGTCTACTAAAAATGTTGATACTGCACCTATCATTAGGTATATTATGGCCACTGATTTTAATGTAGGTAAGTAGCTGATTAATGAAGATGTTATAAACAAATAGTGGTCAAATCTGTAGTAGGATAAGTTCCTTTAACAGAACTTTTACGTATGTAGTTTTATTACAGAAAAGAAAGAACACAAAGTTGAAATGAAACTGTATAAGTATTCATTGGTTTCAAAAAACTCATTTCTCTTCTGGGTAACACACTTAATCGAATTTCTAATAAGTATGACTAAATTACTACATACATTACGAGTATTTGTTGCTACTCGCATTCAACTGGAATAAAGTAACGCCCGAAAAGATACCGAATCTCAGTCGTAGTATTAAAGACGGAATAAATTTAATTTTTTTATAAGTATTAAATTTTAAAAATAGATCAACGCACAACCGCATTACCAATCATAACAGTACCAAGAGGATTAGATTCTGAGTAAACGAAACGAGATGGTTCATTTTTTTGTTTTTTTATTAGTCACGAATAGGTACTTACCTACTTTAGTTTCCATGCATCGACAAATTTTAAGACAAATCATAATCGTTTTAACATGGGTTAACAAACAAAACGTCATCAAGCGGTTATTTAACGGATATTTTTAACAGCGGTAACGCCATATTTAACGGTTACACGTTATAAAGTTTAATCAATAACTTTCCCTGTTTAAATATTGTTTTCCAATACAAAAGTGTCTTTAGAAAATTCGTTTCGTTCACTCTATGGTTCTAACTCTCCTCAGATACTTTACAACAAAATTCAACAAATTGAGCTAAAGGTTAATTCAATTTCAATAAATCATCATCAAAACATATTTCATATTTACCTGTCGCAAACCCTACACTAACTTCTCTGAAACTCTAAACATAGGTAGGTTGGAAATCAAAAAGTTGAATAGCATAAAAAATAATTTACAATAATTGGTGTTTTACGTACGAATTGAAAGCGTTGTCTTAATGTTCAGAATTAACTGTTAGGTACTGATTGCGGCCTGATTAAAACTGTTTGTTTTTTTTTCAGTTTTTTTTTTGATTTAGGTCACTTTTGTTCCGACTGTGATTTTACATTAGATACATTATAAAATAGCATAAGTAAAAGAGTTACAAGATCAATTATCCAGCAAAGACGCGAATGACGTCAGCTGTAAAAGGTGACTATATTCTTGAATGCTTGTGAAGAATACAGAGAATATAATGACCACAGTAGGGTTAGTACAGGTATACGAATTTGAAGTCGACTCGCATCGCACAAACGAATCGAATTCCTCCATACATTTACAGCCAGCGCCATCTATTATCAGCAGCATGTGACTATGCATAGATGGCGTTGACTGTGAATATGGAGCATGGAGGAATTCGATTTGTCTGTGCGCTGCGACTCGACTAGAAATGTTTACAAAAACCTGTCAAAAAAACCAAGCCCTCAGTTAACTAGTGAACAGAGACCACGCTTCGCAAGTCGAAGTGTTACCGCTAGTTGGCAGGGCAGTGGACGCGCTCGCTGGCCGCTTAGCTGGGGTTCTGCGCCACCTTCCGCAGCCGGTAGCCGCCGGTGCCGCGCACCGTGTACAGCACCACGATGGCCACGGCCACGATCGACATGCCGATGGCGTTCATCACGATCGCCTCGTTGGTCATGGTGGCGTACGTCTCGCTCCTGCAGACCGCATGCCCCCGGGTTAGTTAGCGTTTTGTTGTCGTGCAATCACTTACACAGAAGTTAACCAAACATTTACCCCCGTTTAGTTAAGTTAAAGTATAATGATGGCGATTCTGTTATCTCTAAATTTAGCGCGTCTAAAAATCTGTCCCTTTCACTACGGTTTTAAAGGGATCAAGGGACACTTATCTTTAAAAATATCTAGCTATCCCTTTCCAATGGTACCGAAGTTAAAGGGATATTCGATTTTTAGTCGCGCTAATTTAGACACCTTAGTGTTATTGAGGTACTGGGACCGTACCTACCACCATCTCTGAAACATAGTATGAAAATGCCAAAACAATAATGCAATATTACTGCTTTAAGAGATTGTGGTACGGCCCAATAAACGGCGTTTTAGTGAATAACGACAGCACGGTTATACGAGTAAGTCTACCACATTCCCGCTAGAATAACCTAAGTAGCCTAGCGCTTGGATGGTAAACCCATTTATCACAGAGTATTGGTACGAGTAAGCAAAAGTTCCAAGTTAATATCGTACATAATTTTGCCAATACCTTAGTAAGGGCAATCGAAATTCACTACCAGCTACAATTTTGGACAAAATTAAACATTAGGCATGCGGGTATGTGATTGATGATTGAATAAAATACAAGCAGGCACAAATGTACAGAAGTAGAAAAATGCGTAATTACATACATTACTATACCATACCTACATAAGGAACAAGCTTAGACTAAAATAATCCATTCACGTTTCAATTAAAAACTAATAAAAATGAATTTTATGTAGGGGAAATCGGGAAGCAATCTGTCACGCGAAGCTATTTTTATTCGTACAAAGTATAAATTGGGTTTCATTCATTTTATACTAAACAGACAAATTAAAGAATTAGGTAAGTATATCAAAGCGTAAGTTATATTAAATTACCTAGTTTAGTTATAACTAATATTAGTAAAAAGCAAGCTTGCCAATATTAATCACATAATTGAAATGCAGTCCACACCGAGATATTCAAAAAATTAAAAGTCCAATCACATTACAATATTTTATTGCAACGAAATAATAATATTTTACCTAAAAATATTTTTTAAACAAAAACTTAAGTTATTATACTCCTATTGTAGATTATAATTTTAAATCTAATTTATTCCTACAATATTTGGTCTGATACAGACCGAATCTATAAAAAGGTACATAACATAATTCGAGATAATATAAAAGCCTCCATATTTGTACATAGATAGGTACTTCATTCAATATTATACTGTACAAAATTTTTATGTTACCTATTGTATACTTTTCTTGGTAGGTTTTTAATAAAAAAATCTAATCTAACACTTTTACCAATAGGTAATTTCCTGTGTGACATGAAACTCCCATTTTATATTTTTTTGTATTAAAATTGTCTACCAAAAATGTACCTACTTAAAAAGATCTGCCTTTGGATTTATATTTTCTGTATTCTTACTTAATATAACTTTTGTGTAAATATTAACCAATTTAAAATAAAAATCGAATAATAAATCAATGGATAATATAAGTTGCTCAGTCTGGCAGTGTGGGTTTGGTCAATAATCTACAAATCAACGGAGGCTCTCATATCCCTTGCGTCGGCTCTGAATTTGTTCCGCGACAGAATGTACATGACCACGGCGAGGATGGCCACGAGGGCGACTCCGATGGCGTTGATGATGACCCCCTCGTCGGGCAGCCCGCTGTACCGATCCGCGCTGTGGACGGTGGACACACACACGTACAAGCACTGACACATCGCACGACACATGCTCTACACAATACGATTCAACAGGACATTCAGAAGCGCGTAAGATCAAGTGACTATTTCAAAGTTTACTACACTAGGGTTAGTACAGGTTTTTGTACAAAATTCGGGTCGAGTCGCTTCGCACAAACAAATCGAATTTTTCCATATATTTACAGCCAGCGCTATCTATGGACCAGCTGCATGGCAGCGGCTGACCACAGATGGCGCTGGCTGTAAATATATTATGGATAACAAAAATCTATACTAACCCTGCAGAAGTTAAAACACTGAAATAGAGGCAGAATAACAAACTAATAGTTACTACAAGTTTTTGTCGTTTCGAATCGACTCGCTTCGAATAAGCCGATCGGATTCCTTTATTTATCTACAGCCAGTTCTGAGCTAAAGTTTTAGCGGTTGTTCGCTTGGAGTTGTGAGGAGATATAATATGTAGATGTATGGAGGAATCCAATTCGTTTATTCGAAGTGAGTCGACTCGAAATTGGTACCAAAACCTGTACTAACACTACAGAAAATTGAGATTTTCAATGTCATTTATAGATAAATCGTTTTAGGTCATAGAAAAGAGAATTCCTTTTACCTATGATTTTCTAATATGGTCTTGCTAAATAGAATAGGACAAAAAAGACGAAATACGATAGGTATGAGTATGCTTGATGGACGTATATAAAGAACGATCATGCACAAATGCAGTCTATGTAGATGCAAAAGGTATACGTAGGTACTAGATACTACGACTATGTCATTTTTATTAAATTCTCTAAAATTTTAATTCAACACCTAAAGAGCATAAGCGTTACATCACTGACAAAGAAACAAAAGATTTTTTAAATGATAGAATTTTGTACCTTAATTCTGCCACAGTAGCGTTTCTAAAGTGAAATGGTCGTTAATATCGTGGAATTTTATGAACACACTCAAATTCATTAACTAACATCACTAATCTAAACCCAATTTTAATCTAAATTCAATGAATTAATTTCCTTACTATTCGATCAAAATTTGTTACTAAATGCACTTAAGTAAACATGAACTTTTACGAATCTATTTTGATTGCAAGATTTTACCACCCGTTCGCAGAAGCTTTGCCGATGACTTCCTCTGCCACTTTACACTACCGCGGTCCGCATTCGGACGAGAGCGGGTCACGGTAGTATGAAGTGAGAAAGGACGTCATCGGCAAACCTTCTGTGATTGGATCCTAACATTTTTTCTTTACGAGCTAATCTATCAAGTCTAAAATATTTGACGGGAAGAAATACGTACCCAAGGGTGAAGAGAGCCTTCTCAGTCAATCCGGTGAGACAAGCGCACACTCCGAGCACAAAAGTGAGCACTCCGAACGCGGCGTGAATGGGCACCAACGAAGCGCGGAAGTTGGCCGTGCCCTTGTTGCAAATCAGCAGCAGGAGGAAGCTGAAGAAACCGACGGCATACTGGAAAATGAAAATACAACGAATAATGTTTCGATATGATTTTGTAACAACAAAGTACTTCGGAGAGTGTGCTCAGGAACTAATAAATTTGGTTCCCCTGGCACCATATGACTGCGAGGCATCGTAAACGCTTACACCCCTACATAACTGACGTATCAAAGACACGTACGAAGCGGTTTGATTCCTCGTTCCTGATACACACTGCAAAGGTCTGGAATACTCTCCCAGGCACCGTCTTCGCCACCACCTTCAACTTGGGCACCTTCAAATCAAGAGTAAATAGGCATTTCCTAGGCAAGCGCGCTCCACGTTAGACTTTCTTTCCATCGGGTGTGATCAGTTAATCACAGTTAAGCGCGGTTAAACTAAATTATATCATTGACGGTTGACCGAACTCTTCTGAATCTGTGAGGAAACCCGTTCCTAAAAGTGGAAAGTCAAAAGACGTTTAGACGTTCAATTTCACATCAACTTATGCCAGCCATAGACCATCCATTCTCTCGTCCAATCGACATGACGCTGCCGGCCGGTTGGATCAATTGGAACCTCAGAAAAACGTTTTCATCGTTATCGTATTCTGCTCCCCGATTGGCTGCCGTAAATCAGCAAACCAATCGGGCAAATTTTGTACCGATGCCCTAAGATTTCTACGAAAACATACGATCCATGGAAAAGAAGGTTTAAACCGTACCGCAAAGAAATAAAACTAAACTTAGTAGGCTAGTAGCCAGTAGGTAACAACTTTTCCATAAAATCCATAAATAAGTACTAAATAAAGAACTGCTTAAAAATATTCGCATAACAATTTACGAGTTTTAAACGGTATGCCAAACTCGAAATTGGTCTTTAAGTAAGTACGAAAAAACTTCGGGAGAGTTTGAAAAGTTAAAAGAAATCGACGTAATAGTCTCGAGTACGAGTTACGAGATGTGATAGTCGAACAATGCGAATTTTAACGAGCTAAAATAACGTATTATTACGTTACGTTATTCGTATGACTTGTAAGTTTTTTCTAGGTAACTCCGGGTTAATTATGTACTTAGTTGTAGATGCAGCTTTCTATTATGCAATGCGCGATTCTCGGACTTTGACCGCAAATTGGTTTACCTTTTGAATAGGTCAAATATTACAATGATTTATTTTATCTCCGTCTCTCTCTAGAATAAGTTATATGTAGTGTTGCCCAAATGCAAGAACAAGACGAGACTCAGCCAGTCTTGGTCTTGGTCTTGCGCCAGTACATCTGGTCTTGGTCTTGGTCTTGTTCTTGCACCCCCAGTCTTGGTCTTGGTCTTGGTCTTGCAGCAAGAGTCTCGCAAGTCTCGCAATAACCTGTTAGCCTATTGCTATTTATTAAACGGTAATTTAGATGTGAGAACAATGTAACATTTTGAGTAAGTATACATTTTGAGGTTGAATTTCATACATTTTGAGTAAGTATACATTTTGAGGATCACTACAAGTTAGTAGGTACTTGACTGCGATCTCACCTGATGGTAAGTGACGATGCAGCCGAAGATGTTATCGTACTAACTTGGACGGGGTAAGCAAACCCTAACGGATTCTACACAGCATCGCGCCGGAACGCTAAATCGCTTGGCGGTGCGTCTTTACTGGTAGGGTGGTAACTAGCCACGGCCGAAGCCTCCCACCAGGCCAGACCTGAGCCAAATTAGAAATATTAGGTACAATTTCATCATTATAATTTCTTATTTGGCTCAGGTCTGGTCTGGTGGGAGGCTTCGGCCGTGTCTAGTCACCACCCTACTAGCAAAGAAGCACCGCCAAGCGATTTAGCGTTCCGGTGTGATGCTGTGTAGAAACCGTTAGGGGTTGCTTACCTTCCTGAGAGAACGGTCTTTTCGAGTGGTCGTTGACGGTCACTCTTCAGACCTAATGGCTGTCAATGCCGGTGTACCTCAGGGATCTGTTCTCTCCGCGACATTATTCCTGCTGCACATCAACGATTTGCTTAAACCAGGTTTATTTGGTAACGCTGATGACAGCACTGTTTCGGAGAGATAAGTGTCAGTCCTAAAGCCAGCGGTGCTGAGATACTAGAGCTAAGAGAGGCATTGGTAGATCGCGTTAACTTGACTCTAAAAGAAGTGTCTGAGTGGGGTGACGCTAATCTAGTCAAGTTTAACGCTACCAAAACGCAAGCGTGCTTATTCACCGCAAAAAGAGCCCCTTCACCTTGGCTCCCACTTTTCAAAATGTATCCGTTCCGATTAGCGATCATATCGACCTCCTGGGTATTAACATCTCACCCAATCTCAATTTTGGGAAATGCATCGAGGATAAGGCAAAAACAGCCGCCAAAAAACTTGGCATCCTGAACAAGGTTAAGCGGTACTTCAAGCCCGAACAGCTTTTGACGCTGTATGAAGCTCAAGTTCGTTCCGGCATGGAGTACTGCAGTCACCTATGGGTTGGATCTGCCAAATACCAGCTCGATGCATTAGACTCGGTTGATCGCCGCGCACGCAGAATAATCGGCAAGGAATCGCTAACACGGGCGAAACTGCTCAGTTTAGAACACCGACGCAGTGTTGCCTGTTTAGCGGTTTTTTACAGGATATATTTTGGAGAGTGTGCTCAAGAATTCCACAACCTTGTGCCTCCTTCACCTTTCTACCATAGAACCGCGAGGCGTCGAGAGAAGTGGCATCCTTATGTGGTTGATGTCCAGCGTACTCGTACGAAACGCTTTTCTTCTACGTTTCTGATACGAACCGCTAAGGTGTGGAACACCCTTCCAGCTTCCGTGTTCCCAGCCAAATACAATCTGGGTGCCTTCAAAAGAAGAGTGAATAGGCTTTTTCTAGGCAAGCGCGCTCCATCCTAGACCTCATCATTTCTGTTCATCAGACTTGATTGTAGTCAAGCGCAAGCCTATCAATTATAAAAAAAAAAACCTCTTCCAAGGTAGTACGATAATATCTTCGGCTGCATCGTCATTTACCATCAGGTGAGATCACAGTCAAGTACTTACTTGTTGTGTGTAAAAAAACGGAGGTCAGCCCGCGAAATTCAAATTTTATTTTGTTATTCGCCAATATTTAACTAGTACAATGAATTAGGCTTATGGCATTCATTTTGCGAAAATAGCAATTCATCTTCATAGGTTTATATAAAAATCTTTACTAGAAAGCTTCCAGTTTAGGTATGTACTCGTAGTTCGAATGCCGAGTTTGAAATTTTGCAAATTAGTCGACAATCGAACTACATTCCTAAACTGGACACTTTCAAGTACCTAAACATTAAACTGTGAATTTGATACTCTTATTTTCGCAAAATGAATTCCATAAGCCTACTTCGTTGGATTAGTTAAATAATTGCGAAAAACAAAATAAAATTTGAATTTCGCGGGTAGAGGGTGCGATTTCACGTTAACTGCAAGACGCAAGAGTCTCGCAGGCTTAGTCTTGTTCTTGCTCAAATCTTGCACTGCCAGTCTTGTTCTTGGTCTTGCTAAAAGTAGGCAGTCTTGGTCTTGGTCTTGTTCTTGAGTTTTTGCAAGAACAAGACCAAGACCAAGACTGCCTAATTTTAGCAAGACCAAGAACAAGACTGATTTTGGGCAACACTAGTTATATGTGAGGTGATCATCAATTTTATTGCCTACAAAGCCTTTGAGACATAATTTTTAATTAGGTAAAATTTTAATGTTTTATATTTAAAATCAAATTATAAAAAAAGAAAAGAAAGACTCTTGGAATAGACCTGTACAAAATCATAATGATAAGGAACTGATTTATTCTTTGGTGTTATGAAATCGAGTAGACACGCAGATTTCGATTTTAGGTGATTTTGTAAAGCTAAAACAAAAAAAAGTCCTTAAAGTGGCCAAAACGGGAGCTCTTGCCCTGTAAGTATTTCATTAAAAATTTTCGAAATAAAAACCATTAGGGGTTATTTACCCCCTTCCAAGTTAATACGATAACATCTTCGGCTACATCGTTACTTACCATCAGGTGAGATCGCAGTCAAATACTAGCTTGTAGAAAATCTGATGGAACATACGCCAGCGCATGCACACGAGCTTGATGCTCTTATAGGACGTGAGACCATCGTCAGGTTCTGAAAGTCGCAACGCTTGAGATCGGCGGGCCACCTGGAACGATTGCCGGATTCTAGGGCCGTGAAAATCGTGACCAAGTGGACCTCTCAGCAAAAAAGACTAAAAGGCAGATCAAAAAAAGAAGACCAGGAGCATGGGTAAATACACCAACTGGCGGAGAGAGTCGAAGGACCGCGTCAAGTGGAGGAATATTGTGGAGGAGACCAGGGCCCACAAAGGGCTATAGCGCAACAGATTAGATAGATAGAGTTTAAAGTACCTGAAGTCCGAACAGTCCCATAGCAACGAAGCCAATCCAACTGTGCAGCGAGTAGAAGTTGTTGATGCCCTTCTTGTTGTGGAAGTCGAGCACGGCCAGGAAGCCGATGACGATGCACGGGAACGCCAGAGCGTGGAAGATCGCGTGCAGCAGCTTCACGTAGATGCGCCTGAAGCACCGGCATATGCGGTACAGCAGCACCGCTGGAAATTACATGTAAACAAAGTCAGCAGACGCACTGCGAAAGTACCTAGTATCTATGTTCGTGGCAAAATAGCGAGGATGGCAGTATAACGACCGGTTTCCGTTAAAGCGGAAGCAGATTTCGTTAATTCCATTTTCTCTACACTTAGCTTCGGTGGAAAGGAATCATATGGAAAGGAGAGATGATTTTTTTATCTATAAAATTTTATGCCGTTGTGAATAAATGACGTAGCAGAGCGGAGATGTCTGTATAGTCGGGCGGCTCGCGCGCTTCATTCGCCGCTGCTGCCTTTTCCCCTCTGTAGACGCTCTTCCCTTCGTCGACAACACTTGACTGATTTCGAACTTTCACATCTCCTCTCCGCTTCGTAGCTCCTTTGGAAACTCAAGGAAGCCGGGCTTAATATTTACAATATTATGTTTTAATTAAAATCTTTGCCTAAAACTTAAAAGTATTCATTTTAGGAAATTAGATTGGACATTTCGCTAGATATGTACTTCGGACTAAAAATTTGATGCGGATGTCTGTTATATTAAAAATATGCAATGCTTATTTTTTTTTAGTTTCATTAACATAAATTACTTACAGAAACCGCTAAAAGTAATAAAGCCAGCTATCATGAGCGTCGGATGTAGATTGAACTGCTTCTCGGGGAGGTCGTCGGCCCAGCCATAGCCTTCTCTATAGAAGAACGTCCAGAAGATGGTCAGCGCGGAGACGCCGATGAGCAGCACGGTCGCGAGGGTGATGACCAGCGCGTACTCGCACCACTCGCAAGCACCCCGCTCGTGCTCCTCCGACTCGTACGAGCGGCTGCGTTGTCTGCAACAGAGGAAACAGTTGGTCACTTCCAGTTGACAGCACCCTTTTACACTGGACGGTGGACGGCGCGAAAAAATGTCGTCCGTCTATCTGTGCCCAAAATGCTTGTTTTGCCACCAACAGTAAGGCCCTCTGTAGTTCACTCAGCAGCCACCTACAGAATTTTGACAGATGGAGCTAAGCTGTTTGCTTGTACGAAAAATAAATAAAGATGCCCATATCCTGAGGTTTCTTATGATGTGACGTGACTCGTGTATTTTTGATAATACCTATCTACTACTAAAACGAATCCGTAGCAAAAAATAGCCGAGTGGAATTCGGGTTATTGCTTAGGTGTGACTTATTAAGAACATTTAGGTATTACTTAGGTATTACTCATTAGTACGTGTGATATGTCAGACACTCTTTTCAGATTAATTCTCAGATGAAATTATCAAGTAATTTATTAAATAGAAATAACCTTAACTGAGGTAGCATAAGGACTAAGGAGTTATGGACCTAAATCAGTAGTGATAATGCAGTGATTCAGAACACTCTCTCCCTATAGCATGCTATAAACTCACGTAGGAGAATATGTTTCATCATAGAAACCCATACTCACATCATAGAAACTCACGTACGAGAATTTCATCATAGAAATCCATTCTCCTACGTTATCACAGAAATGGTAGTGTATGTAGGTACATATCACACGTACCAATAAGTCACAACTCACACCTAAGTAGGGTCTCTTCTGTAAGACCCTGTGTTTTCCTTCGTAGGAGGCTAGGGGTCTTCTTTCTTCTTTCTTATTCTGGAAGAAGACGCTTGTGACCGTAAAATGAGGGGGGGACAAGAACCTATCAGATGCAGAGAATTGCGATTTGAATAGTAAACTTAATACCTACGATTACATTACAAACTATTATGAAGAAATCACTAGATATCATGAAGGAATACCCCTGAGAGATTCAGTGAGAGAGGGGTTTTATTGCTGATTAAATGTTACAAGCATCACGAAACGCCACGCTGCGAGCGCTTTAATTAAATGAAGAGCTTTTTATCCCAGAAGCGTACTTACTGCAATTTCATAATATTATATTATTTGCAGAGTGCAACAAAAGCATATGCTCTACTTTTATTAAAAAGCAGTAGATATCAATGTACTACATAGTTTAATTCTCTTTGTTTGTATGTTAGAACAAAAACCATACGACCTATTATTATTATTATTTGGGTATGAGTTAGTATTTGAAACTAAACTGTATTTCAAATTCTTTTGAAGAATTACATTCTTATTGATCTAACACAGTAGAAATATAATGCGTTAGGTAGGTACTGTTTCACGGTAAACAAACTAACACAGCGGTGGAACCTTTCCGGAAGAACAACAAACAAAAGGAGCCAAATTAACGTAAAAAGTGTAGAGTTTTATAGGTAGTTCCCAGGCTGCGCGAAAGAGCTTTTTTGAGCTAAAATTATCTTCCAGTAAGTGGACAAATCATCTTTCTATTAAGGATTGCTAATTAAAACTCAAAAGTTTCATCGCGTAATCTAAAGGAACCACATACTGTGCTTGATCGTGTAATATTAGAAGTGTACCTACTTAGATATACCGACATTGTCGCGGTCACAGCTTCACAAGTGCATCGTGGAACTTTGATATCTATAGTTGCGTTGCGGTTTCCTTTTAATCTCACCGGAGCTTCAGTTGCTTCTATTCAAACGGGTTCCAACTTGTGCAGGTTACTTAATGAACAAACAGTAAGTACAAACTACAGAGCTTTGAGCGAGTGGTGATATTTGCTTCGGCTCGTTAAGTTTGGTTTCGAATTACAATTGTTTTGCTGGCACTGCTATAGGGTATTGGATGAAGACTGGAAAAGCTTTATATCGTCGTTTATTTTTTTATTTACAACAAAACTTTTACCCCGTAAAAGGGGACCAAAATTCACGCGGCGGTAGTGGAAAGTGTCGCCTAATCTAGTTTAGTTGCATCGATACTAGTTTTAGGAGAAAATAGAGTTCACTGATGATTTGCAACAACATTTGGTTTGTTGCGGCAGTAACTGCCTCTTGACTAACGTAATTGCAGTGACCGGAGCGTTGATGTTTTTCCGAGATTTCTATGAAAACCAACTCTTTTCTTTTAAAGTTTTCCGTAATCGTCATTATATTCTCGCGGTCGGATTTTTAGGGCAGTCATCAAACATAAAAATCGCATTAGATTGCAAAAAAACACTTGGCTGATTTTTGTGAAATGCTTTGGTAGGACTTAGGTACCTATATTTTAAACCAAGTTTGCAACTTCGAAAGACCTGTGTAATATTACTTGGAAAATCTTACGAAGAAAGCAGGCACTGAACCCTTTTCAAATTACTGCGGGACTATTTTTTTCCATAGGATGAAATTCTCTGTAATTTTCGCAAACAGATTTTAATTTTGAAAGATCTTGGTTTTACAATTTACACTATTGGTACCTGTCTATCTTAAGCCCTAAAAATATTCCAAAACTCTGCTGGAAGCGAATTACCTACCTATTGCAAACTTCGATGTTTTAGATGGCTATTTGTGAAACCCAGTACACGAAACACTTGTAAAGTTGTAACCTAACAATCTACAAGCTACACAGAGGGTTAAAGAGAAGAGAGGTTGTCAAAAGTGGAATAAAATTCCAATATTAAAGTGTCCCTTCCTTGGCATTCTGATAAAAATCTAGGAACTTTAATATTTAGGTATTATTGCTTTAGAGAGCTTTGGAGATAACAAGATATTTCAGTATTATTTTTAAGGGATTTTTATCTGTAGCTCAACTAGTTTCAACTTTGAAACAATCTGTTGAACGTCAGCTTATTGTATAGAAGTTATGTCCTCAACTGAATGCGGCTTATGAGAGCCGAGGTGTCAAGTAGCTTGCGATGCCGGCACCGGATGCCGGGGACAGGCGAGATGTGAGATGAATCTTTATATCGGTACGCTTAAGTCTATAATGTTTTTTTACAACCGATAAGGAGTCTTTTGAGTGTCACCGCTGTTTTGATGTGAATAAGTATAGATGAAGATTAGAGGGAGGCAATTTAGTAAAGTAGGGAATAGGTACAGTTTATAGGCTTGACGAGCGACGGTTTTCTCATTTTATCGTAGCTACCAAAGTGACGTTGAATCAAAGTCGACAATGTAATCCTGATTCATCGTCCCTTTGAAGACCTCGTCGAAATTTTATGGGATAAGCATTATATTCAGAAGCTACTGGTATTTCGGATCACATACACAGGATCTCTCAGAACATTACCTATATCGGTTAGGTACCTTAGCTACTGGCAAAGACGTACTCTTTGCCAGTAGCTAAGGAAGGTCTGGCCACAGAAACCTCTAATTAGGAAACGAAATCTCACAAGACGAGATCTCCAATCCCAACTATTCTTTCACATGGCTTTCACCAAGGCCTGAATCAATGTAAAAGTATAAAACCCTGGCCAAAGCCAGAATCAAACCGCAGTAATCTATGACTTAGATTCCATCATCTTTGATGGTGGATTCTCTTTGAAGATTAGCGAACTGCGCAAACTACAAAATTCGGGAGGGTAGTTTCATTTAAAAACTTTATCGATAGAAATAAAGTGCCGTGTTTAAAGGCTTAAACGGCGTGACTAATAGAATTCGTGATCCCCGTGTTCGTGAACAATTTAATTAAGCTCTCGGAATAAAGGACACTGACCTAATTCGGTGCACTTTTGTTAACTAGACTCACATGTTGTAATTGTGTGTCCACGTAATTTGTATTAACATATTTTATGACGTGTGCAAATGACCGCAAACCACAACACCGCCAAGATTGTCAAGGATGTGCGAGAATTTTTATGAATGAATGAATTTTAATGAATTTCGAATAGTATAGTAGGTAGTCGTAGCCAAAGCCATAGAGTTATGACATATTTCTAAACATCGCGGAAACCATTCGATGGATTTTTTTAATGGATGGATTGGATTTTTCATAGACATTTTTCCTCATCATCATCATCACAGGCGCTACAGCCCTTTGTGGGCCCGGGCCTGTTCAAGAAGATTTCGCCACCTATCCCTATCGCTAGCGCTCGTTTTCTAATTCCGTATGCCGATTCGTTTTGCGTCCTGCTCAACACCATCCGGCCATCGAAGCTTTGGCCGACCCACACTTCTGCGTCCATCTGGGTGTGACACCATGAGCTTTTTAGGTGGTCTGCATTCGCCCATACGTTGTACGTGTCCAGCCCACTGCAATCTCGCGATCTTTATATGCTGGACTACGTTAGGCTCACCAAATATACATTTTTCCTACATAGAACATATTTTGAAGGGCGTCATGTACAAATTCATTTATTCATTCATTCATTATAGGTTACATTCCATCATCTTATTCACATTACATCAATTGAACAAAACAACGGAGCCCTGGAAGGGCGCAGTAACCAATTTAGGAAAAATTCATCTCATATTGAAACAATTAAGTATTCCTATAAATTTAAATACGAATCAAAATTTTTCACTCGCAGCGGGATTCGAACCCGCGTCTCCCATCTCTCGCGGCTGGGTGCTCTAACCAAAAAGATCAACACACATCAAAAAGATAATTAATTAAGTAGGTATTATTGAATTCGAGGATTTGTATGGCACCTATTCTATCATGCCTAACCAGTTATACCATTCATTTTATTTTAGTTGAGCATCCCAATTTTTTCTAGGTAGGGAGGTACCTACAACATTATTCAAGGAATATACATATAAATGAAACTTTTTTGTTGAAGATTACAAGCGAAATATTGCGAAGGAAACGGCTTACGCCAGCAGCTTTCAAATGGCCTGAGATTTTCTCGTACACAAAAAAGCGGCGAAACGAGTTGTATCATCTAGCTGTTCTACTTAAACGGTTGCATTGAAGAGAGGAGAAACGTGGCTTAGGGTCTTGAAAGGGCGTTGAGAGGGGGGGAGAGGTCAACGAACTTGCCGGCCATGGTACTCCTGGCCTACATGGGACATTATCTACTGTCAAGTGTCAATATTACATTTGATTCGTGCATATCAAAATTGCCATGTACAGTAACAAGGTACTAACAGTAACTACCAAAATAATAGCTATATAAGTCACTGAGTCAAGTGTTTATAGGTAGGTAAGGTAAGAGTTACTTTCAACTTTATGGTAGAGGATATTATGTGAACTAATGAAGCTTCAAACAAATGCTCATTGACATTTCTTTTTGTGTGATTGTTTAAAGTAGATGGCGCAAGACCACGCGGAAGGTCACTGCTGCTGTAGGATCCCTTGATCCCTTGCATGAGTGCACCAGAATCTCGACAAGCAGAGAGAAGTAGTAGTAGTGACAACAGTGAACAGTCAGAAAACAGTCAGACAACAGTCAGAAAACAGTCAGACAACAGTCAGAAAACAGTCAGACAACAGTCAGAAAACAGTCAGACAACAGTCGTATGCTAGTGAGGAAAATAGTCCCTCAGCCAACAGTGTTTTTCTAGATGATCACGAGCGCTGGTAAGAGCGTAACAGCGAAGAAGCGATTTTTTTTTAATACCTGGGATACAAGTATGTGGGAAGATTTGATTATAAGTCACAAGATTAGCGAAGTAAGTTTATATGTGAGTAAAAAAACGTGATCATCACAATTGTAAACAGCTACAATTTCAATCTTCAAACGGAAAACTCTGTCAATAAAATTATTTTAGTATAAGTTTTCGAGAACAAAATAGGTTATCTCACACAAACTGCCGCCTGTTCCATATTATTTCCAAAGATTTTCAAGAGCGTTTGAGCCTAAAGCAATGAAAGTTACAAAGTTTAACGATTCTAGTTAAACTTAAAAATTCTGAACGCAAACTACGCGAACAAATATCTTCAAAAGGCGTTCGTGGGATTGCGTAACAATCTTAACCGAGAACCGTTAAATTTAAAACCACATTCATTCCAAAACTTCTCAGAAACTTCGCCACTCCGTCCAGACCAATACCGTCCAGTAATGACCACACAAAATGAACAAGAGCTTTTGGAGCAACTGCGAAATGTTATTGGAAACTCTATCCCGCTCATAATATAGAACATTTTCGATTGACACTTTAATACACAGAAGAATAATGTTATCAAGACAATAATTATGTCATTGGAATTTGGAACCAAGATATGTTGACTGTTTAGTAAGTATTTGTCTTGCTCGGTATTGGTTTTGTATACGTATACGGGTAGGGTTACCGGATGCAAAAATGAAAAGTCCGGAGAAAAGGACTAATTCCAATTGAAAAATCCTAAGATTTTTTAGAATCTGAGAATTTTCTTGAAAATTTTTTAAATTTATAAAAAACTTATTGTAAACTATAACACGACAAAATGTATTATATTATGTTGCTAACCATAATTGAACTTGAACATTAGATATTCATAGTAGGTCATCCTAAGGCCATGTCCATACAACGTACATGAGATGACATCGAATCATCGGATTAGTGAGCTTGTAAATGATATTTAAAGTACGAAGAATGCTCAACATTATAACTACAACTTATCAGTATGTTTAAATCCCAGACATAGCGACTCTTTTTCTGTCTCTATTGCAATCTCATTCATTGAAAATCAAACTAAATATATTCATGAACCCATTTCACATACCTATCTGCTTACAAGTTAAAGTTTACCCAACGTGGGCTAGCACACAGAACAAGGAATAACTTGGCTAACACGACTCTATACGGCCTTCGACACCGTTATAGACGTACGTACGTATGACACTAGGTTAGTAACTGCCTACCTCAATGATCAATTAGCGATAAACTTGTTCTAGGTACAGATCACGATTTATCGGCAAACCTGGCATCGGTTTAGAGTCACTCGCATCGGAACAAAAATACGCGTAGAAAAACTTTATAAAAGAACCCTTCGGAAAACAATGAAAAGAGGTGTCGAGTGTGTGTGTGTGACTGTCGTGGAACACTCGGTAGAAACAAAGTTTGGAACAATACCTAAAACAATACTCCATTTTATATTTCCATGTGTGATTTCACGCATTGCTTTGTAGATAACGCTGTTTTCAGTTAGCTCGCGCTAACGAGTTCAATACCAAATATTTATATGTGATTGCATGCGTGCCCATTCCGTTGAATAATATGAGAAACTTTCATTTAGATTTTTGAAGATTTACATTGATTTCTTCATGACAGTGACGTGACATTTTCTTTCGCTAGAACTGACTGCGCGATACCCTCCGAAAAGAAACTTTGTTTCAACAAAAGTGATATTAAAGTGCAATATCAATACTAGTAAATAAGAGTCAAGCCAACCTATTTGGCGAAGTTTTATTTGTTTTACCGTCTCAGAAACAAAAGAAGTTGAGGTTCCTCTATCGCTTTTTTGTACGAGCAGCTTACTGCACAAACATTTAATTCTGTTAACTCCCCAACCCAAAGAGACTTGTTATTTCCTCGGTGACGTAAGTTCGAAGAAAGCGAAAATAAAAAGGCAGAGAACAAAAGTTTTTCTTATCTCGGCTTTTTTATTTAACAGGTCTCTCTTACAAAGAATAATATTATAACAAAAAATTGTAGCTAGCAATTTGCAAGACTGCGCTATTTGAATAAATACTAGATGCATATTTTGTGAAACTATGAAATGGTGCTATTAATTATTTTTCTTTGAACATACTTCTGAATCTTATTAGTGAAACGGGAGAGAAAAATATTAAGTATAGGCTTGTTAGCGTTTCATTTCAATCTTTTCTTGGAAGGTCCTTATATTACTTCACAAGCAGTTTGTACAGTTTGTATACCAAAAACGTAGATGACAATTTATATTTCGTACTTAGTCAAATGACCAAATGTTAGTTAATTTGTAAACTGTATACCGAGAGAAAAATATTAAGTATAGGCTTGTTAGCGTTTCATTTCAATCTTTTCTTGGAAGATCCTTATATTACTTCACAAGCAGTTTGTACAGTTTGTATACCAAAAACGTAGATGACAATTTATATTTCGTACTTAGTCAAATGACCAAATGTTAGTTAATTTGTAAACTGTATACCGAGAGAAAAATATTAAGTAAGTATAGGCTTGTAAGCGTTTCATTTCAATCTGGTCCTTATTACTTCACAAGCAGTTTGTACAGTTTGTATACCAAAAACGTAGATGACAATTTATATTTCGTACTTAGTCAAATGACCAAATGTTAGTTAATTTGTAAACTGTATACCGAGAGAAAAATATTAAGTAAGTATAGGCTTGTTAGCGTTTCATTGCAATCTGGTCCTTATTACTTCACAAGCAGTTTGTACAGTTTGTATACCAAAAACGTAGATGACAATTTATATTTCGTACTTAGTCAAATGACCAAATGTTAGTTAATTTGTAAACTGTATACCTACTTAACATTCCATCTATGATAGCAGAAGCAACATTGCAGTAATGTAATTTTTTTCACACCTGCATTTTACTCATCAGAGAATTTGAGACACGGTTGACGCCGGTGTCTGCCACACGCTGCAAATCCAATGTGCGGCAAGTCTACATGAAATGTATGAAAACTAAAGGAAACATGCCAGTGGCGGAGGATTGTGGTTGTGGCCAGTGGCCCGTGTGCGAGGACGCTTAGCACTAAACCTTAGGGTTTGTCATCCCAAAATCGCAGTACCAACTACACTTGCCCGTTGTACCAACGATATGAAGAAGGGAAAATATTTGAAGAGAGAAGAAGACCGTGGATAGGATATGATATCCACAGGCTAATATGATGAATGATGATAATGATTATGTGCATTTAAACTATCCAAATTTGTCCTACCAGAAGTAGGTCATAACTTGTATGGAGCTTCATCGAATTTCTGTTTTAGATAGGGCAAAGCTGGATAGAATGGGGTATTATTTACAGTCGTTAGCCAAATTAATATGGACGATAATACTATTTGTGTATATCATCATCGTTTATGTAAAGAAACTCGGGAATTAGTAATATAATTGGCTTCAATTAAACACGTTTCACGCCGAGTCAGCAACTGAAAGCTGTCTCGGAGAGATGTCGGCACGCTCCTTTTGAAGCTAGAAAGTGTAACAAGTCCCTCGTGCACTGTCAATGACAGCTATTTGCCAGATGGTACTCACTTGTGAGAAACGTTTAGCAAACATTTCCCGTAAATGTTCTTATTCTCGAGGCATTTTAGAATAAAATCAAATACGCACGGCTTCGTAGCAGGTATACCTACTCCTACTCCTCTACCTACCTGTACCTACTCCTCTTAACTTAGTAGGTACTTTTTGCTTAGAGCTTGATCTTTGTACATGGACTTGACCGTCCTCAAAAGTGTCTAACATTCTATTATTGATGCGGTGAAACACGATAATTTGACAACTGAATTAATTAGCGTTAGGTAATAATAATAATAAGCCTTTATTTAACAATCTTATTAAATACATTTTATGCATGTACTAAATTGACACCAGTTTCACGAAGATTGTCTTGCTACTCAGCATAGGCCTCCCCTAAAGCTTGCCATAAAGTGCGGTCTCGTGTCTTCCTAGTCCATGTGGCGCCAGCTATTCTGATGATGTCGTCTTCCCATCTCCTACGCTGTCTCCCTCTCTTTCTTTTGAGTTGTCTTGGACACCATTCTGTCACATCCTTAGCCCACTTCTCCTGTTTGTTTCTCATCATGTGTCCTGTCCATCTCCACTTTAATTTCTTGATGCAGTATATCACGTCCGTAACCTTAGTATGCTTGCGGATTCTTTCGAGGTTTATTTTATTATTTAGTTAAATATTGAGCATACTTCTTTCCATCCCATGTTGGCACGTCTCTAATGCGCGTATATTTTCTTTGGTTAGACTCCATGTTTGACATCCATACGTCATAACGGGCAGGATACATGAATCGAATACTTTCTTCTTATATTTTACTGGTATCTCTGGATTTTTTACAATTTCTTTCAAGGACCAGTATCTTTTCCAAGATAGATTAATTCTGTTGCTTATTTCTTTCTTTGTCAGACCTTGTGGAGATATAATTTGTCCAAGATACGTATATTCATTCACATATTCCATCTGCGTATCGCCAATTTTGATTGGAATTTTTTCTACGTTTGTCATTAATTTCGTTTTTGAGGTGTTCATTGACAGGCCAACATTTCTACTTTCGAATATAAGTTGTTCAAGCATTTCCTGTAAGCTTCTCGCGTCACCTGTAATAAGTATCAGATCGTCTGCGAATCTTAGGTGGTTCAGTTGTGTTCCGTTAATGTTTAGTCCATAGTTGTCCCATTCGAGGCGTCTAAAAACGAATTCAAGAACTGCTGAGAAAAGTTTGGGTGACAGCGGATCGCCTTGTCTAACTCCTCTTTGTATGGGAAAATCTTCGCCTACTCTCTCTCTTCGTACTTTGGCTGTCATGTTCTGATAGATATTCCTAATGAGCCGTATATATTTTTTGTCTACTCCCTGTGTTTCGAGCGCCTCCCATATTTTTACGTGTTTGAGAGAATCAAATGCTTTATTGTAGTCAACGAAAGCTATGTAGTATTCCATACCATATTCGTTACTTTTTTGGATGACCTGTTTTATGGTATGAATATGATCAAGCGTTGAGAAGTCACTCCGAAAGCCCGCCTGTTCCCTTGGCTGATTTTCGTCTAGTATTTTTGTTACGCGGCTTAGTAAGATTTTGGAGAAAATTTTATATATGTTGGACATGAGGCTAATTGGCCTATAATTTGTTACGTCGTTTTTATTTCCTTTTTTATGTAAAAGTATAATGGTTGACGATTTCCACTGCCGGGGTATGTATTCAGTATTCAAGATTTCATTGAATAAGTCTGTGATGATGTTTAATGTTTTGTCCGATGTTCCTATAAGAAGTTCGTTAGATATGGCGTCTTCTCCTGGCGCTTTCCCTCTTTTCTGGGTTTTTATTGCTTTGTTGACTTCTTCTCGCATTATCCTTGGAGTGTCTTCCTCTTTTTTGGTTTCCTGGATAATTGGTTGCTTTGCTTCCACTAGCATTTCCTTATCACTGTATAGCTCTCGGTAATAATCTGTTGTGTAGCGTTAGGTACTCTAATCTATAATGTCACGATATATTTAGTTAGTAGTTATACGCCCGTATCAAGAGGTTTATTTGAAAAACTTTTAAAGGCAATTTTTTCAGTATGCCGCTATACAGTTATTGCATGGGTTTCAATTCAGTATAATTCGCATCCATAAAATCTCTAGTTTTCGAAAGCGATTGTTGACGTTTCAAATCACGATTAGGTTTTGATAAAATCTATAACCGAAAACCGAGCTCTAACGAATTTTTAACATTATTTTAATTTGTATTTTTTGCTAGCTCTGCTGATCACGAAGATCATTATGCAAAACGAAAAATAAAATATTCACAACCATGGTCTACCGTACAAAAGCCCCGTCCGTCTGCTTAATGAGGAAGTGCTCTAGAAAAACCACACTACAATTATTGTTATGCAACGTCACCACTTTGAATATAATCTGTATCCACCGGTTGCACAGACGCTGTAAATCGTAATGCACTAGGTATTCCGTAATGTTGGGTAACCATACTCATTAAGAATACGTTAACGTTCTAACTTGATGCTTAACTGTGCGTTCAAGACGCTTTAGATATCTTGGTATTAGTAACTTACAAGAAACTCACACTTCGTCCATTCCGTCCTCGTCAAATTCGACTGTTTTTTACATCGATCCTGATGATATTGATTTGGAACGAAATGAAAATCAATCATGATTCAATACGATAGAGTTACGTTGGACGTATAAGTGGCATATTATTATGAGCTAGTGGAAAAAGATTCTTGAGAATCCACAAGAAGTTTTTATCCCATTGGAAAATGCATCTGATAAGTTTTCTAAGAAATCCCCAAGAATTTTTTGTTCTAATGGAGAATGCATCTGGCACTCCTCCATGATTCGTGCATATTACAATTGTAATAAAATTGTCCGCTAAGCAAGTTAACCAAAGGTTAGGTTAGCACATTTGCACTTATGCCAAAACGAGACAGCATTACCACATAACTAATTACTAAACGGGCGTTAAATGCTTGTGAAGGGTTCCTAAATTTTTAGGTAAGTACTAACACTTGCCATGAATGTACGGAATTAAACAGTATGGGAAGTCTAAAAGTACTTTCTATAAATATTATTCTACTATAGAACCGCAAACCATTATCTCTTTAATTTTACCTTCCTACCAGCCCAGCTGTAGTTTCCTCTGACGATGATCGACAACTGAAGTGAAAACGATAGGTGCGCTGCCCCTATAAGCTTCATTGATCTCTGACCCTTGCAATAATTAGATTTAACAAGTCGTCACTGACTGCAAAAGTGATTAAAGAAGGATGGTCAATCCAGCAAATGCAACTCTTCAATTTTAAACGGGTAGGTTTTAACAAATACACTTTCTATTATTAAGTATGTTAAAACTATTGAAATACACCTCTCTAGATTCTAACTCACTAGTACCTAATTGAAATAATTAAGTAGGTACTCAGTTTTGATAAGCTCTTTTAATAGGATGCAATTTATCCTCCATTGCTCTCGCAATGCTGCTTATAGGAGCTGCTGGAGAAAAACATATTTTGTTAAAAGAGCAGTGCCATTACTAGGGACAACCCTCCACCACCCATGGCCCAATCAACCTCGCGGTTATGGGGGACGAAACGCGGGAAGGCGCCCGTGCGGTACTTAGAGCAGTGCCATTAGTAAATTGTTTAACATCCGAGTGTGAATCCTCATCCACTCTGACAAGATTTTTAGAGTAAGAAGAAGAAGTTTTCATAATTGCACATGTCAAAACATTTTCATTTTTGACGAGTTTGTCTGCTTGAATACGCAAGTGCACGACTAAACTGTTTTGACAGGGCATTCTCAGGCAGATACAGAACGAAGGGAATACAAACGGATTGAGCTGGTGACGCTTGGAGATCATAGAACTAGGTTCACACAAGCAAGCACTGAATACATATAAATTAAACATCATAAAATCTATTCTAATTGTACGGTATCAATCTATCAATTATTTTATTTATTGCTGATATTTTTTTTTTTTAATTTCTTGTTGTTTTACAATGTGATTTCTATTCCACAGTATTAAGATCTTTGATTAGAGTTTCGGTCCTTTTGATAGAGCTGGCACGATTCCGCGATTTGATACGTCTTCTATTGTCAGCTCTATCTTATATTATTCGCGTACTGTAGTGCTTAAAAATTTTAAATTTTTAATGACAAATGAATGAAAATGAAAATGAAATTTATTCCCGCGCGTTTTTAAGGGAGGTCAATTTTTTCCTTCTTTCTTCTTCTTTATGTACTGTTATTTTCATTAAAGAACTTTAGCTGTTTCATAATGCCAGTAGAGTAGGTTATAAAGGACTCAATTGCAGATATTTTCCGCATGAGGTCTGTAATAAGGAATGGGTCGATTCCCATAGGTACATGGAAGAATTTAGGTTCGGCTGTACCACACCAAGTTCACATGCAATAACAGAATAATTGTCGTATAAATATAAACAACGCTATATGTTGAAAATTTTACATGTTCACAAACAATGTACAGTGTACACTGTACACCCATCAAGAAGATATTGAACAATTTGCACGCAACCTTTGAAAATGATGATCATGGGAACACGTCGTAAATTGTAATGACCATCTTCATTCTCACGATTTGTTTGCTAAACTCGTACTGAAACAATTCATTAGGTACTTTTAAATATTTGTTTCATTAATTATATTAAAACGCGAAAAATGCTCTATCTCTAAGCATGACTGTACGGAGAATGAGTTTAAGTTTACTAGTGGCAGGAGAGTTGCTTGTCTCATGTTTATGTTATTATAAAAAAAAAAAATTAAAGAAGATGTGCAGGAATCAGTGATGCACCTACCTACAATCGAAATTTTGCCAATTATCGCGACTCGATATTATAAATGAAACAAAATTTGGATTAACATAAATAACGGGAGAGGATGTTTTCACGCGTTTTGTAAAAGCCGGTAACAAAAGCAGATAACAAACAACAATTGCCGTGGGAGCCACTGCACGGCACCATCGTCGATTAGGTATCAATTGTGTAAAGGCCACGGGGTCAATGTTAGGATGGGTGGATTAACAGATTCAGGGTCGCATGCTTTGTTCACCAATCAAAGGCATGAAGAAAAGTGCTTTATAAAACTCATACAGTTGAACTATACCTAGTCAATTACAGTGAACTACAGTACAACTAAACTATCTAGTCAATAATGAACTACAAAGTAAGTTATTGGGCTTTCAGTTTTCATTCCGCGAAGTTCTAAATAATATTGGGTCACATTCAAATTTCGAAGACTTAAAAAAATTAATTTCAAGAGCTGTACTGCGATTTGATTTTTTATTAAAACTTATGCGTGTTGCGTTATTTGTGTTTATCTTCTAATTCCAGTCTGGTGTTTTGTAAAAAGAATACTGTTTGTATTGTTTTTTCCTGAATTATCGGGCAATATGAATTCAAATACCACATCTGCTTGTAGTATTTTGCAATTTGAAAAATTCGTGAGTAAGTAAGTCATTTTCACCTGACAGAGATCCCTGTTAGCTAGTAAAAGGAGTGAGCGATGAGTGTGGACATGAAATGAATTAAGAATTGAGTTGTGAAAACACTAAAAAAACCTTCGGGAAAGCACGAAAAAGAGTGAAGGAATGAATTTTCAATAGGCACGGTCAATAAGAAATTTAAAATTAATATTTCAATTGCCGACCACGTAGGTCGAACAACTAATTAAAACTCAATTCGAATTCTAATTAACATTTATTTGTCCTGACAGATTCAATTAATAATTAGTTTTAGAATGTACAAAGTAAACTCTTTCATATGATACCCCACACAGTACAGTTATCTCACTTTTAAATTTCAACCCTCCGATTTTCCCCCCATTTTAAATAAGAACAAAAATAATTTAATTTTTTTTTTATTCCAGTGTCATTTGGCCACTAATATACACAACTATTCCAAATTTCATATCGATAGCTCCGGTAGTTACTGAAATAATCGAGTGTGACGGACAGACAGACAGACGGACAGACAGACGGAGAAAGTCGCACCATAAGGGTTCCATTTTACCATTTTGGTACGGAACCCTAAAAACAAGACAATATGACTGACTCACCGACAAAATGAAAACACAGGAACTATCCGTTTTTTGTTTACTAACTACATTAAGAAGGCGAGTATGTCGGTCACTATGTTGAAAATACTATAAAGCGAATGCCCTCGCGTAAGTGCAAAATAATGTGTTCCCAATAAATGGTCAAAAGTGGCCCAGTGGCTACCTCTAGATACGTACATAACAATGTAGACCTTATGTAAATGACCATAAAACCTGAACACTTGTCGGTCAAAGCCGGTAGGTGCGTGATAACGGTACACAGCTGCGTAGCTGAATGGCTGAATGGATTTCACTGATTTGCGGTCAAGTTGTGTGTTGACTGTAGATGCTAATCTATTTTGTCGTAATGCTACTGCCTTGTTCTCTATTATTAGCCCTGGGTTCGATTTCCGGTGTCAAAAATTTAGGTTTTTTGTTAAAGAAGCTGTAGGAGAAATAGCAGAAAGAAGGATGTCGGAAGCCAGAAGAAGTCCTGGCTGTGCAGTATATGGGAGGGCCCAGAATAAAGAAGTCGTGGAAAAAGAGAAAGAAGAAGACGTGACTGACGATTTTCAGAAACTGCGAGACATCTTAAAAGGCACTGTACACTGTATACAGTGTACAGTTATGTTAGGTTTATTAGGTTAGGTTAGGTACACATTGCTAACATGTTCGTGCTTATAATAATTATTATAGGCATGTAGAGAATAGGAGTCTAATTCGAAAATGGACCCTCCTGCACTAGATTTTTTATTCAACGTATCAACGTAAACATGTGGAGGGCGATCATTTTTTGATTAGACGATCTATATGTATATATTTCCCTCGCCTTAGATTCTCCTATGTGAGAATTATTTTTAATTTCACATAATCTTGGAGATCATAATTCGATCCGTAATATACAGAATTTGTGTAGGTAAAGTTATTGGTATAAATATTTCAATCCTCCAAGACGCGCCCTACTCTGTCAAATTCGCTTCATTCGAATTTTATTGAGTTTGATAGAGTGGGGCGCGTCATCGTGAATTGAAATATCTAGCATGTTTCTTCTTTGACGTTATTAAATTCAGTATATTTTCCGTGATGCGATGCTTTATCTACGCATTTCCTTTCACGTTAAGCTCATAAATCATCCATAAAAATTCCTCACAAATCTCTGAAGGGGTTGGCAAACCTAAGTACCTTCTAAAATGAAAACTCGCTGGGAAATCCCGAAATAGGGCGCAAAAAATGCTGCATTTTACGGTGGATGATTGAAAACAAAGACATTACACGCAGTACAAGAATTTTGCAGGAATATGGGTTTCACCGCAGATGTTTTCACGTTACTAGGTACAGACTAAAGAGTACAGATATACTGTAGAACTTAAGAAGCCAAAGAGCAGAAAATAAACATTATGAGTATTGGAACTACATAAAATAGCAATCGGTGGTATGTTAGTACCTAGCAACTCTTCAAAAGTCCATCATTTTCAGAATAAACATCTAGCAAACATTCCGACATCTCTCGGACGACATTATCAGAAATTAATTGGGGATGAATGTAGTTGTACATACCTTGTGTAGATAAATGTCTAGCTATCAGAGGCACTATCAGAGCGATCCTGATGAAAAATCTAATAGCAGCGGTTAAAAAATCTATAAACAATCGGTCAGACTCGTGCACAATGTTTCTGACTTCCTTTTTTAGTATTTGTTGTTATAGCGGTAACAGAAATATCTGTGAAAATTTTAGCTGTCTAATTATAACGTTTTAAGAGATACAGCCTGGTGACACATGGACAGACGGCGGACGGTCTCAGCAATAGGGTCCCGTTTTTACCCTTTACAGAACCCTAAAAACTACTTAAAGAGCAAATTCGAAAGAGCATTTTAAGAGCAAGAGCAGTAAGTTGGTATTGGTAAAATAGTACGAAATATATTTTTGTCAGATTTTTGGATTAGCTACGAAGTTTACCCTTGATCCTATGATACAGAAAGCCAGTGAAATAATTAATTAACAAGTTGATGGTGACAATGATGAAGGTTATGCCCCTGATTCGTTATCAGTCAGACCGACAGTAACAGATCAGCGGGGCTAGACAAAGTCACAGTCGTTTGGCGTTAACGCTAGTCGACAAAAATGTAAGGACAAAACAAATGACTGTAGAAAAACCACGATAATAATAGTACTAAACACGCTGTTTTTGATAATTGACTACGACAACTTGAACGCTCGCTGGCGTTCTCGCGGACCTTGTAGATAACTTGAGCGTACTTCGCTTGATAATTGACAGCCGACAGTATCAAACACAGCATGTTTAGTCTATTATTAATGTGGTTTCTCTACAGTCATTTGTTTTGTCCATACATTTTTGTCGCCTAGCGTTAACGCTAAACGACTGTGACTTTGTCTAGCCCCGCAGGAGCAAAATATCAAGTTTCATAATTTCAAAATTATTAAGAAACTTGATAACATTGGTATTTAGTATGTTACAGTAACAAAATTATTGTCTTTGGTCTATGACTTAATGCAATAATAACAACAAGATACGCAATTTAGTATTTATTCTTACACCAATAGCTGATAGTAATAATATTTTGCAACATCAGAACGACACACCAAATACGACAGACATATAATTTCTCAATAAATTAGAAAGCCTATAATAGGATTAGTGAATTAAAAACTTTATAAAGGCACTACAGACGACAGCCAAAGCGTACGAAAGTTTGGGGACTTTTCAACTTGGAGATGTTTATGTTACAAAAGTTCCGAAACAATGTAACGGTGCTGATTAAAGAGTAGTCGTAAATTCGTATCCACCTACTTACGAACTTGTGGTCGTGACTCTTAGCTTAGACAAATGTATTTTTATCTTGAGAAACATAGAGTTTATTTTCTTTTGATGTTACTTTATTCAATAGTAGTACAAACTTCAAATGAATTTGTGATACGCATTCTTCAATTAAGTTGTGTTGTACACGTGTTATAGCAGTCGTGATGGTTTTAATAAAGTAGTATCTACGAGTCAACAGATGTAACTTATACACATAGTTATCTATTCTACATTTATACTTAGGACCATATATTTATGGCATACAAAGTCTTAGCTCCAAAATGTCTGTTTTAAGAAAAAGCTCATTAGTTACTAAAATACTTGCACTTCTTCTTAGTTTAGTCAATTCTCGGACTGATTTCCTACAACTGTTTTGAGAAAAGATTTTATCTATAGGTATTAGGATTTCTGTAAAGATGATACAGCCATTCCAACAATTTTACAGTGATGAGTATACAACGTGTCTACATATTACAAAAACCCCAATAGAGACATTTTCCATTTACCTGAAAGAGTCTCCCAGGAAATGCTCGAGTTATTGAAGCAAATGAATCGTAACGACTCTAACTTCGATTTACAACGGTTATATTCTGCTAAACCTGCAAATTTTACCTAATCAATCAAAACTATCCTTAGCATGGTGATTTTACCTAGATAAGATAAAGCAAGGTCGGTTATATAAACTCAAAACTGACACAAATGTTGATAAGCAAAGATATTATTTAGGATGCCAACAATAATTTAACATGACCTTGTTTGGTGATAGCTACCACTTCCTAAGGCGTCTGTTTACACGAGCTGACGGTGTTAGATGACACGCTACCTAGAATTTGGTTTTCGATATTATAAACACAATCTGAAGCTTATATCATTATACCTACTGTGTCTATGGCAGCAGCCTCCTAACTAAGGTTTTAAAATATCTTGCAGAAAGGTATAATAGGCTATAATAGGTTTTCTTTCCGGAGATAACAGTCATCCCCTCCATATGAAAATGTAATTCAAAAATATCTTTCTTATCTTTTTTCTCATTTTTATGTCTGTATTAATTATTCTGTACTCACTACTCATTAGTCAAAACTGTGTGTTGTTAGTTTAGTTAGTACACTAGAGGTTTACTAAGTTTTTATCATTTATGTGGATATACTACCAAGTTTCACAAGTTATAACAAATTATCAACCGTACTTATTACTCACTTAAATTCCCAAAATTAGATACATGTTATCATTAGACCTGATATCTTTATGCTCCGTATTTAGTTTAACTAGTGGCATCTTCTTAATCTAAACTGTTAAAATTAAAACCCCTGTTTCCGAATACCGGAAAGCTAACTAGCTACATCGAGTTTACACTTTTATTATAATTATTATCTTTTGTCGAAGCAGCAAGTATGTCAATAGCACAGGAATCAGACCATACACCCTAACACTAACTTCGTAAGAACGTCCGCGAATGCCTTCGTATGGTTTATTCATAACCACGTTTGGAAACACGAGACCACGTGAAGGTATTCTCTTATTCATACCACACGTAGGTACTCGTTAACATGGTGTATTGAGTAGTAAGTGGGTAACCTTACCCGTGATCAATCAATTATTATTACTCGTCAGGTATACCTGTAGACTGCAATTGATATTTATTTTTGTGACTTCAAGTACCATGAATACTTTCATAATCACTATACCTCCCTTTTCATTCTTCGTAGGGCTAGTCTCTAGATGATCTAACGTGTCAACTACCATATTATTATTCTACCTACCTCTTACCTACGTATCTGCGCTGTCACCATTATGGTAGTTCTACTTAGACATACGTTATGTGTATGTCAAGTAGTTAACAAAATATATTCGTACATACTACTTTTTCAATCAGTAGAGTAGAGTCATTTGCCATTAATTTAAAGTAGGTTTTAGACAATCTGGAACATGCAATGGACAAACTGCGATAATGAGAGAAACGTTCCAGTATAGGTAAATCTCTGATTGAGAACTAAGATTATAGATAGCTTACATCAGAAAGCCCTTGCCCTTGCTCAGTGATCTCATCAGTCATCATAAAGTTCGCAAAAGATATTTATAAAATGTACATTATGTAAATGTTACCACAAGGCCACGTAATGAGATAATAAATGATGATAATATTTCCCCGTAAATCTCCCATCCTTCCTGTACATCAAATCAATCATGATATTGAATGAACATTACTGAAACAACAAGCAAATCAAATACCCTCAGAGTAAACAAAGCACACGGAATTCAAACAAACGATATAGTTTGTGAGCACTGAACAGTCTTTGATCGATAAATTATAATGTACGGTTAATTTTATTGATCGGTAAAATATAATGTAAGTATGGTTGTTGGTTATATTAGGGATCATCAACATTATATGACTATTGAATACTGAATAAGCAATAGGGCAAAACTTCTGACTTTATACACCCTTAAATACAAGCTCTAACTTCACAAACTCTAAACTTTAGTGACAATAATGTCTTGGCCGTTTGGCTACCGTCACATGGGCGTAAGTGAAAAATTTATCCCACCAAAATCATTTTCCTGATTTCAAATTTTGATTTAACAGAACTTACAGAGTACTGAAAAGTGAATAAATTTTTGATTTTACGCCCAATATAACGGTAGCCAAACGGTCAAGACATTATTGTAACTAAAGTGTAGAGTTTGTGAAATTACAGCTTGTATTTAAGGGTGTATAAAGTCAGAAGTTTTGCCCTACATGAGATCTGATAACTTTTTGACAGAGTGAGCCATATACTCGTCTGGCAACATTTTACATGAAAATGTTTTTGTTGGGATTTCATTGCTTTTTGTAAGTTTTTTAAAACAATGTTTTTTATTAACTTAATTTTTCTTTTTTTTTGTGTATTTCTTGCACTTCACGTGCGCCTCTTTTCACAGCCCACTCTCTATTAAGTTTGTATTACGAGTAGTTACGTACTTTGCTTAGAAGTATATTCTGAAAATTTAAAAAACTTATAGTGGATTTAAAGTTAGTAGTTTTGGCCTACCGAAAGTGAAACTAATTTTACATTTATCAAGATAAAATGATAATCAAACGTAATTGAGCGTAATGTATAGATCCAAATTTCAATTTCTAACTTCAAATTTTACCTATTAAAACACAAAGTCAGATACAAATGAAAGTTTGGATGTTTGTTACTCAATCACAACACAACCACTTAACTGATTTGGCTGAAATTTAAAATGTAGACTGATTATATCCTGGACTAACACAGACTACTTGTTATCCATTAAAAATCTACGGAAGGTATCGGTGAGATTTGTGTGTTAATTAGTTTTTTAACTATTGTTTTATTTATAGTCTTTACTTTCGTTAGGTGCTGAGGCGCTCTTGAAATTCAAATTTGACGCTTGACACGCTTGACAACTCATTTTGGTCACAGAGCACTGGACTCTGGGCAATGAACACGCGGAGCTCGTTACGGGAATTCGGGCTTGCCGCGTGCACTATGGTACTGGACACACTATGACGTTGGGGCGCTGTTAAAATCCATATAATTTACGCTTGGCATGCCCGACGGCTAACTGTGGGTACTGGGCACTGGGCCTTGGGCACTCATCTCACCCTGGGCACTGGGAACTGAGAGCTGTGCTCGTTGGATGGGGCCTGTATGTAACTTGGGCTTGACGCGTCCGTTTGGGCACTGAGCGCGATGCGCTATAACGCTCTTCAAAATCAGAGAGATTTGACGCTTGGCACGTTCGACAGCTCAAGCTGGGCACTGGGCACCGGCTCAATTTCATTGAGTTCTTGTCATTGAGCGCTGGATCCTGGTCACTCGACATGCAGTGAAACTCGGCTTGTTAAACATGACATGCATGGAACTTGGGCTTGAAACGTGCGATATTACTGGGCACGGGGCACTGGGCACTTGGGCGCTTGGCCACTTGGGCACTGGAATCGCGCGTATAGTTACAAAAAAAAAATTATGTGTTTTTCCAGATGTATACTAGCAGATATCTAACATGAAATTAAGTTTGTACCTAAGTAGGAACGTATGGGAAACCCCATACGAACCCCATTCCAACCCCCTAATTTGATGGATGTGGGGTGATTTACTAAAAATCCTGAAACACGTATTTAATTTTTTATTACAAAGAGTCCCTATATCACTTTTGAGACCTCTAATATTTGCCGTAGTTTCATACAAACTTCCATCCCCCCATACGAACTTCCAACCCCCTAATTTGATAGATGTGGGGTGATTTACTAAAAATCCTGAAATACATATTTAATTGTTTATTACGAAGAGTCCCTATATTAATTTTGAGACCTCTAGCATCAATATTTGCCGTAGTTTCATACAAACTTCCATCCCCCCATACGAACTTCCAACCCCGTAATTTGATGGATGTGGGGTGATTTACTAAAAATCCTGAAACAAGTATTTAATTGTTTATTACGAAGAGTACCTATATCAATTTTGAGACCTCTAGCATCAATATTTGCCGTAGTTTCATACAAACTTCCGTCCCCTATTTTAAGGGGTTGGGGGGTTAAATTTCCAATTTTTGGAATTTTTTTGTTGGTTGTGTACTAATTCTAGCTTTCATACCAAATTTCAGCTTTCTAGGACTTCAGGAAGTACCTAGGAATTTTGATGATCATCAGTGAGTCAGTCAGTCAGTCAGTGACGAAATCTGGGGTTTTCAGATGTCAATAAAATCTAAAGTATAAGACCTGTGATATTGAAACTTTATACGTTTAATAAGTTCATAGGCGACATCATTTCCCGAGAATTTTGATTATCTGGAATACCCGAGAGTTGTGACCGGAAAAGAATAAACAACCCAACGTTTTCATATTCTATGGGCTTCAGACTTTTGATTGGTATAGAATTTGTCTAATAATCAAACCGGTGAAATGTTGAAAAAAAAATTTTTTTCCTGGACTGAAATTTGTTTGACAACCCATATGCAATATACTTATTGATATACTAAATTAAATATAAAATATGTTTCATCAAATAAGCATCTCGGTGAAGGTCGTTGTATATCGGGATCCTATACTACCTGCACAACTGCTAGGTATAAGAAGAAGTTAGTGCTAAGTGTCAATAAATATAATAAATTTAGAATGCAGATTCTAGACTAATTCAAAACATTAGTATATCATATAATTATGCTAATGAGTAGGTACTGACTAAGCCATAGTAATAGCCGTAAAATATGATAGATACTAAAAATACTTCAGTATGTGAAATATTTCTTGCTCGAACAATAAAATAGTAAAGTAGTTTACTGACTATGGCAGTAAGTATAATAAAGTGTAACTATTAACAAGCTTGGAACTTAGGACATCTCGCTGGGGACTAGGATTTAATGGAGCAACTTTACTGGTCCACTAATTGCTGCTAACTCTACAACTTACTGTATGCATTAGGGAATAGTTAAAATACACGTATGAGGACTGAGTACGTTTTATGTGCCAGATACCAGGATAGTTTCCTCTGGAGCTTTAACATTAATTTCCTCAATAACAGTGAAACTAAGTGTGTAAAACACTATACTCAAATATATTATAACAAGAGTGAAACTAAGTTATAAAGTTATAGTATAGTCTGATATCATAAACCGATTTTGATGAAACTAACACTGTTTTCTAGTAAGAAGATACATAAATTGGTTTGGTACAATTAAGCAAATTCATATTTTATTTAGTTTTTCACTAATAGCAGACTAATTTTAAACGTACGTTTATGGCGATGATAATTGCGCAAATAACAGCATAACAATAAGACGAATATTAAGATTTTTGAGCAAAGATTTTACTTAAAAATATTTAGGTGTGTAACTGTTATTTTCATTACCATATTTTATTTCGTAGCGAAATTATCATTACCATGGACCCACAAGGTGTAATTAATGAAAAACTGCATAAAATATTAATTTGGGAGGCTAATTTTACCCATCCACCGTACTCGTAATTAAATAAAATGAAAAAAAAATTCCTTCCTTGATCTGTGAATTCCCCATTTAGCAAACAGGCAGCCGCGGCATTAATTAGGTTTCCCCGTGTTATTTTATGCTCTCGGGTTTGATTGAGATAATAATAAGTTGGTTACTCTCATCTTTTTGTATTTTACGAGATATACTCATGAGTCATGATAACTAGTTCATCCATCACTTGCTTCTAAATAAGTGGCAATCGCTTCCTGACGTGCTCCTAAGGGCCCATTTAGAGAGAGCCATTTTCTTTTACAAATGCGGTCCAGTTTTTTCTTGAAGAATGGGATGCTTTACGCAACAGACAAGAAAATATTCCTTTGCAAATCAATCTTAACAGAAAGTTGCATTATTTTAATGGCTCTGAAGGTAGGAATTGGGAACGTCATAAATTGTTCAACCATATAAGCATGAAGATTTGTATTAAGTAAGTACGTAGGTACTCTTGCTCGTAAAGCCGTAGGTCTGTAATATTGCAAAAGCATTTTCTTGGGCACAAATGCACAACTTACAAAACAGCCTAGATTGTATCTCTATTATCTACCTCCTGACCTTTGGAATTGTCCAAGAATTGACTAATAACTCTTCGTATAAGTAGATATAGATAGATAGTAGGTTATCGTAGTTATAATTACAATTGTAAGATTTTAAGTATATAATAAGTAAATTTTATGAAACGTGGGCACATTACACACATTACATTTAGTACATTTTTTATGTTGAGAGAAAATTAACATACCAACCTAAAGCCTTGTGTCCTGCAGTAGGCGTCTAACGAACATATACTTTACGTGGTTATGCAAATCTATTCCTATCACATAAACCATCAAATGTCGAAATCATACTGCACCTGCCACTAGTAGATTCATGTGAGACTTTATTTCTGCACCTCCTATAGACACCTATTTCTCACGCCAACAAAGTGCATGCATAATCAACCAGTTTTAACAGATGCAATGTGTTCGAAAGATTTGTCATCGAAAATATATTATCATTAGAAAACAATAGTTGTGAAACTGAACCGGCAAGGTAGTTGCAAGGTTGGTAAGATAACAACAAAACTCATAGCTTGCATTCTTCCTGCCTCCACCGGTCCACCTTGAATACAGATCGATTAGCTCTCGGTGCAGTTCTAGGGATTGTCGAAAGTCGAAATATATCTTGAATTACACTGAATAAATGATTTATTACTAGTGTATATGCTAATAAGTAATTATAAAATTTCAAAATTCCATCGCTATTTATTACATTTTATTCAGTTAAGATGCGGGCTTGCAAATGCTTTTTGTAATATTAAGTAGTACCTACGTAATTGTAAAAACAGATTTTAAATAAAATTATACCTAAGAGCTAAGTATGTATGTACTTGGTTATACGATCACTGATGTAGAGGTGCATGAAAATTTGAAGACTATATTCATAACTTACTATAAGATAATGTCTTGGGAAAAACTTATAAAAAATCATACCGTATTTTCAGATCCTGCATCATGAACGCTAGATATTTTCCGAAGAATGGAACATGGATTGTAGTCACTGTACGTTTCATACGTTCACTTCAAATATAGATTTTTAAGAATCAATGTCAGCAACACGCGTTAATAATAACAATATAACATACTAATAAATACACATAATATTATGTACTCGTAAAAGTATTTTTATTCGGATGTTGTCATGTTGTCAATTTCACGGTATTGACTAACTATTGAATTACCGAATCAAGTAGCTGAACAAACAAAAAGCAAATATCAGCAGAGGTGCTAACCTCCTAACACTTGTATAATCAAGTAATCACTGACTTTGAAACTGAGTGTCAAATTGCTTTATTGTTTCAAATGTTTTTCTTTTGATGCAAAGGCAAGTAACCGGTTACCGGTATCACGATTCACGACAGTTACTTACCTACTCAATTTCGTAACTCGTATTTACATTGAAATTTAATTTTTTATCATCCTAGTACGTACACAAAACGCTTCGTGTAGTTATATAAATATATAAATACTATGTTATTAAATAATGGCCTCATTAGCGTATTAATTTAACATAGGTATACCCAAGTTGCAGCCAATTGGACAGTTTTGAAACAAAGTTTCTTTTGAGACGGTATCGCGCAGGGGGCTACGACAGAAAATGGATTTTTTGAGTAACGAAAATCCCGTCATGAAGAAAATCTACGAAAATCTAAAAAAAAACTATCGATGTTTTCCGCTGGATTTGTGAAAAGCCGAATTTTACGCTGGCGTAGTTGCGGGAATGAGTAATTAGTACATTATTATGCCCATTGCCCATCTGTGTTTCTATTTTATATGTAGGTAACAATCATTATAATTCCTGCCATGTTACTCATATCGCAGATGTTTTTTTTAATTATATGTAATTATTGAAAAAACAGATCAACGCGTAGTACGGGTTTTTACTAAGGTTCGTTTGTTTTCAGATTTTCCACATTTTCAAAGCCTTACTCCAAACAATTGCATGTGTAGTTGAAAATTAAACTGCGTAGTGCAGTTGTGCCTATTAATGTAACTGATTGTCTACCATGTAAGTATTAAGATGATACCTACTCGATATGAGTACAGCAATGCTTATGTGTTTTTAAACACATCAGTTTAAAATGCAAATGTTGCTCGTTTATTCCCGTCACGGTGTTGATTGTAGGGATGTACATTGTACATTAATTAATTATTTACATATTAACGTTATAACAAGTGATGAGAAACGTTATACCATAATATTAATAAGTATGTACTATGTGTGTGCGTCGTTAAAACGATATTCTTTATTTTGAAGCTTCTTTAGTTGTTCGCCCTCATGGCGCACCACTACTGTTACTGCGATAGAGAGCGCAACAGGCGACCTTTTACCTCATTTTATTGCCCCGTGGGTAGCGAGATATTGCGCCCACTATAATGTAGTGGTAGCCTTATCTAGGTACCTATGTTGTGTCGTAATAATGTAGAAGCTGCACATAATAACATCCCTTTACTCGACTGTTGGCTCAATCCTATAGCACTCAGGCTACATTCCGCATTCCCAGCGAGCGGTTAGCTAATGTCCAGTATATTATATCTAACTTTACTTACCACCTACAGCTTTACGATCGCTTAGCGCAATGCTCTTTAACTCCGTACAACTGAATTTATTGCATAACTAACATTCTAACAGCGGCGTTAGTAAACCTTAGAGTCGATTTGAATGAAATGAAATAACCGATAAAAACAAATTATAAAATCGGCGACATTATCGCTAAGACCGCGATCTCTCCGCGACAACCGGCTTGACAAGGGTTTACTGGGCTTACTGTGAAAAATTCCGTACGATAAAAATAGCAAATAACAAACAAGATACAACAGAAAGATTATCAGTTATTGAAAAAGTCCCAGTCATAAGTAACATTTTTGGTAAACCGTAAAAACCGCATCTGCTCAGAATCTCAGAACTCATATTCCTAAGGATAATCCGCTCTAAGTTATCGTTGCGAAATATTCGTCAAGATTAAAGTACATTTAAGCAATTGAGGCATACCTATATAACACAAAAATAAACGCACAATTACACTGCTACTAATTTCCGACGCAAATAGAACACAGAACTTTTCGTCTCTGATGTTAAAGGTAAGTTTAAACGTTCCACTCTCTGAGGGGAAAAGTGAGTTTAGACGTTCCACGAAGTTTTTACAAACAAAATGATCATGTTATAAAATCCCCATAAAACAATCCTTCAGGCTACTACTTACCAATTGCAAGCCCAATTCAGTAGGTAAGTATAGCAAATATTTCTCACTTTAGGTGATGATTGGCTGAACTAGATCATGCGTCGCGCTGTTCAATTAAGGTCACTTTATGCGAATACGTTTTCATATAATTTTCTGTCATCATAATTTTGGCACGACCTAATAATAATTTGCATCGAAATGAGGGCATTCAGGATTTTCACGAACAGCCATGTTGCCAAAGAACTAGTTGAAGTTGCGCTAGTGTTGACTGGTAGATATGTCTGGTAAAACGTATTAGGTGGGTCCCTACGTCCCTACGAATTAGGCCTTTCCTAATCATATAGGTGCTAGTGCAGTGTCTACCAAAATACAACAGAAGTCATAAACGTCATGTCTCCAGCTCATCCATTGCAAACTATAATATGTTTTTCCTAATAATTCTATCCCTGAAAAGGGTTGCTCGGTATAATCACTTTTAAAGATTAATGATTTTGTTCCCACTCCAGTTTTTACTTTAACTCAATTCAGCCTATTCAATTCACAGTATCGGTACATAGCTTTATTTGCCATCGCGTTGAACTCTCGTGAATGAAAAAGTTGCAGAATTAGTAATTGGACCCAAATAAAAGTCACAAACCGTTTCAGCGGGTTTATTTAGGTACTGCTAAACAAGCAAACAAAAAAAATAACAGCAATGAAACCCCGAAAAGTTTCAACTCAATTCAACCTTCCGATTTGAGAGATTTCAATACCCATCGAAACCTATTCAGCGTGCCTTAATTTCTGAAAGTTTTAAGGTTTCTATTTCTATCCAAATGATTATATATGAATAAATCAAAATACAGGACAAGAATACAGGGTTAATCAAAAGAAGGTGTTAGTAATTTTTTTTTAAATATTTAACACAGTATTCTTTTGTGATCTCTCCAAATCTGTTTGAATAAGTATAATATAGGTACGACCATAACTTGTGCATATCAAACCAGTATAAATCTTTTGGTTCCATTCTATTCCTTAAATATTGAGGCTATGTATCATCACCTTCTTGCTAAAACACTATGCTCTACAAACACTAGGGATGTAATTATAGAAGTATTCTTTTTATCGTCTAGGGAGAACTCTGCATTAGGTATTACCTAGAATCTTCTTGAATATTTCTCAGTAAAATATACGGGATAAAATTAATCATAGCTTAAAAACTAAAACTTTCAGTGAATACTGTTGGATCGTATCGGTTCCGGAGCAAAACAATGCTGTTTTCGAAGCGTTGAAGTTTCCTAGCAAACAATGTTACGTGTTTCTAAACATGGAACGCTGAAGTGCTTTCAGCAATCAGTACTACAATGTATGAACAACGATACAGCTGTCTCAGATGCTCTAGTTTGTTCCTGGTATTCTTGGTTTACAAATGCAATTTAATGCATTTAAAAATGTATAGGTGTTTTATATATAGCTTATTTTGGGTGACTTGAGTCTTGATTTTTGGTTACTTGAGTAATGAGCCTCCTACTGAGG